>JAHHUM010000311.1:0-600000 GCA_036173005.1 Crenichthys baileyi
ACCAGCTAGAAGGCCATAGACAAAAATAAGAAGAATTGAAAGAGAGAGCAGGAAGAAGCTGGTTGTTTGATAAACTCTTAAACTCCGGGGACATCAGTAAAGCAAACCTGTTCAGTAACTTCACTGAGCAAAACATGTCGGCCTTTTTGATATACTAGAGAACTATTTGCAAGTGATTGTAAAAACTGTCAAAGGCCCATCCTCTAGTTACAATGACTTTCTCCTTCAATTCATTTTAAACACCCACTTAATCCTTACAGGATTAACCAGGACCTCATTTGTTCAAGACAACAGACACAATTGCATCAACATGCAACACTTGTTGGACTTTAGCCATGCCCTTCTTTACTCTCCCCAATTCTACCTTGAATGTCTCCTGCAGTTCCAGAGGCAGAAAGATATTCTGTGCTACCAGCAAAGAGACATTTACCTAATCGCCCACCCATCCCTCCCACTATTCTGAAAGCCAGAAACCACCTGGAGAGCAAGATACTCTATTATTAGTTTCAAAAAACAGAACTGGGTGATTTATCTAAAGAAGGTATTGAACAGGTATGATCACTTCTGTGATCCTCCCCCAGCCCAGGCATCCACTGGCAACATGCCAATGGAATAAGATGATTTATGTTTAAAATAAGAACAAAACTATATCTTCAAGTGCATAATATCTTATTTGATTTTTAAGGGAAAAATACTCATTCCATTGATAGATCATCTTATTTTCCTGCTCAAATTAATGGCAAATACACTTATTTTAAGAAATGTTAACTTATTTTTTGATCAGCTTTTTCAGTGTACTATCTTAGAAACTAAACCTTTAATTTGTAACCATATCAATGTACCAGATTATTATTGACATTTTTCAATATGAAAACTAATGTTATGTCAATGTTTTATATTTGTCTATATAGCCTAGTGATCACACTTCAGTTGCTTTGAGTAATACTAAAGCCAGTCAGTCAGTCATTTTCTACTGCTTCTCCCATAGTGGGTCGCGGGGAACCTGGTGCCTATCTTCAGCAGTCGATGGGCGGGAGGCAGGGTATACCCTGGACAGGTCACCAGCCCATCACAGGCCTAATATTAAAGTATATTTTAAATATCTGCCTGAGGCTAGGGAGGGTACCACGACTAATGAAACAATTGTTTGGTGTCATATAATTGCCAAAGTTGCTCCACCTGAGGCAGATCTGCAACTACAGAAGAATGAAATGATATTGCTCCAGTCTGTCAGGATTATGATTATTGATTTATTCATATTTTTCAGAAATTATAATTAAAAATCATAATTCAGGAAATTTATTTCTTAACCAAAAATCATTACTTATGAATAGAAATCAGAGATGTCCTCTGATGCTGCGATTTAAAAATGACTACCTAACAATAATAATAAAGAAAATATATATGCATTGAGTGTCTATGAAGATCAAACCAGCAGTTTTATGGACAAAATGTGCAATCTGGGTTAACTTGGAAAGAGAAACCCTCCTGGTTTGTTGTATCTCGATTGCAGCGATAGGTAGGCGGTGTGCTGCGCCCTTAGCCACTAGCAGCTGATTAATCTCGAACAAAGAGTCATAAAACTCTGAGGCGGGAACTCAGTGGAAAACTCCAGTAATAACACTGGAAGAAAGGAGTGGTCACGCCACAAGGCCCAGACCACAGTTGCTTTGAATGGAAAACTTCAGAAGTCCGACTTCTAACTCCTGGCTGATTTGGGACCAGCCAGAAAAAAACATTAACGCGCACCTTCCTCATCCTGCTGTGCGATTCAGCCGCACTTGCACAGCAAATCAAAACAGCTCAACATAAAACAGTTCAATCAGTATTGCATGCAACAAGTTGATACCTTGGATTAACTACAGATGATTCTAAATCACCTTAACTATGCCTCATCCTGCCCAGACCTCTAAATGCACCTATACGATTTAATATAAAAAAGAGAATGAAATTACTTTGACGTTGATTTCTTTTCTCCACCGGTTGAGGATGGATCAGGTCTGAAAAAAAAACGGGGGGAGGGGGACTACGCTTCCGTGATCAACTCAAAAGAATAACGTTAAACTTCTCATCCGTCCAAAAGAGGAAATATGAAGAACCATTAGTCGACTGAATCACAAGGGGAAACTCCTCTCCTAGGATATAAAACATCTGTGGTTTTTTTTACCTGCGTCGGGTGTCACCGTGGTCTTCGATCGGTATATGAATCTTCTGACCTTCTTTTATCAGACAGATTTCCAGCTTTCAAGCTATTCCAGGAATGGCCGTGTGGAGCAAAAGTTTGCCTGCGAGCTTTTGTCTCTCCAGATATGCGCCTCCGACGCGTCGTCCCATGAGAAACGCTGGAAATGGCAATGAAAGTTTACTTTCTGCGGTTTTTTAAACCCGGGTGATGTCAGAGCTACGATGTCTGTTGAGCTGCGCGCGTTCAACTGCGCAGGCTATTCAGTCTGTCCTACCAAAATGGATGACCCCAAAAAACTCAGAAAAGTCAAGTTGTCACCACCTCTGCCTTGTGGTGAGCAAATTTTGGATGTGTTTCCCTTTACCAAACAGACTGGCTCTGTTTTTGTATGTGTCCTGTTGCTGCGTTTCAGGAATGCCATTTGGAGCAGATGGTTGCCTACATGTGCCAGGGCAGTTGTGCTCTACAAAAAGGATATATCAAGACAATACCCTAATTGTAATTAACTTTACTAATTTCGGATTCAATCCAACATCAAGGTAGGCAGGCCACACCGCCATTGTAGTAGACTGTGTTTGTATGACCTTTGTGTAATCCAGAGTTCAGCATCTGCACCTGGTTTCCAGATTGCATTCTTGTTGCACTCCTGTAGTGTATATAGGGAGTGTCAGCAAGTCACACCACTTCCTGTTTTCCTCACTTCCTCCATCAGACTGAAACTGTTTGAGAAGCTTTTGGGGGAAAAAAACCCTTTCTACACGCAGTTAGCGGAGAGTTCATTGTGTTATGTAATATAGCAAAGCCTCTCATTGATCTAACCATTTTGACAAGTTTTACAAAGTCAATTTCCAAACTCTTATTTTTTTGCTGCTAGTTATACAGCTAATTGTGATGGCTCAGCTCAGTGCTACCAACCACACCCGATGCCGATCCTAAGAACAACCTTTGGACCCATTTACACTTTGAAAACCAAGGTTTGTAAGTTTAATAATTTTGTGTTTTGTATTAAGATGGAAACAAATCATTGCTCTATTACAATTATTGTGAGTTTTCCTTTGAAGAAAAATTGAAGCTAAAGGTAAACTAAAGTACTTGGTTGTACAACACTCCAAATTTAAATGACCAAAACAAAGTGAATGTTTAATGTGTTTTGACCTTTTTGTAGATCAGATTTTTTTGGGGAAAGATTTCCATTCCCGTGTAATCTATGAGCTATCCTTGATTACAAGAACCTGTGGAGAATTGCCTATCCATCCCTTTTTGAGTCAGTAGAAACTGGGAACTTTGAACTTCCATGACCTCCAGCTTTTGAGAATATTTCTTTTTGTTGTTTTGTTGACCTGTGACTGATCTTATAACTAAAGTTTCTCTTTATGCAGATCTGCTTGTATTTAATTGTCTAGCTCTTGATTTAAATATAATTTGTTTTTCCACCCTTAAAACTTGTGTTTGTGATCAGTTGCATCCAGTGTGGTGTTGGGCTCCTCCAGAACCTAGACTTTGAAATCAAACTGTCCAATTTAATAGGTAGATTGGTTACATTCGACCATTTGAGTTATGTGTGCATGGGTGTATTTATGTATGTGTGTGCGTGTGTTAGAGCATATGTGTAGAAATAGGTGTTATTTTAGTGGGTGTGTGTGAGCGCAAGTTGGTCACCTGGAACTGTACATTTGTAAGTGTTGTGAGAACAGCAGAATGCCTGCAAACCACAGCACCTAAGAGCAATAACGGGCAAGTAGGTATGGCTCTAGAAGGCAGCAGCAGGCCCAGGCAGCCAAAACTAAAGCATCACCCCAGGTCAGCCATATGTCCAGCACAGAAGTAGGTCGCCATCAATGCACAGGAGCAGCAGCCCCCAGATTAAAAAGGCACAAAGCGAGACGCATGGCATCAAGCCCACATGACCCAGCCACACCTCCACCTGCAGCCGTGAAGGCCAAGCCCGAGATCCAGCCCCCTCGGCAACCCAGGGCCCAAACCAACAACCTGGTACCAAGCAGGGGAGACTACCCAGAGCCCCAAACACGTCGGGCAGACACCAGCTCACCGCAGCAGTCATAACCTGGAGGGACTAAGGCAGGAGGGGAACATTGTATTTCACTCTGGGGGGGGGGGGGGGGGTCAGTCACTGAAGGGTCTAGAGGATAGGGATACCAAACAGAGCACTGTGCCCCTCAACCAGCCCAACACACCCCAAGGAGCAATAGGCCACCAGACGGGGCCCACCACTCAGGGCGTAACCCCAGCATTCCACACAGACACCCCACCACAGCAGGGAGCACCCTGCCCGGGTTCCCCCATGGTGCCGTCAGAGACATCCAGGCCATCCCCACACCCCCTGTCCCTGCCGATTTGGCACAGGCTCCCGTGGCCGAAGGCAGGGCACCACACCCTGCCCCTCCGATCACAAGCCCCCCTTCTTTTTTTTTGTCCTTTTGCAGTGGTTTGAGTATGAAAAAATATGTCTTGGAATAAGAGGAAGCTAAAACACATAGAGGTAAGCAACTAGCTGTCCTAGGAGTGTCCAGGACATTAATATTTGCTTGTCCCCTTTTTAGTTCTTTTCCACTTCGCTGCTCTCCAAACTTTATGACCAACTCAACAATCCCACCAGCAGAGAACCATGAGAACCATGCTATTGTCATTTCACAAGGTATAAAGAAAAAACAAGTAGAACAGAGA
Source organism: Crenichthys baileyi (assembly GCA_036173005.1). Classification (NCBI taxonomy): domain Eukaryota; kingdom Metazoa; phylum Chordata; class Actinopteri; order Cyprinodontiformes; family Goodeidae; genus Crenichthys; species Crenichthys baileyi. Next base: position 4,871 of record JAHHUM010000311.1, read on the forward strand.
ACTCTCAAAACAGTTCCTTCAGGAACCACTGTTGGATAATGGTGGGAAAAAGCTAACTAATGGTGTTTTTTTTTTTTTTCAACAGGTGCATACACCCTCACCTATGAATGAATTACCATCCAAGGCATGGAAACTGAGATAGTAGACTATTACATATACTTACACGTTAAACTGAAAAAAAAGGATTAAACGCCATGGTCATCAGTGAAGCACTTAAGGTTAAATGTCAGATTGTTCCCTACCTGTGAAAAGGAGCCAGATATTTTCAAAGACCTCGTCTGAACATCTTTTTCAATTAGCCACATTTAATGGAGGGCTGTAATGGGGTAGAGCCATTTTGACTGCAAAGAAAAGGAGATTTGATAAACTGATATATGTCCAGTAAAGCTACCTCAGCTAAGTGTGGGTGGAAAGGAACAGGAGGATACTTGCCAAGCTATTATAATGCCCAGACACAGTCTTGATGCATGACAACATGATGGCACTGGAAAACTCCTGAGTGACAGGTTGATGTGCCTTAAATTGGTGAAGGAGCGTTATCTCAGCTCCTCCCACCAGGTGTCAAAATTCAGCAACTAGCATTGCTCACAACAAGCAAAAAGAACACTATAAAAACATGCCAACTGCTTTGCATCTTCAACTGTGGTATCCGTTATGTCTCTGTCACTATCTCTAACTCTATTTCTGCAGTTTTTTCATGCACTGGACAATAAGGTTATGTGTATAGTTATGTTCGTTTCATTTTCGGATGCAACGTTTCACTACAAAAAAAACCCACATATTTTCTTTTCTATTTAATAGTATTTGATCTTGCTTTGATCTCTTTGTCTGTCAGTCAGTCAGTCAGTCATTTTCTACCGCTTATTCCATAGTGGGTTGCGGGGAAGCTGGTGACTATCTCCAGCAGTCTATGGGCGAGAGGCGGGGTACACCCCTGGACAGGTCGCCAGTCTATCGCAGGGCAACATACAAACAACCATGCACACACTCATTCATACACCTAAGGGCAATTTAGAGTGACCAATTAACCTAACAGGCATGTCTTCGGACTGTGGGAGGAAGCCGGAGTACCAGGTGAGAACCCACGCATGCACGGGGAGAACATGCAAACTCCATGCAGAAAGACCCCTGGCCGGGAATCGAACCCAGGACCTTCTTGCTGCAAGGCAACAGTGCTACCAGTCCAGAAGGTGAACAAAAATTGTATACCTCAAGACACAAACTAGTATTCGTTCTGCTTTGCTCTCATTCAGATTTGCCTTTTAAAAGTTTAAATGTTTTGCTTTATACAATACACCTCTGCTTGTTTGGTTAAGAGGCAGCTTTCTTGTTGCAGAAGTACATTTTTAAGAAATGTTTCATGTTTTAGGAAATAACTCAGCTTTTTGGTTTTTGCCTCTACAATCAGTTTTGGGGAGGATTTAAATAATGCATAGATGTTTTCCAAGCACTGAATGAAGATTGCCATGCATCCAGAGTAAAAAATGGCTTTAATCATAGGGTAGGTCTGAACCCAATCACGGTATTGACCTTGAATATTGTAAAGCAGTCTAAAGAATTCACTGACATTTTGGAAAAGGTAACAGGCAAGTTGAAAATTCTAATCTAATTTAAGCACTTGAAGAGTGAGGCAATGCAGCGCTGATTGGTTACACTGTGGTGCACAGGCAGGCAAGGATTCATCTTAGCAAAATAAAATCCTGCTAGAGCTTTTTTTTTTTTCTTGCATGAAAATGCAATTGTCTTAGCATTGTAGAAACAATTTATTAATTAACATTATTGGTAGAACACCTCTCTGATTTTCTTTTCCCTCTGTATTTTATCATTAGCAATATTTTCAAACAAATCATGCATAAATCGCCTAACATTTATCCTCTTGAAGTTATAAAATTGAATTTCTTAAAATTTACAGTGGCACTCATAATTAAAACTTCACAATTTCCTTATCAATGGCATTTTCCATTTCTCACAGGTAATATAAAATTATGTGGAATCTTGTAATATTTACTCCTACCTAAAGAAAGCATTTATTGTAAGTTTTTGGACTTGGCTGTAAAAAAGAACTACCTCTTTAAGCTTCTAAACTATACCCAATAGATAGTTATGAATTAGTTAGTCCCTTACTCTGGCTAGGATTAACCTGGTCTCTTGTACTAATGTAAAAACATTGGCACCATTTTTAACCAGGACATGTCTTTTCACATGTGCAACATTGCCAAATTTAAAATGAGTTCCATAAAGACAGAAAAAATGGCCCATGCTCTTGGTACTTCAAAGCTGGACTATTGTACTTCTTTCAGGAAACCTCAAAATGTTTTATCCATTGTTTAAATCCTGCCCTGGGGTCTTTCCACATGGAGTTTGCATGTTCTCCCCATGCATGTTTGGTCTTCACCACACATTTTAAAAGATTATTGTTGAGTTAATTGGTTGCTCTAAATTTTCTGTAGGTATGGGAGTGTGTGTGTGTGCATGTTTTTTTTTTTTTTGTCCTGTGTGTCTCTGTGACAGGCGAACTATCCAAGATGTATCCTGCCTCATGTCCAGTGAATGCTGGAGATAGGAACTGGCCCTCTTGTGTGTCATGTTTGGGTATAAAGGAATCAAGTGCAGAACTCAACAGAAGATAGGTTGAGAACTTTAATAATAAAATAAAAGAAACTTACAATAAATTGTTTTGCACAAGGAGATGATACAGGAAGCAGAGGAACAGGGTTATATACTATGAGTAGACCTACTCAGCTCTGTGAAGCTCAGGGTTTTCGGTTTTAGAACAGGTGATAACAATTAGGTTACTCAACTCTGAGTCAAGTACGCCTCGAAATAAGCACAAGCGCAAGTACATAAGCAGCCCTAATAAAGTGGAAGGCTCAAAGTACGTTATTTCTCACCAATGGAATTAGAAATCTTAATGACTGCATATGGAGAATATCAGCACATATTTAAAAAGGGAAGCAACACTGTTGCTGCAAACAAGATAGGGTTAGCGTGACAGAGACCAAGTCAATGCCTGAGAGTGATTTCATAGAGAATTAAAATTGAATCCATGACACTATACTTATTCAATGTCCATAAAAAGAAAAAATGTGTGTGTGCCTGTGTGTGTCAGCAGCAAAGCAAAAGGCAATTGTTGGGACCCACAGCCATGGATTACAACATCAAGATGTGGTACAAACTTTCCTGGAACTTTCAAAAGAAATTGCATTAACCAACTTCCAGCACAACTTAGGAAGGGAGGGGTAACAGCGGACTTCCCATGATGCAACTGTCTGTATAAAAGCACCCCCTTTCCAATGAATCGATCTCTTCCACCCGGACCCCGCTGCAGAGGTGGCAGGAGAGACACAGTGCGCTAATGTCTCTTTGCAGGCAAACAGACATAACTATTCAAACTGGATCCAAGAGTGTCATAAGATCACGCGGTCAAATGCACTAAGTTAAGTACGAATGAAATGTTTGTGTATCCGGTATTCATTCAAGAAAGGGGATAATTAAGGTACAAGCGTTGCTTGACTTTCTCTTTGAGGTCTACAGAGGCAAACTTTGTTTCCAGAGAGTTTCCCAGCAGAGACCTTGTCTCTACGACGCCGCGTGGAGAGGTTTTCCCAGTCTGGAGCAAGGATACCGGCACCACATCACTGTGGTTATGGCAGTAACCTGCAGTTTGGTCGGGGACAGAGCGAGCCATCCCACCCAACAGCTACGGAGGTTAGCTGAAGCTAATCTTTTGTTCACAGTGGATGCCTTCTTCAAACTTCGTCATCATCCGGACAACTTCTCCTCAGCACGGTTCATACAAATTTAGGTTTGGGCAGAGAGAAGTTATTTAGGATGAAATGATCTAAACATTTTTTCATTTTATGACGTTTGGTTTTGTTTGTGAAACTCTGCTAACTTATTGCTAGCAGGCTATCTGCAGCACACGTGCTCAGTTTTGTGTTCTGTGTTTGTGTGTAACTAAGTAAACACCATTAAGCCCCATTTCTCCAGAAAGATTTGGCTCTTTTCCAAAATATTTCCTTAAATATTTTACCATTTCCTTAATAATAGTTCTTTAAATATTCTTTTAATAAATAAAGGCAGCTAATGAGACACCATTGAGAATTAGTCATCCAGAAGGTTGGTTTTATTCAGCAGATCATTCTTTAAAACATTGCTTTATTAAAATAATATTTTATCTGATCTTGCATTGTGAACGGTTGTCTAAAGGTATGCTGATCATTGCTTAAGTTGGTTCCAAGACTAACTTAACTTCATTTCCATATTCTTCAAGATAATCCTTGGTTCTCAAACATAAACATTGTATGGTAATGTTGCATCACTTTTTCGGTCATGGTTTCAACCATCTTTAATCCACTTGTTTATATTGTACATAGCCCATTAGTCTTCCCTATTCTTTAATTCTGCTTGGTAGTTTAGTTGGATTGTTTTAGCATGGTGAAGAGTTTGTTGATTGAAATATGTTTGACGTTGAGTTGACTTATTTTTGTTAATAAATTCTTGTATTTTAAGAAATTGTGTGAATTCATTCAATGTGTGTGCAGAGTTTTGCTGTTCAATAATGTCAGAGCTTGGCTCACCCTTTTCGATTTTGTCCTAATACCACCGCCTTACTGGGCTAGTATTCACAGGATAACCCTTAACAGACCGAAATATTATTTGATAAAATATTAAAGTATTAATAATAAATATTAAATAATAGATTCATATTCAATGTCAAAACATAAATCAAGACGCGGTACAAACTTTTCTGGAACTTTCAAAATGAATTGCATTAACCGAATTCCAGCACAACTGGAGGGGGGGGGGGTAACAGCGGACTTCCCATGATGCCACTGTCTGTATAAAAGCACCCCCTTACCAATGAATCGACCTCTTCCACCTGGACCCTGCTGCGGAGCTGGCAGGAGAGGCACAGCACGCTAATGTCTCTTTGCTGGCAAGCAGACATAACTCTTCAAACTGGATCCAAGAGTGTCATAAGATCACGCGGTCATATGCACTAAGTTAAGTACGAATGAATCGCTGTTTGTGTATCCGGTATTCATTCAAGAATGGGGTAATTAATGTACAAGCGTGGCTTGACTTTTCTCTCTGAGGTCTACAGAATCAAGCTGTGTTATAGAGAGTTCCCAGCAGAGACGTTGTCTCTACGAAAATTAGAATTAACTGCTAACAGGTAAAATCATGTACTTGCATACTTAAACCCATTTCTCCAGAAAGATTTGGTTCTTTTTCAAAATATTTCCTTAAATATTTTACTATTTCCTTAATAATATTTCTTTAAATATTATTTTAATAAATAAAGGCAGCTAATTAAACTCCATAAAGCCCCATTTCTCCAGAAAGATTTTGCTCTTTTTCAAAATATTTCCTTAAATATTTTACTATTTCCTTAATAATATTTCTTTAAATATTATTTTAATAAATAAAGGCAGCTAATTAAACACCATAAAGCCCAATTTGTCCAGAAAGATTTTGCTCTTTTTCAAAATGTTTACTTAAATATTTTACCATTTCCTTAATAATATTTCTTTAAATATTATTTTAATAAATAAAGGCAGCTAATAAGACACTGTTGATAATTGATCATCCAGAAGGTTGTTTTTTTTCAGCAAATCGTTCTTTAAAATATTATTTTATTAAAATAATATTTTGGTGAATGGTTGTCTAAAGGTGGACCAATTATTGCCTAAGTTAGTTCCAAGATTAACTTAAATTCATATTCAGTTTCTTCAAGACAATCCTTGGCTCTGTTGTGGATTCTCTTATCAATCTTCTTATCATTCTCCAGGAGGGAGAAAGAACTTTGCTCCGGCCAGAACGTTTCTCTTCTGCCCGCATAAGCTGTGTTTTCAATATAAATCCAGTGTATCACTCTTCTGGCTCTGGCAAGCAGCATGGATCGTTGTCCATCTCAGTGGGTTTGGGGCCAGACTTCTTCTGAGTTTCGTTCTGGTGGAAACTCATACTGTTATTTGCAGCATGCAGGCAGGCAGGCCCTCTCTCTTTCAAGCCATGCTGAAGAAGCATCTCTGGTGGAGTAACCATGGGAAGGGCAGGTTTCTAATGTCCAGACTCAAAAATGCAGATGTTGCACTCAAATCCCATATGTGTGTGTGTGTGTGAGTGTGGGTGTGTTAGAGAGTCTGAAGAAAGAATAGTTTCAGATTTTGCACACAGAAATATTATCAGTCAGTCAGTCAGTTGTCCACATGCCTGTCACTTCCTTCGAATTCTACTTTCTGTGTCTTCCACATTCTTCCTTCCACAACATGCACTATACTCCTTTCTAAAACAACTTTCTTTTCCCATCTCTAATGTCCCTTTTCACTTTTACCTTCTTTTCCAACTGATTGCTGTATTTAAGACAAACGAAACTTCCTGCAGGAAGAAAAACTTGTCTTATCTTCCCAAATTAAAGCACATTTAACACAATCATCCCCATCTTTTTTATTTCAATATTTTGTAAATCACAGAGTCTGGAGAAGGACCCACCCCTGATGCCTTTGAAGTTCCGGAACCCTTTTTTTTTTTACCTGCTCAGAGGCATGTCTGCCGTCTGGCTTTTCTCCTTTATAAGGTGTAGAAATTTGCAAAAAACCACCCGCAACACCCTTTGTTTTGCTTTACCTTATTGTTACCAATAAGAACCTCCCTGTATTCCTTACAGGGTAACCTGGCCCTCAGTCAATGTCCTCCCTTTCCCAACTCCGGAACCTAATCAATTAGTTAGGAGATGATGGATAATGTGTCATAAAAAAAAAATATATCATTCAGAGCAACTTCTCACCCAGATATATTTGCAGATCTATAGTCCGGATCCGATCGGCCAGAAGCCGCAGGCAGGCACTAGGACTCCCCTCTGTTAAATGGAGATGGACTGAGGACAACTTAGTCTTCAGGCTGGCCAGGCGTCCTTATCCTCTCCTGCGGATTCCTCTGGCACTTCGGATCCTGTTCGTGACGCCAAAATTGTTGTGGATTTTCTTATCAAAGTGGGAGAGAAGTCAAATCATTAACAAGAGAAAGACCGGACTTTGTCTTTATAAGTTTATTTGTGCTGGATAGTGCCCCTCCCGGGGACTCCATTATTCTGCTGGGGGACTTCAACGCCCACGTGGGAAACGACAGTGATACCTGCAGAGGCGTGATCGGGAGGAATGGCCTCCCCGATCTGAATCCGAGTGGTGTTTTGTTACTGGACTTATGTGCTAGTCACGGATTGTCCATAATGAACACCATGTTCAAGCATAAGGGTGTCCATCAGTGCACTTGGCACCAGGACACCCTAGGCAAGAGGTCAATGATCGACTTTGTTGTCATATCATCAGACCTTCGGCCGCATGTTTTGGACACTCGGGTGAAGAGAGGGGCTGAGCTGTCCACTGATCACCACCTGGTGGTGAGTTGGATTCGCTGGAGGAGGAGAAAGCCGGACAGACTTGGCAGGCCCAAGCGCATAGTGAGGGTCTGCTGGGAACGCCTGGCGGAGCCCTCGACCAGGGATGTATTCAACTCCCACCTCCGGGAGAGCTTTGACCAGATTCCGGAGACACAGAGTCAGAGTGGACCATGTTCTCCGCATCTTTTGTCGATGCTGCTGCCCGTAGCTGCGGCCGTAAGGTCTGCGGTGCCTGTCGCGGCGGCAAACCCAGAACCCGGTGGTGGACACCGGCAGTAAGGGATGCTGTCAAGCTGAAGAAGGAGTCCTATCGGCTGTGGTTGGCTTGTGGGACTCCTGAGGCGACTGACGGGTACCGTGAGGCCAAGCGTGCTGTGGCAGAGGCAAAAACCCGGGCCTGGGAGGAGTTCGGTGACCTCGTCTGGGGACATTATCAGGCGGTGGAAGGAGTACTTCGAGGATCTCCTCAATCCTGCCATCACGCATTCTCTGGTGGAAACAGAGGCTGGGGACTCGGGGTTGGACTCTTTCATCACCCAGGCTGAAGTCACCGAGGAGGTTAAAAAGCTCCGCGGTGGCAAGGCATTGGGGGTGGATGAGATCCGCACTGAGTACCTCAAATCTCTGGATGTTGTGGGGCTGTCATGGTTGACAGGCCTCTTCAACATTGCATGGCGGTCGGGGATAGTGCCTCTGGACTGGCAGACCGGGGTGGTGGTCCCCCTTCATAAGAAGGGGGACCGGAGGGTGTGTTCCAACTACAGGGGGATCCCACTCCTCAGCCTCCCTGGTAAGGCCTACGCCAGGGTATTGGAGAGGAGAGTCCGGCCGATAGTCGAACCTCGGCTTCAGGAGGAACAGTGTGGTTTTCGTCCCGGCCGTGGAACACTGGACCAGCTCTATACCCTCTACAGGGTACTCGAGGGCTCATGGGAGTTTGCCCAACCGGTTCACATGTGTTTTGTGGACCTGGAGAAGGCATTCGACTGTGTCCCTCATGATGCCTTGTGGGGGTGCTCCAGGAGTATGGAATCGGGGGCCCTTTATTAGGGACCATCCGGTCCCTGTACGAGCGGAGCAGGAGTTTGGCTCCGCATTGCCGGCACTAAGTCGGACCTGTTCCCGGTGCATGTTGGACTCCGGCAGGGCTGCCCTTTGTCACCGTCCTGTTCATAACTTTTATGGACAGGATTTCTAGACGCAGCCAATGGCCAGAGGGGGTCTGGTTTGGGGACCAGTGGATTTCGTCTCTTCTTTTTGCAGATGACGTGGTCCTGCTGGTCCTCTCTAGCCAAGACCTACAGCATGCACTGGGGCGGTTCGCAGGCGAGTGTGAAGCGGCTGGGATGAAGATCAGCTCCTCCAAGTCAGAGGCCATGGTACTCAACCGGAAAAGGGTGGCTTGTCCTCTTCAGGTTGGAGGGGAGTTCCTGCCTCAAGTGGAGGAGTTCAAGTATCTCGGGGTCTTGTTCACGAGTGAGGGAAGAATGGAGCGGGAGATCGACAGACGGATCTGTGCGGCTGCCGCAGTAATGGGGGCGCTGTGCCGGTCCGTTGTGGTGAAGAGAGAGCTGAGCTGAAAAGCAAAGCTCTCAATTTTCCGGTCGGTCTACGTTCCTACCCTCACCTATGGCCATGAACTTTGGGTCATGACCGAAAGAACGAGATCCCGGATACAAGCGGCTGAAATGAGCTTCCTCCGTAGGGTGGCCGGGCACTCCCTTAGAGATAGGGTGAGGAGCTCGGCCATTCAGGAGGGGCTCGGAGTAGAGCCGCTGCTCCTCCACATCGAGAGGAGCCATTTGAGGTGGCTCGGGCATCTATACCGGATGCCTCCTGGACGCCTTCCTCAGGAGGTGTTCCAGGCACGTCCCGCCGGGAGGAGGCCCAGGGGACGGCCCAGGACACGCTGGAGGGACTATGTCTCTCGGCTGGCTTGGGAACGCCTTGAGCTCCCCCCGGAGGAGCTGGAGGAGGTGTCTGGGGAGAGGGACGTCTGGGTGTCTCTGCTGAGTCTGCTGCCCCCGCGACCCGGTTCCGGATAAGCAGAAGACGACGAGTAAGAGTACGAGAAGTTTATTCAAAGGCATTTCAGCATTTGAAGACCCTGTCACTGAGCTTAGTCAGTGAAGCAGAGCCACGAACAGAATTTACAGACAGTATTTAGACCAGAATGTGGGTGTTATCTCAACTTAAGAGTTTGGAAATATAGCCCCTAGACCCCACCCCGGGTCAGAAGTAACCAAGTTATTTATGAGAGCACCCATCTACCATCCCTTTAGATACAACACTTCAGGGAGTGTTTAACAATAAAACTCCTAATAATGAATTTAGAGCCCTTCTCCTCTTAAGTAACAAAAACACAGAGGTCAGAGAGGAGAGAGGTAAAGGAAAGTTCAGAGCACTAAAATAATTTTTCACAACAGTTCTCAAACATAAACATTGCATGGTAATGTTGCATCACTCTTCACTGAGCTTCTGGCAAGCGGAGCTGCGGCACTCTATGGGATACTGCCCGAAAGCGCCGGAGGGGAAAGCGTGCTGGTGCCCTGGTAAAGCTCCACAAAAGAGGACTGCGCACACCACTGCCTTCAATCCATCTGGCAAATGTCCGCTCTCTAAGCAACAAGATGGACGAGCTGCTTCTTCTCACCGCTAAAAACACGGACCTTCGTGGATCAGCGGTTCTCTGCTTTACCGAGACATGGCTGAGTGAAAACATCCCGGACCGAGCACTGCTGTTGCTGGACTTCCAGCTGTTCAGAGCGGATCGCAGCTTTTATATACATGAATGTTGGTGCAGAGAAATAAAAGTGCTGGGGAAAACATGTAGTCCTGATCTGGAGGCATTTTCCATAAACTGTAAACCGTTTTATTCACCGAGAGAGTTTTCCTCATTTATAATAATTGGCTCACATTTTGCACCGCATGGCTGCACTTCTGCCGTGGAAAAATATCTCGCTGAGCTGATTACAGACGTGGAGAAAAAATACATGGACTCTTTCATCATAATACTGGGAGATTTTAACAGTGCAAACCTCTCCAATGAACTCCCCAAATACAGACAGCAAATTAAGTGTCCCACCAGAGACAAAAACACACTGGACCACTGTCACACAACTATAAAGGACTCATATCATCCTGTTTCCAGGGCTGCTCTGGGACTTTCGGACCATTGTCTTATCCACCTCATCCCAACTTACAGACATAGTCTAAGAGCTTCCAAACCCACGTTTCACACTGTTAAAAAGTGGACTGAGGAATCAAAGCAGATGCTACAGGCCTGTTTTAAATGCACAGACTGGTCTGTTTTTGAAACCTCAGCCACTGACTTAAACCAACTAACTGATGTGGTGACATCATACATCAGATTCTGTGAGGACATGTGTGTACAGACCAAGACCTTCTGCACCTTTGGGAACAACAAGCCATGGTTTACTCCACACCTGAGGAATCTGCGCAAGGAAAAGGAAGAAGCTCACAGCAGTGGAGATTGAGCGCGGTACAGGCAGGCTAGGAACAAACTAACAACTATAGGAGCCCCCCCCCAGCCTTCCTGAACAGAGTCCTTGCCTGGCTTACCGTCTGAATGGCTTCTACTGCAGACATGACAGGAAGCCATTGCCACACCAAACCAACTCCTCCACATCCCATTCAGGAACAAATTCGACCTGTAAAACTACCAACCCCCTACCTTCATAAGTACTGGTGCCCCCCAGGGGTGTGTTCTATCCCCACTCCTCTTCTCCCTGTACACAAATGACTGCACCTCAGCGGACTCGTCCGTGAAACTCCTGAAGTTTGCAGATGACGCCACTCTCATTGGACTGATCCAGGACGGTGATGAGTCAGCATACAAACAGGAGGTGGATCGACAGATACACTGGTGTAGTCAGAACTACCTTGAACTCAACCCACTCAAGACTGTGGAAATGGTGGTGGACTTTCGGAGAACACCACCCCCATACACCCCCCTCACCATCCTCAACAACACCGTGTCAGCTGTGGACCACTTTAGGTTCTTAGGAACCACCATCTCTGAGGACCTGAGATGGTCTTCAGACATAGACACTGTTCGGAAGAAGGCCCAGCAGAGACTGTACTTCCTGAGAAAACTCAAGAAGTACAACCTTCCACAGGAGCTGCTGGTCATCTTCTACACTGCCATCATTCAGTCTGTCCTGTCTTCATCCATCTCAGTGTGGTTTGGCTCATCCACAAAACAGGACAGGTGCAGACTGCAACGAATAATCAGGACTGCAGAGAGAATAATCAGGGCGGACCTTCCCTCCATCCAGGACTTATACAGGTCTAGGGTCAGAAAAAGAGGTGCAAAAATCTCTGCAAACCCAACACACCCTGCACATAAACTGTTCAGAGTTTTACCTTCAGGCCGCCGCTACAGAGCACTGTTCACTAAAACCAGCCGCCACAGAGACAGTTTCCTCCCCCAGGCTGTTTCTCTGTTGATCATTCAATAGAGTACAAAACAACAACATACAGATGTTGCAAATGCTCCTTTTTATTTATATATGTGTATATATGTATATTGTATATATGTATATTCTGTAATGCAAAAACAAAACCAGAGATCAAAGTGTACCGGAGTCAAATTCCTTGTTTGTAAGTACGAACTTGGCAATAAAGCTGTTCTGAAGAACAATGGCTAGCGTCGTAACTATCTGCCTTTGCCCGGCTTGTAATACCGGCTACATTATAGGCTACAATCTGCATGCCATCTGCGAGGGCTGCCTCGGTTCCGATCATGCGAACCTGGCCCTGACCCCGCAGTCCACCTGCCCTTCCTGCAGACGTCTTCCTCCGGAGGAGAAGCGGCTAGCCATTTTCTCCCCACTTGAAGGGGAATTGCCCATAGCGGACCAATGCTCCCTCTATGAGGCATTGGGCATCTTCGATGCTGGGCGGGAATCGGACGATTCCGCCCCGGAGACACCGACTGATATCTCCTCTCCCTTCCTCCGGATGGAGGACGTGGAGGCAGGTGCAATATCAGTCCAGACTCAGGGCCTCGCGATGTTGGCGACCACTCCACTTCCGGCGATGGGCGCACTTGTTAGCGCGCTGCTGGACATCATAGCTAAAGTAGCTAATGCTAAAGGTGTCCCTGTTCCCACGTCCGTTCCTCCCATACCACCAGCCGCTGGTGGGACCGGCGTGATCAGCGGCATCAGCAGAGACGCTCCACGGCCGCTGTCGCGGCTCCCCAAGTTCCTCCGCCCACTGCTCTTTCTACTCAGCCGCAGCAGCATCGCAGAGGTCGGCAGTTGGCGTGCACCTGGTCCAACCCTCCGCAGGAGTCATGGCAGAGATTTTAAGAAAGACAGGTGGGGGGGTGTGTGTGTGTAAACCTGCAGATTGTTTTGAAATAAAACACAGAATTTTTTCTTAGAACAAGTTTCCGGTTTATTCCAGCTCAGCCAGATCGTACGATCCCGCTGTGCTTTCCTCACACACATCCTCGACTCCAAATGAGACCCTTTTAAACGGCCGTTTAAGAGGCCCTGCAATCTCACAGTTTCAAAGCATGACTCCACAAGAGCATCCTATGCTGCTCCGGTAGAGCCGTGCTCGCTGCCTTCTCCCTCCGGTCCTCCCCAGCTGTCAGCGGGTGAGATCACAGAGGAAGCACAACAGCAGCTCCCTACGAAGCAGCGCACTAATGATGCACACGCTCAACACCAAGCTGCGAGCCTGGGTGAATGTCCCCCTGGTGAGACTGGTTTACAGCCCTTTCGATCCAGGCCCCCATGGGTTACCTCTGGTCAGAATCCGACTCAGGTAACGGCGGTAGGGGCTCTAGCCTGGCTCTTATCCATAAGCACCACGGGACGGCAGATAACTGCGCGCCCGCTCTAAGAGCATCACTCGTATGTTCGCGCGTATGTTCCCTGGACAGGTGGACGGACAGACTGATCAGCAGAGGTTACACACTGCAGTTATTGTCACACCCCCCACCGTTTCAGAGGGATTTTGGTGACAGTCCTGTCCTCCCGGAGCAGAGCTCCATTCTTATGTCAGAACTGCAGGAACTCCTGATAAAAGACGTCATTTCAAGGGTTCCTCACGGGGAGGAAAACACAGGGTTTTATTCTTGATATTTTCTGGTTCCCAAGAAAATAGGAGGAATGAGACCAATTCTCGATCTGTCCCTGTTCAACAAAGCGATCATGGAGAGACGGTCAGACAGGTGATGGAGAACGTTCGCCAGAATGACTGGTTCACCTCTATAGATCTAACGGATGCTTATTTTCACATCCCGAAACACCGCAAATATCTGCGTTTCGCTTATCAGGGGATCTCATATCAATACAACCGCCTGCCGTTCGGTTACTCTCTCGCCCCCCACCACGTGTGGAGACGGCGTTGCAGCCGCTGCGCTCGGCAGGGATGAGAATCGTCTTTTATCTGGACGACCTGCTTTGGCAAAAAAGTTCTATTTTCCCATCCCGAATGATCGTTTATCTGGGGGTGGAGTTAAACTCAATGAGAGCCACAATGAGAGCTCGGCTCTCACAGCCGAGAACAGAGGCGCTGTCAGCGCTTCTCCGCCATGTCAAACCTCACAGCGTAGTGACAGCTCTGTCAATCATGCGATTACTGGGAATGATGTCAGCGGCTCACACAGTTGTTCCGCTGTTTCTGCTTCATATGAAACGTCTTGAGAGATGGTTCATCCGCCTGCGCATAGAAACCTGCGTGTCAGAAGAGGCGGATGATCTCAGTGCCTCCTTCAGTGGGACCTGACCTGGCCCATTGGGGAAATCCCCGCATCCTGTCAGAGGGAGTTCCCCTCAGCAGACCTGCATCACACGTCTCAGTGTTCATAGACCCATCCCTGTCGGGATGGGGAGGAACGTGTCAGTCTCAGGTGGTGGGAGCACAGTGGCCAGACCATATGTCTTTCCACATAAACGTGCTGGAGCTTGTCACAGTGTGGAAGGTGACACAGCACTTTGCTCCTCTGCTGCGGGATCAGCATGTTCTGATCCACACAGACAACAGAGTGGCAGCAGCCTACATAAATCACCAAGGAGGTGTGCGCTCGGCTCAGCTGCTAAACATTTCCAGGCGGCTGCTGCGCTGGGCACGCATGAACCTGCTCTCCATCAGAGCAGTGTACATCCCCACGTCCTGAACAGAGGAGCGGACATCATGGACCTCGTCCCGGGGAGTGGAGTCTCCACCCCGAGGTGATTGTTCAGACCTGGAGCAGATTCGGGAAAGCAGCAGTGGACCTTTTCGACACACGGGAGAACGCACAATGCCAGTTTTGGTTCTCACTGAGCCCAAGAGAGGATCCACCGTTAGGAGTGGACGCCTTTGCTCACAGCCCATGGCCAAAAACACTCCTTTACGCTTTTCCTCCAGTTCTGCTGATCCCGCCGCTCCTGGATCGAGTCCGAGAGGAACAGCTCTCAGTGATTCTCGTAGCCCCCAAGCGCAAAAGCGCGCCATGGTTTCCAAGCCTGCAGCAGCTGGTGTCAGGTCACCCGTGGCAGCTGCCGTGGAGAGAGGATGCACTCATCCAGGCGGGAGGGGCGATCAAGAGCGTCCCAGGAGTTAGGTCAGCGTCTCTGGGTCTGGCCGCTGAACGGGAGCGCTTAGAGAGCCTGGGTCTCCCGCACGATGTGGTGCACACGATCCAGGGCGCATGAGCCACCTCTACCACAGCGTCATACGCATCAAAGTGGGCAGCTTTTCAGCGCTGGTGCGCAGAGAAAGACATGGAGCCCTTTTCATGTCCGTTAGGCTGCGTACTGTAATTCCTCCAGCAGCTGATGAACAGAAATTTAGCTTTCAGCACCATTAAAACTTATGCTGCAGCTATTTCCTCCTGTCATGAGGGTTTTGGTGACAGAACGGTTTTTAACCACCCGCTGATGAAGCTTTATCTGCGGGGTGTACGTAGACACAGACCCGTGTCATGCCCCCTAGTCCCTCAGTGGGATTTAGCGCTCGTCCTGCGCACACTGGTTAAAGCCCCGTTTGAGCCCTTAGATCAGGCTCCACTTAAATGTCTGTGTTTTAAAAGGGACCTGCTGTTAGCTCTGACATCTGCGAAGAGAGTGAGCGATTTATCTGCACTCTCTGTCGCTCCTTCATGTCTCAGAATATGAGCCGACGGCAGCTCTGCTGTGCTGCGTCCTAACCCTGCCTTTACACCGAAAAGCATCAAGAGTTCGTTCAGATCGAGAGTGATAACTCTGGATGGCTTTTATCCTTCTCCTCATAACTCCGAAGAGGAGGCCACCTCTCATCTCCTCTGTCCTGTGCGCGCGCTTTCATGTTACATAGCATGCACAGCTGCACTGCGCCGCTCCCAGCGTCTGTTCGTGCATTGCAGAGAAAACTCTACAGGACGTCCTCTATCTGTCCAGCGCCTCTCACATTGGCTGTGTGAGGCTATTTCACAGGCTTATACTTCCTCTGGATTGGATCCTCCAGAGAATCTCAGAGCTCATTCAATCAGGGGGATTTCATCATTCACGGCTCTGCATGGCAGAATGACAGTGGAAGACATTTGCACAGCAGCCTCATGGTCATCTACATGCTCATTTATTCGTTTTTACCTGCGAGATGTGTCAGGTTTCTCCATGACTCATTCTGTTCTCAGGGTTCTGACAGAATGATTGTTATTTCGTTGCGTTATTATTGAGTCACCCTTCCTGCATGCAGAAGCAGGGTGCCATAATATTTATTATCAGTCACGGTTCGGGACTGCTGTTATTGTCACTGCGGCTGTAATTTATTAAGCCTCCGTGTGAACAGAGGTTATTCTCTTCCGTTGTGTTGTCTGTGGCACACGAGGTTTGTTATGCTGCATCATTACGCATGATCCAGTTGCTGATCTGTCTTCACGTTCCATCCTGGAGATTTTTGACCTGCTCTGTTCATCGTTACACTTACAGTAGCAGTTCTGTATCTCAGCCTTTCCCTGACCAGAGATATTCTTTTCTGTTCATTGTATTGCGCAGGCCGCTTGGAGTGTGTAATTACGCATTCAGAAGGCTGAGTTTGGTTTCACTCATGCGAGCAGATGCTTCAGGTTGTGGTCTGGATGGACCCAGTGAGGCATAGACTACATCCTGCTTCGCCTTTAACCCACAAGCGATAGCCTTAAAGGGCGTAGCCTATATGAAATAGAACGTTGGTTACATACTGTAACCCCAGATTCTATGAGTATAGGCGCAGCCCTTTAAGCTCTGGGCCTCACTGGTTACTGTATGGCTGAAGAAAAAAGCTTTTTTGGGAACCGTTTGTCCAGTCCACCGTAATTTATACGGACCGGGGTGGGGCCTACACAGCAGCTGGGTGTGGACTAAGGTTTTCAGTGCTACACTGCGCGCGAAGGGATAAACCCACTGGCGATAGCCTTAATGGACTGCGCCTATACTCATAGAATCTGGGGTTACAGTACGTAACCAACATTTTTCCTCTCACATCATACAAGTCGATCTGTCAAGATCAAAGGCCCTGTGTGCCTTTACAGAATCTAGCGGTTGTGCAACCAAATAACTCCCAACATTTTCCTGAGTGTTATCCCTAAAATGTTTGTCTGGGATTTTCCGCATATCTGGCTGAGTTCTGTGTCGTAGTCTTCATGCAAGCTGATCGTTCTTATAAGCAGAACTTAGAATATAATTTTTAGGTTTGGAAAAGTTAGATTAAAGAGCTGTTTTACTTATATGCCTATGGAACTGGAGGCATCCACTCAGATGCTAACTTCAGAGTCATATTTACCACATAGCACAGCTTTCAACTGATATTTGAAGTCTTATATAAGCTTGCCAGATTAATGGTTTTTACACTTTATTTCCACTGCTGCCTAACCAGAATACATATCATTGGTTGTTTTTGAAAAATACAAAAAAAAACTTACAAAAAATCTTTTTACTCCAAATCAGGCCTATTGTTGTTTATATTTTGTGAGTTCTTGATGCCAAAACAGACAAAAATCAACTTTCTTAGCTGTTTATTAATGTGGGCTTGTATGAACAGAATGTGTTTTTTGGTCACTCATACATAAATTTTTTTCTACTTTTATATAGGAATAAGTCAGTATTTAAGACCCACTAATGGACTATTATTATTTCAATCTGAAAAGACTCACAAAGAGAAGGTTGACAATTAGAAAAGTTTTAATGATGTAAAATAACATAATTATCTTTGGCGCTTGGACCTGGGAGGAAGACATGAATTTTGAGAATGATTTGAGCTAGGATGATTATTGTAAAGCTTATATTTAGAGATGTCTTCCCCCTGATCCGACACTGGTGGTGGATTGGCGGCCAGGGAGCAAGGAAGCCAGGAGTAGATGGGAAGGAAGATGGTGGAGATGGGGTGGAGGAGGGATGAGATCAGCTGACAAGCGAGGAGGAACACAGCCGAAGGTCCTCTAAAAACAAGGCGTTGGAAGGTGATTGGATGATGAATCAGACGGACAGGATGCTGATTGGAAGGCCGGGAGACGCACAGGGAAGTCATTGGACGGTGAGACGGTGAGGGTGAGTCTTTCATTCTGAATTTTCGTTAAACTCCATATCACAGTTTTAAGTGATTGGGAAAGGTCGGAATGTCAAAATCCAGCTTTTTTACCGTCTTATCTGGTATTTTACCAAAAGTCAGTCAGTCAGTCATTTTCTACCGCTTATTCCATAGTGGGTCGCGGGGAAGCTGGTGCCTATCTCCAGCAGTCTATAGGCGAGAAGCGGGGTACACCCTGGACAGGTCGCCAGTCCATCGCAGGGCAACACACAAACAACCATGCACATACTCATTCATACACCTAAGGGCAATTTTAGATTGACCAATTAACCTAACAGGCATGTCTTTGGACTGTGGGAAGAAGCCGGAGTACCCGGTGAGAACCCACGCATGCACAGGGAGAACATGCAAACTCCATGCAGAAAGACCCCTGGCCGGGAATCGAACCCAGGACCTTCTTGCTGCAAGGCAACAGTGCTACAAACTGCGCAACCGTGCACCGTACTTTTACCAAAGGTATTTCACATAATTTTAACAAAATAGTAGAGAAAATTGGGCTGCACGGTGGCGCAGTTGGTAGCACTCTTTCTGCATGGAGTTTGCTTGTTCTCCCTGTGCTTGCGTGGGTTCTCACCGGGTACTCCGGCTTCCTCCCACAGTCCAAAGACATGCCTGTTAGGTTAATTGGTCACTCTAAATTGCCCTTAGGTGTGTGAATGAGTGTGTGCATGGTTGTTTGTGTGTTGCCCTGCGATGGACTGGCGACCTGTCCAGGGTGTACCCCGCCTCTCGCCCATAGACTGCTGGAGATAGGCACAAGCTCCCCCGTGACCCACTATGGAATAAGCGGTAGAAAATGACTGACTGACTAGTAGAGAAAATTACTTTATTGCCCCAAGGAAATATCCTTACAAAAATAGCTGACAGATTAAATGTTTGGACTAAGCTATTGTTGCTCACAAGAACAAGGCTGCTCTAAGTGGTTTTTGGTAGGATCATCTCCTTCTTTGCCATGTTGTTTGTGACTTTTGAATGTAGTACATATGCAGCTTGGCTCTTGCTGTATGTTAAGGGTCTGTATTTCTGCAGTTTTGCAGCTGAACAGTTTGTAAGGAATGTCTGACTACAAAGAATAAAGGGAGGGCTTTGCTTTGAACAGGTGGTCCGAATAAATGCCAGACATTTAGTCATTTCCATTGTTTTTTCATCAGTCAAAACAAGACATCTAGAAGATCAGAAGACTTAATTTCGGTAAAGTACATACTGGTATTGTGTAGGTCTGCTTTGACATTCTGAAAAAAATGCCCACTACCCCAACCCCAACCCCAACCACTATACAGTAATTGGTACATCTACTCTATGTCGGTCCTAGATCAATGCACTGAGAAAGTATTGGCCACATTTGTCCACATTTGGAGGCAATAAAAGTCTGTTTTTACTTTGTCAATAAATTGATGCCAAACTAGAATCTCGCCTAGGGCTCCAAAATAGCTCAGGGTTTGTGAATACCTTCTGAGGTGCATCAGGAGAATGGCATTAGGAAGTTGACTTTCATACTAATTTAATGAAAAGACACCTCAATTATCACTGGGAGACCAATTATGAAACCATACATTGTAGAATCAACTTGGAAAACAGACTTAAGACAAGCCTTAAACAAATGAACAAGAGTATGTGCATGCAAACAAAGGGATGACTGGCCGCTTAAATGAGAAAGGCTACCAAACTGTACTAAAACTAGCACCAAAATAAAAATTAACAGTTTTATTTACCACAGCTGTTCAGTCAAAAACAAATCCATAAACTAATTTCACTTTGGTAATCTATTTTTATATGCGGAAATGTTTTTTTTTTTGTATGCGTGTGTTTAACTCCTTGCAATTTAAACTACGTTAAAACTTTGTGTTTTTGTGATGCTTTAGTCAAAGAGGTCTCAAAGCCTTTTATAGTTCATCACAGCCTTCTCTTTCCAAATCAGATTCTAAATAAAATCAATAAATTCAGAGAAATCTGAATGTAATGAATTTTTTAAACAATGCCTGCTTTTTACAGACATTTATTTAAAAAAGGCTTCAATAACAATATGCATCACTTATTTTACCCCCCATGGTTGCTGAAGTTCTCCAACATGCTTTTGCTATGTGTCCAATCTCGTCACCAGGTCAGGTGGAATGACTTGGATCAGTGAAAATAATACACTGACTACAAATGTAATTGATTTGTTGATGAAAATATCTATTACAACCTGTTGTACTGATGTTCTACCCATTATATAGCTGGGTCAGGTGAATACTGAAACAATACTTTTCTTTTGACATCCTCAGTAAGATAAAGGGAAAACTGACAGGAAACTAAAGGAGGAAGAAAATACCAGCAGGAACGGAAAGGGTCACAGACTATGAACAAAATTTATTTTGTATATATAACTATCTCATACTAATAACTGTAAGGCTAGGCAAGTTTATTTATATAGCATTATTCATACACAAGGCAATCCAAAGTGCTTTGCAGGACATCAAAGGAAAGACAGGAAAAAAATAGCAGCCCTTAAGCATAGATGCATTGCATGAAAGTAACAGATGTTAAAATACAGATATTAAAGAAATAAAATAAACAAATGTTTCAAACAGGTCATTAGTCAGATTTTTAGATCAAACCTGCAGTAAACAAAAATGAGTCTTTAATAAAGAAACCAACAGTTTCTGCAGATTTCAGGTTTTCAAGTAGTTTGTTTCAGAGCTGGGGACCATAGAAAATAAATGGTCTCTCATCTTGTTCATTTTTGGTCTGCATGGTTCATACTTGAAAAGCAACTTGGAAATGTATTTCAGCCCAAGAGCAATAGCAGAATTTTAAAGTATGTTCTTCAATAAACAGGGAGCCAATGCAGTGATTTGACAACTGGTGTAATTTGATCAGTTTTCTTGGTGGATGTTAGGACTATGACAGCATTTCGGATGAACTGGAGCTGGCCGATTGATTTTTTTACAGAGACCAGTAAAAACAATGTTGCAGTATTCTAACCTCCTGAAAATACAGTGATGCATTAGTTTTTCTGTCTTATTTTGACATGAAACCCTTTGTTCTGGCAATGTTTTTAAGATGATAGCAGGGGTCACGTTAGCTGAATATTTTCAGTTTTCGACTGTTTTTTTTAAAATGGTGACAGTAAAATCTGAACGCCATCTGTCCTTTTGACATATTGCAATTCACACCTCTGACAACTTGGTGGCGAGTTACCATATCAATTAGCTGTTTTCTCACTTGCACGATGTCGTTGATTTCACTCGCAAAAATGATAGCTGAGTGTCCGAAGTTTCTTCAAAAAGCCCAATAACAACAATGGTGCTAATAAAAGAGGTGAAAAAAGAGAGACTGATGCAGTGAAAGATGAAGAACAAACAACTAATCAGTCCTCGGCAACTACGAAGCAAGGAGGTCATGCGAGAGTACAGAGGTCAGTGGGAGCAATTCCACTTGAGACATTTGATTGCTCACAACCATGTCCACAATTCAGGCCCACATGGACAAGGAGGAAGTTGTGAAAATGTCCATTCAGGCCATAGCAAGTGATCTGTTCTATTTTAAGTGCAATTTTTAATTTCATTGTTTATATGTACTTACCTCAGTCAGTGTTTTTTTTTTTGTCACTGCGAAGAAAAAGTTACATCTATTCATTTGGTTGATGTGGATTTTCTGTTCATACTGTTCGGACTGAATATTGATTAAAATGAATGAAAATGAATGAAAATAAATGCTATTGAACGTTAAAGAAAAAAAAAATTAAAGGTTAAATATATATTATGACAGGATTTTTGACCCTATCAGGCCACATGGCTGAAAACGGTGCAACGGTGCAACCTCTGGGTGAAAGTAAGCAGATTTAGTAACAACATTTATGTGGTTGTCAAAAGTTAGATCCGAGTCCAAGACTATGCCTTTTTCCTCGCATGCTCTGTAGTGGTTAGCCACATTGAGTCTAGTGCAGCAATGACCTCGATCCTCGCATTTTTGCTTGTGGCTTCTGTCTGATCTTCATCATTCTGGAGTAAGTTCTGTCCCATTTACTCATTGATATTATGGACACACTGACTGAGTGAGTGGAGTGGAGTAGGGTCATGTGGTGACACGGAGATATAAAGTTGTGTGTCGTCAGCATAGGTAAGGTAGGAGATACTGTAGTACTTTAAAACCTAAACTAGTGGAATCATAAAGATATTACAAAATGCATTTTTTTTCACTTTGTGATGGATTTTCTGATACGGTAACTCTTAACATTTTATTAAAAATATTTTACGTGTAGATCTCAAGATGACTAGTTTCATACCAACCTCCTAGCTGGATTGACAAGTGAAAAAATCTATAGTCTCTTTCACAAAAAGTTTCTGTCATAAATTCGGAAAGACAAGCCATCATTTCTAAAAAAATCTAGCCAGCGGTGTTGGATGAGAGAAGGTAAAGTGTGGCATCACTACTAATCTGCATCTTAGTCTCCCTATACTGTTCTTTTCAAAACAGTAATGGCTCTGTGTAGTGATCCAGGTGTTTGCTGAGAAAATATTTTAAATTTAAGGATTTTATAAACTTTAATGTTTATTTTTTCATTTATTTTTTTCTGACATTTTAACAAAAATTGTAAATAAGGTGAATTTTTACTCAACTGTTAGAGTTAAATGCAGTTTCTAGTGTCTTCAGCCATACCAACCAATGCATAACCCCTACCCTGGCATTAGTGAAACAAAAAGATAAAGATATAAAAATTTAGTTTGGACATTAGATTTTTTTTCTTGACATAAGAATTATTTTAGAAGAGAGTGTATAAAAAATCAGAGTTAGAACAAATTTTGCATCCATTTGTTTTTAAGTAGCCAGAAAATGTGTTTCGGCTTAATAATTTTAGTTTAAATATGATTCTGAGTATTGTAATTAGCAGTTTAATTAAATGTGATAGCTATCAGGCCCTGCAGCTTTATCAACATAATCTGTGTATACAGAAGTATTGGAGGATGGGCTTAATGAATCTCACATTTGTGGCAATGAGGAAATTATCACATCATATCACATTATTTGCATCACAGCATCTAATAATCCTTTCCTTTGATCTTTTAATGTTGCTATTAAATAACACAAAAGACCATGATGCTACATGGTCCAATAAAACAGAACATACTTTGCATGTCATGCTTCAAGCATCTCATGCTTATATGTACAAAAATACATATTTTCCAACATTTTTAACTACTTGAAAATATTTTTTGATAGTGAAAAGCTGCATGAGTTCATGTACCAGAGCTTCTCTGTCACTCAGCTTGTCATGCTTTTGAAGTCAAGTCAAGTTTATTTATATAGCACTTTTCAGGAACAAGGCACTCAAAGCGCTGTACATGAGGAAAAACATTTACAATGATACAGAAAATCAAACACAGAAAAACAAATCAAATGACATTAATAATCCTTGGGAGTTTACTTGTAAGAGCTGGTTCTAATCCAATCGTTCTAATGGAGGTAATAAGATCATTAAGTCCTTTGTGGTAAGGAATTCATCCTGTGCTAGAAGAAAGATGATAATATTAATCCTTGAGGTCACTGGTATGAGACAGTTGTGGTCTCATCATTCAAATAGTAACAGTCATGGGCACTCACTGACGTCTAAGTAGAGAAGCTGGGTCACTGGTATAAAACAGTTTTAGTCCAAACTTTTTAAATACTAATAATGTTTGGCTTTCATTGGTATGAAATTGTTGTAATACAATCTTTCTAAGAAATATAAAATGTCTGGTCATTGGTGTAAAAACAGCTTTAGTCCAAATTTTCAAATACAAATAATATTTAGCTTTTGCTGGTAATCCTTCTGAGAAATCTGAAAATCTTTGAAAAGTAATGAAATCACACATTTAGGTAAAATAGGAGGAAAAAAATCATATTTCAGACTCTAAGCAGAATAGAGTCTGAAATAGTACAAAAAAACCTCAGCAGGGGTAAGCAACACAAACATAAGTAAAGGTTTAGCAAGGGTACGGTGGAATCTTGAGGGTGCGAATATATAAGTCTGAGTGTGTTTGCAAGAATTAGACTGTCAACACTGATAGAAGCGCCATTGTCCTTGAGAAGAGAGGTGGATGTTTTATCAATCGGCTGCATAGTCCTATCAGCACACAGCTGGTAGGGAAGTGCTGGGGAAGAGCGTCATGTTTATATAACATCCAGGAGATATTTTGTCAATAGCCAGTTAGCAGAAGTTGCCAAGGCCACATTGGGGCGCCAGATTTAGAAAAACAATAAATGTTGTGGTTCAGGCAGTTGTGAATTTCCAACTACCTTAAGAGTTTTACTGGCATGTCTCAGTTGCGAATCCAAATAGCCTAATTTCTGGTACTTTCCGCAGATCTCAAGCGTACAACTTCTCCAAGATTATATCCTTTAACCTCTGAGTCCAACCGCTGCCAGGCTGCGATTCTGTTCAAGAATCATGTCCAGCTGTGCGATTCTGCTCTCTTAACATTTCAGTCTAAGTGTTGATCGCTCTACAGACTCCATCCAACATCGCAGGTAGCTTTGGATTGCTTTGAACAGCCGCCCACGTTTTGCGAATCACTCGATAAGCCAGGTAGCCACCAATTTCAGTAGCAGAGCTGAAGGAGCAGAGCTTTATGTTCAGTGTAATGCAGGCCTGTTATTGAAGAAAATAAGCTGGATCCTTGTACTTGTGACAATGCACGGCAATTGGCTTAAGGTTTGATTAGAGTGTAGTGAAAGAGAGCCGCGAACTGATGTCATCCATCAATAACTTTTACCCACTGACCTTGTTTTCTTGGTCTTTGAGAGCTGAAAACATTAAGTGTACTGATAAAATTGGCAAAGTGTTAGGCTGTTCAGGTTTTTGCTCTAAACACATATTCTTCTCAAGCCTTTCTCATTAAGTAATGCACATGGAATTCAATCTGAAAAGACTCACAAGGAAAAGGGATGGCAATTGGAAAAGTTTTAATGATGTGTGATTACATGGTTATTTCTTTGGCGCTCGGACCTGGGAGGAAGACATGAATGCTGAGAATGACATGAGTTAAGATGTACATTTATAAGGTTTAGATTTAGCGATGTCTTCCCCCTGATCCGACACTGGTGGTGGCGGCCAGGGAGCGAGAAAGCCTGGAGGACATGGGAAGGAAGATGGAGGAGGCGAGGTGGAGGAGGGACGAGCTCAGCTGACAAGCTGTACATGGCTGAAGCTCCTTTAAAAGCGAGGCGTCGGAAGGTGATTGGATGAAGAGTCATGCGGACGGGATGCTGATTGGATGGCAGGCAGATGCACGGAAGAGTCATTGGAAGGAGCAGGCGTTGAGGGTGAGTCTTTCATTCTGAATTTTCGTCTAAACTCCATTTAAAATAAGTAAGGCAAATGTCAGCCAGCAACTGAAGGAAGTGGAAATGTACTACCATTAAGAAAATGTTATTTTGTATTTAAAATTAATCAAGAAATGTAAAAATAGTAAATACACTTTTGAGTAAGATGCAGATTTTGAAACAGCTGGACATAAGGACAAAACTAATTTTCAGTGACCAAGTACCAAGAAATTTGTGCCATTTATTGAAAGAAAAAATATTTTCAATGAAACAAACTTGTGTATTTCTTGTCTTGTCAAACAGTTCTTAGGAGCGGAGCTGCAAGTGTCACACATCCTAATGACCAAGCATCAGAAATCTTTCTTAAAGGAATTGACATACCTCATGTACACAAGTTGCTTGGATTTCACAGACAGACAATCATGTGCTCGAATTTAAATTTTGTACTTATAAATAAACAAATAAGATTGGTTGCTGAAGCTGGTTTATTGCCATTTTCAGATTTTGCGAAGCTCTCTTGGCAATCATAAATAAATCTATAATAAAGTACGTTTATTGACTGTGTATGAATATGTAGTATTATTTTCTATTTCGGTTTTGGTAATTTTTTTTATTATTTTAAGTGATTTATGGATGGTCTGTTGGAGGTGGTCTATTTAGAGCCATTTATACAAACATCAAAATACTAGTGTAAACATGTTTTATGCTGTAATTTATAAGATATGAGTTCTCAATTATTTTTCTCAACTGCCACATTTTCCTCTATGATGGAAATGTTTATTTTTATTAAAACCAAATATATTGCACACTACAGTTGTCAGGTGCGGTGTAGCGGAGGACCCCTAAATGCTGACAGGCAGGATGCATAGGTGAATGATTGAACTTAACTTAAGAAGGTGGTGGCAAAAAACAAACATGGGCAGGCTGGCAAGACAGGCTTGACATGAGCAAAGGACGAGACATGAACAGAGAGTGAATGATCCAAAATGTTTCCGTGAGGAATGAACAGAATGAAGGTGTATAAATGGAGCATGGTACATGTGAAAAACAAAACTGATTAACATGGTACAGGTGGAGGCTAATTGCAAGCAGACAGGAGTAAACAAAACGTGACTGGATCAAAACAGAAATTCAAGGATACAAACTAATCAGGAAAACATAACATACAGAACATGAACTAGAACACGAGAAACTAAAGCACAGCCAGGAAAATAAACAGAAACAAGATCCAAAACGTGAACTGAAAACAAGAATAACTAGAACCCAAACACCCTCAAATCATGACAACAGTGCTTTTTGTTAGAGCAAATCGTGAATAAAAAGTATGCAAGTGAAATACAGTTTAAAATTTGCTTCTCTATTTAGAGCATAATGGTTTCTTTTGTGTCTATGCTTTATACGTTTCTTAAGTGATCGTTCTGAAAAGAGGTGGCATATACTCCAGATGGTCAAAATAATAAATACAACAATTTGTTCTTAAAAGTAAACAGACACCTGCTGTAAACACCGTGTTGGATGCAGAAGAAACTGGCAGGTGCACAAACTGCTTCCTGAATGATTTAAATTGTTTGTGATCTGTAAAGCTCCCAATCACCAAAGGAGACAGCATGGTAGGTTAAAATCAGAGGAAGAGGTAAATAATATGAACTTGCACTTTTTTTTGCAATTAATATTTTGGTGGTTAACAAGGCCAACCATTATTTGACAAACATCTGAGATCTGGTTAATTAATGTGGAATCATCTAGTTCCTTTTAGATTGTATTTGTTTTCAAAAACATTGATGCACTTGCCTGAAGCATAGTTTATTTAAATAATTTTGAAGAAAGAGAGACGACACTGTGACCTGCTGCAGTTTTGGTGAAATTGAAAAGGAGCTATTTTTAGTCATGTTAAAGAGTTGAGACACGTGGTATTGGGATTTTTGCAAAATATTTGGGAAACAACACCCCTCCTTGAACCACCACCTTAACATGGTGGAGGGGTTTGAGTGCCCGGATGATCCTAGAGGCTATATCGTCTGGGGCTTAAATGCCCCTGGTAGGGTCTCCCATGGCAAACAGGCTCTAGGTGACGGGTCAGACAAAGAGTGGTTCAAGACACCCTCATAAGGACTACACAAATGAGGCACGTGACGTTGCCCAGTATGGCGGAGCCAGGGTCCCACCCTGGAGCCAGGCCTGGGGTTGGGATCCATCGGACAGTGCCTGGTGGCTGGTTTGCTCCTCCCGGTACCCGGGCTGGCCAAGCCCGAAGGAGAGACACGAGGCCATCCCCCAGTGGGCCCACCACCTGTAGGGGGAACCGTGAGGGACCGGTGCAAATAGGATTGGGCGGCGGACGAAGGTGGAGACCTCGGCGGCCCTATCCCCGGATGCTTAGGCTGGCTCTAGGGATGCGGAATGTTACTTCACTGGGGGGGAAGGAGCCTGAGCTTGTGCGGGAGGTCGAGAGATATCAACTAGAAATAGTTGGGCTCACCTCCACGCACAGCGTGGAATCTGGAACCCATCTCCTCGAGAGGGGCTGGACTCTCTTCTACTCTGTAGTGGCCCACGGGGAGAGGCGGTGGGCTGGGGTGAGCTTGCTTGTTGCCCCCCAGCTCAGCCGTCTCGTGTTGGGGTTTACCCCAGTGGATGAGAGGGTCGCATCCTTGCGCCTTCGGGTTGGGGACAGGTCTCTGACCGTTCGTTTTGGCCTCAGGCCGAGTGGTAGTGCAGAGTACCCGCCTTTTGGATCCCTGTCGGGGGCTGGATAGTGCACCTCCAGGGACTCCATTATTTGCGGGGGACTTCACGCCCACGTGGGAAAGACGGACCTGGAGGCGGATCGGAGGAATGCTCCTGATCTGAATCCGATGTTTTCATTATTGGACTTCTGTCTATCACGGATTGTACATATGAACACATGTTCAAGCATAAGGTGTCCGTCATGCACCAGGACACCTAGCAGGAGGTCGTGTCGCTTTGTGTGGAATCTGACCCATCTCCTCGAGAGGGTGGACTCTCTTCTACTCTGTAGGGCCCACGGGGAAGGCGGTGGGCGGGGTGAGCTTGCTTTTTGCCCCAGTCAGCGCTCTGTGGGGTTACCCATGATGAGAGGGTCCCCTTGCGCCTTCGGGTGGGGACAGGTCTCTGACCGTCGTTTTGGCCTACAGGCCGAGTGGTAGTGCAGAGTACCCGGCCTTCTTGGAAATCCCTGTCGGGGGTGCTGGATAGTGCACCTCCCAGGGACTCCATTATTTCTGCTGGGGGGACTTCAACGCCCACGTGGGAAAAGACAGTGACACCTGGAGA
Source organism: Crenichthys baileyi (assembly GCA_036173005.1). Lineage (NCBI taxonomy): Eukaryota > Metazoa > Chordata > Actinopteri > Cyprinodontiformes > Goodeidae > Crenichthys > Crenichthys baileyi. Next base: position 33,420 of record JAHHUM010000311.1, read on the forward strand.
GTCGTGATCGGGAGGAATGGCCTCCCTGATCTGAATCCGAGTGGTGTTTCATTATTGGACTTCTGTACTAGTCACGGATTGTACATAATGAACACCATGTTCAAGCATAAGGGTGTCCGTCAGTGCACCAGGACACCCTAGGCAGGAGGTCGATGATCGACTTTGTTGTGGAATCTGGAACCCATCTCCTCGAGAGGGGCTGGACTCTCTTCTACTCTGTAGTGGCCCACGGGGAGAGGCGGTGGGCTGGGGTGAGCTTGCTTGTTGCCCCCCAGCTCAGCCGTCTCGTGTTGGGGTTTACCCCAGTGGATGAGAGGGTCGCATCCTTGCGCCTTCGGGTTGGGGACAGGTCTCTGACCGTCGTTTTGGCCTACAGGCCGAGTGGTAGTGCAGAGTACCCGGCCTTCTTGGAATCCCTGTCGGGGGTGCTGGATAGTGCACCTCCCAGGGACTCCATTATTCTGCTGGGGGACTTCAACGCCCACGTGGGAAAAGACAGTGACACCTGGAGAGTCGTGATCGGGAGGAATGGCCTCCCTGATCTGAATCCGAGTGGTGTTTCATTATTGGACTTCTGTACTAGTCACGGATTGTACATAATGAACACCATGTTCAAGCATAAGGGTGTCCGTCAGTGCACCAGGACACCCTAGGCAGGAGGTCGATGATCGACTTTGTTGTCGTATCGTCAGACCTTTGGCCGCATGTTTTAGACACTCGGGTGAAGAGAGGGGCTGAGCTGTCCACTGATCACCACCTGGTGGTGAGTTGGATCCGCTGGAGGAGGAGAAAGCCGAACAGACTTTGCAGGCCCAAGCGCATAGTGAGGGTCTGCTGGGAACGTCTGGCAGACTACCAGTTGGCCTCGAAGCGATTCTGGCAAACTGTCTGGTGCCTCAAGAGGGGGAAGCAGTGCTACGCTAACACTGTTTACACCGCGGGGTGGGAGGCTGCTGACCTCGACTGGGGACATTATCAGGCGGTGGAAGGACTACTTTGAGGATCTCCTCAATCCTGCCATCACACATTCCCTGGTGGAAACAGAGGCTGGGGACTCGGGGTTAGTCTGTTTCATCACCCAGGCTGATGTTACTGAGGTGGTTAAAAAGCTCCGTGGTGGCAGGGCTTCGGGGGTGGATGAGATCCGCCCTGAGTACCTCAAGTCTCTGGATGTTGCGGGGCTGTCATGGTTGACACGCCTCTTCAACATTGCATGGCGGTTGGGGACAGTGCCTCTGGACTAACAGACTGGGGTGGTGCTCCCCCTTCATAAGAAGGGTGACCGGAGGGTGTGCTCCTTCTACAGGGGGATCACACTCCTCAGCCTCCCTGGTAAGGCCTACGCCAGGGTATTGGAGAGGAGAGTCCGGCCTATAGTCGAACCTCGGCTTCAGGAGGAGCAGTGTGGTGTTTGTCCGGCGCGTGGAACACTGCACCAGCTCTATACCCTCCACAGGGTGCTCGAGCATTTATGGGAGTTTGCCAAACTGGTCCACACGTGTTTTGTGGACCTGGAGAAGGCATTCGACTGTGTCCCTTGTGGTGCCCTGTGGGGGGTGCTCCAGGAGTATGGAATCGGGGGCCCGTTATTAGGGGCCATCCAGTGTCTGTACAAGCGGAGCAGGAGTTTGGTCTGCATTGCCGGCACTATGTCTGACCTGTTCCCGGTGCATGTTGGACTCCGGCAGCGCTGCCCTTTGTCACCGGTCCTGTTCATAACTTTTATGGACAGGATGTCTAGGCGCAGCCAAGGGCCGGAGGGGGTCTGGTTTAGGGACCAGTGGATTTCGTCTCTTCTTTTTGCAGATGACGTGGTCCTGCTGGCCCCCTGCTTGCGCTGGGGCGGTTCGCAGCCGAGTGGGAAGTGGCTGGGATGAAGATCAGCTCCTCCAAGTCTGAGGCCATGGTTCTCGACCGGAAAAGGGTGGCTTGTCCTCTGCAGGTTGGAGGGGAGTTCCTGCCTAAAGTGGAGTAGAGCCACTGCTCCTCCACATCGAGAGGAGCCAGTTGAGGTGGCTCGGGCATCTATATCGGATGCCTCCTGGACGCCTTCCGCGGGAGGTGTTCCAGGAATGTCCCACCAGGAGGAGGCCCAGGGGACGGCCCAGGACACACTGGAGGAACTATGTCTCTCGGCTGGCCTGGGAACCCCTTGGGCTCCTCCCGGAGGAGCTGGAGGAGGTGTCTGGGGAGAAGGACGTCTGGGTGTCTCTGCTGATTCTGCTGCCCCGTGACCCGGTCCCGGATAAAGCGGAAGACGACGAGTACGAGTAAGAGTACGACGAGATCTGGGAAACAACCTTGCATGCACACACTCTTGCTTAATAGTGATTTGAAATTATCCTAGCATGCATGTTTTCAGACTGTGGGGGGGGAGAAGCCAGAGTACCCACAGAATACATGCACAGGAAGAACATGCAAAGTCCATACAGAAAAACCAAAAGCCAAGATTTGAATCCATGGCCTATTTGCTGCAAGGCAACAGTGCTAACAGTGCAGCCCTATATAACAACAGTTTTCAGATAGTTTTTCATTATGTGAAAAATATAGCTTTGAACCGTGCACATTTTTAATAAAACTAAAATTGTGATAGTGCTTCATTACATTGCCACTTCTCAAAGGTTCATTGAAGTTTAGTTGTACGTTAAAGCTTTCATCCTTTCAGATAAGGATACTTTTATCATATTACTTTTTCCATCTCTTTGCCTCTAAAACACACTCCGATAATGGAAGGTCTTATTAAAACAGACATGTTCATTTGTTTAAGTAATTTAGGGCACATAGGTCCCTAATGGCTAATGATTTATTACAGGAAAGAACTCAGGATTCAGGCATCCATGGGCCTGCCTGTCCTGACAGCTACAGAGATGTCATGTTACATAGGAAATTAATGTCAGAGGAAGTTACTGTTTTGGAGTTGTGAATTAATCATACAGAAGACAGGGAGGAAAAGGGTGGATGGCTCTGTCAATGCAAGACTGCACTCAAGGTGTACTGATTTCTGGAGAACACATCAACGAATAAAAAAGAAAATGGTGGGAGCCATGAGAGCTGGCAGTCTGGAGAAGTACAAAATAGGTATGGCAGGTCTGTTGGGTTGAAGGGTGATTAGGCAGGGTGCTATGACAGAAGGCAGAAGAGTGGAAGAGTGGGAGAACAGGGGCTGTTCTACAGCTCTCATCTCTAACTTTGGATTCATTACATCTGCTCTACAAGGGCTTTGAAATGTAACATGTCAAACAATATGATGAATGTTGACAGTCACTTCACTATAAAAATCTGATTATCATCACTACGGGCATGATGAGAGATACACAAAGATGATACTAGATCTTGTGTTGTCTACTGGGTCTTCATTCACATTTTTAACAACCTCACCTGTACAAAATTTGTATGGGACTTCTTTCTTATAAATTGACCATAGATATTCCTGTCTTTACTTTCTGTATTCTGTAAGTTCTGTTTCAACTATGCAAACTTAAAGGTTTTTCCTCTGGAACAATATTGGCAGGTATTTGGTTCTCAAAAATGTTTTAGTCGCAAATATTTGAGCCTTTATTTCTTGTAATTTGGAGGAATGTGACATATAATGACAACCTAAATTTAATATTTCAAAAAATGTGAATGTTACATATGATCAATTAAAAAAATTATATTTAAAACCAAAATGTCAGGCTTCTAAAAAGTATGCCATTTCTGTGCATTCTGTCTCTTTGCTAGCAAACAGACATAACTCTTCAAACTGGATCCAAGAGTGTCATACGATCATATGCACTAAGTTAAGTAGGAATGAATTGCTTTGTGTATCCAGTATTCATTCATGAACGGGGGTAATTAAGGTACAAGCGTTGCTTGAATTTTCTCTCTAAAGTCTACAGAAGCAAACTGTGTTCCAGAGCGTTCCCACCTGTGACCCTGTCTCTACAGCGAGTGGAGCAGTTTTTCTGGTCTGAAGGAAGGACAACGGGACCGCATCACCGTGGCTACAGCAGTAACGTGCAGTTTGGCCGGCCTGGCAGCACGAGCCGCCGGACCCCACAGCTCCGGAGGTTAGCTGAAAGTCAACCCTTTGTTCACTGTGGATGCTTTCCTCAACTTCGTCGCCCCGGACAACTTTTCCTCAGCACAGTTCAGTAAGAGGTAGTGTTTTGGGCAGAGAGAAGTAGTTTAGAAAGCAATAATCTAAACATTTTTTGCTTTATGACATTTGGTTTTGTTGGTGTTGAAAACTTAGCACTATGTGCTCAGTTTGTGTTCTGTGTTTGTGTTGTTTTTTTTTTTAAAGTTAAGACAAACTTTAGACCACTCTTATGCATTTTAACCCTTTTATTAGTGGTATTTTAAAAGGTATGTGTTTGATTCTGATGATAAGCTACAAGTTTATTTTGTTAGCTCCAACCGCTAACACCTAAGAACACGTTCTTGCCTACTAAAGATAATTTACCCAAAAAGGTTGTTAGTTTTCAATCTAGGAAATAATATTTCCTTAAATATTATTTTACTAAACTTGATAACTAAGTAAACACCACTAAGCCCCATTTCTCCAGAAAGAAAAATAAAAAATAATATTTCCTTAAATATTATTTTACTATTTACCCTAACCATGTTTATATTGTATGTAGCCCATTAGTCTTCCTTATTCTTTAATTTTGCTTGGTAGTTTAGTTGAGTTGTTTTAGCATAGTAAAGGGTTTGTTGATTGAAATATATTTGACTTTGAGTTGACTTATTTTTGTTAATAAATTCTTATATTTTAAGAAATTGTGTGGATTCATTCCAAGTGTGTGCAGAGTTTTGCTGTTCAATAATGCCAGAGCTTGGCTCATGCCTTTCAATTTTGTCCCACCACCTTATTGGGCTGGTATTCACAGGACAACCCTTAACAGACCGAAATGTTATTTAATAAAATATTAAAGTATTAATATTACATATTAAATAATATATTCATAATCACAACATGGCGAACACTTTGGGAAAAATAGGTCTGATCTGGAGAGACGGAATCCATCCCACTTTGGATAGAGCAGCTCTTCTTGCTAGGAATCTGGCGAATGTAACCAACCCAGGGTTCAGACCGGAAAGCAGGGTCATAGTTTAACACTTCTCTGCAGCTTCTGTCTGTTACCCACCAAGGAGAAAATAATTCTTAAAATCTCATTAAAATCTCATAAAAATAAACAACAAAAGAAAAACAACAACAAAAAAACAATTATCAGTGGCTTTTTGAACATCAAATATCTCTCTTCAAAGACTTTTTTAGGTAATGACTTGATTTGTGACAATCAGATTCATTTATTTTGTCTCACAGAAACTTGGCTGCAGCAAAATAACTGTTACTATAAATCAGTTACCTCCTAGTTACTTTAATTTTCCTATACCTCAAAATACTGGGCGAGGAAGAGGAGTAGCAACCATTCAGTCAGATTAATATATTAGACCAATTAATAGCTACAACTCTTTTGAATGTTTAATCCTTAGTTTTCCTCATCCAAATTGCAAAGCACTAAAACCACTTATGTTAATTGTCTTGTACTGTTCACCAGGCCCTTATTCTCAGTTTTTGGAACAGTTCTCAGACTTTTTATCTGATTCAGTGTTAAATACAGATGAGTTCATTATAGTGGGGGATTTTAACACTCATGTTGACACTGAAAGTCATAGCATTAAAGGCCACATTAAAACTGTGCACATTTATTTATATTTATATTGCTATATTTATACTGTTTAATTTTAATTTTGAATACTTTATTGCACCGACTACGCCAAAACAAATTCCTTGTATGTCCAAAAACATACTTGGCAATAAAGTTTTTCTGATTCTGATATTTAGGCTATCTTAGACTCAATTGGCTTTGCTCAAAACATTAGCAAACCTACCCACCTTTGTCTTCATTCTCTGGACTCTGTGCTGAAATATGGCATTGAGTGTAAAGAAAGAATAATATTTCCTCATAACCCTGCCCTGTCTGACCATTTTTAATATAATTTGAGTTGAATTTAATCGAGTACTCCACACCTGAAAGAAAATATCATTATAGTAGATCATTATCAGACAATGCCGTAACAACCGTTAAAGAATTTTACCAATTTTAAATTCCTCATTATCGCAGAAAAAACAAAGTGGAGGGCAGTAATTTTGTTTCTTCCCTTTCACAAATTGATTCTCTTAGTCATAGTGTTACTTCCTCATTGTGTGGTGCATTAGACAGTGTAGCACCCCTGAAAAATAAGGTAATTATTTATAGGAGGCTGGCTCCCTGGTTTAATTCGGAGCTTTGTACTTTGAAACACAATGTTAGAAAACTGAAAAGAAAATGGCACTCTACACACGTAGACGGCTTCTACTTAGTCTGGAAAAATAGTCTACTGTTGTATTAAAAGAGACTTCGCCAAACTAGAACAGCTTATTCCTCATCCTTAAGAAAAGAATTAGAATAATCTTGGGGTGTATTCACACTTGCCACTTTTGGTCCGCTTTAAACGGACCAGAGTTCGTTGCCCCCCTTGGTCCTTTTGTGCAGGTGTGAATACACTCAAGCGAACCCTGGTCCGGACCAAACAACCGGACCGAGACCCACTTTTTCAGGTGGTCTGCTTCCAAACGGACTCTGGTGCGGTTCGCTTATGGTCTGAATACCGGCCCCGATCCGAACCAACTACAAAAAGCATAGATCTCCTTGGACATAAAAAGCCACCGTAGCCGGTAGCAAAGGCGTGTGTTGTAAGGTAATCATACCTAAAAAGCTGTGTGTTGCTTAGCAACGCTACTGGCTTGTTGTGGGACAAGGCACGTAGAGAACGTCAGCGTTCAGCGCGCATTCTCTGACGGGGTTCCAAAATTATAAATGGAACGTCTCAAAGTCTGTGTTGAATGAGCTGCTCTTGACTCTCACAATAATATTGCAGCTGTAATAACGGCACAAATATGCAGAACAGAGGTGCTGCACGCAGCACGTCTACAGCTGTTTTCCTAAATTTCCGGGTCTGTGCTCTGTCCCGCTCCTGTCATTTCTGTCCAATGGGAGCAATGATCATCACCCGCGTGGCTTTGTTTACAAGTAATAGTTCACTTACACTTTCACTTAGTACAATGTGAAAACAAACCGCACCAAATGAAAAAAATAAAGTTCGCTTTTGGTGCGGACCAAACAAGCGGACCAAAGGACTTTCCTGGTGTAAATACACCCTAAGGTATCTTTTTAGTGCAGTTGCTAAACTTCCACATTGCACTGCTGAGCCATCCATTCCCTTAGCTCTCAATAGTAATGACTTTATGGCATTGTTTTTAAATAAAATTGATTCTGTTAAAAACAAAATCATTGGCATACTCCTGAACATGATTACTTCATGCTCAGTACGTGAGACAGCATTGGAGTTAACTGTAGAACTGATCTTTGTTTGGACTGCTTTGATCCAGTGGCGTTTCCTGCATTTTCAAAAATATTGGCTTCATCTAAACTTTCAACTTGTATGTTAGACTCAGTCCCATCCAAATTATTTAGGAAGATGTTTCCTTTGATTATCATCCCCACAGGCTTTTAAGGTAGCTGTAATTAAACCTTTACTTAAGAAACCTTTGCTCGATCAAGATGGCTTAATAAATTACGCTCCTATAATTCAGTCTTCTGTTCTTATCTAAAATTCTTGATAAAATAGTTGCTAATCTAGTGTGTGAGCATTTACAAATCAATGATCAGTTTGATGAGTTTTAGTCAGGTTTCAGAGCTCATTATTTCACTGAAACAGCAATGGTAAAAGTCACGAATAATATCCTCCTGGCCTCAGACAATAGACTTGTGTCTGTACTTCTTCTGTTTGATAACAGTGTTGCATTGGATACAGTTGATCACAATATTGTCTTAGAAAGGTTGGAACATGCTGTAGGGATCAGGGGAACAGCACTAGGCTGGTTTAAATATTATTTTCAGACAGATTTCAGTTTAATCATCTAAATGATAAATCATCTTCAAACTCCAGGGTTAATTGTGGAGTACCACAAGGTTCAGTGCTTAGGCCAATTCTTTTTACAATATATTTATATATGCTTCTAATAGGTAAAATTATCAGGCAGCATGGGTTAAATTTCAACTGCAATGCTGATGATACTCAGCTTAATTTATTCATAAATTCTGATTTGCCCAACCAGTTACATAAAATAAAAACTTGGATGACTTTAAATTTTCTGCTTCTAAATTCAGACAAGACAGAAATTGTCATCTTTGGACCGGAGTCTTTGAAAAAGAAACTGCTTAGGCAATCAATTAATTTGGAAAGCATTATATTGACCTCTGGTAATAACGTAAAAAACCTTGCTGTTATTTTTGACCAGGACAGGTCATTTCAATTGCATATTAAAAGGGAATCTAGGATTTCCTTCTTTCACCTCCGGAATATTGCCAAAATTAGAAATATCCTATCTAGGAGTGACGCTGACAAACTAGTGTGAGATCCATGTGTGAGAATTATGTCTACTGCTCCCTGAACCACTCTTTCACAATTCGAGCCCGATGTATCCTGGCATTGGCAACGTGGAATATGCCCGTGCCATTTGGAAAGAAAAAATCCATTGATGGAATAATCTGGTCATTCAGTATATTCAGGTAGTCAGCTGACCTCACTCTTTGAACACATACTGTTGGTGAACCCAGACGTGACCAATTGCAGCACCCCCAGATTATTGAACTGCCCACACAGGCTTGTACAGTAGGCACAAGGCATGATGGGTGAATCACTTCACCTGCCTCTCTACTTAGCCTGATGGGCCCATCACTCTGGAACAGGGTAAATCTAGACTCATCAGACCATATGACCGTCTTCCATTGCTTCAGAGTCGAATCTTTATGCTCCCTAAAAAATTGAAGCCTTTTTTTCTGGTTAGCCTCACTGATTAGTGGTTTTCTTAAGGCTACACAGCTGTTTAGTCCCAATCCCTTCAGTTCCCTTCGCATTGTGCGTGAGGAAATGCTCTTACTTTCACTATTAAACATAGCTCAGAGTTCTACTGTTATTTTTCTTCAATGTGATTTCACCAAACGTTTAAGTGATCGCCGATCATGATTCATTCATTTTTTTTCCAGCCACATTTCTTCCTCGAAGACGATGGGTCCCCACTATCCTTCCAGTTTTTAAAAATGCGTTGGACAATTCTTAACCTAATTTTGGTAATTTCTGCAATCTCCTTTAGATGTTTTCTCTGCTTGATGTACGCCAATGATTTGACCTTTCTGAAAAAGACTGACATCTTTTCCACGACCACGGGATGTGTCTTTCGACATAGTTGTTTAAGAAATGAGAAGCAACTCATTGCACCTATTGAGGTTAAATAACTTGTTGCCAGCTGAAACATAATCACCCATGCAGTAATTATCCAATGGGAGGCTCGTACCTATTTGCTTAGTTAAATCCAGGTAGCGACTTTGTTTGGCCAGGCAGTGTATATGTTCATAAGATCATCTTTAAACAATAAAAAGTGCAAAAAACAACATAAAATATAATCGCTTGTTACTGTGTTGAAACTTTAGAACAGATGAACACAAATTCAAATTATATTTTTTTTTTATCAAGAAGCAAAAATGTTGAATACAAAAAGACAACATGAGCATCAAAACAACTATTTACAATATTGCAATCACAGGCACAGTCAAACATTAGCTTTCAATTTTACCAGTGGAGCTGTGATAGGCCTTGTGACAGGTCCTGTCCTCAATTACTTGCTTGCCAGTGAAACAACTGCTGCAGCTCTTGTTTCTTGAAGGCTGGCTCTTTCCTCTCCCTCTACCCCTCTCCAGAGCACTGGGTGCCTCAGGGGAGTAGGAGGTATCGTCTTCCTCCTCCTTCCTCCCATCAACACAGCACACAGAAAATGTTACAGTGTGAAGGATGTGTCCATAAAGTGCATAATATAATAATGATGAGTAACACAGTGAAATTCTTTTAATTGTATATTTTCCTTATTTTTGTCTAACTCTGACAGATTCCAGTTTGTTCATGTAAATGATAAATCATCTTCAAACTCCAGGGTTAATTGTGGAGTACCACAGGGTTCAGTACTTGGGCCAATTCTCTTCACTATATATATGCTTCCAATAGGTAAAATGATCAGGCAGCATAGGATAAATTATCACTGTTACGCTGATGATACTCAGCTTTACTTATCCATAAATCCTGATGAGCCCAACCAGTTGGATAGACTACAAGCATGTTTTGAAGACATAAAAACTTTAAACTGACTTAAAATTTTCTGTTTCTGAACAAGACAGAAGTTGTCATCTTTGGACCTGAGTTTTTGAAAAAGAAACTGCTTAGTCAATCACTTAACCTGGATGGCATTAAATTGACCTCCGGTAATAAAGTAAAAACCTTGGTGTTATTTTTGACCAGGACAAGTAATTTAAATCCCATATTAAACAGGTTTCTAGGATTTCCTTCTTTCACCTCCGGAACATTGCCAAAATTAGAAATATTCTATCTAGGAGTGACCCTGAAAAACTAGTCCATGCATTTGTTACTTCAAGGCTGGAGTATTGTAATTCCTAACTAACCTTTCCTGTGGACCAGCTCCCAGTTTCGGTCCTTGAGGCAGACAGCCTGTCTACTTTTAAGGCTAGGCTTAAAACTGTCCTTTTTGCTAAAGCTTATAGTTAGAGTGTCTTAGGTAATCCTGAGCTATCTCTGTAGTTATGCTGCTATAGGCTTAGGCTGCTGGAGGACATAATGACCACTTTCACTCTCTCTGCTACATTCTCATATTACTCTCAAATTTTGCATTATTTGCTGTTATTCCAGCTTTAACTTTATCTTCTCTTTCTTTTCTCTTCCTAGAAGCTACACCTGGCCTGACTGTATTTACCTGTGACACCTTCCTGGAGGGGGGCATCGTCCAAGCTTCTGCTGCCAACAACTTAATGCTCACCTTCTACCGATGATACACTTGGCCCTGTCTTTCAGCGTTTTACCCTATTTTCTTCTACACATAGCTACTGACTGAGCTTCTACTGTGACTAACTATATGTGCTCTCTCCCATACCCTAAACTTGAAAACTGGCTCAGAGTTTATCTGTTTTTTCTTCCTAGATGAAACCACTAAAATAGCTATATCCTTTAACATTTACTTTTCCTACCCATAGAAAGTACTGCTGGATCAGTGCTTCTGTGTTCTGCTACTGTCTCTGCTCTGTTCTCTCAAACCCCCAGTCGGTCGCAGCAGAAGGTGGCTCACACTGAGCCTGGTTCTGCTGAAGGTTTCTTCCTGTTAAAAGGGAGTTTTTCCTCTCCAGTGTAGCACATGCATGCTCAGTATGAGTGACTGCTGCAAAGTCAACGCCAGTGACTGTCCACTACATGCTCATCCAGGAGGAATGACTGCTACAAGTCACTGACTCGATGCAATCTGCTGGGTTTGCTTAGATAGAAAAACTTTTTAACCAAATTGTATAAATAATTGAATCTGACTGCACTGTTCGATAGTTTGGATTAATTGGAGTGTATGTACATGACTTGAAATCTGACTGACTCAATTAAATTGACTTAGCCCATTTTAAAGTTACCCAACTTTCACAAAATGCAACGGGAAACAACAATAGCCAATTATTTTTATCACTGCCTTCCTCCCTCCCTGTTAGATAGGGTAAGGGGGAGTCAGGTTTAGCCTAAATGGGCTCAGTAATAGTTGAGGTGCAAACACACCCTCCATTTTTGCTACCTGTGCGACCCCTTCTCTTTTCCCATGGTTATAATCGGTCTGACAGAGAGGGACCCCCAATCCTTGTGGTTTTTAGAATAACAAAGGCCACCAGTGGGCTCTACATGGATAAACTTTATCAGTTTATTATTTTACTTAGTACCCCTACACATAGCCCAATCTAAAATGGCCAAACTCTAACACTCAGTAGTTTATTTTCACCTCCCCAACAACCCCGCACCATTCCAAACCCTTTGTTAAGTGCCTTGAGACGACATGTGTTGTGAATTGGCACTAAATAAATAAAACTGAATTGAATTGAACATAGCTACTGGCTGAGCTTTTGCTGTGACTAACTGTGTGTGTTATGAAGCCCCTAAAGGAGCTACAACCAGTAATGTTTTACTTTTGTTTCCCATAGAAAGTACTCCTGGATCAGTGCTTCTGCTCTGTTCTCTCAAGATGGCCACTCACTCTCAGCCTGGTTCTGCTGGAGGTTCCTTCCTGTTAAAAGGGAGTTTTTCTGTCCACTGTTGCTACATGCATACTGAGTTTAAGGGATTGATGCAAAGTCAATGCAAGCGACTGCCAACTGTCGCTACATGCTCATCCTTAAGGATTGAATGCTGCAAGTCACTGACTCAATGCAATCTGCTGGGTTTCCTTAGATAGAAAAAAACTTTTTAACCAATTTGAATTATAAACTGAATCTGACTGCACTGTTTGATAGTTAGGATTAATTGGAATGTATGTAACCCAACTTGAAGTTAATATGATTCAATTGAATTGTCATTTGTAAAGTGCCTTGAGACAATGTGTTGTGAATTAGCGCTATGTAAATAAAACTGAATTGAATTGAATAGTCCATAGGTTCTCTAAGGGGTTCAGGTCGGGCCAGTTTGAACACTAACATCATGGTTATTGAACCAGCTGTTGGTACCTTTGGCAGTATGGGCAGGTGCCAATTATTTTTTTAAACAAAATCAGTATCTTCATGAAGCTTGTTAGCAAAAGGAAGCATGGAGTGTTCCAAAATTTCATGGTAGATGGCTGCGTTGACTGTAGACCTCAGAAAACAAGGTGGACCAGCATCAGCAGATGATAAGGCATCAAAAAATCATCACTGACACATTTAGCTTCTGCTCAATTTTCTGTGAAGTTGCTTGGATAAAGCACTCTGTGACGACAGAGAAAAGCTGTGAATAAAATTGTATATATTGGATATATATTCACATTCTGTGAAACAAACTCAACTTTTACAATGTTTTTAGAGAAGAATGTAGTTATGTAAACCTGAAATATCTGATTGGTTTATCAAGATATCGCTTAATTGCACAAGTGCACTGATGTGTTCTGAGATGTCCGCTGCCTCAGCAGACGGCTCACCTCGGGCGGTTGAGGTGTGCTAAATCCCGAGAGAACAGCTGAATCCCGGCACATTGTTTCCAAACTCCCACTGGGTTTTCCCAATGAGTGGAAGTTAAACAGATATAATTCAGTCAGATGATACCTAAAATAAATTTTAGGTTTGTTTATTATAATTATAATAATAAGTATTATTATTATTAGTATGTTCTACAAATTAACTGATTTAAACTTTGTTCCTAAAGTTAATATGCTAGTGTATAAGTTGTTAAAAGCTTTACAAATAAATTAAGCAAATTTAAAACCAGTCTGGCTATTGTCTTCTGACCTCTGGCATCAACAGGGCATTTGCGCCCACAGAACTGCCACTCACTGGATATTTTCTCTTTTTCGGACCATTCTCTGTAAACCCTAGAGATGGTTGTGTGTGAAAATCCAATCCAGTTTCTGAAATACTCAGAGCAGCCCGTCTGGCACCAACAACCATGCCACGTTCAAAGTCACTTAAATCACCTTTCTTTCCCATTCTGATGCTCGGTTTGAACTGCAGCAGATCGTCTTGACCATATCTACATGCCTAAATGCATTGAGTTACTGCCATATGATTGGCTGATTAGACATTTACATGAACGAGCAGTTGGACAGGTGAACCTAATAAAGTGGCCGGTGAGTGTATTTTAGATATGCCGATCTGGGTCTATTGTTAGTCCCAGCAACAAGGTTTAAGACCCACGGGAATCGGGCGTTCCAAGCCATTTCACCCTGATTGTGGAATTCCCTTCCATTGTTTTTACATCGCGTCAACTCTATCGATCAATTTAAAATCCAGCTAAAAATATATTTGTACAGTCAGGCTTTTAATTAATGTGAGGTTTATAAATGTTATGTTGATATAAGCTTTGCTGTTCTCGTGTTTTGTGAAGCTCTTAGTGATTTTTATCTGTGAAAGGTGCTATACAAATACAATTTGAATTACTTATGTCCTGTATGTCAGTTGTGTGTGTTTTCACTGTGGGGTTCAAAACCTAAATGATTGTATAAATGATGTCAACTTACATTGAGAGTGTCCTCCTAGTACAGGAGTGTGAGTCCAGAATGTGATAAAAAGAGTGTGATAAAAAGAGTGAAATCACAACAACACAGCATTAATATTAGGTTTTTTCACAGCAGATATGGTTTAAAAGCTAGGTAAAGCTCCTCCAAACTTTACGGAAATACATGGCTGGAATGGATTTTAAATTAACAACACCAGTCCCAACTCATGAGTAGGTGGACTCCCAGACACACAAACATGTTCAGATGGGTCACGTATGCCTTTTAAAGAACCGTCTGTACGTCAAGGCCAAGAAGTGTGATTTTCATGAGGACTGTAACTTTTCTCGGTTTTGTGTTTGAGGGTGGACAGGTAAAGGCAGACCCCAGCAAGATCCAGGCAGTCATGGATTGGCCTACACCCACCACCAGGAGGCAATTCCATGCTTCCGTGGATTTGATAATTTCTGTCGAATGTTCATCCGTAACTTCAGCCTCACCGCACTACCTATTAGGACCCTAACATCTACCAAGAGATCCTTCACCTGGACCCCGGAAGCTGAAAGAGCCTTTCAGAACTTAAAGGAGAAGTTCTCATCCACTCCCATCCTGGTTCATCCTGATCCTAAGATCCAGTTCGTCCACGAGGTGGATGCATCCAACACAGGAATGGGAGCCGTGTTGTCCCAGAAATCCTCCATTGATGGTAAGCTCCATCCATGTGGTTTCTATTCTAAAAGTTTTTCTCCCCCAGAACAGAATCATGACATTGGAGACTGAGAGCTGCTGGCATTAAGTTGGCCTTGAAGGAGTGGCACCACCATACCCATCATCATATAAGGACCAATCACAAGAACCTCGCCTATCTCCAATCTGCTAAGTGCCTTAACTCACATCAGTCCCGTTGATTGTTGTTCTTGCACCTCAGTCCTGCGTCATCGGGGCCCTCTCCTGGGACCTGAAAGAACGAATTTGCCAGGCCCAGCACCAAGAACCAGACCCAGGAGGGGAACCTCCCAGCAACAGGTACATCCCATCCACCATTCGATCCCAGGTAATAAGCTGGGCTCACTCATCTAATTTCTCAGGTCATCCTGGTGCCAGTCGTACCATAGCCTTTATCTGACATTACTTCTGGTGGCCTACCCTGAATAAAGACGTGGTGCAATACGTGGCTGCTTGCTCTACATGTGCCCCCAACAAGAACCTCTGTAAATCACCTGCTGGACTATTACAACCACTCTCCATTCCCGGCTGATCCTGGTCCCATATAGCGCTGGACTTCATAACAGGCTTGCCTCCTTCGAACAACAAAACTGCTATTCTCTCTCTTATTGACCGGTTCTCAAAGGCATGTCACCTCATAGCCCTCACTAAACGTCCTTCTGCTGCGCTGACTGACAGACCACTAATCAGTCATGTTTCAGGATCCATGGCCTCCCCAGTGAGATAGTTTCTGATCGTTGACATCACTTAATCTCTCAGGTATTTAAAGACTTTTGTACAGTTCTAGGAACCCACTCTTTTCTGGATTTCACCCCCAAACCAACATTCCACATGAGCGACTAAACCAGGAGATTGAGAACACCCTCAGATGTCTCTGCACGTACAACCCCACTTCCTGGAGTTGCCACCTCATATTCTTGTCCAACCTCCAACATCTCACACCACCATCTGGGATAACAAACAGAGAGTTACCAACGTAACCCGACTACCACTCCTGTCAACCTCAGCTTCTGTGACGTAACTCACCTCCTCCAGAATCACTCCTGCAACCCACAACAGGAAGATTCACTCACCATCAGTTCTGATATCCCGATCTCCTCTAGCAACCATACTCACCCTTCTCTCCTTCTCAGTGAACCGGCCCGAAGAACCCGAGCTCCCGGGCCTTCCAGTTGAAACCTCCTGTGTCACAATAAACCTGTTTAACCATAACTCTGCCTCTGTAATTTTTACCTCCTCAAGAGCCACACGGTTTTTGTTATGACAGCAGCAGAGAGAAGACAGGAAATTAGCTACAGCAAATAGACTGGATAATAAGAGTCCCTCCAAACTTTATGGTAAGGCATAAGTGGAACCTTTTTATAAATTCTGCTGAAACAGACCTCCATTTTAACTCATATTTGAAGAAAGAGTGGAAAAGAGGGCTCTGGTGGGCATGATAATCTGGTGTTCTAATGCCATAATTAATTATGTTTTTAAATTATTTTACTTCATTTGCACTCTGAATGGAAAGAAAATAATTTCTAACTTAAAAGAAATTTTTGATAATGCACAAATTTCTTATTAAAACCAGGAAGTGTGTCAAGAAGGAATAACAAGCATACGTAGGCATCATGTCTGTTTGTTTTTTTTTCAAACCTAAAATCTGTGAACTATAAACAATCCTAGAGGTTGCAATTGCTTAATTTGTATCTCAGAACATAAACTCTGTCAAATATGGTAACATTAATGGTTTGAATCCCATTAAAATGGCTTTGACAAGAGCATTACTCACTGTACCTCAACAGACACTGAAAGCAAAAGTCTCTGCTTCATTTAATTTGTATTTCTGACTAAATTAATGTATTTGAATATACAGTTAAACGCTAACCAGTGGCTGAAGCTGTTTGTAATTTAAAGTTTATAGAAAACATTATCTCTTGAGGAGTTCATATTACTATGACTGGAGAAAAGCTTGAAATAAGAGTAGTGACCATGTCCCACTACAAAATTTCTTTTATTGTTTATGATCTATTCAAAATGTAAAATATCCCCCTACAAGGTGCACTCTGTGGAGTAGACGTTTAGATATTAGGGGTGGTTGATGTTAGACCATGAAGGACTAGAAAAATGTTTACAATCTGCCAATGTAAATATCACAAAATCATTTGTACATGACATTCTTTCCATTACTGTTCTATGCTTATGCCCAGACGAATCAGTTAAATATTTTTCTCTTTTCTTTTAGCTTCATGAAAAACGTTTTTTATATGAATCAAAAGTGCATAAGAGTCAGTGTTATTTAAAAATGTAAATACAAATTTGATTTATTTTGAGTGTGTTATAAGTCTCAAATATAAAACGTGAATTGTACCAGAGATAACAAAATAGAGTTAACAAGTATTTGTCCAAGTCCAAGTCTTGCATCAAATTTAAAAGGACTGAAATTATAATTTTCTAATTTAATCCATGACATCTTGTGCATCTGCATAACTGTAGGTTGGGATTTCAAACCTGTACTGTTTTTCCTCAGGGCTAAATTATCATATGAATGGTAGAATAATTATATTACAACCATTTAATTTTCATTAACAGTTATCTTTTAACCATTTGACATTTAATTTACCAAATCTAATATTTACCCCTTTAGAAATATAAAAAGGCATTTGGGCTCTAAGAAAAGTAATTAATCAAAGTTAAATTTTTTTTGTCTTTGTAATGATGAAGTTAACACCTCTTTATCCCTGTCTTCACACTCTGACTCTGGAGCTGGAGAATCTTTCTTAATATTGTATAAGTCTAAGTTGTGTCTGAGCTATCAAAAATTGTGATAAAACATGACTTGTTTGTAATAATAATAACAATAATAATAATAATAATACTTTGCCATTTAACCCTCCCCCACCTACCCCTGTTCCTGCAGGGGAAACACACCTTTAGTCACATTAATGTTTGTCCAAAGCTTGTCTCTGGTTGGAGCAGCACATTGTGGACATCATTGTGTATCCTTGGCTCTGCTGTTTTCTTAATCTTTGAAGGCAAGTTTTATTTTCCAGTTGGATTTCATATATTTATGAAAATTTCCATCAGAGTTTATTAATATAAGCAGAATTAAAGATTGCACACATGGGAGATATTTGAATGAGCTCCAGTATTTTCACTGAAGCATAGAAGGAGATGATATCTCTTTAATTAATTTAGCCTTTTTTTAAATATCCCCTTAACTTGCTATCCTCACTTGTGCACTCTCCAGTACCAGCTTACATAAGCTTGCTCATGCAAGACCGAATTCACATTTACTGGCAAAGCACTGAGTCACAGATGTGACACTAAAATTTAAAAAAATCACTCGACAGGAAGATTATCACATGCTGACACACCAAGTACACACCACCAGAAATCTCAAACTTTTTAAAGGTGATGTTCTATGAAAATTTGATTGGTGAAGCGGCAGGGCTTTTTAAATGTGTAAATGACGCAGTGACGCTTACAAGCCTGTTCCTTGTTGGAGCTTCAGTGGAACCTGACCGGGGAGTTGTAAATCAAGAAGAGCTATGAAAGTTTGATCAGAATTCAGTGGCTCGTTAAAGGAATTGGTTAATTCATGGTAAAAACAGTCCACATGTAACTGAGTTTGGTGGTACAGCTCTGAGAGCACATGATCCCCTGCCACTCAACAGATACATACACATTCAGACATCAGTAAGCTTTAAAAGACAGAAATAGATTTTCCCTACAGGAAATTTGTTCTACTAGCTACAATTTATTCCAGGCTCTGGTTTGCCCCCTGCTGTGTGTTGGCTTGAGTTGCTTCATAAAGCTCTACAACTGCTGTACAAGTTGTGTTTGTAAAAATAAAAATGTAAATATGCACACAAGGTAAATGAAAGTTAATTTGTAAAGATACCTTGGGTGTTTTGTGGTATTCCAAGGTTGTTACCAATCAGAAAAATCTGATTAATTTTATTATTTAGAAATTTTAGAATAAAGAGTGAGGGTTATGTCCTCTAAGACAAACTTTTTTGCATCATGGAAGCATGGATGAATTACAAGTTTAACTGGAGAACTGTAGGTTGAAGTGATCTCCCACTTAAGAAATACAATACTGGCAATGGATTTGCAGAACCTCCGTGGTGAGCAGCTGAATTTTGAAACAACACTGCCACCCTTAGACCAGATGAGCATAGCACACAAACATATATGATTAAGTTGCAGATGTGTGACTCTCATGTGCACTGCAAACCAAATCTCAAGCCTTCTGCAGTTAAAGTATCACAGTCGGTGTGCATGTGTGTGAAAAAATTAGATAAGAGATGGTATCTACAGGAGTAAGCATAGTTTTTAATGGGCCGCTGTCCAGCATTGCTGTGAATACACTTTTAATTATAAGTAACACATAACCACAAACAATTAACCTGTAATTGCAGGAGCAATAGAAATAAACATAGCACAGTATTAAAGTAAATTAAAATAAATGTGTGAATCACTTTGACCACATAATTATTACAGTTTAAAAACATTGGCTAATTTACTTGGCCTGGCAATCCAGAGTGTTAGGAGAGTCATGTGATACCCGATGTGGACTGACAGTTTTCATTACTCTCCCTCTGCCCTCTCATCCATTAGTCTCTGTCTTCCACAAACCTCCCATCCCTCACACTGTCTCTCACACTCACAACACAAAGTCACTGTCCAGAGACAAACAGATTGTTACAGCTACCTACAGCTATCTTGGGATGCTGAGAGTAATGGCACTCATGGCCACATGATCACTGAGGTGAATGAGGGTCTGTATACATTGCATGTGTGTTGGAGAGGGTGTTTTCCTCTGCTTATCGAGATGTTGTTTTTCAAACTGCTACTCCACTTCCATATCAAACTTTTTGCTAGAATTTTAAAGTGCATCTTTAATAGAATTTTGGAATTTTATTTACACACAGTACTGCTTTTAAAACAGAATGGCAACAAATTGCACATGCATAATAAATAAGCACAGTTTTCTGCCAGTTCATCTTTAACATGAAGTAATTATGAATTCAGTCAAGCAAGGATAAAAGTAATATCTACTGAATTTTCTAATAGCTGAATTTTACAGTTGCTATCATCCACGTTTTAACACATTCCTAATCAGAAAACAAAACTGACATTTTGGCAGCAAGGTTTTCCATTTAGGCTATTTTGGCATCACTTTTAACATCCTTAATCCCATCAAGTAAGCATAGACATGATTTGGCATGACTTTTTAATTTTGCCTTTTAAACTACTGTCAGAAACATCCAGTAATACTGAAAAAGAGTCTCATACTGAAAGCTAAAGTTGTCTTGGAAAAAGGGCAGGAATACTCTGTAATTGCACATTGTTTCATAATTATCTTAATTATTTTATTCAGATTCAATTCAATGTACTTCTGTCTTTCTGTATATTTATTGTCATTGTGGGAGAAAAAATAGTATACATGAGAATGAAAACAAACTTTAATAAACAATTAAATTCCACAAACCTTTATTTCAGTGGAACTTATTGTGATATAGCAACACATAACAACACAGTTGCGCACAACTGTGTATAACTCAAAGAGAGTGGCATGAATTGGAATTCAGTCTTTAATTCACAAATATCAATAAATACAATCCAGTCCAGACAATACAACCTTATATAAAATGCAATTTCAGTATAAATATAGCTGTTCTGTGAAAGTCTCAGAGGATTGTAAGCAACATATTAAGGAGCAAAATGAAAAAAAAAAAACTGTGTGCAAAACTAAATATAGAAAACAATGTGGCCAACTGCAAACCTAATAAGACATGACCTTCACCTAAACTAACAAGAAAGGTAGTAGGTATATAGGATTGCATCTAATTTTCAACGCATCAAGATGCAGACATGGACAATTTTGAATTGACTTACAAATCTCAAAACTCAATTATCTTAATGTTAATGGCTAATCAAAATTATGAGAGATGCAAAATGTGGAACTTGGAAGCATTTAAGTTTTGAACCCTGACAGTTTAATTAGAACATTTTACACAAGATTCACACCATGCACTGGCTGTGCAAAACAGAGTTTAAATATTTTGACCATCAGCAGTTGTTGAGAAGCAGGGCTTTTTTGCTATGGAACACTCAGGATACAGCAACCCCCACATGCTACAGTGATTTCCAAAAACTATTTGAAATGTGGACTCATCAGACCACAGAACACCTTTCCACCTTGCGTCAGTCAATCTCAGACGAGCTCGAGTCCGAAGAAGCCTGCGGCGTTGCTGGGTGTTGTTGACATATGGCTTTCGCTTTGCATGGTAGAGTTTTAACTTGCACTTGTTAATGAAGCAATGAACTGTATTGACTGACAATGGTTTTCTGAGGTGTTCCTCAGCCCACATAGTAATATTCATTACAGAATAATGTTGGTTTTTAATGCAGTGCCTCCTGAGGGATCAAAGGTTTTAGACCCTGTCACTTACTTTTAAACCTAAGTGAGAAACATTTTTGTGACAACACCATGCTGTAGGGGGTTATTTTTCTTAAGCAGGATCAGAAAAGCTTTTTCAGAGTTGATAGGAGGATGGATGGGGCTAAATACAGGGCAATCCTGGAAGCAAACCTGTTAAAAGGCTGCGAAAGACTTGAGACTGGAGGAATGGTTCCAAATGTAAGCCACACTTTTTAGATTTGTATTTTTTTAAATGAATATTAGGTTTAATTTCCCCTCCACTTCACAGTTATGTGAGACTGTGTGTCTGTCTGTAAAGCAAAATCCCCCAAAAATTCATTGAAGTTTGTAGTTGTAACTGCAGAAAGCGGGAAAAGTTTGGGGGATATTAACATTTTTGCAAGGCACTCTACATTTTGTCCAAGCTCTAATGTCACATAACACTTTCCAAACACTGTAACAAAAATAGGTTGAAAATGTGAGTTTTCAGACCTTATGTCAAAATTCGGCCTAAACAGAGACACTGAAATCCAGACTTGCGTTCACCTTTTATGTTAACAGCTCTTTTTGACCTTTTACTGTACTTTTCAACCACCTTTACACACTGTATAGATAAATGACAAAGTAACCTTTTCTTTGCCTTTTCAGCAAATTTTTGCTCAGGGTGAAAGATTTAAATTGAAATTTGACTTTTTTTTTTACTCCAGCTTCCATCTATAAAATGTTTTATGCTACATGTGGCTTCCATTGTCAGTTTATGACCACTGATACTGAATAGTGAAAGCTGACAGTTCTGAAATCTCTCCTTGTGAAAAAATGAGACAAAATGGACAAAGAAAATAACAGAACCCAGAAATATTATTATCCAACATTGGGACTTGAAAATTGTATAGATTATGCTTAATAACAGGGTCCATTCCAGGAAATCAAGTAATATTGATAAAGTCTATCATTTCTAATGAGAATGTTCAATTATCAGGCCAGGAATGTGTTGATGGCTGTAAATGCATGGTTTTCCTGTACTTGGCTAAGGACATTTAAGCAAATATTAATGAGAATGTATTCATATGTTTAGGTGTGTATGTAAAATTGTGTCCCTGTGTGGATTAGAGAAAATCAACAATAAATCCAACCTTTTTTTCAACTTACTTTAAAAAAATAAACAAAGTATATGCTGTGTTGTCATCCTGAAAAAAATAATGTTTTAAATGAATTATTAGTGATTAGTCTGGTGTATTGAAATTCATAGTATCTATTTTACAAAATTGCTGTATATTGGTTAGATATTGTGTGGACTACACACTCCCTACTTGTTTATGTCTCGACCGCATACCAACAACTTTTAACTTATGTTGTCTAGTGCAGTTTGATTGCGCAAGCAATTTGGTGCACTAAATATATTTTATCTGTAAGAAGTGGCTATTATAAAGTCTAAAAAAAGGTTAGGTGCATTATTTTGTCTAAAAACTGCAAAAAAAAAGAAAAATTGTGGATTTCTCTTTCAGGAACAATATGTGTGAATATGAATCAATTTGCTTAAAAACAAAATGACCTTTGCTTGCTAAAAAGTTTAAGGTGTCTGTGCAGTTTCTTTCACTTTTGTAAATATTTTTGTAAATATTGCAATGTACTATCTGTAAAAAATTTATATTTTCTTTGGAAAGACTACCATTATTTTTTTCACTCTTAACTCACAGACCCAACTTGACTGTGACATCCTCCTCGACAGTCCCGGTCAATCCTCTGGAGTGTTCCGAACTAACAGTGGGTTTTAGTCCATGCCTTTTACTGACCTCCACACTACAAAGGTTCTTCACGAACAAAAGTTTGACAGATGTCCTTCTAAAGTCTTTGTCATAGAGGACCTTTGCCTATCAGTTCATGGAGATTAGGTTCCATCAGCCTTGTTTAACATTCTCCTCTGTGCACCAAATTGCCCACCAAGTGCTATGAAAAATGCCCTTACAACAATCAGTGTAACTTGCAATACAAAAACGATCTGTTGGTGGGTCAAGGAGTTTTAGACTTGGGGCTATCCAAAGTTTTGCCTTCGGGTGGTTCCATTATTTTGGGGCCTGTCAGATAACATAAACCTACTTCCCACTACAGGGTGATCTGTCTAACCTTGGTAAGCTCCATATCTTCTGACTCACAGGTCCCAATAATTCATACCTATTTCTGCTCTGATATGCCATTTGTCAGCTTTGACAGGTTAGTGGTTGGGCTGCTTTTACTACAGCAAGGCCCAGCTTTCTGACAGCTCCTAAGTCAATAACTCAGGTTATTTAAATTTGTGCCAAAGGATGCCCAGTATTTATTGCTCATTCATACTATATTGGGAATTGCAGATATTTACAAAATTCATAATTACAGAAAGTTTGATCCTGAGTAGCTAGACAAAGGGCTGTCAGATTGCTTCGTAATAGTGTTTGGAACTGTGATGGCTCATGCTTTGACAGGAGAAACCCCTATCTCTCAGTGGTTCTGTTTATCCATCATAATCAGAAAATTCAGGTGACACTGTCAGGCAGGTTGCCAAAAGGCAAGATGTAAATCTGTTGCGGCAATTTTCACTGCAACTATCATAATGGGCTCTAGAATAAAGATGAGTTTATTCACGTTCAGAAACCATTTCAAAAGAAAGGGCTCTTTTTTCTCCCTGGTCCTTTGAATAATGACCAAAATGTTTCAGACCTTGATCAGCATCTTCGGCTCATTTGTCTGCACACACTTTTTTCTACATTGAAAATAATTACAATGAAGAAGTAATGTGAGGTTTCTCATCCTTTGTTCAGAATCAGTTAAGCACTTGTAGCTCAGCCTCTGGCTTGATGAAAATCACCTACCTTTCAAAAGTCTATTTGTCTTCGTCATTTGACTTTCTCTTACAGATTATGCAACATCATTTGAAATAAACTATTATTTACCATTGTTGTTAATTGATGTGCTTTGAACACTGGCAACAGAGAAGATTAATGGTTATTTTGGTAATAATGGTTTCAGGGTTGGGTGTTACTTTAAAACATGCAGCTACTGTTACCCTCATTAGTGGCCATGTATGTTTTATCTTACATGAAGTCTGTCACATCTTAGAACTCAGAGTGAGATTTTGATTACAAATTCTAGAAGGTTGGTGTGCAGTTGCCAGTTAAGTATATTTTACATCAAATATAATAATAAACATGCCAGTGGGTTGGAGTGTTTGCACCTTATGCTCCATTCAAGGGCAACTCAACATGCAGTCATCTTTAGATGGATGGAGATCTGCAGGCAAGACTTGGCTTGTTGTTTTCCTTTTCTATTGTTTTACCCCATGTTTTTCCTGCTCATTTATTATGACAGTAAGAACAGATGGAAGCAGAGACATGAAAGGAGTCTGGGCAAGAGGAACAATAGATTTTTTTCATACAGCTTTTTCACATCAGGTTAGAGTTAATTCACATATAGTATTCAGTCTTTAATTATACATACATAAAAGGAGAGGTTCATCTTACTGGTGTTGGCCTCACTCTAAAAATCAGGACCTTGCTCACCTGATCTGCCAATCAGCTAATTGTATGCAGGCAGCCAAAGACGCAGCATGAGACATGATGCATCATTGTCAGCTTGCTATTTTTTGAGCTGAAAGAAATGGTTGTGAAGAGCATGCATGCATAAACTCCAGTTTTTATCAGCTTCTACACTGGATGAGATGTGTGTGCATCCATTCTCGTGCTCGTTTTGATCTAGCATGTTTTATAGAATCACACTGGTTTTCTTTTGTGGTTGTGCTGCAGTCACTGAATGATTACAGTGTGTTTATGTGTGGACAAGTTCTTTGTGATTTTTGTCAACAAACACCTGTTTACTCTATGCTAATTAATTGTTAACATGGTTACAATTTGTCAGGCAGTTTGCTCTTGTTAAAATTAGCTCGCTACATTGCTGACATTAGACAATGCACTGCCTTGTCAGTGCCTAGATGAATTATAAGTGTTGATGTGAGCAGATGTTCGTCCGCTGTTCAGTCTTTAGAATATAGATAGAAACACCCATTCATTTTTAGCACTGTCAAAGTGCAAAGAAAAGCAAAAAAGAAAGCATTTTTAATTAATTGTCTGAACACCTTAAAGTAAAATCACAGAGAAGTCTTAGTTCCTAGAGTGACAATTGTAGCAGCAGCACAGAACAAAACTTAAAAAAAAATGTATCTTTGGTCATAGATAAATGCCCAATTTTAACGTATTTCAGCTTTTTTTTTTTTTTTTTATCTGATTATTGCATAAAAGGTTTTTTCGGTATATCAGTAATTTCAGTAAGTACAATATTGTCCCAGAGAGGGGCACTGCAGCAGAACTTTCAGCTCTGGGACTGTCAAACCAGAACTACCTCCGTGTGAGAAGACAGACAAATACAGCAAGCTCTCCAAACCATTGGAAATCCAAACACTGGTAATATATATCATCAGCACTTTAAAATCACTGAATTATTTTAACTGGTTCAAAATAAATATTTTTGAAAAGGATGCAATACCTTTTTTGTATTAATATTTTTCTTCTCTATAGGAAAGGCTTTAGTAGTAGCATCACTGCATCATTTAAAGTTGGTTATTTTTTTTTTGTTTTTACTGTATCTGTTAAGGTCTAACACCATGCTTTTACTCAAGTACTGAGAGTGGTTTTGTTATTTTTACATAGTTTATTTATTTGCAGCTTTCAAACACATTTAACAAGAGTTTAATATCCTAATTTTCAGCAGACTCTAAACCTGACGTGACCTTTACACAAATAAGTATAGTAAAATAAAGTAAATAAATGTAAAATGAATGTCCTGAATAAAACTTACTTGCACCTCTTATATCTCTTCTAGCTGTCCAGCATCAGATTATCGTCGAATCTCTTTGAAAATAAATACCATTAATTAATCGACTACTATAATTTAATTTTTAAATTTTTGCAACAGAATAAGATAAGGAGGCCCATACATAGATACATCGCTAACAACTTACACCTGGTCAAGAATATTGTTGAATGATAGGGCATATTTTTTGTTTGTTTTTTGTTTACCGGTCACTGTTCTTACAAAAACATAAATAACTTTTACGACTCAGTCACCTTTTATGACAAAGATAAATAAATAAACCCTCATGTTCCACATTGAAGCAGAAAACATCTCAAACGAGGTACGGTGCTGCAGGCATTCAATACCTTTGTGCAAAGTTATTTTATAAAAAATAAAAAAGGAATAATGTTGCACAAACTTAACAGTTTTCAAATCAATCATATACGTTTTACAAAGCATCTTCTTTGGAGGAATCAAAACCTTCCGGATCAGGTTGTCTGTAATGCTCCATGCTTTGAAAACTGAAGTTTAGGGAATAACTCTGATATCCCTCCGAACACCTTATATGGTCAAATATGTGTACACTTTCTGATGCTTTTAGTGATGCACTGAATACAGATGGGCTCAGAATTTCGACTGATATCTCACTCCACCAGTTACATCCAAATAAATGGTAAGGTGGATTCACAGGTTTGTAAAACCGTCTATAAAGGAGTTGGTGCACAGAAAAAAAGATAGATTAGGAAGGCAAGATACCCAGATTAGAAACACTAGTTTCTGTGTCTTGCTAAGATGTAGACTTACCAAAATATAATCATAAATGTTTAGAGAGGTTCAAGCATGGGTGTGTAGCTGAAATGACCACAAAACATTTAATGTTTTTATGAATTTGCCTAAAAAGAATGAAATTCAATATTTGTGCTTTTCTACTAAATTGATACAGCACGATGATCTTTCTTTAAATTTTTTATACAACTGTGTTTTTATGCTCTATGATTTTATTTCTCTATTAGTTAGATTTTTTTTTTATTTTCAGGTTAGCTTAATTTATTCTTAACAGATGGCTTATGTCTAAACGATTTATTCCCATCAGTAATGAATGCTAAGCGTGCCACCAGGGGCAGCTTTGTTGCTCTCAGGGGAGTCCTACTAACAATGGTTTGTGTATTTCTTTAAGACTAATCAACACAAGTAAAAAAAAGGCATGCTGCATAAGTAAAACTGACAGGAAAACAAGACACCTTTTCATGTAACATCTTTAGGTGAAAAAAAGTCAGATGCTGTTTTCTGTGAATCAACTTTACCTGGTCATACAACATCAAATTATCTTTTTGTTCCCAAATGCATGAATAAAGATCAAACAGCTTGTATTTATCTTCTTGTTAAAAGTGAATATTTTGCTATCATATGTCTTTTAAATTGCCCTAGGAGTTAAATTTTATATTTTCTTTTGGCTTAAAAAGCCTTGAAAAATGTGAGTAGTCTAAGGACATAAATAGTATCCATTATTTCAGATTTTCAGAAAATACTTCGGCAAGCTTTACATTGAGCAACTTTGAGCATGTACATGTGTAATTCTTCATCAGCATATACTGAAATTTATAAACTGACAAGACTGCAGTACTGTATGCAGTCCTGTATAGTGTTAGTTTGTTTGTCTTCAAAATGATATGAGCTAGTGCAGGACCAAAAAACAAACACCAAAATACCATCTTTACATTAACTGAGTCCGACACCCATAAATTTAACATTCATATGAATAATCGTGACGATGTGAGTAGGCATAATTTAGACTCCCTATGCCAAGTCAGGTAAAGATGATGTTTTTCACAGTTTGACATTTGTCATGTCTTTGCAAATCACTGTTTATCACATCAGAATCAGAACACTTTATTGCTAGGTACTATAAAAAATGAAACATTTTACAGAATTAAGAACTTTCTGTGGTGAATGGTGCAACACAAAATAACAAGAATCAAAAGGGATTTAAAGACTCCCAAAACCAGTTTTTGAATCATAGGGATTCAAAGACTCCCAAAACTCTTTCAAGTTTCAAAATGTGTGATTAATATTTTAAATGAAAGCACTTCGGTTTTGTTTAAAAGTATTTTTGTCCGAAATTGTTGTTGATACTGTATTAGAACAGGAAATCTTCTTTGTTATGTTCAGAATTTAAGCAGTTGGCTCAATAAAGTTGGTGTCATTAAAACTAATTATTTAACACAACAAATCCTCTGAATTCAGGTTATGCATATGGCAAATCTTATTAATGAAGGTCAGTAACCATTGTGCTTCTGTATTGTTCATGTAAGTTAAAATCAACAGTCCCCCACAGTAATTCTAAGTCCAGTCCTTCTCAGTTCATGTCTGGGAAAATCTCAGTCTCACAGAACACTGGCATCACTGGCATCAGATGATCCTCACTCATTGATTCGCAAACAATCAGCACCATATTGATGCTTCTCATGGAACAGTGTGAGAAGTGCAGAACAAGCTTTATTTTGTGCTTCCCCCCAGTGTTGCGTGCAGAATGAGTGTTGAACACGTCGACATTTTTCTCAGCTTAAATATGACTAATTTCACGTGAAATTCACACCACATGTTGGCACCGACCCAAGTAATCCACAAATATAATGAAATCACAGCAAATGAGTCTACAAAAAAGTTATGGGTTAAAAAAAGTGGAATGACATAGGAAATAAACATTGAAGACATTAAGAATATGATATACAAATAGCCAAGAAATTAGCTAAAATGTGTCAGCATTTAAAAAGCAATTATTCTGCTATGCAAAAATTTATATCAGCTGTTAAAATATTAACTGATGACCTGAAATTATGTTTCTTGTCAAATATCAAAGTTGCACAGTGTGGAAACAAAGAAACTTTCACATAAAACTCTTATTGTTCCCAAACATATTAATGGTAGTTGTCATAGTTACATTTCTGAGCTTCTGAATGTTGCAGTGAGTGCCACTGGAGCTATAATCCAGAAGTGGAAAGAACATAATAAATCAGGAACGGCAAGTTGTCTCTCATATGATTTCTCAGAAAATGAGACAAGTAATAAGCAAATTAGTTGCCTAGGAATAGGCAACTATTTTTGTCTAGCTGAGCCAATGAGCACTCACAGGGAGCTTCATGACATGGAAATAGCATGTTTACTCTATGTAAACAACTAAAGATCAGAGAGAATTGAAAGGACTCTCAGAAGCTTAAAGATTTGAACACAGTGTTTATGGAGGAATATGTAAAACTCACACCTAAGCAATGGATGTGACTAGTTCCTCTATACATTAGATGTCTTGAGTTTGTCTTTAGCAAAAAATGCTTTTTTACAAAGTAAGTTATTTCTTTAAGTTTGTTCAATATTTATTCCCTGTGTCATCCCAATTTTCTTCCCAGAGATGTATTTCCGGATCAGTTTGCTTTGGTTTCATCATAGGTGTGGATTACTTCAGTTGTTGCTGACATCTGATGTAAATTTTATTTCTATAGTCCCATTAGAAATATGTAAAGTAAGATAAACCTTGCCATATATCTTATTCATCTTATTATACTCATTATATATTAACACCGTGATACCATATAAAATTCTAATAAACACTCTGTTTTTATGTCTGTTTGTTAAATGGGAGAAAAAAAAATGAATAATTGTTTTTTATTAAAGATTGCCGGCTGTAGAATTGTTGTTACTCCTATTTTCAGTACTGTGTACATTTCAACTTAGAGAATAAAACACCACTTAGCCTTATCCTGTAACTTCTTAGAAGACCGAAGCATACAAATAATTTTCAGAAACTCCCTCTTGATTGTCTAAAGTCTTTGGTCCTTTATCATGTTCTCTTCTGTTAAGCTAACCTCACAGCTTTTCAGATGTTTTTTTGTGCAGTAGGTACAAAGTGAGATGGCCATGAAATAAGGTTTATTTTTTGTCTAATAAATCTTTCCAATGTGGACCTGCCCAAGTCTGTTGTACCATTTTCCTGCCAAAAGACCTATTTTCCTCGTCTAGGATCCATTAGATTTGTATTCAAACATTAGATTTGCTTTTAATTCAAAGATAATTACACCTTCATAAAAAATCCACAGCATCACAGATCCTCCACAATACTTTACAGTTGGTATAAGGTTTTTAATTTTTTTTAGTTTTTGTTGCCAAAAATTTTTGTAGCATTTGACCAAAGTAAATAGTTCCAGCTAGAATGCCAGTAGAGTTTAGCAGATTCAACATATTTATGGTTGTGAAGTAAAAATGGAAATACTTTTCTAGTGGTTGGCATGTAGAAAATTTATTTTCATGGAGGCTTGGTGAGCTCAAGATGCCATTCTTTCCTATGGTTTTCTCTGTGCATGGTGGCAAATTTAACCTTGGTCTTTGTTCGGGGCTAGTGGCCAGTGGCTAAAAATATGGCCATTGTGTCATCAGATTTATACCACAGGGAAATGAGGAGATGGATTTACAAATAAAAAGTTCTTACACACTCTAACATATACACTCTAATTAATTTAATGAAGTAAAATCATAAACTGAAAAAAACCCTTGGCTACATTTTATTTTAAAATGATTGTGCCACAGGTGACTTGTTAAAAAAAAAGATATTTCAGAATATTTTGCATTTAAAGGTTAAATTTTTTCTCAACTTTTCAGTGTAAAATTGTGTTAATGCATAAAAATGTATTCATTTTAAGGTGCATCTTAACCATCTTTTACAGGGAAGCCTAAAACCTTGGTGCATCTGTACATTGACTGGTGTTGCAAGATGATGGCCCAGACAATTGCATGTGTAAGATCATGGACTCCAAACAAAAGAACACAAATAAACAAACAGACAAACACAATACATAAAAACAAAACCTATACCATCCATTTTCTATTTCCAGTTAATTGATTTCAGAGTTGTGGTGGTAGCTCCTGACCAGTTCCAGAGGTAACCAGATGAGATGCAAGAGAAAACCTGAACAGATCAGCAGTCCATTACAGATCCACGCAAATACCTAGAATCAATTTAAAATTGATTGTTGATAACTTCCAGTCTGACAGCTTAATCATGAATGATGTATCCTTAATTTGGATCTTGACAAACCTGTTGAAACAAAAACAAACAAACAACAATGGCCAAAGGTATGGCCTGAAAATAAAATGTGTATTTATAGTTGGACTAGAGATAAACAATGTAACATCGGGACCAGTAAAAAAAAAAACAACAAACGAACCTTTTCAAGCTATGTCATTTCAACATAATGTTCTGGTGGCAAAGCCTGATTACCAGGCCTTTTATCCGGTAGTTACGCTTACATTTCCTTTACACACACATACCCAGTGATCTAATGAGGTTACATGGGACAAGCTTGCATGAATTTGCTGTTACACTGAAAGGTTGAAGAGCAGACAGGTCAAATGTTAAGTACAATTTGTCTGAGTTCAAAGAGAATAAAGATTGTAATTAATCCTGGATGGGATACATTTATTACAATTTAGCGCACTAATGTAACAGTATGAAGCCCACACCTTTTTTCAGGACATAATTAAAGAAAGTGGCCAACCCCATGATAAACCCAAAAATGTGAACAAAAAACAGCAATTACATCATCTATGACAGCAAACATAGATGTATATTTTTCGTTTGGCAATCATGTCACTGTTTAAATATAGAAACGCTTTAATAAATAGCTGTTCAAAGAAATTGAAGGTAACACTTATTTACTTACTTAAGCTTTTCCTTTATAATAATATTCAGGCTTGTATCACATTGTGTATCACAAGTAAGCATTTGAGCTGAAATCGCAGCCAGAAGTTGCAGAAGACTGATAACATTATGCATGAAACTCCAAACTCAGGCATCAGTGCACAAAAACACTCACTGGCCACTTTATTAGGTACACCTGTCCAACTGCTCGTTAACACAAATTTCTAATCAGCCAATCACATGGCAGTAACTCAATGCATTTAGGCATTTAGACATGGTCAAGACGATCTGCTGCAGATCAAACCAAGCATCAGAATAGGGAAGAAAGGTGATTTAAGTGACTTTGAACGTGGCATGGTTGTTGGTGCCAGACGGGCTGGTCTGAGTATTTCAGAAACTGCTGATCTACTGGGATTTTCATGCAATACCATCTCTAGGATTTACAGAGACTGGTCCGAAAAAGAGAAAATATCCAGTGAGTGGCAGTTCTGTGGGCGCAAATGCCTTGTTGATGCCAGATGTCAGAGGAGAATGGCCAGAGTGGTTCGAGCTGATAGAAAGGCAACAGTAACTCAACCAACCAATGCATGCAGAAGTTTGCTTAGGTCTGTTTCTCTGAGTTTGTTAATTAGTCCCTTCTCCCATGGTTTAGTCTTTGTATTAGTTTCACCTGTCCTTCAGGCTCCCTGCTTCCCATGTCACACCTGTCCCTAGTTCTATTGATTACCTGTCTTTTGTTCCACATTGATTACCCTCTGTATATTAGTTAGTCAGTTTTCCTTGTTCCTCGCTGGTTTGTTTGCGTCACCTTCCCTGCGTCTAGTTCCCTTTGTTTTCTCGTTACTCTGTCTGACCTGGACTCTTGAATACCTTCTGTACACCTTGCCTGCCTGCCTGCCTGCCTGCCTTTTGCTTTGCCAGATATTGGATTTTAAATAAATCATCGTACTTCTCGCCATGCCGTTTCCTCGCCTGTCTCTGCATTTTGGTCCACAACAACCCTCAACTATGACAGATAGGAAAATGAAAGGAAATGAAAAACCAAAAATTGTTGTGTCTTCTGAGGACAAAATTATTGTCAGAAATGGTGCATACCAGCACCAATAGAGTAACAATCCTGGTCACAATCAAAACAGAAATTATCTGAATGCTGTCATAGTTTCCGTTATTATTTTATTATTAATAATAATATTATTTGATATTTTTATCATCTAGAGTTGTTCACGATTTTGGTAACTTACAGGTAGACTAAACTAATCACAGAGCGTTTATAAATCTCTGGCCAGGGTGCCAGTCTTTATAGACATGCTACAGCTATCAGACAGTATACACTCACCTGCCACTTTATTAGGTACATCTTGCTAGTACCGGGTTGGACCCCCTTTTGCCTTCAGAACTGCCTTAATCCTTCGTGGCATAGATTCAACAAGGTACTAGAAATATTCCTTAGACAGTTTGGTACATATTGACATGATAGCATCACACAGATGCTGCAGATTTGTCGGTTGCACATCCATGAAGCGAATTTCCCGTTCCGCCTCATCCCAAAGGTGCTCTATTGGATTGAGAAATGGTGACTGTGGAGGCCATTTGAATACAGTGAACTCATTGTCATGTTCAAGAAACCAGTCTGAGATGATTCATGCTTTATGAAATGTTGGGTTATCCTACTGAAAGTAACCATCAGAAGATGGGAACACTGTGGTCATAAACGGATTGACATGGTCAGCAACAATACTCAGGTAGGCTGTGGCATTGACACGATGCTCAATTGGTACAAAGGGGCGCCAAGTGTATCAAGAAAATATCCCCCACACCATTACACCACCACCACCAGTCTGAACGGTTTATACAGGGCAGGATGGATCCATGCTTTCATGTTGTTGATGCCAAATTGTAACCCTACCATCCGATTGTTGCAGCAGAAATTGAGACTTATCAGACCTCGCAACATTTTGATGAGCCTGTGGGAATTGTAGCCTCAGTTTCCTCTTCTTAGCTGACAGGAGTGGCACCCGGTGTGGTCTTCTGCTGCTGTAGCCCATCCATCTGAAGGTTCGACATATTGTGCTATAGGAACCTGGCAAATAAGAATTAACAAAAGAAACCATAAAGGAAACCCTAACTGCAAAAGTAAACAAACCCAAACACTGACTGAAACTAACTGGGAAGGGAGCAGAGAAAGTGAAGACTAGAATAAATGTAAACAATAAAAGGAACAAAGTATAGTGGCAAACAATAACTGCAAGCTAACCTATTGAAGAAACTGAAACAATAAAAACTAACACGGGGGACTAAACTAGGGATAAGGCTGGGAAGAACTACAAACATAAAGGAAGACGAACACTGAGTAAATAACTGAAGGGGAAACTAATGACAAGAGGAGTAACAAAAAAATAAACTAATAAACTAGAAGAGCAGCAATAACAAAGCAATTGCAATTTGCAATAACAAATAACCTAACCATAAACAAACACAGGGAAACTAAACAGGAACTAAACTAGAGAACTCAAAGAAGCAAGAGAACTGTAATAATAATAATAATAATAATAATAATAATAATAATAATAATAATAATAATAATAATCATCATGAGAAAACCATTCTGAGTAAAAATAAATTAGAAAGCAACCACCAAGGGAACTATGGGCGAGGGGAGAAAGAACTACAAACACAAGGAGGCAGGAGAGAGAACAAAACTATCAAGAAACAGAAGGAAATAAACAAACATGACTACAAAACCCAAAGAAATAGAAACATCTAGCTGAAAAGTAAACAAACACAAAACCACAACAAAGTCCAAAATGGCAGATCCTTACACTATCCCTACATAAACTGATTATTAGTTAACAACAATAGTTGTAATAAGAACATCAAAACAAAGCACCTTCGCTCTTCCGATTCAATAATCTTCACCTAATCAAACATGCAAAGTTCTACACAAAAGGGTAAAATATCTAACTAAACAAAATAAAACAACAGCATTGCGTGTGTATGAAATCAAACCAGTAGCTATGGCAGTTATGGCAAAAATACAAGAGGAATATGGTGCTGAATGAAGCTTTGGGAGCGCCACTCCCAAAGTGTAGCTGGGTTACTGTAAGTCATAAAACATCCCCCACCGCTGGGGGTCCGCCCACACAAAGAGTTGTAAAACTTTTGGCGGCAACTAATAAAACATGAAGCTGAAGACAAAGAAAATGGTTGATTTTCACCATGAAGTTATTATAGCAGTTCGATTTTACAGCGCACCTGAGCTTGCTCTCAGGCGTTAAAACAACACAGCAAAACACACACAGCTGGGAAGCACAGCGGCTTTCAGATATCCAACAGCAGTAAAAGTTTCAATAAAATGTTGCATGCACATACAGTTTAGAACACATTAGACTATAAGTGGCGACTCTAAATTGCACTAAAATCCTACTCTATCCTGCCCACACTATTTCTAATAATTAAAATAAAAATAAAAGGATGGATTTTACTTGATGTTGTCTCCTCTGAGCAGAAGGAGAGAGAGAGTAAAGGGGTTCAAGAGTTCCACGCGTCCGTGGATACTCAGCAAAGCAGTTCGTTTTTCGTCCTTTGTGGCCTCCTTGGCAGAAAGGCGGAAAATATGACGGACCGTCACTTGTCGACTGGAACAAAGAAAACAAGGAGGAAAAATTGCGTCTCCTTGAAAACTCCGTGGTTTTTTAAGTGTTAAATCCACGCCTTCGATCGGTAAAGTTGAAACTTACAAGCCTTCTTATTCTTGTAAGCTTAATTCGCTTAGTGTTCTCGTTGGCCAATGGGGAGAATGAATGAAAGTCCACGTGGGATTTATTCTCCAGAATGATGCTTCAGCTGCGTGATAACCGCGTCTCGGTTTCAGCTGAAAGCAATGGTGGGCCGTCTCATACTCTGTTATATAGTTGACTGTGGCATCAGAGCTGCGACGCCCCCATCCTATCAGCCGCGGTGGCCGCTGGGATTTGTAGAGGCGGACTGTCCTGTGATACAAAATGGCCGGTGATGCCGGAAGGCATGCTGGTGTCCAGCAACTTACAAATGGTCCAATATTAAGCAAAACATGGTCCAACAATCTATTCAGTTAAATAGTAGAGGGCTTTATTAATCAGTGTCAGCTGGTTAAGTGTTAATAAAATTAACAACCGGTGAACTAAAAGGGCAACAGTGAGACAACCCCAAAAATAGGAATGGTTTTGTAGGTGGAGGCCACAGACGTTTTTCCCCTCCTCATTTGTTTTTGACTGCTTTTCGGTAGGTTTGTATTTGACCACTGTCAGTATCACTACTGGTAGCATTAGGCAATACGCGGAGCCTTCATAGGTGGTCTAACTCCACCAGGATGGCACATCCATACGTGCCATTGTCCCAAGTTTTGCTGTGTTTCCCAGTACAGTCTCAAGAGAATGATGGAGATTCCAGGAGACAGGTAGTTACTCCTAGAGAGTTGGACAGGCCTGCCAGAGATATTTAACCCATTAGAAGGACTTTTATCTGCTTCTTTGTGCAAGAAGGAACAGGATGAGTACTGCCAGAGCCCTAAAAAGTGACCTCCAGTGGGCCACTGGCATGAATATCTCTGACCAAACCATTAGAAACAGACTTCATGAGGGTGGCCTCTGGGCCCGATGTCCTCTAGTAGGCCCTGTGCTCACTGCCCAGCATGGTGGAACCGGACTGGCATTTGCCTGAGAACACCAGAATTGGCATGCAGCCTGCTCTTTTCACAGATGAGAGCAGGTTCACTCTGACCTCATGTGACAGACATAAGGAAGCTGCGGTTAAGGTTATGCTGCTTACAACATTGCTCAGCATGATTGGTTTGGTGGTGAGTCAATGTTGTACTGGGGAGGCATATCCATGGAGGGAACGTACAAACCAACACAGGATAAACCTGACTGCCATTGGGTATAGGGATGAAATATTTATACCCATTGTGAGACCCTTTACTGGTGCAGTGGGTCTTGGGTTCGTCCTGGAGATTGATAAAGCCAGGTCTCATGTGACAAGAGTATCTAAGCAGTTCCTGGATGATAACGGAAATTATATAATTGATTGGCCTCTACACTCCTCTGACGTAAATCCAATAGAACATCTCTGGGACATCATGTTAGGTCCATCCAATGCCACGTGGTTGCATCACAGACTGTCCAGGAGTTCAGAGATGCCCGGGACAGGATCTTAGAGGAGATATCCCTCGACACCATCCGTCATCTCATAAGGATGTTGTCAGGCATGCAAACAAGCACATGGGGGCCATACAAACTTTTGAGTACCATTTTGAGTTGCTACAATGACATTACAGCAAGTTGGACAATTCATTTTTATAAAATAATTTGGCCTCCTTTTGTTCGTAACACATTACCTATTCTATAACAGTTTTGAAATCCAGCATGTTTTTTTTCTCACTGGAGATCTGATGTGTTTTCAAAATTTTTCTTTGATTTTTTTGAGCAGTGTATCTTTTCACCTGTAATGTTTTCATACTTTGAGTTTGTTTCTTTTGTCAATACCTTTCAATAAATGAAGGTACAGAATATAAAACTTTCTTTTAGACAGGCAAGAAATGAAATATGTAAAATATAGTGCCTTTGAATGGAAGCAGTTGAAAGTCTCACTTTTCTACACATAATCAACACGTTTTATTTGTGAGAGTTTGACTGCACTACAGTAATGTAGCTTCATATGCACTAAAGAGTTTGACCTGCGATTGCTCAGCTGGACAGGCGTGGTAAAGCGCATTCATCACTTCCTGTTTGCACTCGGTGGATTGTTTGGTGTGTGAAGGCTCTCTCGTTTGATCTGATTTCTCTCTACTGTGATATCTCTTACTTGTTCTAATACATAAGCACGTTAAAACACATACTTTCTGTTGCTGTATTCAACGTTTGGGGACTCTCCACGTTTAAAACGGTTTCTAGTGGTTCTAGTCGTAAGGGGTCGCTAGCTTAGCGTTAGCTTTAGCTCCACCATGGCTACCCGTTCTGCTGTTTCTCTCTCTGAGTCTCCTCCTCTCTCCTGCTCTCTGTGTCAGATGTGCAGTTACTCCTCTGCCTCCTTTAGTGATAATGGTACATGTAATAAATGTAGGATTTTTGTAGCTTTGGAGGCGAGGGCGTCGGAATTGGAGGCCCGGCTGGAGGACTGCTACGGGGAGCCACCGAGGGTAGCTCCCCCGTGCAGCCAGAGCCTCAGGCCGGCTGGGTGACGGTACGTAGGAAGCATAGTCCTAGATCCCAGCCCACAGGTCACCACCAACCCGTCTGCGTTTCTAACAGATTTTCCCCGCTCAGTGACACACCCGCTGAGAAGCCAACTCTGGTAATTGGCAGCTCCATAGTCAGAAACGTGGCACTAGAGACACCAGCGACCATAGTCAAATGTCTGCCAGGAGCCAGAACGGGCGACATCAAATCCTACCTGAAAGTGCTGGCTAAGGATAAGCGTAAATACAGTAAGACTGTTATTCACGCTGGCGGTAATGACACCCGGTTACATCAATCGGAGGTCACCAAAGTTAGTGTTGCTTCGGTGTGTAAGTTTGCCAAAACAATGTCGGACTCCGTAATTTTCTCTGGTCCCCTCCCCGATTTAACCAGTGATGACATGTTTAGCCGCATGCTGTCATTCAACCGCTGGCTGTCTAGGTGGTGTCCAGAAAACAATGTGGGTTACATTGATAATTGGCGAACATTTTGGGGAAAACCTGGTCTGATCCGGAGAGACGGCATCCATCCCACTTTGGATGGAGAAGCTCTTCTTTCTAGGAATCTGGCCGAATTTATTAGTTCTCCAAAACTCTGACAACCTAGGGTTCAGACCAGGAAGCAGGGTCGTAGTTTAACACTCCTCTCTGCAGCTTCTGTACTGCTACCCACACATTACCCTATTAGGTGTCTCGCCCACGGCCAAAATTGAATATATTAAAAAATAATCTAAAAGTAGGAAATCAGGAAAATCTCATAAAAATAAACACAACTCAGACTAAAAATAAAAATAAAAATTAAATGTGGCTTACTGAACATAAGATCTCTCTCTTCAAAGACTTTGCTAGTTAATGACCTGATTTGTGACAATCAGATTGATTTATTTTGTCTCACAGAAACCTGGCTACAGCAAGAGGATTATGTTACTATAAATGAGTCAACTCCTACTAATTATTTAAATTTTCACATTCCTCGAAATACTGGGCGAGGAGGAGGAGTAGCAACCATCTTTCAGTCCGATTTATTGACTAGTCCCAGACCAATCAATAGCTACAACTCTTTTGAATATTTAATCCTCAGTTTTCCTCATCCAAACTGCAAAGCACTAAAACCACTTCTGTTTGTTGTTTTGTACCGTCCACCAGGCCCTTACTCTCAATTTTTAGATCAGTTTTCAGACCTTTTATCTGATTTAGTGTTAAATACAGATAAAGTTATTATAGTTGGGGGGTTTTAACATTCATGTTGACACTGAAAGTACTCGTACTCGTACTCTTCCGCTTATCCGGAACCGGGTCGCGGGGGCAGCAGACTCAGCAGAGACACCCAGACGTCCCTCTCCCCAGACACCTCCTCCAGCTCCTCCGGGAGGAGCCCAAGGCGTTCCCAGTCCAGCTGAGAGACGGAGTCCCTCCAGCGTGTCCTGGGCCGTCCCCTGGGCCTCCTCCCGGTGGGACGTGCCTGGAACACCTCCCGAGGAAGGCGTCCAGGAGGCATCTGGTATAGATGCCCGAGCCACCCCAACTGGGTCCTCTCGATGTGGAGGAGCAGCGGCTCTACTCCGAGCCCATCTCGAATGGCCGAGCTCCTCACCCTATCTCTAAGGGAGTGCCCGGCCCCCCTACGGAGGAAGCTCATTTCAGCCGCTTGTATCCGGGATCTTGTTCTTTCGGTCATGACCCAAAGTTCATGGCCATAGGTGAGGGTAGGAACGTAGACTGACCGGTAAATCGAGAGCTTCGCTTTTCGGCTCAGCTCTCTCTTCACCACAACGGACCGGCACAGCGCCCCCATTACTGCGGCAGCCGCACCGACCCGTCTGTCGATCTCCCGCTCCATTCTTCCCTCACTCGTGAACAAGACCCCGAGATACTTGAACTCCTCCACTTGAGGCAGGAACTCCCCTCCAAGAGGACAAGCCACCCTTTTCCGGTTGAGTACCATGACCTCTGACTTGGAGGAGCTGATCTTCATCCTAGCCGCTTCACACTCGGCTGCGAACCGCCCCAGCACGTGCTGTAGGTCTTGGCTAGAGGGGGCCAGCAGGACCACGTCATCTGCAAAAAGAAGAGACGAAATCCACTGGTCCCCAAACCAGCCCCCCTCCGGCCCTTGGCTGCGTCTAGAAATCCTGTCCATGAAAGTTATGAACAGGACCGGTGACAAAGGGCAGCCCTGCCGGAGTCCAACACGCACCGGGAACAGGTCCGACTTAGTGCCGGCAATGCGGACCAAACTCCTGCTCCGCTCGTACAGGGACCTAAAGGGCCCCTGATTCCATACTCCTGGAGCATCCCCCACAAGGCATCACGAGGGACACAGTTGAATGCCTTCTCCAGGTCCACAAAACACATGTGAACCGGTTGGGCAAACTCCCATGAGCCCTCGAGTACCCTGTAGAGAGTATAGAGCTGGTCCAGTGTTCCACGGCCGGGACGAAAACCACACTGCTCCTCCTGAAGCCGAGGTTCGACTATCGGCCGGACTCTCCTCTCCAATACCCTGGCGTAGGCCTTAACAGGGAGGCTGAGGAGTGTGATCCCCCTGTAGTTGGAACACACCCTCCGGTCACCCTTCTTATGAAGGGGGACCACCACCCCGGTCTGCCAGTCCAGAGGCACTGTCCCCGACCGCCATGCAATGTTGAAGAGGCCTGTCAACCATGACAGCCCCACAACATCCAGAGATTTGAGGTACTCAGGGCGGATCTCATCCACCCCCGAAGCCTTGCCA
Source organism: Crenichthys baileyi (assembly GCA_036173005.1). NCBI lineage: Eukaryota > Metazoa > Chordata > Actinopteri > Cyprinodontiformes > Goodeidae > Crenichthys > Crenichthys baileyi. The sequence goes on from JAHHUM010000311.1 coordinate 74,090, forward strand.
CCACGGAGCTTTTTAACCACCTCGGTGACTCGACCCGAAGGCGCAGGGATCCGACCCTCTCATCCACCGGGGTAAACCCCAACACGAGACGGCTGAGCTGGGGGGCAACAAGCAAACCCACCCCAGCCCGCCGCCTCTCCCCGCGGGCCACTCCAGAGTAGAAGAGAGTCCAGCCCCTCTCAAGGAGATGGGTTCCAGAGCCCACGCTGTGCGTAGGGGCGAGCCCGACTATTTCTAGTTGATATCTCTCGACCTCCCGCACAAGCTCAGGCTCCTTCCCCCCCAGCGAGGTAACATTCCACGTCCCTAGAGCCAGCCTAAGCATCCGGGGATCGGGCCGCTGAGGTCTCCACCTTCGTCCGCCACCCAATCCTCTTTGCACTGGTCCCTCACGGTTCCCCCTGCAGGTGGTGGGCCCACTGGGGGATGGCCTTGCGTCTCTCGTTTGGGCTTGGCCCGGCCGGGTCCCGCGAGGAGCAACACGGCCACCAGGTGCTCTCCGGCGAGTCCCGACCCCAGGCCTGGCTTCAGGGTGGGACCCCGGCTCCGCCGTACCGGGCGACGTCACGTGCCTCGATTTAATAGTCCTCATGAAGGATTCATGAAGGACACTGAAAGTGATTGGCTTTGCTCAAAACATTAACAAACCTACGCACCTTTGTCTTCATTCTCTGGACCTTGTGCTGACATATGGCATTGAGTGTAAAGACATAACAATATTGTTTCATAACCCTGTCCTGTCTGACCATTTTTTAATAACCTTGAGTTTAATTTTAACCGAATACTCCACACCTGAAAAAAAATTTTCATTGTAGTAGATCATTACAGACAATGCTGTAAAAACCTTTAAAAGAATCTGTTCCATTTTTGATTTCCTCATTATCACAGAAAAAACACAGTGGAGGGCAATAATTTTTTGTTTTTTCCCTCAAAAAATTGATTCTCTTGTTCATAGTTTTTAAATATTGCGTGGTGCATTAGAAAATGCGCCCCCTTGAAAAAAAGGTAATTATTAATAGGGGGGAGCTCCCTTGGTTTTATTCAGAGCTGCGTACTTTAAACAAAATGTTAGAAATTGGGAGAGTTTTTGGCTCTACACCCTAAAAGATTCCTACTTAATCGGGAAAATAGCCTACTGTTGTAAAAAAAAAACACTTCGCCAAGCAGAACAGCTTATTTCCATTAATAGAAGAGAACAAAAATAGTGGGGGTTCTCTTTACTACAGATGCTAAACTTACACAGAGTCATAGCTCTGTTGAGCCATCCATTCCCTTAGCTCTTAGCAGTCATGAGTTTATGGGTTTTTTTAAATAAAATTGAATTCTATTAAAAAGAAATATTTATACTCCCGAAGATGATTACTTCATCCTCAGCAAGGGAGACAACATTGAAAGTAACTGTAGAACCTGATCTGTGCTTGAACTGCTTTGATCCTGTGGAGCTTCCGTTTTATCAGAAATATTAGCTTCATCTAAACTTCAACTTGTATGTTAGACCCAACCCCCAACCAAATTATTTAAGGAAGGGTTTCCTCTGATTCCAAACGCATTAGATATGATTAATTATCCTTAGTAAATGGATATGTACCACAAGCTTTTAAGGTAGCTGTATTAAAAACCTTTGCTTAGAAACATTCACTTGATCGAGATGACTTCAAAAATTACAGACCTATATCCAATTTTTCCATTATCCAAAAATTCTCTGAGAAAATAGTTGCTAATCAAATGTTGAGCATTTACATAGCAATGACCTGTTTGAAGAGGTTCAGTCGGTTTTCCCGGGTCATCATAGCCCAAAACAGCTCTGCTGAAAGTCACTAAAGATATTCTTCTAGCCTCAGATAAGGGCTTGTCTGTCTGTACTGGTTCTGTTAGATCTCAGTGCTGCATTTGATACAGTCGATCACAATATTCTCTTAGAAAGGCTGGAAAAGCTGTAAGGGATCAGGGGGAACAGCACTAGGCTGGGTTTTAAATTTATTTGTCTGACAGATTCCATTTTTTTTTCCCATGATAAATCATCTTTAAAATCCCGGGGGTATTTTGGAGTACCACAGAGTTCAGTACTTAGGCCAAATTTTTTTACTAAATAAATGCTTCCAAAAAGTTAAATTATCAGGCAGCATAGAAAAAAATTTTTCGCTTTTACGCTGATGATACTCAGCTTTACTTATCCATAAATCCTGATGAGCCCAAAACCAGTTAGATAGACTACAAGCATGTCTTGAAGACTAAAAATTGGATGACCTTAAATTTTCTGCTTCTAAATTCAGACAAGACAGAAATTGTCGTCTTTGGACCGGAGTCTTTAAAAAAGAAACTGCTTAGTCAATCACTTAACCTGGATGACATTAAGTTGACCTCCGGTAATAAAGTAAAAAAACCTTGGAGTTATTTTTGACCAGGACATGTCATTTAAATCCCATATTAAACAGGTTTCTAGGATTTCCTTCTTTCATCTCCGGAACATTGCCAAAATTAGAAATATCCTGTCCAGAAGTGACGCTGAAAAACTAGTCCATGCATTTGTTACTTCAAGGCTGGACTATTGTAATTCTTAACTATCAGGATATCCACAAAATGTGGTTAAAAGCTTTCAGCTGATTCAAAATGCTGCAGCAAGAGTTGAATGATGAAAATTAAAAAGAGAGATCATATTTCCCCTACTTTAGCTTCCCTTCATTGGCTCCCTGTTAAATCCAGAATAGAATTTAAAATTCTCCTTCTCACATATAAAGCCCTTAATGATTTAGCTCCATCATACATCAGAGATCTGATTGTTCCATACGTTCCTAACAGAGCACTTCGTTCTCAGACTGCAGGTTTACTGGTGGTTCCTAGAGTCTCTAGAAGTAGAATGGGAGGCAGATCCTTTAGTTATCAGGCTCCCCACCTGTGGAACAAGCTCCCAGTTTTAGTCTATGAGGCAGACACCCTGTCTACTTTTAAGGCTAGGCTTAAAATTTTCCTTTTTGATAAAGCTTATAGTTAGAGTGGCTTAGGTTATCCTGAGCTATCTTCCTTATTTTTTTACCTCCGTCTTCTTCCCTCCCTGTTGGATGGACTAAGGGGGAGTCAGGTTTAGCCTAAACCGGCTCAGTTATGGTTGAGGTGCAAACACACCCGCCATTTCTGCTACCTGTATGACCCCCTTTTTTTCCCAATAGTTATAATCAATCTGAAAGAGAGAGGTATCCCAATCGTTGTGGTTTTTAGTATAACAATGGCCATCAGTGGGCTCTAGATGGACAAATTGTCTATTTTTAAGGCTAGGCTTAAAACTTTCCTTTTTGTTAAAGCTTATAGTTAGAGTGGCTTAAGTTGTCCTGAGCTATCTCTGTAGTTATGCTGCTATAGGCTTAGGCTGTTGGAGGACATAATGACCACTCTCACCCTCTCCGCTACATTCTCACACTGCTCTACAATTTTGCATTATTTGCTGTTATTTCAGCTTTTAACTTTGTTCTCTCTCTTTTCTCTTCCTAGAAGCTACACCTGGCCTGACTCTGTGTCTACCTGTGACACCTTTCTGGAGAGGGGCATCGTCCAAGCTTCTGCTGGTAACAACTTAATGCTCACCCTCTACCGATGATCCACATGGCCCTGTCTTTCAGTGTTTAACCCTTTCTCTCTCCTAGACATAGCTACTGACTGAGCTTTTACTGTAACTAACTCTATGTGCTCTCTTCAGACTCTAACCTTGAAAACTGGCTCAGAGTTTATCTGTTCTTTCTTTCTAGGTGAAACGACTAAAGCAGCTACATCCATTAACATTTACTTTTCCTTCCCATAGAAAGGACTCCTGGATCAGTGCTTCTTTGTTCTCTTTTTGTCTCTGCTCTGTTCTCTCAAACCCCCAGTCGGTCGTGGCAGATGGACGCTCACACTGAGCATGGTTCTGCTGGAGGTTTCTTCCTGATAAAAGGGAGTTTTTCCTCTCCACTGTCGCTACATGCATGCTCAGTAAGAGGGATTGCTGCAAAATCAACGCCAGTGACTGTCCACTGTCTCTACATGCTCATCCGGGAGGAGTCACTGCTACAAATCTCTGACTCGATGCAATCTGTTGGGTTTCCTTAGATAGAAAAACTTTTTATCCAATTTGAATAAATAACTGAATCTGACTGCACTGTTCAATGGTTAGGATTAATAGGAATGTATGTACCTGAGTTTTGTGAAGTGCCTTGAGATGACGTGTTGTAAATTGGCGATATATTGAATTAAATAAAAAACTGAATTAAAGGGAACTTCAAACTAATGCTACAAATGTAGTTGATGGAAGGCAAATTACATTACTGATGATATAAAATACGACTGCAGCTGTAGTCAAACACTCGTTTACTCTATTGGCTCAGACACTCATAATAAATAATTCGCTGTTGCAGCCAATTACTGTAGATAAATTCAAACAGAACAATTATTAATTTATCTATTTACATGATCATAAACATCAGCAGATGGTCCAGGCAATACATCATAATCTATATATGGTACTGCATTTATGCTTCAGTAGAGCATGGCTTCAAAGGTTTTTAGTTTCAGTTTTCATTAGATTTCATGGAGCGTCCCCACAAGGCACACAAGGCACCACAAGGGACATGTTCACTCACCCAAGTGTCCAAGACATGCAGCCGAATGTCCAAAGATACAACTACAAAGTTGATCATCGACCTCCTGCCAGAGGTGGCCTTGTGCAATGATTAATACCCTCATACTTGAACACGATATGTGACAGATTGTTTATAGTGAACGAATTGTTTATAATTGCACAGAAGGCCAATAACAAACACCACTCTGGTTCAGATTGAGGAAGCCATTCTTCCCAGTAACACCCCTCCAGGTGTCACTGTTGTTTCCCACGTGGACGTTGCAGCCCCCCAGCTGAATGACGGAGAGAAGCACTGTCCAACACCCCTGGCAGGGAAACCAAGAAGGCCGGATACTCCGCACTGCTGCTCGGCCCTTAGGCCGAATCAGCAGAGACCTCTCCCTGATCCAACCCTCTTATCCACCGGGGGTAAGCCCCAACATAATACGATTAAGCTGGGGGGCGACAAGCAAACCCACCCCAGCCGACCACTTCTCCACTCCAGAGTTACAGAGAGTCTAACCTCCCTCAAGGAGCTGGGTTCCAAAGCCCACACTGTGTGTGGAGGTGGGCCTAACTATTTCTAGTCAATATCTCTTCTTGACATCCCTGCTGCCCGATCCTCTTAGCACAGGCCCCTCATGGTTCCCCCTGCACATAGCCCACTGTTTCAGTATAATTTTAAAATTACTTTATTTTTTTGTTTATTGGAACTACTAATAGTAATTTATGTTTTGTACTTAAAATGTTTTTTGTGTGTTCTACCTATGAAATACACTTGTATTTGTCATTTAAAGTTCCTATAAAACAAGAGGTTCCACTTCATTGCTGCTTTTTTGTACTAAGAGTGTGATAGCTGCCAATTCAGTAACCAGCTGCCTAAATGACTTATGTTGTTAAACTAAATGGCAAGAACTATTTTCTAAGATAGACAAAAAAAAGAAAAATCAACGCACAAGGTTGATTAATATTAAAGATTTTTTTTTGTTCTAAAAGTAATGTCAGATGTACAAGGTAAAGAAAGAGTTTAAACCATGGGTCATAATTTGAACATAGATGATTGTGAATGAAAAACTTCAATGAAAAAAAAAAGAAAAAAAAATCAATGAAAACATTCCTTTCCATAAACCCTGGAAACCAAAAGTGGGTGTTTCACTTAAGGATAAGGATAGGACATGGACAACAACTCAGAGAGGGACACACAAGCCCAGACATTTCACTCCAGATATGCCCATTTTTAATAATGCATTCTATTAAACTTTGAGCAACCCGAATTGAGTTCCACATAGTTAGATAAGTAAAACTAAGGCTTGTAGCTGTCTGATGTGGAGGGAAAGAAGCTAATTTTCCGAGTGACCTTCAATGTTTTAGTTTCACAGTCTAAGAGCATAATTACTGTAATTACTACATGGCAACCAACACTGCAAAATGACTAATGTGACCATTAAAGCCTAACGTGAGCATCACTCTTCAAAGAAAAGCTTTCATAGGCGTCAACAAAATTTTCACATGCAACATATTAATTAATTTTTCACAATAAATTGGTGCTAAAGGGCCAGCTTCGTCTGTGTTATTCACATTTTTTGTGCTGGTCCCTTACAAGGTGAAAGACCATGTTGTGTTTAGATTAAATATTTATTAAGGCTAGTAATTACAATCACATTATCATTTAGATCACCTAATTAAACAGTAATATACACCAAGGATGAGACAATTACAGTTGCTAAATTAAACAAAATCAAACTACATAATAATGAGATGGCCACACTCTCCTATTTTCCACTGTAGTTGACTGATATATGCACAAACATGCTCACAGACACAATTTTCTTGCATTTGAGGTGAGCAACTTGTGATCCTAAGGGTAATCATATAACAATGGTTCCCGGCTGTGCCGGAATGATAACTTGTAAAACCAAATGCCCATGCAGGTAAGTCAAAACTCCAAAGTATAAACACAGATGAGAAATTACATAAAATCTTTCACCTTATACTAAAGCATTCTATACAAGTCATATTTCTTTTACAGTATTCAGCAGCCATAAAGATGCATTTGGGATAATAATTATTTTTAAATACATTTTTTACACTCAAGATAGATTGTATACCCTGAAAGATAGTGTGAGAAAGGGCGGAGTGGTGTTGCCCATCTCCAGTGGTCATCGAGCATTGACCTGAGGTGGACCTGAGAACTGGGAGGTCCCACAAAGAACCCTGTTAGGAGGTTGGCCACAGAGTATGGAGATGGATGATGATTTGATGGAGAGCCTAGTCTGGATGTCAACCAGGGGACTGGAAGAACCAATGGAGAATTTTGTCTGGAGCTGGCCTGGAGGACCCTCTGAGAACTTTATCATGAGGCTGGCATGGAGGACCCTTGGAGAGCCCTCAGAGAACTTGTCTGACCCTGAGACTGGAAGAACTCAAGGAGGAGCTAAGCAGACCAGGACCCAGGGTGCAGCTCTGAAGACTGGAACTCAGGGTGGAGCTTTGAAGAAGGAGGTGAGTCCACAAGACAGGTCCATCTCGACATCCTGGTCGGTGAATGTGGGAAATGGAACATGAGACAGCTCACCCTTGGAGATTTCAAAAATATAAGGCGGTTAGTTCTTAAACCCCTTGGAGAACTCAGGAAGATAAGGCAGTTTGTTCTCAACCCCCTCTAAGAACTCAGGAAAAGGAACCTGAAGCTGCAGTGAAGTTGAAGAAGGCTGTACAGGAGGTGTAGATGGTGAAGATGGAGTTGGTGATTACAATGATGTCTGAACAGGAGGTGCAGATGAAGTCTGGGCTCTGATACTCAGAGCTGTAGATTAAAGGGCACGGGGTCCTGAAGCAACAAGGAGCGGGTCCCAGATGCTGAAAGGACAGCTGGGCAGGCCGTGGAAATGGCAGCTGTGGACATAGTGACCACTGCTGTTGCATCTGCTGCTGCTGTTGATGTGTTATGTGGTTCACCCTGCTCCAGGCTGCTGGAAGGCACTGGGGAAACAGGAGGTGCTGCTGGAGAAGAAGTGGAAACATTGACCGGACCCTTTGGGACAGCAGCGGAGGTCTTGTGACATCTGCAGCAAGATGATGAGGTAGGGACGGCGACATTGGAAGTCAGTCAGATCCTTGAAGATAAGAGCTGAGGCAGCCAAGTCATGATATGCTTTGTCTGCAGCCATGGTTAGACGCCTGGGAACATCTCTGGTAATGGTGCCTTTGCTTGCACTCCACCTCCTCCAACAGCACCACCAGGAGCAGAGGAAGGAAAGGAAGCCATTCATGCAGTATGTCCATACAGTCAACTGCTGCATTCAAAAGCCTTAGTGGTGGACCTGTATATATTCCCTGATAGTTTCTTCAAATTCCAGTAAACACTCCTGAGTGAACAGCTCTGCTGAGACCAGCTGACTGGTTCCTGCTTTCATGTTTTATTAATGGAGGACTTAATTGCAGAGCAGAACAGAAATATGGTTGTGAAATAAGAAAAAAACTTACAATAACAGGTCTTTCACAGGAAGGTGAAACAAGTAGCACTGGAAGCATGGAGGACAACAGGGAGCATGAAGTCATGAAGGGACAGGTAAAGAATAATGACAACTTGTACAGGTGCTGGTCATAAAATTAGAATATCATGAAAACAGTTATTTATCTCAGTAATTCCATTCAAAAAGTGAAACTTGTATATCATATTAATTCATTACACACAGACTGGTATATTTCAAATGTTTATTTATTTTAATTTTGATGATTATCACTGACAACTAATGAAAACCCTAAATTCAGTGTCTCTGAAAATTAGAATATTGTGAAAAGGTTCAATATTGAAGGCGCCTGGTGCTACACTCTAATCAGCTAATTAACTCAAAACACTTCCAAAGGCCTTTAAATGGTCTCTCAGTCTAGTTCTATAGGCTACACAATCATGGAAAAGACTGCTGACTTGACAGTTGTCCAAAAGACGACCATTGACACCTTGCACAAGGAGGGCAAGACTCAAAAGGTCATTGCTAAAGAGGCTGGCTGTTCACAGATCTCTGCGTCCAGCACATTAATAGAGAGGTGAAGGGAAGGAAAAGAAAACAATATGGTTAATGCCGGGCTCACACTAAACGCAGTGCATCTGTGGTGCAGCTGTAGTGCTGCTGCGGTACGGGCACCGCAAGGAACCCAAATCATTAAAATCAATGTGTACAATCACATGAGCCACAGTGCAATGCGGTTGCGGTTACCGAGGCCATGTGGCTCAGCGAAATGTTTCCACAAGAAGGAAGTTTGGCCGGACGGTGCAGCGGCTTGTGTATAAAGTTCCTGAATTTTACCAGCCAACCACCACGCACAGACGTATGCAAGACATGGATTTCAGCTGTCGCATTCCTTGTGTCAAGCCACTCTTGAACAAGAGACAGCGTCAGAAGCGTCTTGCCTAGGCTAAAGACAAAAAGGACTGGGCTGCTGCTGAGTGGTCCAAAGGTATGTTCTCTGATGAAAGTAAATTTTGCATTTGGAAATCAAGGTCCCAGAATCTGGAGGAAGAGAAGAGAGACAGAGAGTCTTGTTTGAGGTCCAGTGTAAAGTTTCCACAGTCAGTGATGTTTTGGGCTTCCATGTCATCTGCTGGTGTTGGTGCACTGTGTTTTCTGAGGTCCAAGGTCAACGCAGCCGTCTACCAGGAAGTTTTAGACACTTGATGCTTCTTGCTGCTGACCAACTTTATCGAGAAGCAGATTTTATTTACCAACAGGAATCGGCACCTGCACGCAGTGCCAAAGCTATAAGTACCTGGTTTAAGGACCTTGGTTGCCCTGTCCTTAATTGGCCAGGGAACTCGGCTGACCCTAACCCCATGGAAAATCTATGAGGTATTGTGAAGAGGAAGATACAATATGCCAGACCGAACAATTCAGAAGAGCAGAAGGCCACTATCAGACCAACCGGGGCTCTCACAACATCTGAGCAGTGCCACAGACTGATCGACTCCATGCCACGCCGAATTGCTGCAATAATCCAGGCAAAAGGAGCCCCAACTAAGTAGTGAGTGCTGTTCATGCTCATACTTTTCATGTTCATACTTTTCAGTTGTCCAACATTTCTTAAAAATCCTTTTTATATATTGGTCTTAAGTAATAATCAAATTTTCTGAGATACTGAATTTGGGGCTTTCATTAATTGTCAGTTATAATCATCAAGATTAAAATAAATAAACATTTGCAATATATCAGTCTGTGTGTAATGAATGAATATAATATACAAGTTTCACTTTTTGAATGGAATTACCAAAATAAATAAATTATTTCATGATATTCTAATTTTATGACCAACCCCTGTACAGTACAGTGCCTTGCGAAAGTACTCGGCCCCCTTGAACTGGTCAACCTCTTGCCACATTTCAGGCTTCAAACATAAAGATATAAAATTCTAATTTTTTGTGAAGAATCAACAACAAGTGGGACACAATCGTGAAGTGGAATGAAATTTATTGGATGTGTCAAACTTTTTTAACAAATAAAAAACTGAAAAGTGGGGCGTGCAATATTATTTGGCCCCTTTACTTTTAGTGCAGCAAACTCACTCCAGAAGTTCAGTGAGGATCTCTGAATGATCCAATGTTGTCCCAAATGACTGATGATGATAAATGTGTAATCAAGTCTCCGTATAAAGCCATCTGCTCTGTGATAGTCTCAGGGTTCTGTTCAAAGTGCAGAGAGCATCATGAAGACCAAGGAACACACCAGGCAGGTCCGAGATACTGTTGTGGAGAAGTTTAAAGCTGGATTTGGATACAAAAAGATTTCCCAAGCTTTAAACAAGGAGCACTGTGCAAGCAATCATATTGAAATGGAAGGAGTATCAGACCACTGCAAATCTACCAAGACCCAGCCGTCCCTCTAAACTTTCATCTCGAACAAGGAGAAGACTGATCAGAGATGCAGCCAAGAGGCCCATGATCACTCTGGATGAACTCCAGAGATCTACAGCTGAGGTGGGAGAGTCTGTCCATAGGACAACAATCGGTCGTACACTGCACAAATCTGGCCTTTATGGAAGAGTGGCAAAAGGAAAGCCATTTCTCAAAGATATCCATAAAAAGTCTTGTTTAGAGTTTGCCACAACCCACCTGGGAGACACACCAAATGTGAAAAAGGTGCTCTGGTCAGATGAAACCAAAATCGAACTGTTTGGCCACAATGCAAAATGATATGCTTGGCGTAAAAGCAACACAGCTCATCACCCTGAACACACCATCCCCACTGTCAAACATGGTGGTGGCAGCATCATGGTTTGGGCCTGCTTTTCGTCAGCAGGGACAGGGATGATGGTCAAAATTAATTGGAAGATGGATGGGGCCAAATGCAGGATCATTCTGGAAGAAATCCTGTTGGGAGTCTGCACGAGACCTGAGACTGGGACAGAGATTTATCTTCCAACAAGACAATGATCCAAAAATAAACCCAAACCCTAAAGGGGAAATTTTTTCACAAAAAAACGTATCCAGGTTTTTTGGAAAAGGGCCCAAGTCAAAGTCCAGACCTGAATCCAATCGAAAAATCTGTGGAAAAAGAGCTGAAGACTGCTGTTCACGAACGCTCTCCATCCAACCTCACTGAGCTCGAGCTGTTTTGCAAGGAAGAATGGGCAAGAATTTCAGTCTCTCGATGTGCAAAACTGATAGAGACATAGCCCAAGCGACTTGCAGCTGTAATTTTGCAAAAAAAGGTGGCGCTAAAAAAGATTAACCGCAAGGGGGGCCCAAAAATAATTTCGCACGCCCCCACTTTTCATTTTTTTAAAAAAAATTTTTTAACAAAGTTTGACACATCCAATAAATGTCATTCCACTTCAAGATTGGGGTTCCAACTTGTTTTTTGATTCTTCAAAAAAATTTTTTAAATTTTATATCTTTATGTTTGAAGCCTGAAATGTGGCAAGAGGTTGACCAGTTCAAGGGGGCCGAGTACTTTCGCAAGGCACTGTATATAGAGGGAAAGTAAGGAGAAGACAGGGAGGCACAGGTGAGAGATTGAGGTAATTGGCAGGCACAGGTGGGATGAATGAGCTTATTTGTCAAGTGGAAGTTGCTGAGCAACTGGAGTAGGAGACTGGGACTAGACATAACATCGATCATTTTCTTTTCCTTCTTTATGAAGTGTTCTGTTATGAACAGAACACTTCATAAAGAAGGAAAAGAAAATGATCGATCTAAACGAATAAACTAGAATATACATGGAATAAACTAAGAAAGTAACCACAAGAATAATTAAGAAAGCAACATCTAATTAATGATAAAGAACACTGACTATAGCAGAATAAGGAAATGCACAATACTGAAATGCACCACTAGGAACTAAAACCAAACACTAGAGAAACCATGCATGAATGCAGTCATGACATGCAAAACGTGCTGCTTATATGGTTTTAAAGTGTTACCTTCATTGTTTATTGCAGTGTAACCACAGAAAATTTAGGTGATGGTTATGAATTTGTTTTTTGTAAAGCAAAATATTGTTGGACTCTGTTTACACACCCTTTGCAACATTTTTTTTCTTAAATCTCTTATGCTACAAATGAGAGGTTTTCTTTCAGGCACATTTTTTCTTTTCAGTAAAAGTGTTTGTTAATTCTGTGCATTAGCTGTGGCTGAGTACATAAGACGAAGATCTAGGATTGGCTTTGAAAAGAGAGAGACAGGCAAATGTTCTCGAATGTGTGGAACAAGTGTTTAATATGAATGATTGCTTAAGCATTTATAGATCTCAAACCAGGGCACTATTTTCACACAAGTACTTCTGACTGTCCACTCGCTTGATGTACATCTCCCATGGAGTGTTCGGGAACAGAGCACTTCATCTTTATAAGTGCAGCTATTCGATGAAAGCTGCAAAATGTAACACATATTCTTTTACTTGGCAACAAAATGCACCCATAGGAATGTCCTACATGTATACTAATGAGAAAGGCAGTGTGTCAGGATCTGTCACTTTTGGACTCTGTGGTGGTTTTGTGTTTGTTTGCTTTTCAGTTTTGTGTCTTTACTCTTTGGGCTCTGTAGTTTTGTCTGTTTGTTCTTTCAGTTGTTCTGTTAGTATCTCTGTATTTATTTATGGTTAGGTATTTGTTCTCTTTTCCAGCTCTTCCTTTTAGGTTTTGATTTTGTTATTGTTTTTTTTTGGTTTTTTTTACTTTTATTCTAGCCCCCTTTTGCCCGTTTCATTGTCAGTTTTGTTCTATCAGTTTGGTTTTTTTTGTTTACTTTATATAGGGTTTCTTTATGGTTTTATTTTGCTTGGTTTTTTTTTGTTGTGTTACCCCCCAGTTTCTCAGCTTACTTTAGTTCATGTTTTTTTTATTCTGTTTATTTCCTGGTCTATAGTTTTTGTTCAGGTCTTTTCACTGTTTTGTTAATTATCCTTTACCTCATGTCTCAGTTTTATTAGGTTCACCTGTTCCCTCTGCCTTCCTGCCTCCTTGTCTCACCTGTTCTTAGTTCCTTTGATTACCTGTCACCTATTTTCATTGATCCTCACTCCTCTCTCCTTCAGTATTTATGTTTGGTTATTTTCATTGTTCCTCGCTTGGTCCTCCTGTTACTTCCATGCTGGTTCCTGTCTCTTGTCATTTTTGGAAACTCGTGTAAGTTTATCTTTTGTTATTAAAGCCTCAAGAACCTTATATCCACTATGCTGCAGTCAAGTGTTTTTCTGCATTCCGGTTCCGTTCCACAACACATTATGACAGGCAGATAAAATTCCTGGCAATAAAAGCCAGTATAGCTACCATTTGAAATATGTATAATAATGTCCCATATACATTTTGTTCCAATTTTTCATGTTGGGGCTATTGTTTTACTGTCCAGTTTTTATCTTTGTTGGGACCCACAGCCATGGAAACAACATGAAGGATGCGGTACAATCTTTTCCGGAACTTTCAAAATAAATTGCATTTAACCTACTTCCAACATTAGGAAAAGGGCAGGTAGCAGCGGACTCCCCATGATGCCACTGGCTGTATAAAAGCACCACCTTCCCAATGGTCCGATCTCTTCCACCCGGACTCCGTGCGAGGCTGGCCGGAGAGGCAGCGTGCTAATGTCTCTTTGCTGGCAAACAGACAAACTCTTCAAACTAGATCCAAGGGTGTCATACGGTCATTGATCATATGCACTGAGTTAAGTACGGATTAATTACTATTTGTGTAGCCGGTATTCATTCATAAAAAGGGAAATTAAGGTATAAGCATTGCTTGACTTTCTCTCTGAAGCCTGCTTCTGCAGGCTTCAGAGAGACGCGGTCTCTACTAAGCCGAGTGGAGCGGTTTTCCCAGTCTGGAAGGAGGACAACCGAGNCCGCCAGCCACTGCTCCGGAGGTTAGCTGGAAGCTAACCCCCATTGTTCACAGAGCCTTCTTCAAACTTCATTCGCCTGGACAACTCCTCAGCATGGTTTTTGAGGTTAGGTTTTGGGCAGAGAGTAATAGAAAAATATTTGGGAGAAATGATCTGAACGTTTTTCATTTTTGAAGTTTGGTTTTGTTTGTGTGAAACTGCTATCTTGGTGCTAGCAGGGCTATCTGCTCAGCACGTGCTCAGTTTTTGTGTTTTGTTTGGTTGTTCTTAAAAGTTAAGAAAAAACTTTATTTAAAGGGTGATTTTAAACACAGAAGTTCGGCCAAACGCTCCGTCGGCCCTCATACATTTTTAACCTTTTTTACTAACGGTTTTTTAAGGGTGGTTTTGATTCTGGTGCTAAGCTATCAGCTTCCTTTGTTAGCTTTCACTGCCCAAAAGCTAAGAACGCGTGCTTGCCTGCTAGGGAAATTTCAACAGAAAGGGGGTTTTAGTTTTCAAGCTAGTGAATAATAGTCTCTAAACATTATTTTACTAAATCTGATAACTACGTAAACGCTATTAAGCCCCATTTCTCCAGAAAGATTTGGCTCTTTCCTAATATTCCCTTAATAATATTTCTTTAAATAGTATTTTAATAAATAAAGGCAGCTAATTAGACACTGTTGAGAAATGGTCATCCAGAAGGTTATTTTATTCAGCAGATCATTCTTTAAAACATTATTTTATTTAAAAAAATATTTTATCTGATCTTGCATTGTGAATGGTTTTTTCTAAAGGTATGCTGACTATTGCCTAAGTTATTTCCGAGACTAACTTAACTTCATTTCAGATTCTTCAAGATAATCCTTGGTTCTCAAACATAAAAAACATTGCATGGTAAGGGTTTTGCATCACTCTTTTTGGCATGGTTTTTCAATCATCTTTAATCAACTTGTTTATATTGTACATGGCCCATTAGTCTTCCCTATTCTTTCATTCTGCTTGGTAGTTTTAGTTGGATTGTTTTAGCATAGTAAAGAGTTTGTCCTAATACCATCGCCTTACTGGGCTGGTATTCACAGGACAACCCTTAACAGACCGAAATATTATTTAATAAAATATTAAAATATTAATAGTAAATATTAAATAATAATTTCAGATTCATAATCACAACATTGGCGTCCCTGGGTGGACATTACTATAAACAGCTTGCACTGTACATAAATGAGAATGAATAAACCACAACTGCACATTATTGATGTACCAAGTGATTAGCTTAAAACCAGCTGTCACTGGTCACAATAGGACTCAAAACATCAGAGTTCTAACATCAGATATCACTGATTATATTTAAGAGAACATTATAACTCGTGACATTCCAGGAGTTCACAATTTTAGACTTTCATCAAAATTTCTAACTCCAATATCTCCGTGCTGGTAACAATCAACTCTGCTACATAGGCAAAATTTCTGTTCTGACTCAGTCTGGTTTCTTCTGTGTAAGCATTAACTTGAGACTTGGTTTAACTTCAGTTAACTTCACTGTCCAGACAGTTGCTGCACATCTGTATCCAGAGGCTGTGTTTTGTGTAAGACCACAATCTGAAACTGAATTATGTATCCATTCAGGAACTTTATAGTTTGTTTTATGTTTTGAAAGAACAGGATTTATTGCCAGATTGAATCCCAAAGTTAATCTATTCCACCCTGCCATAAAGGGGGATGAACCAAAAGTCAAATTGCAATTATTACCCTTAGGAAGTGTAGCAAATTTTCTTTTTCCTTTGCATTTTTAAACAAAATTCCCTTAAAGGTTAAGAATAGTGTCTAATCACTAGTTCCTCCCAAGACAGGTGAAAAATTAATGCTAGAATCACAAAATATCCTTAGAGAAAGTAGTAGCATTTTAACACTTAGAGCATAGTGTCATAAGTCACAGGTTGAATGATCAACTTCCGTGCCCATTTTTTACAATCATCCAAATGTTTGCAATATATGTACCAGTCAAAATAAAACATATATAGCAGGACAGACATTTGTTAGAATGTTGTTGCTTTTAGCAATATTCTGATAAAATTTGTGGTTTTGTAGTGTCTGCCAGAATGATGGAATCAAAATCCATTATGAATTCAGCAGACGTGGAGATGCAGAAAGTTTTTTGTTGCTGCTAAAACCCTTTGTCTCCAGATGAGCGGGATGTTTTTAAATCAGTTTGACCTTGCTGCATGTGATGAGAGGATTCAGGAGTTGGTAAACTTCATTAAGTTCCGACTAGAGATGCTCTGATTTCAGATGTTCTTTGTCAGCTTACCTTGTATCAGCAGAAATCACAACTGGAAGCTAAAAGATATCTTCAGTTACAGACTGCTCACCAGATGGCCCTTGAAAGAGAGAATGCTGCAAAGCTTGAGCTCTCAAAAGCTGAGGAGAGGACCATGAAGGCTGAAGCAAAGTTAGTGGACCTGAAGGCAGATCAGCTCAAGAAAGCTTCATCCCAAAGGGGGGAACAGGCCCCCACCTCTCAGGTAGCGGATTTGCATTCACACTCACAGCAGCCACAGCAGGAGACAGACCCAGACAACAGGCATTCAGCACCTACAGAGTCTCCCCTTCCTAAACTTAGTCAAAGTCTTCAACTTACTTCCACAAACCTTAACAAAAGTGTTGGAAGTCAGATGGTCTCCAGTGGTGTCCTGCCAAAAAACCCTTGCAGTGAAAAACCCCAAGATGACCCCCAAAGGGGGGACTCAGCGTGCACAAGTGGTCCAATTAGGTGGAAGGAGCACCGTTTTCCGGGGGGCCGAAATCTGCCCCCCCTTCCCCTCTGACTCTGTGTCGACCCCAGGGGCCAGGAGAGATGCACATGGCTCTCAGGTGACTCAATCCAACCTGACCCACCACCACTAGCATGAGTCCAATTCATTAGAAAAGCTCTCATTTTAAATCATGTGAAAACTTGCTTCCTTCTACAGAGGTTAAGTCAGGATCTTCCACCATTTCATGAACCTAACCAGCGTGACATCTCAGATGGACGTGGTCCCCCTTGGGGAGCATGGTGTCCCCTTTCAAACAGCTTGAATCCCTTGGCAAAGGACATAGAAGTTTTTGATCCAGGTAGCCAGGAGTCAAATATCGAGGCTTACCTGCGTGAGGTTGAAAACATTGTCTTCTTGACTTGCTTTTTCCTTCTGCTCGTGAGAAGTTGAGGCCTTTTTTGGAAAAAAACAGCTAAGAGTGTTCATGTGTTCATAAAAACTCTTCCCCAGAAATTAGTGACAGTTATCCAGCTCTCTGCCAGGCTCTTAGAGAAGAGTACCAATTTTTTACAGAGATGAAGCCGCTGCCACTATTGATGCTTTTACCAGTTTTTGCAAAAAAAGGATGAAACCCCCCAGAGAATATTTGCACCGTTTAAAAAAGACAGCTTTTTTTCAGGGAGTTTTGCTCCAGGTCTTGAAGAAGACCACACTTTTAAGTCCTTTTTTCTTCACAACCTTCACGTTAGCGTGCAGTATGACGTGACCATGCATTGCATAACAGAGAATTCTCTCATGCAGGAGATTCGTTAGATATGCCACAGCTTGTGGGGGGGAAAAACGTTTTCCTTCGAAAAAAGAGCAGGAAAAGGCCCCAAATTTAGAGGTTTAAAACATTCAAAAAGAGAAAACAGGCCCAAAAAAAAGCCAAAAGTAAAAACCCCCCAAGTGATGCAACAGAACCAGGGGGGGTGGTAACTGGCGCCAGCCAAAAGACAAGCCACCAGTTAAAAGAAAAACACCTTTTCACAGTGCAGCATCGAACTGTAAGGTTGGTGGTAAAGAGTGGAGCCACTCCAAAGATGTCATCACAAGGAGGAGTTTGAGATGATCAACATGAGGGAGCGCCATGTTGCATGCAGTCTCCGCCACCTAACGTACAAGATGCATAATGGTGCGATCTGGGGCAGGAGAAGAAGAGTTGCCACTGAAAGCATTTTTATTAATAAATTTTAATTTGAATATTGGGGCACATTTGCTTCCATAGATTTTTCCTGAATGACTCCTCACTTATGTACAGAAGTTAAGTGAAAAAATTGTTGTACTTACAGAAATTGCTGAGGGTGGTGCATGCGGGAGTGTAGCCATGTTGGCTTTTGACCTCTCTGTTTTTCTCCCAATCATGGCCCTATGCGCTGACGTTGAAGGGGCGTGGTTAATTAACATATCTTCTGAAGATTTAAGTCCGAGATTTAGATTTAGATATAAGATTTAGATATAAGATTTAGATTTAGATATAAGATTTAGATTTAGATATAAGATTTAGATTTAGGATATAAGATATATATTTAGATTTAAGGTTTAGATTCAAGATATATATTTAGATTTAGATTTAAGATATAAGATATATATTTAGATTTAAGGTTTAGATTTAAGATATATATTTAGATTTAGATTTAAGATATAAGATATATATTTAGATTTAAGGTTTAGATTTAAGATATATATGTTGGGACCCAGCTATGGGTACAACATAATGGGCCAGTACGAACTTTTCTGGAACTTTCAAAATAAATCGCATTAACCTACTTCCAGCACAGCCAGAAACAGGGAATAACAGCGGACTTCCCGTGACGTCACTGTCCGAATAAAAAACCCGGTTTTGCAACAAACTGACCTCTTCCAGGCAGGTCCCCAGAGGAACTGGACGGAGGGACACAGCGCGCTAATGTCTCTTTGCTGACAAACAGACATAACTCTTCAAACTGTATCCAAGAGTGTCATACGATCCCGCGATCATATGCACTAAATTAAGTAGAAATGAGTTGCTGTTTGTGTATCCGGTATTCATTCATGAACGGGGTAATTAAGGTACAACCGTTGCTTGACTTTCTCTCTAAGGTCTACAGAAGCAAACTGTGTTCCAGAGAGTTCCCAGCAGAGAACCTGTCTCTACAACGCCGAGTGGAGCAGTTTTCCCAGTCTGAAGCAAGGACAATGGGACCGCATCACCGTGGCTGCAGCTGTAACTTGCAGTTCAGCCGGCTGCAGCTAACCCTTCGTTCACTGTGGATACTTCCTTCAACTTCGTCGCCCGGACAACTTTTCCTCAGCACGGTTCACGTAAGAGGTTGTGTTTTGGGCAGAGAGTAGTAATGTAGAATGAAATAATCTAAACATTTTTCGTTTTATGACGTTTGGTTTTGTTTGTGTTGAAACTCAGCCATCTTAGTGCTAGCAGATTATCTGCTCAGCACATGTGCTCAGTTTATGTGTTCTGTGTCGGCCATAACGTGCCGTCCACGCTTATGCATTTTAACCCTTTTATTAATGGTATTTTAAAGGTATGTGTTTGATTCTGATGATAAGCTATAAGCTTCTTTTGTTAGCTTCAACCGCTAACAGCTAAGAACACGTGCTTGCCTGCTAAAGATCATTTACCCAAAAAGGTTGTTAGTTTTCAATCCAGTAAAATAATATTTCCCTAAATATTATTTTGCAAAACTTGATAACTATGTAACACAATTAAGCCCATTTCTCAAAGATTTTGTTCTTATTCAAAATAATATTTCTTTAAATATTATTTTAATAAATAAAGGAAGCTAATTAAACACCGTTGAGAATCGGTCATCCAGAAGGTTGGTTTTATTCAGCAAATCATTCTTTAAAATATTATTTTATTAAAATAATATTTAATCTGATCTTGCATTCTGAATGGTTGTCTAAAGGTATACCAATTATTGCCTAAGTTGGTTCCAAGACTAACTTAACTTAATTCCCAGATTCTTCAAGATAATCCTTGGTTCTCAAACATAAATAACATTGCATGGTAATGTTGCATCACTCTTTCAGTCAAGGTTTTCAACCATCTTTAATCAACTTGTTTATATTGTACATAACCCATTAGTCTTCCTTATTCTTTCATTCTGCTTGGTAGTGTAGTTGGATTGTTTTTAGCATAGTAAAGAGTTTGATTTAAATATGTTTGACTTTGAGTTGACTTATTTTTGTTAATAAATTCTTGTATTTTAAGAAATTGTGTGAATTCATTCCATGTGTGTGCAGAGTTTTGCTGTTCCATAATGTCAGAGCTTGGCTCATCCCTTTCACTTTTGTCCTAATGCCACCACCTTATTAGGCTGGTATTCACAGGACAACCCTTAACAGACCGAAATATTATCTAATAAAATAACATATTAATATTAAATAATATATTCATATTCATAATTACAACATATATTTAGATTTAAGATATAAGATATATATTTAGATTTAAGATTTAGATGTAAGATATATATATATATATATATATATATATATATATATATTTAGACTTAAGGTTTAGATTTAAGATATATATTTAGATTTAAGGGTTAAAATTAAAAATATATATTTAGATTGAAGATATATTTCTAGATATAGATTTAAGATTTATATTTAGCATTTCACAATAAATGTGAGAAATATTCACTAAATGTGAATAAAGTGCACTAAATAACAGAAATTAAATAACAGTGAAAAAATTTTTTTTGCTGAATTTTTACATTCGGCACCCCATACAGTTGTGTGCAGACATTAACTGATGAGCTGTGGAAACAGTGACAGAACAGAACAGGACACTGGTATGAGTCAAACCACAAGAACCAGAGCACAGATTTAAGACAAAACCGAACTCAAATCCGAAGTCCAGGGGTCATAAGTGTCACGTCATGACACTGTCAGCAGATTCTTGCCCCTGAGCAGCTGATCTCTACAGCTTCTCCAAAGTTACTATGCCCCTCATAGCTGCGTCTCTGCTTAATGGTCTCCTTACCAATTTCAGTTGGCAGCCATTTCCTGGTAGCTTTACAGTTGTGCCATACTCTTTCCATTTTCAGATGTTTCAATAAACAATGCTCTGTGAAATGTTCAAAGCTTGTGATAGTGTTTAATACCCCAACCCTGCTTTAAATTTCCCTACAACTTTCTCCCTGACCTGTCTGCTGTGTTCCTTGGTCCTCATGATGATGTTTGTTCACTAATGTTTTTACCATGCCTTTGTGGGCCTTATAGAACTGCTGCATCCATACTGTGAAAACTTTACACATACAGGCTGACTCTATTTACTAATTGGATGAATTCAGAAGGCAGTAGAGTTTAATTAAAACATTCATTTCTCTTCATAATTATGCACTACTTTATATAAAATCCCAAATGAAATTCATTGAGGTTTGTGATTTTAACGTGAAAAAAAATGTACAGCACACAGTACAGTATGTACAGTATGTAGATGTTTCTTGGTCCACAATAAAATCAAAAATATGTTTTATGTGTCACTTAGAGAACTTTTACTGCCTTTTCTTGCATGGCATCCCAATCCTACTGTTTGCAAACTGGCATCCAGAAGTGCATGAAACTGTAGTTGGAATAGTTGAAGGGACTGTTGTTGGGGCTGGGCCAGAAGGAGGGTTTGCATGTATTGTCGGTGTTTATGTATGCGTTTAGGAAGCCTGGATCTGAGGGCCCGCAGCAGCCTCCCCAAAATAGAGCTGAGAGCAGCTGCAGCCGGGTGGGTCGTATCAGAAAGACATCAAAGTGGCTGCTCCCTCCCGCCCGCTCATGATCAAGTACTAATGGTGTAATGGAAGGTCAGTGATTGTTTTTGGTTGTCTGTGAGTTGTGTGCGAGAGTTCACAAGAAACACAGACAGTGGCAGAGGTTGCAAGACCATTCTGGAATAGAAAATGACATCTGTTCCACGAATAGGCGCAGGCATTAAATAAGTTATTAAATAATGGCCATTGATATCTGGGGAAAAAATCTGCCTAAATTAACATGATGCTAATTAATACTAAAATGTATCACTCCAGCATATGAAGAACACTGTGCTCCCTCTGTGAGCTCCTCTGGGTCAACCGGCACAATTTGCAGTCACACTCAGTGTTCGAGCTGTCAGTGTCACAGCTCAGATAACTCTGTCCATTTGGAAGCCTCAGATTTCAGCAGTCATCACTTTTCCTCCTGAAAGTACTCCACACTAGGATAAGGGCAAAGTCACATTAACAACCTAACTGTTCCTGCAGTACAGAGGCCTGCTTAACTCAACTTCTTTGAAGTTTAAAGGTTGTAAAGGGCCATAATAAACTAAACCAGCTTTTTGATTTAAACAACAAACTGAATTATTTGGATTAAAAATTAGAGGCTTTTATGCAACATTGTTATGACATTTTTATAGCCAAGCTCCATTAATCTACTACATACATTTTCTAAAATCAAATTGATGAACACATTTTTGAACTGCTCCATTATTTTTTATTAATTTATTTGATTTTTATTGGCTGGACCTAGGAGAATGTATAAGGGCACAGGGTACACGTCTTCTCTGGTGCATGTAGATTTATTGGCTTGCTAAAACTCTGTCATGACCCACAACCACCTGCTTTAACTCATCAAGGGAAGTGGAGGCAGAGAGGCAGCGATCTTTGGCGCAGCTGCCCCCTTGTGGATCTACAGCACAATGACCTGTAAATCAGAGCAAATTCAGTCATTTTCTCCTGTGGTTTTCAGGTTTTATAATCCAGGTACCACGAACTTTGACTTTTATTTTAAAACAGGATCACAGCCGAACTTAGACTCTGACAGTTTGTTGTGTTGTATTCTTATCCAGTGGAACTGCTTGATTGGTTGAAAGATTCAGTTTAATTATGTGCTTCATTTTTATGTAATAAGTTGAAACTTTCAGGTTTTTGGTAGCAAAACCTACAGAAAGGCTGTAGAGGTTTGAATTCATCATGGGAAAATCAGAAGATCATCACCAACCCGAACCTCAAAATCTATCATGGCTGAAAATATATTTTTTGAAACAGTTTATTTACACTCGCAGAGATTCAAATCTCATAAACTCTGGCACACAAACAGCAGCAGACAATATTTAATGATCATATGTGTACAATGTTTGAAAGTAAAAAGAAGAAAATGCAGAGAAATCCTGTGAAGTTAATTGCTATTGGTAGTTAGCCTGGTCACAAAGGACAATAATTAGCTGATCCCACTGGTTTCGGAAGTTTAAACTGGAACAGGGTTAAGTTGAGTATGGTTTTGTCCACATATCTGCATTTTTACCTCAGAGATACATGAAACACTGCATGAATTCCCACTCTTTTTCACATTTACCAGGCAAATTACTACATTTCTTTCAAGGACTAGTAAAAGCAGTGTAATTTGTACCTTGACAATCATGGATATATGGTTAAAATCAAATATTTACATGTGTTGTATAAAAAGACACCTAGCCCTTTTCCTCACTGTCTGACATTATATCAGATTAAACTTTTCTTGTTTTAACCCAGTTAGATTTACCAAACGTATTTAGATTTTCTAAATGCCATAATAGCAGGAGAGATCCATTTTTATTACTTTTTTTAATTCAGAGGATTACAGACACTAAATTTCCTATGCCTTTAAACATTTTGGAATATTGCAGATGTTGATGCCATGGCTTCACAAGCATCTGATTGAGGTTAATTCACAACATTTGAGCTAAACTGAGCACACCTGTAGATTGACGTTAAGGCAACACCTTAAAAACCCTGTTTCCTGTATATAATGATATCAGGTGAAGATCTCCACTGGCTCATCCTCGGCCACAACTTCCAGATGCCTCAAGGTGCCACATTCATCTGTTTGAACAATTTCATAACGAGTATAGAACGAGTATAAGCACCATGGGTGTGTCTAGTCATCATACTGTTCAAGAAGAAGAAATTCTTCTCTGTGACTCTTTCTCGTAGAAATGTTTTTTGGTAGATATTACATACAATCATCAGAACAAAAGCAAAAGACCTTTCATAATCATTTCATTATCGAAAGAGGTCATTATCCACAGTGCAACGAATCTTGGAAAACCCCACATCTTCCAAAAGCAAGATAAAAAAGACAGATTACAGTTTGCAGATGGGATAGGGAACAAAGACTTCAATTTTTTGGAGACATGACCCTTGGTTTGGTAAGAGTAAAATTAAAGTGTTTTGACCATAATGAACACTGTTACATTTGGAGGAAAAAGAGGGATGCTTGGAAATATCAAAGCAACATCTCAAAACATCAGTCAGGGAGTTAAAGTTTTGGTACAAATGGGTTTTCCAAATGGACAATGAAACTAAGCATATCAGCAAAGTAGCTACAAAGTCAATATGTTGTAGTGGCCTTTTCAAAGCTCTGACCTCAACCTAATAGATTTGTGGGCAGAGCTGGAAATGTTTTTTGAGCAACAAGGTGAACAAACCTGACTCAGTAACACCAGTTCTGTCAGGGAGGAATGGGCCAAAATTGAAGCTACCAAATAAAAAGGAAATGTATGTGCATTTGTGAATTTAAGGGAAGTAAAATAATAACAATAAAACAATAAAACCTTTTGTTTCTCATGATTCTGTCATTTAATAAATAGAAATAACTAAGATAATCCTAACTGATCTAAAACAGAAAATAATTCTCAGATTTGATGACAGATAGTGAGAAAAAAAAGTTATGTGTCTTAATACAGGGTATATGAATATGTTTTGGTTTTTTTTGTTCAATTAATCTATTTTGAAATGTTATGATTTTGTTGATTGGACCACATATTTTTGTAATTGTATTTCTTATAAATAAGATTAATTGAACTTTAAGTATTTATTTGTTAATTTGTTTTTAAGAAACGGGCAAAGTGGGGGAAAAATCCACGGAACACATTTATTGCGGACCGTGTACCCGAAAACTGGTTCCGGGTAAAAATAATTTGGTGGCTAACATTAGCTGACATTCAATCTCCGTCGCTCAGTTATCCACACGGCGGTATGAAACCTTATTGTGTCTTGATTATATGCCCGTTACGGCTGTCGTCTCTCAACCTAAACTTTCGGGTTGTAATTTTCACAGAGATCATTTACTGGGAAGATGTTTTGACTATTTGGAAATATGCTAGCTCCTTTAGCTAGCACAGCTAACGCGAGCCCTTAAAGATATTATCGTAAAACAAACAGACCACCGTTGGTATGGTTGAAACCTGTTAAAAGCACAGTCGTGCTCATGTTACAGTTATAAGTATTTATTTATTTATACATTAGCGGCTGTCTGATAAATTTCTGGGACCCTCTTGGTCCTGGTCAATGTTAACGTTCCAGAGTGACTG
This sequence comes from Crenichthys baileyi, assembly GCA_036173005.1. Taxonomy (NCBI): domain Eukaryota; kingdom Metazoa; phylum Chordata; class Actinopteri; order Cyprinodontiformes; family Goodeidae; genus Crenichthys; species Crenichthys baileyi. The sequence continues at coordinate 99,115 of JAHHUM010000311.1, forward strand.
TCAAAAATAAGCCTAAAGGCTCAAATGACCCTACCGGTCATTTAACAGTTTCACATGTCAGGTTACTAATGTTTACTCTGTTTGTTAATGTTGTTTTCAGCTCAGTTTTTAAACGAGTTAAATAATGTTCTTTATTTTCCAATTTTGTCTTTTAGGATTAACAGAAATCCCGGAACAGGATGGGTGAGACTTCATGTCACACACTTATATGTACCTTTCTAAACATTCTGTTGTCAGTTCACGAAATCAATTTGCTCGCACACAATTTAATCTTTTTTTGGTAGTTAACTGAAACACTGCTGTCCTAAGCTAGACATTTTTTTAATGTTCGGCTCTGTGCTATTTAATCTGAATTTGTATGAGATTGTCATTTTATATACCAACTTGACAGATGGTGAGGAGAGAACCTACGGTGGCTGTGAAGGGCCCGATGCCATGTATGTGAAGCTCATCTCCTCAGACGGCCATGAATTCATTGTGAAAAGAGAACATGCCTTGACGTCTGGAACCATTAAAGCCATGCTAAGTGGACCAGGTGAGGACTAGGGCAAATGTTATATACAAAGCCATTTTAGTTCATGTTCTTTGATAGAGTAGCACAAACCCTAAAAGCCCGAATTCTTTTAATACTTGCAGAAATAAAATAAAAAAACGTCATTTGTTTTTCTATAAAATTCTTTGATTACATATTTGTTTCTGGCTCTGTTGCCTGCCTGGCAACAATGTGATGTTATAGGGGTGGTGTCGGAAAAGAAGTGAATTTCAAATCAATGAAATGTGTCTATTCGTTGTGTACTAAATAGCATACAACAGACTGAGACATTTCTCATAGATTTATAACATAATTGTGAAAAAGCATTAAATGGACAAATAATGGAAAACATCACAAGGTAAGGAGGTAAAGAAATGCAATAATACAAAGTACATAATAGTTCTGTTTTTGCCAGTTTGTGGCAGAAAGTTGTGTATCATCTTGGTGGTTCCATTTTTGATGCTTTTATCCTGATGGTTGATGACAGCAGTTCATAAAGTTCATGGAGAGGGTGTGAGGAGTCTCTCACAATGTCCAGAGCCCTGTTCCTGCAGCAGTTCTGAAACAGATGCTGGATAGAGGGTAGGGCTGCTCCAGTGACCATTTTTAGGCTCTCACCAATCTACTGCAGGGCCCTCTTGAATTTACCCTTTATATCACGAAATATAGTGTGACCTGACAACAAACTAAAAAGCCTTTTCTTCCCTTTCGTCAGGAGAATTCCTTCCTTGTCGCTTCCAGACATTTTGATTAGTAAGACCTATAAACATTCGTATTTGTCTTTTATTACCATGATTTAAAGTAGTGAAATTACGATCAATAATATGGGTCTTGCATAAAAGTCAAAACGGAAATCCAGTTATTGTGGATGCTTTCTCAAATTGTCTTTTTGTCATCTACTGTAAGGAGAAGGCTTAACGTGGCTTAATGTATCAAAACAATGATCAGTAGTTAACTTTTTCTCATGTACACATCCTGTCATGAACACTTGGGAAATTCATGTTGTTTTGACGGTTATTTCAAGTGAAGCATTTTTGTAAAATCCTTATTAAAACTTAACACTTAGCACAGCTAAAGCAGCTCAGTTATGTGTATCTATTTGTTGATTAGGAGCAATGCTTTATATTCAAGTTTTGACTCTTTGTTTATTGAAAATACGATAATTTTTTTTTAAATCCCAGTTTTGTCACATTAAGTCATCTTTTTCCATGTTGGGCATCTTAGAACGTTCCTCTGTGTTTCGGAGTTGATGCAGTGAATTCTATGACAGAACCATGCATTAAGAGCAGACCGACCTGGAATATAATTATTTAAAACTGGTTTTGAGCTGAATTCATTTGTATGACCCATTTCTGGAATTGTCTTATAAGAAGCCTTAAACAAGGAACAGCGGATGATGAAATCCCCTATTTTGTTTTTCTTTTGGAAATTTTTTCATTTTTCTAAGTCCTGACTTTCTATGCAAAATATTTGAGATTCATAACTTATTTGGTATATTGCTTTAAGTTTTTAAGTTTTCTATCCTTATTGTTTTCCTTGGTCTAACTGTAGGTTTCTCTTTTTTTTTTTTTTACCTTTTTAATTTTGTTAGAACAACAAACACTTTCTAGATTTACCTTCTTGGAAAAAAGTTTAAGAATTGTTTACAGCTCCCCTGTTGGCAACATGTTTCCTGTCAGCTAGGTGCAACAGCTTATCTAGGAACAAACTACACAACTTTTACAGTCTTCCCAGATTTTGAGGACTCTAAGTACCTTCTACCAGACTGGTGTCATCACATTTTTGTAGAACCGAAAAACTGGGTATCGCATGCTTAAGCACTCTTGCTGCGGGATCCTAGACAAGAGGATCTGTCAAACCAGCTGAACGGATCAAACTCTTGTGAGGATGTCAACTGTAGTCTCAGGTTTTAAAGAATTCTACTTTAAAAGATTTGACCAGCTAATAAAAGACACAGAATCTGTGTTGAAAATGTGTTTTACAGTAACATTAGCTTCTTTAGGCTTTATATCTAATATATTGTAGCCATCTGCTGAAACACTAAATGACAATTCACAAAATTCATCAAAATAGATCAAAAAATAATAAAAAAATAGTTTTTCTCATAAAAGAAATGGAATTGGAGAATTTAGGTAAAAGCAACGATGGATAATGTCATGTTCAAAGCAACTCTGCTACGTTTGAATTATCGGAGGCCAAAAAATGCCATTTAAACCAAAAAAAGATCTGAGACTTGAAAGGTTAGTTACAATCACTGCTGAAACACTTTTTTTAAATGCAGAAATTTACCCACCAACCAGTGTTGGATAGACGCCAGCGTGCAGCTTTGAACATGCAGCATCTATGGCTGCATAAATCTTGCAGTTGCCATTTGACTCCACAGTCCTTCACTTTTACTTGCTGATAACAGAGGGAACTTTAAGACTTCTCTGTGTTGTGCCAAGGATGTAGTCGGCGCACTGTCTTCCTGCATCATAGGAGGATCCATGCCCTTGCAGCTGCATTCTGGTCCAAGTCTGGCTGGAAAATGTCTCCAGCACATTTTTGTGCTTATCCTCCCTGACTTCATTATCCTCAGATTCCTCATTGCCAAACAGTCCTTTTCTGCCCAATCCACAATCCAGCAGTCATGTTCTGGAGTTGTGACAGAACTTTTTTCTCTTCATCATTCCAGAATCTGTGTCAAAGTAGAACTAGAATTTCCTCCGGGCCATAGCGAGTTATATGATAGCCAACTTTGATTCTGTGTCCAATTGTTGTCTTGAGGAATTGGTTATAAGTAATCCTGTTAAACAGTAACATCTATAATATAATAAAACCTGTTTGTCAGAAGTTTTCTCATTGGACTGCTTCCTTCTTCTGCAACGTTTTACCTGCAGGACAGTTTGCTGAGAACGAAACCAATGAGGTGAACTTCAGGGAGATCCCATCTCACGTCCTGTCCAAGGTCTGCATGTATTTCACCTACAAGGTCCGGTATACCAACAGCTCCACAGAAATACCAGAGTTCCCCATCGCTCCTGAGATTGCTCTGGAACTGCTCATGGCTGCAAACTTTTTGGATTGTTAAAGTTACAAAAAAAACATGTGAAAACATGAAACATTTTTGAGTTTTTTTCAGTATTTAATTGTTCTACCATTTATTTCACATGATGATTTTTTTTTGGGCTTGTCTTCTGTCATGCTTTCCCTTGTATAACTAAAAATCTTGTTTTAAAATGGAAGCCAGGAAAGGGGGTAATTGCACCTTCCTCCACAGAAATGTCCTCACCTCTCCATATTAATAAAGACCTATTTGGTGAGCACTTTCCTTCTGGTGTCTGCTTCTCTGCATGCAACCCAAACGTCATAAATGTAATTTTACAGTATATAGGATTAAAACTTTTGGAACATTTTGAGTTCCCCAGATGTGTAAATAAAATGTATTGTTATGCATATTTTTAAACTTAAAAATGATTTACCTCATATATGTCCTAAGTAGAACAGAAAACCCAGGTGCCTCAGCAAATAAGACTTACATAAATTAATTATTATATATTTCAAGTTTTTATATCTGTAAATTTTTATGAATACAGTTTACAGCTAATAAAAAGCCCAAATTGAGTTTTACTCAAAACGCATCCTTCAGAAGGAGGGTAGGCAACAAAGCCAAGTGCTGTCTTCATGCATATTCATAAAAGTTGAGTGAAAGGAAAAAATGTGATGGCAAAAAAAGTACACAAACAGGGATAGCCATAGCCTTGTGAAGATTGTGATGCATATAGTCCATTTGGGAGTTTGGGGGAGATTTGCAAGATGTGGACTATGGCTGGAGTCTTAGCTTAGTTGTAGCCATTACACGGAGAGCGTCAATAATGTCTTACCTGGGCTAATCAGAGAAAGGATTATTCTGGCTCAGTTGTCCGTGCATTTCATTTGAAAAGCAAGGTTCCAGAGTCAATGTCGCTTGAGGTCCAGTGTAATATTTCCACCGTCAGTAATAATTTGTGAAGCCATGTTATCTGCTATTGTAGATGGACAGCTTTTTTATCAAGTCCAAAGTCAGTGCAGCCGTTTTCCAGGGGATTTTAGACACTTCATGATTTCATCTGCTGACGAGCTTTGAGATAATTTTCACTTTCCAGCAGGACTAGGTGCCTGCCTTCTGCCAGAAGTACAAATACATGTACCAATAATGACCATAGTATCACTATCATCTCAAGACTGTTGTTATCCTTGTTGTGCGTGCACCATTTTTTACCACACTTTCTTCCACTTAACTCTCCATTACAGCTTACCCTCCTTGTGGATAGTGTCATTAACTGTCAGCTGGACCACTTTTAATTCAGAACTTTTCCCATTGATTGTGTAGCCTATTACTTAGCCATGACATCACATCTCTGTATTAAAAACTGAATATTAATTGAAAAGTGAAACTGGGAAACTAGATCTTCATTAGGTGAAAGGCACAAGTATCGTTAATGAAAATATGTACTTAAAATATGTCACAGTGTGAACCTATATGTGATTTTACCCTGACGAATTAAATTATTGAAATGAATAAACATTTCAATGATTCAAATGTATTGAGATGCAACTATACAAATAAGAGCTTCTTATTTAACACTACAACAAAGCCGATAAGATTAGGAATCTGTTGCTCAAAATACACCTAACCTATGCCAACATAAAAGTTACTAAAACTATGTGCGACTACATTTAACTGGGGTGGGTTAATTATGTGCATGAAGGTAATAAATGACGATAGGAATTAACATTTAACTTGGCTCGTGATGTCAGACAGGTTTAGCCCTCCTTCAGCAGACGGTCATTGGCTGACGCTTATGTCAAATGAGCTCTGGCTTTTTAACTCCGCATACCTCTTTAATAATCTCATTAAAGTTCCAATTATATCTCTACACACGCGTCACATTTTGTTAGCGGCCTGAATTGGCTGAGCTGTGACCTGGGTGTTGGCGCTGCGTTTTAAGCAACGTCAAATATCTCGGTGTCAAAGCAACTTCTCTTGTCACGTGACCACCTGACGTACCGTCCTCCACTCTGCGCTGACGCAGGGGGAGGGGGGGGATTCCATCATGGCGTCGATGCAGGTAAGGATAAAATTGACTGCGAGCACATATTTGTAATTTACCGACTCTCCATTTTGGTCTTTCTCGGCTGTTGACTGCCAGCTTATTTTGCGCATGTGTGTTCGTCCAAAAGCAGCACTGACATGGAGGTAGAAGCCGTATAATGTATCCCTAAACAACTCAGGTTCGGCGCTTGGTCTTTGCTAGCAACACTACTAGCTCATCATCATCATCATTAACGGCAAGCTGAAGAGAGCAGGAAAACTAGCTGCCTGGAACTACGTGTTGATGCTTGCCTGAGGCATTTCCTCATAGGGACCAGGGGTGATAATTATTTGGAATATGGTGCTGAAAGTCATTCTGATAGTTGGTCGCTGTTTGATGACCGGTTCTATAGCCTGCTAACGACACGGTGCGCAGTTGAATACAGTTTCAGGCGGACCCGAACAGGTTTATCGCTTTCATATAGCTGGAAAACGTCGAGAGAGATTTGTCAGTATATTGACATAGGAACAGCTGTAGTGGGTTATAAATGAAAATACATTCATTTGTAATTAATACTTAACTGTTCTACTGGGTTTGTTACTTAGCGTCAACCCCGTTTCTGAATCTGATTTTCTAAAGCACGTTTTGTTAAATGTTGTGTCCCATATCGGCACTCGTATTTGCACTTGTATTTGTTGAGATTCAGAAAATGCACATGACACAATGTACTTTTCTTCCTGCCCCTGGCTTATTTATAAATAGATAAATGCACATTAGAAACTAAAATAAAGACTAAAATAAAGAGAACAATTTGAAAATAACCAACATAGGTCCATTTATTTATTTATTTATTTAGTATTTGTGTCCCATGTATGTAAACTGATTGGTCTAGGTATTATTTACTTTATTACCAACTCTCAGCCAGTCCTGAATAGGCATGGGGCAGTTAACGGTATCAAAAGTATACCAAGGTTTTAAAAAGTTTTGGTTTCGAACCTGATGAAATGATCTTTTCCGTGGTTTTCGGTGCTTTTTATGAGAGGCCAGAGAAAGTGCCCAGTGGATTATTTTCTAAAGCTGTTTTATGCGTAGAGTAATGGCCTTATTGTTAAATCTAACACTTAGTCGGTTGAAAGAATCGATTACCTTTTTCCTTTGTTTAAAGACATACGTGGTGCCAGCCATCACTCCTATTAATATCACACTGTTATTAAACTACAGTTATAAGTCTGTTAAGTGGCCAACTGCAGGCTCTACTTGAGCAGATAGTTCAACTAATATTAGCTGGTTATACTTGTGTTTCTATATAAATAGCAGAGTGGCCAAAAGGGCTACAATTCTGTGCAATAAACTCCTGAGAACTATTACTAAATCTAGAAATTAGATCATGGTTAACATTTTAGTGTAAATATTTTTCTGTGTAAAAATTTTGAAACCTTGGTAGTTTTTCTTAAACTGTGAGAATATATAAGCCAACAATTATTGCTCTCCAAACAGTCCTTTGCGATATTGGTATGACGATACATTCGCTATATTTTGGGAAATAAACTAACCTCCTTCACACTGTGCAAGCGGATGGCAGCAAATCCTAAACAAACATGTCTGCTGTGTGGAACTTTTACACTGGGTGTGAGAGTGATGTAAAGTTTGCGTCCTGCGACGGAATAATACCTCGCGGGCGAAGCACTTCAACTTGATTCAACACAAGGAATTTAATGCGACATTTAAAGAACAAGCACTTGGCGGAGTACGGCGAGTTTTTGAGGCTAACTGCAGATAATGAAAAGGAGACACCTGTAGCGGCCAGACGGCAGGTAACGCAGCTCACCATCGACAACACTCGCCCGTATGAGCGTGACAGAAGGCTAAGCAAATAACCTGAAAAGTTGTTGAATTCATCAGGCTAGATGAGCAGCCTTTCTCCGACCCGCGACGTGCTACCAGGACGTAAATATTTCTGCTTTATTAAGCCTGTTGAGAGCCTTTACATTTTCAGCCTGTTAAAGATAGTTTTATTTATAGCAGGTTTTTTTTAGTTGTCCTTTTGAAGAAATAGTTGCTGCATTGTAGTTTCTCTTTTAAAAAGGTAAATAAACGCATGTTTTTGTCTAAATTAAGGTGATTTTACGGTTCCCTTTTTCAAGATCACATAGCCTGTATTACTTTTAACTAAACTGAAAAATGTACAGCCAATCCATGTGATCGGCGCTCATGGGTTATCTGTATTGGTGATCGGCAGCATAAAACTTGATCGGAGCATCTCTAGTTGTTTTTACCATCACATTCTTCTCACTTCTTTTTCTTTGCTATCATAATGTCCTCATCACTCTGTGAGCTTTAGCATCTCGGTCACTACAATCTATATCAAGTGTGTTTTATTAAGGACATTGAGAGCCGATGTAGCTGATCAAATGTATTATTGGATGCATGGCACTTGAAATATAATAGCCCACCAAATATTGCATCCAAACTGTTCTGTGCAACTGCAGTATTGCACACACTGATACTGAGATGATGATGTTGATTTAGTGTATTTGGCAGCTCTGAATTTTAACCTTTCATTTCTGTCTTTTCCTAATGCTATCTTTTACAGTAGCGATATATCTTTTATAAGTGTATTTTTTTTGAATACCTTTAAATTATTAATCGGCTGATGCGTTATATTGCACACTGACTATTTAGATGTATTTTATATACGCACGAATAGCATTGAATGGGATATTCCATTACAATAATTACTGTTGATATCATTATTAAAGTTAATAATTAATGATTCTGTGCAAGTTGAATGTGTTTTTTAATGGTTCTCTGTTTTGACTCCATAGGTTTTTCGTGTAGTGTTTTCCATAAAGTCATATTAGAGTGCTATATTGTGACTGAGGTGTTAACATAAATATATGGTTCTCAACAGAAAAGGCTACAAAAGGAATTATTAGCCCTGCAAAATGATCCACCCCCAGGAATGACGCTTAATGAGAAAAGTGTACAGAACACCATCACACAGTAAGTATCTGCCTTTCCTGCTCACCGTAGTATTGCAGATGGATTTAAATGTAGTGATCTGTGAAAAATATTGATATTATTATGATGTTATTCTAACATGTGTTTTTAATTACATATTTGAATACCATGAAAGGCTAGTGTTTTGGAGATGAGGTTACTAGTGCAATAAATGAGGTTTGGAGGTAAGATGAAGCTCCTGTTGTGAGGAAGAATTGGGGTCATTCTGGCGAGTGGTGGTTCTGGCCCCTCAGAAGATTGTCTCTAATGCTGAGTGTCACTATCCAGTCTAATGAAATATTTAATGGTTGGGCTTGAATAACAAGGAACACAGGCTGCTTGAAGCTAACCTTTTTCTCTGCATTCCTTCCTTAAAACCCAGTGGATGTTGTTGCTGTGTGAATTGCATTGAATCGCATCGATTTGGTTTTCGTTTTGATTCTTAATTAAAAATGATCTGTGTTTTGTTTTCTAGTAGTCATTAAAAACAGCAACACTACATTTGGAAGTTGTTGCCTTGTTCTGTGATTCTGATCTCTGAGAGATTGATCTCTGTGTTCTGACCTCCGAAATTATTCTTACAAAGCACAAGTACACAAAGGAGTTCATCATATTACATAACAGTCACCTGGACAGTGAAGCGAATTAATGTTTTGCATGACCGACAAGTCTCCTAACCAGTTCAGCTGGCTTTAGTGATTCTGTGGCATCACTGGTTTTAGATGGTATGTATGGGTGTGTCTTTCTGTTTGTGGCCCTGAGATTGAAAAGTCTCTGCGAGGGTTTCTATCTCAGCTGGAATGATTGAAAGCAGCGGGGATTTGTCCTTCATCAGCCAGGGAAGCAAATTTTCCCCCTACTTAACAATGAATCCTATTTATTCAAAACATAATAAAGGGGAAAAAAACTCACAAGAGACACTTTTCTTGTGATGTCTATCTGGTGACGATGTGTTGTCATTTTGATAGCTTCTGTTTATGGAACATTCTGTCTCTTTTTTTGCTCATTAGATTATCATGCTTTAGCTGACTTGATGGCATAATTAGAGCCATGCAAATAGGAAAATTGCCACCTAAAAATCCTGTTGTGTCTCTCCTGCAGTATATTTATATAACTTAGGCATTTCTCTAAATGGTTAACGGTTTTAATGTTACATATTTTGGCTAGGTCACGTTATCAGCAGACATGTTAAGCATTTTGTCCTTGGCTCTGCTCTTAGTGGATCATGTCAGGCATCATTCAGTGATTTCTGCATTGTAAACACGACTGGCACGATGTCCATTCAGCTGCAGAAGTATGTTGTGTTGAGTAGTGGTGTGTTTGTCTTTAAACTGTCTTTTCTGTTTTTACATTTTTTTAAGACAAAAATCCATTAGAAATCTCTTGTGATTCCTATCTGTATTGGCTCAGTGTACAAATTCACTCAGATCGTCATGTTCCTGTCACCTTCCGCCTTTAGTGTTAAAAACGAATTCCCACACATTCCCTAATGTACTATAATGTTTTCTGTTTTCTTTTTTGTGGTAATTGATTTTTTTTTGTTTATATTTCCATTTATAGAACAAAAATCAGTTTAAAAAGCAAGTACTAGAAATATAGGGTTAAAAATGTAGACAGAAAAAATATTTATAAATCCAAACATTTTACTGCAAGTATAGCATAAATGTTTTACAAAACAGAAACTCCCAAAAAGATATAATCACGCCTGACAGATAACGTCTCGCTTTTCATGTAATCATGTAGCCTCGTCACCAATTCTGCTGTAAGCTGAGACTAACTTTGAATCCTATTTTATTAGAAGTTAGTGTTGACTCATTTATGTTTGTTCACTGCTTAAAACAGTCAGAAGGTTTTACCTGAGTCATTCAATTCATCATCAGCAAAGTAAGTTATAGACTCTTTGATAGATTACACGTGTCATTTTTGTATGATGTAAATTGTATAGGAGCTAAAAACGACATTTAATGTGTTTGTTACAAGCCCAAAGACAGTTTTGCTACCATCAGATCAGGATTAAATTACTACCAGCTTGGTCAGTGGAGTTCTGTTGCTGGGCTTCTGAAACGAAAATAGATTTTGTCGTCCAGATCAGTGGAGCATCACATTAATACCAAACTTCTGTCAAAACCCAGCTTAAATATTCAAAGTCACTGGAGTCAGACTGAAAGCTTTTCATTCTTCACTTAAAGTTAGTTTTCTCGTTTTAAACTTTCCTGATTGAACCAGGAAGGAAAGCCGGCCTGCAAGTGTTGTTACCTGGGTTGTTGGAAGTAATGATGCATTTACATGCTTTGTGTAAAAGCATTGTGACTGTCCACTGTCTCTACATGCTCATCCGGGAGGAGTGACTGCTGCAAGTCACTGACTGGATGCAATCTGCTGGGTTTCCTTAGACAGAAAAACTTTTTATCCCTTTTGAATAAATAACTGAATCTGACTGCACTGTTCAATGGTTCGGATTAATTGCAATGTATGTACCTGACTTTTGTGAAGTGCCTTGAGACAACATGTGTTGTGAATTGGCGCTATATAAATAAACTGAAAATAGATAAAACAAATCGTCAAGCCTCATCTATATCTTACCTGTCACAACAAGCCTTGAGTTGTTTATTCACTCATTGATCAATGTGGCTATAATTTTGTATGTTGCTTGTTGTACAACCTACCACTTTAGGAGAAGTACTTTGTGTCTTTTTCTTTTGAGTTTTCTACCTGGGACTTTCCATCACCTGAATATCTTTAAAGCAGACGCTGCGAACTTCATCCATCAGGGAGAAAGTCTTTTCTGCAAACAATTAACAACTGTACCGGGACAAACTTCGAACTTTGTGTCTACTTAACACGCACTGACATGATGTGTGCAGCTGGGATGCCAGCTCACAGAAGTCCTCTCAGTTATTTACAACAGACCTAAAAACACTTGATTTCAGTCAAAGGATGAAAGATTTGCACATCTAGGTTCTGGTCCATGTTAAATAATCTTTTGCCTTTTGCAACTATTTCATTATTAATGTCACACATCATGAGCATGGTTTACTTTGCAGTTAGACCTCACAGCCCTCATAAATGATTGATTACCCTAATGATTACATTAACTGAAGAATATGCATTTTGCCATTAGCTCAGAAATGAAGAAAACTCAAACTTTTTAACTCAGATTTGTTGCCTACGGTAAAGATTTTTCTTCAAAACAGTTTTTACTCCCTGTTTTTATCTTGAGGAATGTTGTTTAGATGAGATTCCAGACATATTTTAATATTGTGCCTTTTTTTTTAGGTGGATTGTAGATATGGAAGGCGCACCTGGTACATTGTATGAAGGAGAGAAATTTCAGCTGCTTTTCAAATTTACTAGTCGATATCCTTTTGATTCACCTCAGGTAAGTCAGTGAACAGTTTTATCATGTTATTCAATAACCAGTCTGTATTTTAGAACAGTCTAAATTACAAATTGAGGTAAATTTAGACCTGAATCTATATCTGTTTGCCTGTAGATGATCAAAGATAAAACAATAAACGGTATAGGTCACATGACCCTAAAGCACCTGAGCATATGGCCCCTCTTTTATTAAGTTATTACCACTTTTAACACTCGCCTGCCTTATCTGCTTTTATAGTAAATGATTAAAATAATGTTATAAGTATTAGATAGAGCATTGGATCTTGGGTGCTAAGCAACAGAGAATGGATTAAAGATGTTCCCTTTAAAGCCATGATTATATAAACAAACAAAAAATAAACATGTAAAGTACTCTAAGATACTTGATCACAAACCCGACATACAAATGACAAATTACCATAGCTGTCGAACTACATGCTGTAGTTCACTTTTGGGTCTGTGTTTTTTCTCAGCAAGTAGTTAAGATACTGTCTGTGCTGCATTTGGACCAGTTCTTCCAGGCCAAAAGCCATTTCTTTTATAAAAAAATGTCTGTTGGCCTCATGGACCTTAGTTAATGAATTTTTCACTGCAGTGCTCCAGTGTCTGTAGAGTCCTGTCACATAAATCAACTTGGACGTATTCCTCTTTAATGAATCAGCATGTTTTTGCTTTCTACAAATAAGTGTGTATTAAGTCTTATTTACAATATAAACATATATGGTTGTTGTTAGGCTTTTCGTTGTTTTTTGTTTTACTATCATAAATGCAATTTGAGATTTTTTTAGCCACAATAAACATTTTAAAGCAAGCCAACCTAAACGCAGCTCTCAGTTGAAACCCTAATTTCCGTCACGTAGGCATTTATAAACTAAATATTAGTTGTTGTAATTTTGTTTCTAATAGGCCCAGATAGGCAAAATAGGATCTAAAGACAGGATAGAGCAGAAAAGATAAAGGCACACTGACCTTCATCACACTGCATGTTAATCCTTAACAAGAGCTAGTTCTCAGCCTGGCTGTTTTAGCTAAATTCACACTTAAAACATGAACAAGTTCACATTATGAAAAACTGCCTTTTAAAATATATTGATCATGATGTAAAACACTAACTAGCATATTGATGATGTCGTAGCATTTGCAGTTTTCTTCTGTCTACGCTAGTCTCATCAAAAAATGTCCCCATGGCAACATTCTAAATAAAGTGGCCTTAATTCTTAGATATCCCAGCTTTAGCTGACAGAAAGAATAGTGAGAAAAAAATCTGGGACATTGTGATAGAAAATTTGCCCATCTACACTATATTTTTAATCACAACCACTTTTAAGGAGGTTTGTATTCCTCTTTTGATTAAAAACAGCAACACAGGAAAGTAGTCCAGTGGCGCCCTTTACTGACCACCTTGTAGTAGTCCAACTATTTGATGTGTTAAATGCCGTTTTTATTCGTATTACATATACCTGGGTTAAAATAATGTAAGTGCACATAGGTTTGAGACTCATCAATCAGTCAACTGAACATCTGTGGCCCAAATGGTTTCATTGCTTGCCTTTCTGTGGGTTGGAGGATGTTTGATCTGCAAGTCTTGAGCAAATGTCATGGATGTCATTTCATAATGTGTAATTATAAAGAAATATCCTAATTCTGTTTAAGCACTTCAACTGACAGCTATGTTGGTTATATTTATTATTATGATGGTTAGAAGGAGAGATAAAAAGTGAAATGCAAAAAGCTGCAGCACTCCCTGCCTGCAGTAGGCTCCCACACAATAACTACACTAACGGGATGCAGAAAGAACCCAGCAATAAAGTATAAGTTTGGACATGAGCCTTAAGTTTATATTTAGTGTGAACCGAGGAAAGGCATACTATCAATAACTGCTTCCGACAAAGACAGATTTGTTTTGTAACCTCCTGAGTTGCACACAGCAGTCACCAAACGCTTCCCTTAGAGGGAGCAAAAAGTGCATCTCCTTTTTCAGTGAAGAAGCTAAAGGTTGTCCTAGAAGTCTCCTGACCTGACTTAAAGCTGCACCAAGTTCAGCTCTGTCATGTAAAAAACTTAATAAGTTCAGAGATATCCAAAAAAATATACTGTAAATAAACATATGTCACTCATTTAAGCATTTTTGTTTACAAAACTGGCAATAGTTTAGTAGTCTGAAGTTATACTAATTGTTATTGAGAGCTTCATTTGGTGTGCAGCTTTACTCTTTTTTTCCCATGAAGCATAATTCAAAGAAGCTTTGTTTTGCATAGATTATAGTGTGTAGTTTTATCTGGGCTTTCTCTGTATATCTGCATAACTCATGTGGTGCTGGAACTTCCCTGTGAGGCCCAGCCAGGTGCCAGACTGCCTGAAGTCAGTGTTATTTATTACCCACTCCTTCTCTGTCCTCTTCCTGATCTCCGGTCATATTTCCCACTATCTTTTACCAAATATACCTACTTTGTTTAATTGTTCCTCTCTCAGATTGGCCTCTTTATTTTGCTTCCTTTCTCTCACCCCAACCTGGCCTCTGGGGTCTATACTGAACCTAATGTTTGTTACAAAAGGCCAAGTCAGAGATCATCATCAAGACTGATTTAAAAAGCTGAAAAAAAAAACTTTTTCAAATTATAACAACAAACCTGAGTGTATTTTATTGAGATTTTACTGGATAGAGCAACAGAATATAGTACATAGGTTTGAAGTGGGAGGAAAGTAATACAAGGTTTTCAAAAGTTTTCATAATAAAAATCTTAGAAGTGCGGCCTGTATTTATATGCAGTTTTATTTACTGATACTTCTGTATAAAATCCATTTGCTTTCAGAAGTCACCAAATGAATAGAGCCCACTTCTGTGTGATTTAATATCAGTATAAATCCAGCTGTTGTGTTAAGGCCTCAGAGGTTTGTTGAGTACCATTACTGAACAAACGGCATTATAAAAACCAAGGAAATGGTTAATCAGAGAAGCAGTCGAACACGCCTAGGTAACTCTGAAGGAGCAGCAGATATCCATTACTCGGGTTGGAGAATATGTTGAAAAGGCCGGCTATTGATTATACACCTGAAAAATCTGGCGTTTATGGAATAGTCACAATGTGAAAGCCGTTGTTGAAAGAGAGCCATAAGAAGTCCGGTTTTCCAGGAACCATGTAGGTGACACAACAAACACTTAGAAGCATCATGTTGTGGGAACGTTTCCACAGCAGGGACCGGGAAGATGATCAGAGCTGGTGGGAAGATGAATGAAATGTTTTTTGCCAGCCCATGCATATTTATGTTGGTGTATCGCCTAAAATGTGAAATTATATTACAGTTTGTGGTTGTAACATGACAACATTTAAATAAAATTTTAATAAAAGTGACAAAAGGTATGAATACTTTTCAGGGTCCTGGGTGTTTTGCATTGAAAAAGGTCTGTTAAATGTTAGCTTCCAATTTCTGCTTTTGTTGTGTAATATATATATATTTATTTTTTTGTGCAGGTAATGTTCACAGGAGAGAATATACCTGTCCACCCACATGTGTATAGCAACGGTCACATCTGTTTATCTATTCTGACGTAGCAATGAAGACCTGGTCAAACACAAGACAACTCACATATCTGTGCAATCCGTTATGTCACTTAGTCATTGTGTATCCAGCCATGGATGTCACCAGCTGCCAAAGACAGGTAACCCAGCAGGACTCGGAGAGTAAATTATACTACTACATGTGTTTTCTGCACTCGTTAAACTTTTAATCGGATTTTCTTTTTCTTTCCTGCCAGAGACACTACACACCTCGATAAAAAAACTCCATTTTACGTAAGACACATGTAAAACAAAATCCAAAGAACAAAACTGTAAAAATCTGTGGTAATCATGGTGAGTAATTTGTACAAAAAGTTTGTTCTGTTTAAGTTTGGAGACAGGTGGTATAACCTAAATGTCTTTTTTCCTTTCACAGATGATACATGCTAATGTACAAACTTTGTAATATTCGGAAGAAGGAAAGAAGTGCCCCTACTGAAACCACCTACATAAGACACATTTTTAATCATTTCAGCCTCTAATGAAACTCTGCCTCTTGACTGGCAAAATAACACGGACACCATGCGCACTAGATGGAAGAGGCGGCCAAATAAGACTGCCATTTTCCAAGCAGGCAGTTGGCTGCATGTTTTAGTCGGTTTGTAACAGAAAATGAAAATAAACGGAGATTTAGTAGCACCCAAGATGTATCGTTTTTGGCGAACAGGATATGAATGCAGCGAGAAAAGAGAGGCAGATTCGTAGGGAGACGATTAAAAACTCCAGTTTTGGTGATTGTTACTTCTTTGTGTGTGGGTGCATTTTAAGGTACTTGTGTTGTGCAATACTGACTGATGGATGCATGCTAGGGCCTGCAAAGAGAAATCCATCAATGTTCATTGTTTTTCTAGAAGGATCCTAGGGACCATGACCAAACGCAAAAGGAAAGTGCTGCATCTGGTCATTATATATGTTGTTTTGCCATCTATTATTTTTTTATTGTGATGCACTGTGAAAGGATCTGGTTTAAAAAGGAACTATTCATACGTTAACCATGACTTGCTGATACAAGTTGTTTGAAACCACTGTCAAGATTACAGTTTTCTCTTCATCTTCCATCTGGGGACCTGGTTGCCGTTCTTCCTTCTGTGGTACAAATGGGGATAAAACAGATACGGTGATGCATCTGTAGTGGGATGTTTAGCTGCTCAGCGCACACATCTCCTAAGGCTTGAGAGAGTAGTTGTCACCTGGTCACACCAGCCATTAAAGATGTGCAGCAGCCTTCTCAATCACAACACACATGAAAGAATGTCCGTCAGAGAACATTTATTCATTTTTATATGTACGATTATATATTTATGTATTTTTTAATTAACATGCTTTAATTTTCTGTCTTTCGAACATTTGATTTTAAATTTGCTTTTGTAGTTTTTCTGACTAGCTGACTGCTTATAAGAGAAAGGGGGTTCGTTTCGTGAAGAGAAAAAATCACGGTCAAATGAATCCCAACCATTTTGTAGTATATATATTCAAGTTGGTATTTGTTATTTAATTTAAATCCTCATTTGATCTCCAGAGCAGCAATGAATGACGAAAAAGAAGTAAAGACAGCTTTTGTGGCGTTCCCCCTGTCAGAGTTTTGGCTCAGGTACTTTTTCAATAAAGAGATCACCTCTAAAAGATACCTATTAAATATTTTGAATTTAACTATATTTTCACCAAAAGAGACTGTTACGTTGTAAACTTAATACATTGTCTGAAAATATTGTATATAGGTCTTTAAAATGTTTGACGATGCGACAGAACAGCGCAAAAGATGCATTTAGTTTCTGGCTGAATGATGAAAGGAGTGCTTTATTTCACTGGAAGTTAGTCTTTTGCTAATTCTGATATGTACAGTCAGCTGCAGACAATAAGTTGATACACAAAAATATTAAAAAGTAGTTTTACAGTGGGCATGCATGCAATTTTAAACCCTACCCTTTCATACCGACATCAAACATTGTTATGACTTTTAGTCTTTCCAGCCTGTAGGACCTTTTTTTTCAGATGAATATCACAGAGCTCACCTTTAGAGGCTGTGGTCAATTCAGGCTGTCACTCCATTCCTTATTAAACGTTTATCTGGTAAGATACTTGAATTTTCCAACTTGGGTTGTTTATATTAACCTTTTTTGGGGGTGAGGTGGGGTTGATCTAGCTGGGTTTCTTTAGTGAATGTGATGATGCCACAGCTATCTTAAAAACTATATAGATAAAGAATAATTGGAAAAAATATATATTTTTTTCAATCATAATGGGTCTTGTTGGCTGTCAATGTGCTATGAGGACAAACGGTTGTGAATTAAATGTAAATGCAGTCAGAACAGCAGGTATGCAGAGGTATAAAGGCCTTTATCCAGCAGGCAGTAGATGAGTTTCTAGAACTTGAGTGAATATGTTAAAAGAATTTTTGTTTCTCATGGCTATTTTGGTTCTTTTTTTTTCATTGTGTTTTGAACTTTTAGTTTGCAGGTTGTTGTGAGTGATAAACACTAATGAGGGTGTGTTATTTATATTTAAAATGTGTTCTGGGATGTGCAAGCTCCATGTAATAGGTGCCTGTTCATTTTCATAATCAATAATAAAGCAAAAACTCACTTTTAACGTTTGCACACTCAACGCTTTTGTCAATTTGTCTCTCTTCTGTCAGTTTTAACAATTTTCGAGAGAACTCTCCTGAAGGCCAAGATAAAGATTTTAAGAGTAGACTTTTGTTCTACAAAAGATTGAAAAAAATTTTCTATTAAAGCTAAACAATATGTAATTGGTCCATATAGAGACAATTGTCACATGCACCAAAAAAAAAAAACCAATATCTTGTGAAATGTGACAAGAAAAAACAAACTTAAATTCTAAACAATTGGCTTCATTCAATATAATGCATTTTACTACCCAATTTCTATATTTTTTAAAAACATGCAGTCAGTAAATTGGCTGAAACAAAACTTGTAGAATCTGATTTTTTATTTTTATTTTTTTCTTACCTTGGTGCAGAGGGCCAAATCCCTACCACAACTAAAATATGAAATATATCCGACTAACAATAAGAAATGACTACTTTGCAAACTGATAGCATATGAAATCAACATCATAAATGAAAATGCTCTACGTGATCACATCGCCATAATTCCAACAATTACAGTATCTTCGGTGCTACTCAATATTCCTTTTGATTTACCCAAACCATCGTATTGTTTTTTACTAAGAGCACATAGTAAGAATTGGTGAACAGACATCACGTGGAATAGGTTTTGAAACTCTTGCTCGCGCAGTTTCTTATTCCTATCTCACAGAGAAATCAAAAAAAACCCCGTGCGCCTTCTGGATTTCGGCCAGGCATAGGAGGTTTCCCCGTGTCGTTTCTGCAAAACATTTGATCTGCAGGATTTGATCTTTTTTTTTTTCAATTTTTTACCCGTGTTCTACAGGCAAGGCATGCGTTTCTTGAACACAATATAAAATGGAGGATTGCCTGTTCTCATTTCAATAATTCAAAATAGAATCAAACTGCTATTGAAAATTATTAAATAAAGTTATTCCGTATGAAAATAGAAGAAAATTATCCCATGAAATAAAACAACTAAACATCATATTTGGTCACTTAAAAAAAGAAACTGTTTCATTCTTGTTTATTTAATTTAATTTCGAAGATTTAATATAACAATTTCACTTAACTTTAGAAAACAAGCTGTTAACTGTTGTCTCTATCTCTGTTTCTCTGTACTAGAGCTACACCTGGCCTGACTCTTGTGTCTACCTCTGTGCACACCTTTTCTGGAGAGGTCCGGAAATCCGTCCAAGCTTCTGCTTGTGCCAACAAACTTAAGACTACCAAACCCTCTTACTGAATTGATCCAAACATGGCCCTGTCATCTTCAGTTGTTTAACCCTTTCTCCTCTCTAGACTATAGCTACGTGACTGATGCTTTATGATTGACTAACTCTAGTGTGCTCCTCACTATTTCAAACTTCTAACCTTGACGAAACCTGGTTCAGGTTTAGAGCTGTCTTCGTTCTTATGGTGTGTGAAACGACTAAAGGAGCTACATACATTAAACAGTTTACTCTTTCCAACTTCCCATAGAACCCAGTATATATCTTCCTGGATCGTGCCTTCGTTTTGTTCTCTTGTGTCTAGTGCTCAGTTCTCAATACACTAAACCCCCAGTCGTCGTGGGCACGAAATGGCCGCCTCCACCTACCAACTGAGCCTGGGTTCTGATGGATGGGATCTTCTGTTAAACAGGGAGTTTGTTTCCATCTTCCACTGTCGCTACACTGCCCAAAATGCTCAGTATGAGGGATTGACTGCAAAACGCCATTCGCAACAGCTGACGTCACATGTCTATGACATGCATTCATCGGGAGGATCTGGTGAATGCCTAGCACGTCCCTGACCTAGGGATTGCAAATCTGTCTTGGTTTCCTTAGAGTAGAAAAAACTTTTTATCCAATCTTGATACAATAACAGAATTCTGACCCTGCACTGTTCAATGATTTCTGGATTTTAGTTGTATTTGTACCTGACTTTGTGACAAGTTGCCTTGAGCAACGACCATTGGGTGTTGTGAATTGTGTGCTTCTATACTAAAATAAACTGGAATTTAATTTGAATGTCACTTAAAGAGTTTATTTATTTCATTTTACTCATATAATGTGACACTTGTTTTCGTAAAGTCCTACTTTACAGGATTTCACGTGACTTTTGACTTATTATTAAGTCTGACAACCCGCCATATAAAGCCTGCCACGGCGGTTGCCGCTGTTCTTTAGATATGGAAACCACTGTTGATTATTTTCGAGCAAAACGACAGTCATTATAGCTATAGCCTGTTACTTTTAAAATGATGATTTCTTATTGGTTGATATTTATTAAACAGCGTCAGACCCTCATAACATAAGGTGGCTGCCGTTTATTGAGATGGGAAACATAATTAGCACGTGTGTGTGTATGACGTTGCTGAACAAAAGGAGATAGACGAAGACTTACTGCACAAAAGCAATTTTTCCACCACAAAACAGCAGCAACCGCCGCTCGGCAGGACTTTCTACCAACGGCCGAACTGGCACCCTTCTGGCAGAATCCCCTGGCTCCCTCCCGGCATGCTGTAGACTTCTGGCACAAACAGCGGCAGGAGACTTCTGCGGCCTCAGCCACGAATTGAGCTCGGCCCTGATAAAACTCCGCCCCATTTGAATATAAGAACATGAAACTAGCTTTACAAAACAAAACTGCATTATGAAATAAATATGTAAGTAAATTAAATAAAACAAGATAAAAAAAATTCTTTTAACATAATTATATTGTTTTATTTCATGGGGTTATTTATTTCATGGAATATTTATTTATAGTTTATCAATAGCACTATTATTTATTTAATTTTGAAGGAAACGGTTCTCCACAGACCATTGCCTTGACCGTTTAATAAATATCCAGTATAGACATTAATTAAGCAGCGTTTTTGTTAAAGTAATCAGTAATTACGTTTACAGCAAAAAAATGGCATAGAAGTCTGATTTTGTAATCCAAATTATTTAGATTTTTAAAATAGCTGTTTACATACAGCACATTTAAAACCGCTGGACATTGATTTGAATCAAAAGTTAACTTGTAGCTTTGAGGTAGCAAACCCGGGCTGAACCATTTTCATCATAGGGGGGGGGGGGGGGTCGCCTATTCCTTCAACACTCACCTTTACCTCTAGTGGTTATCATATCACGTTTTACAAATTGTAGCTAGGCTAAAATAAATAAAATTGCAATTTTTACATAAAATCCCACCATACTCGGCAACTGGCTTCTAGCAGGACGTATGTGGCATTTTTATCCCGGACCAATAACTTGGTGTGTTCCCTTCTTCCATCCAGTTCTCTTTAGTGTTTGCCAATGTTGGAGGTGTAACTGGGGTCTGGCCCTGGACAAAGGTAAAAAAATATTACCTCTAAATGTTTGTCCCGTCGTTGTGATGTAGTCACGGAAGGGTGTGCCACGTCGCTGTCGCTCCGTGCATGTTGTTAGAGCTGGCTGCGTTTTCCATGACTTTTCGTGGAAGATGGGGCGGTGTGGAGATGCTAGCAAAGAGAGAGGGGTGTTCTCGGCCGATCAGCCATGATGAACCTCCCCGGCGGAGCGAGCTTACCGGAGGTGGTCTGATTGGTATTTACCGTTTAAGGCAAAATCAAAGCGACACACTCATGACAATATGCGCATTTGGCCATTCTGCACCTCCGTTTTCAGGTGCTGACATTTAGAGGAAACGCCGTTTTCTTCTTGGTTTTGTTAGCTTCCTTGCTAAGCTGGGATGTATAGGTTGCAGACAGCCCAGTCAGGCTCTAACTCTACCACACCTCTTATTTATGTCCTCAACTTGCAGTGACACACAATGAAAAACCCCGATAGGTTGTTGTTTCAGTAATATCGGAGTTAGTAAGAGTTGCAGCATGAGAAATAGTAACCCACCCCCCGTCCGAGAACATAAGGGGCAACCTGGAGGCACAAGCGTTACTAGCAGGAAAACTGTAAATACATAAAGTCCAGTGAGCTGGTGCTGCAGAGTCAAAGATACGTGTGTTCTGACTCAGAGATTTTTGAAGAAATGAGGTGTTGTTTACACTATTCTAACCACGATCTGTATGGACCGGTGACACTTGTTATACACAGGAGGAATGAAACATTAAAACCACGTAACCATGCAAGCTGCTAGTCAGAAAGAGGCAGGTTCAAAGCAGTTGTTGATACAGTATCCACAACCAAGAAACTGGCAGGTTCTGACTTTGTTTGCCCTTTACCTTTAACACTGGGAATATATGCTTTTTTCATGTTTTAAAACTTTCCATGAGCTAATTGAACTCTTAATAAATCTGTTAATGAAAAAGATGGCAAGCAACTGTTTGCTTCCCTTCTTTAAACAAGGTTTAACACCATTATTTACATGGTCTTAATTATTTGTTAAACATAACATGGTATGAAATGCAGTACACTGAAGTGCTGTGATGAGGTGTTTGCCTCCCAACAGATTTTGCCTGTTTTTGCCTTTTTGTCACGCATATATGTTGCAGATCTTAAAACTATTTTTAATAACAAAGACATGAATGTCAAACTTCTTCTGAAAGCACATTTAAACACAGGGGTTTACTGATGCCTTTCACAATTTAGCCAAGCAAAACAACAAAATAAATGCTGAATGAAATGAGAAGTAAAACACATTAAAATATCATAATAATGAAATAAAGTAGCACCTACAAAATTAATATAGTGTCTGCTACTCTACTCAGGTCAAGCCATCTCTGTGGAGGAATTTTAACCGACTCTTTGGAGAATTGTCTGAGAATTAAGCATGAATAGTTTGTTTAGGGTCATGCTACAGACTCATAATTGAATTCAAGTCCACACTTTGACTAGGCCTTCCAACACCTGTAGTTCACAGGCGAACCTTTGGTGTGGTCTGCTGGAGTACCAAAGTCATAAAAATAGCTTTATAACCCTTTTGATTTTCTTTCTCATTTGCTATGGAATTTCTTTAGATCCGCAGATGTTTTAGTCTACTTCGTGTTGTCAGCGAGGTTCTCTTGAATCAATTTCTTATTTTAAATGGAAATTAAATAAGTTAATCCCCAGTAATTTGTGATTTAACAAGGGGGGCAGCTACTTTTTCATGTAAGGCCCATTGTTTTGGATTATTACATGCAATTATTATTTGAAAGCTGCTTTTTCTATTTATTCAGTTTATCTTTGTTTGATATTAAAGTTTGTTTGGTGATCTGAAACATTAAAGTGTGACAAAAAAGCTGAAACAAAATATATTTTTAAGATGGCCTGCTGTATGTGAACACAAGTACATGATTAAAAAAATAAGTTGTTGATCTCCAAAAATATGACCATGCCAGCTGCGACACTTTCCCTCTGTTCAGGGCTATATTGTAAGAACCCTAAAGTAGGATTTAATTTGGGGGCCAAATTAAATTAAGCCCATTGCAATTAGAGATTTTACACAGAAGCTGGGGGAGGGATAAAGTTAAATGTTTTGTTCTACAGCAAGCATATGAAATAAGGCTATTATTCACTGATTTACCTATAAACAGGTAAAATTTGACTCTTTTAAAAATTATTTATCATATAATGGTTTTCCTTAGTACGTTAAACAATCCATCAACAGTGAATGCTATGTTAATGCTGCAAGATTTTTTCCTCAGTTGAAAACTGAGAGAAGTTGAAGTCAACAGAGAAAACTGACTGAAATGTAAAATATGAGCAAAAACATTATAAATCAGGGGTTCCCAAACTTTTCAGCCTGTGACCCCACAACAGTGGCAGAGACTGGCGACCCCACCTAAAAATACATATGATTTTTACACATTTATAAAATATAGAGTGAAATAATTATATGTATTTTTAAATGCAATATTTTTTTTAAAAGACATTTGATAATTATTTATTGGGACATTTCATGGTACATTTATTTAATTCATGGCACATTCACGATTATTTATTTCATGATAAATTATTTTATTTAATTTGTCCCTTTTGGCCCTCCATACCCCTCAGCGGTCACATCACTATGATTCTGAAAATCATCTCTCGACCCCCCCACTTGGTGTCTTGTGACCTCCCGGGGGTCCCAACGCCCACTTTGGGAACCTCTGTTATAGATAACAGCAAAACTGTCAGCTGATCTCCTGAAAACTGTAGAAGAATAAAGGTCACCTAATACGTGAATGTGTTGATGCAGAACACTTCTCACAAAGCTAAACTATTATCTAATTTGCTGAATAATCTGAGCAGTCAAGAGGGTACTGATCTTTATTTAGAGAAGGGAAGATCAGTGTACATACTGTAATTAGCTAAAATGTTGTTAGCTAATATGCTAAAGTGTGTTGGTTGCTAGCCACCATGTTTCCTGTCAATAACTTACTCCATGTAGCAGGCTTACAACAATATGTAAACTAAGAAGACCTAAAATGTTATTAACTACAGGGCTAATGTTAGCATGTTAGCTATCACTAGCATGTAGGCTAGTAGGCTAACATTAGTTTATCAGCTAAAATTAGCTAGCATAGTACATTATCACACTATTTTAAAGGCTACAGGCAGGGAATTGTAAGGAATGACATCTGCCAAAATATTTGCATGCATTCCTAAAAATCTAGTGGAATTCACTGCCTTGGTTCTCTGTTCATTTGTAAGTCAATATTTTGGTGTGGACTTGCTCCTAATTGTATAATTCAGTGTTCTAAAAGAGGAGAAAAACAAGATAAAAGAATCATTAAAATGAGTTATATTCCCAGTCAGGTCTTAGTCTTTACTCCGCTGTTCTTATACAGTTAATTAAAGACAGTTATGCAGATGTGATCATGATTATCTTTAATGTTTGCACAAACCGTAGCTTTCAGAAGTTTCCCTAAACTCATCGTGGACATGAATGTTATAGATTTAGACCTTTAATGATGCATTTGAAGCATTCTTTGTTTTAGAGGGAAATGACCATACAACAAATAATTTCTAATGAATTTCAAATACAAGAATTGAGTGGACAAGTTTAAATCTATCAGAAAAAAATATATATAAATACACAGTCAAATATATACATAGAATTTAACCAAAAAATATTTGCTTAGAGAGTTGCTCCTGGATCACTCTGTTTTAGCTTCTGACATAATTCTGATTGGATGTTTTAACAACCGCGTCTCCTGGATAGCATTGTTTCCTGGGATGGATCTGGCTTTTAGGCATAATCCACACATTTCTGGGGAAGTTGGCTTTGGGAAGGCCATTTGAGAAGCCTGATTTAACTAGTTTTGATGTGTGTTTAGAATCATTGTCCTATTGGAACATCTAATTATATCCAAGTTTCAACCATCTGACCCAAAATGCCCATCTTTAGAAAAACGGAAATTGGATGGGATGTTCAGAAATCCACTACCCACATTGGCTCAAGCTTGTTGTAACCTGGAAGACGCTGGAATACGAATGTCACTGTTCACAGTGAGGCAAGTGTTACATCGGAGGGTTCCAAGCCCCGTCTCCAAAATCGACGAATTAAAGCTTGACTGAATTTGGTACTTGCCCACATGGACAAGTTAAAAGATTCAGGGTCAGACGAGACAACGATTGAGATGTTTGGGCACAGTGACAAATGCTATACTAGCCATCAGTCATGGTGGTGGCAGCATCATGCTGAGGGGCTGCCAGAGGTCCCAGTGCATTTTACAAAGTGGATGGAATACTGGAAGAGGAGGACTACTCCCAAAACATTTGAATTCCACAGTGAATTTAAGCTTGTGCACCCAAATGTTGTTTGTGAAATTCAGCGTAGACAGCGTATGACAATCACGGCCACAAAGAGTGTAAACGTCTGACTCAAACTTTTTGGAATACATTTTTTTGCATCTTGCCTACAGTTGAGATCAACCCCTGAAATCTGACCGTTTTTGTACTTGCATGTTCCTACTAAAAACTAATTGTAATTCAGTGTCTATTGTCTTGCTAAGGCTACTTTCACAGGCTGCCTCCTTTTTGCCTTTGGCGACAGCAACATGAGTACAGCTTCTTGGAATAAAGCTTCTTTGTTTGTGTCTATTAGCTGCCAGTGGATCAGAATGTGAGAGAACTGCTCAGTTTGGAGTCGGTTCTCCAGGCTTAGAGCACAAACAATTTCTAAAATATCTTCAACGGATATATGAGATTTTTATAAATGTGTTAATATGTGTGGGTAGACCTAAGGGTGAATGGATTATGGCAAACAACATCCACCTGAGTAGTTTGTAAAAGAATTTTACATGTTTTAATTGTCTGATATTTCGCAGATTTTTAATTTAATTTGATTCGTGGCTACACTCTATATAGGCAGGAGTTTTGTGGAAACAACTGAAAGCCTTGTTCTCTTGCAGGAATAGAGCATGGCTCAAGTAAAAGTACAGACCACAGCGCCCCTGGCTGGTCTTGGCCTCTCTCCTGGAGTTCCTCCGACGGCCATGGCCAGCCCAGGACCCCTGGGTCTGCAGCCCTCTGTCAACGGCACAGGCCCGGCCCCCACACCTGCCTGTCCTGCTCCTGCAGTCGGATATGGGGACGCTCCTGTGTCTGCCACACCGCCAGGTAGAACAGAACAATTCAGAACTCGTTATTGTGCGTAACTTGTATTGTTTGGTTCTCACAATGTGTTTCTACAATCTTTTGTTTGGAATCTTTTATTATGAGCATGTTGCCTTAAAATGATTGTTTATGAAAAGGTTCCCAGATAAATGATGTACACGATAACTCTGACATTTATTAGAAAATTGTACTGTTGCATTTATTATGCATTAATGAAAGTTAAAACCCTGTACAGACAGAGTAAGATAATTCAAGCTTTTATGCATAAATTTAAGCATTCAGCTTAAATGATTTTTTCTACAGAAATGTTCTATCGTCTACCGTATCATGGCGAAGACTGCTGACTTGACGGTTGTCCTACAGACAGTCATAAACCCCCTCCGCAAAAAGAGTAATGCATGAAAAGTAATTGCCAAAAAAGCAGGCTCTTCCCAGTGGGCTTTATCCAAGAATATTAATGGAAAGTTGAGTGGAAGGAAAGTGTCATGGAGAAAAACAGAACAAGAAAGAGAGATAACTGCAGCCTTGAGAGGGCTGTGAAGAAAGACCCAAGAGTTTGGGGGGAGATTCATAAGGTGGGGAGTCAGAGCTCCGAGAAACAGGGTCAGACGTGTCTAACCTAGGCTAAGCAGAAAAAGGACTGGACAGTGGGCCAAACTGCTCTATCACATGACTATATATATTAGAAAATTAATGTCTCAGAATCTGGAGAAAGAGTGGAGAGACACAGAATGCTACCTGCTTGAGGTCCAGCGTAAATATTCCACAGTCAGTACTGATTTGGGGTGCCATGTCCTCTGCTTGTGGTGTTCCACTGTGTGTTATCACGCCCAAAGTCAGCACAGTCATCTAATGGGAAATTTTAGAGCGCTTCATTCTTCCCATTGCTCACATCCCTTTTGGAGATGCTGATTTCGTTTTCCAGCCAGGCTTGGTACCTGTCCACATTACTGAAAGTAACAGTACCTGCTTTAAAGACAAGACTGCAGAGAACCATAGGGGTTTAGGTAATGAGGAAGATGAGAGACACCAGAGTCAATGAGTCATTTTGAAGCAACATGGGCTTCCTTAACACCACAGCAGGTCCACAGGCTAATCGCCTCCATGCCCCGCTGCAGTAATGCACTAATTCATGCCAAAGGACCCTTGGTCGAGTATTGAGCTTATATACTTATATACACAGGCATGTAGATTCCTGTCTTTGCATTAAAAAATCATTTTTCTGTTGCTCTGATCTCATTGGCTATAAGTTATAATCATCAAAATCAACTAAAAATAATTATTCAACTGTTCCATTCTGTCTGTGACGAATCCTTATAATATATGACTTTGACTTTGTGAATCAAATGACTAAAATAAAATATACTTTTTGATGATTTTCAAAGGTTTTGAGGTAAACCTGTAACTCTCTGACTTGAAAGTTTCCAACCAAAGATCTCCACACAAATGAGTACGCTGTCTTTGGGTTCTCTGTGTCAAAGGCTCGCCCCAGGAGGACATGGCAAACCCTAAAGAGAAAACTCCAATGTGCTTGGTGAATGAGTTAGCCCGTTTCAACAGGATCCAACCACAGTACAAGCTCCTCAATGAGAGAGGCCCTGCACATGCTAAGGTAAAACACTCGGATGTTATGAGTTTTTGTTTAGGAAAAATATTTAGTTTTTAGTTTTTCATCCGTTCTGTAAATTGCATAAGTATCATGACGGTGCATGTTTCTTGAAATGTAATTCCAGTGCTTTTAAGAAGACCATAATTCTGTAAGATGATTGTTTGTCCTCTGGGTGGCGCTGTTTCAGATCTTCACAGTGCAGCTGAATCTTGGGGAGCAGGTGTGGGAGGCAGAGGGCACCAGCATTAAGAAGGCCCAGCACTCCACTGCTGCCAAAGCGCTGGCCGAGAGCGTCCTTCCCAGGCCGGCGCCCCGCTCACCTAAAGTAGACATCAATAGCAACCCAGGTACCACAACCCCACCTAAACAGCTTGCAGGCCAACCAATGATAACCCTAAGCTCATGTTCAAGCTAAGTTTGTATTTATAACTTGAAAAATGTAACAAGTTAAAAGGGTATGAATACTTCCGCAAGGTACTTACTGTCAGTCAAACCGCCACTGTTTAAAATTTTCAGTGTTGTCCCTCTGAGTAGATTTAGTGGTTTCTTTTTAAACATTATCTTTTAAATTTCTTGTCTCGTCTTTTCTGTGCACCTGACCCTCACAGGCAGTATAACGCCCACAGTTGAGCTGAATGGTCTGGCCATGAAGAGAGGGGAGCCAGCTATATACAGGCCTTTGGATCCCAAACCCATGCCAAACTACAGAGCCAACTACAACTTCAGAGGGATGATTAACCAAAGGTGAGCAGCTAAAACCGAGCTCTTCCTCGTTTTACCTGGTGGGAACAAACAAAGCTTTTACCTTGGTTGTACAGATATCCTGACAACACTTTTGTTGACAACAGCATTTAAGACCAAAGTGACTGTTTATTTTTTTTATTGGAAATGAAATCTGGAAATGTTTGATATATAAAGAAAGCATTTCTGTATTGACTGTAGATGGTGGACTGGGATATGTTTCTGTGAGTGCACACTGATGGAAATAAAAGGGCAGACATAGGCCTTATTGTAGATTTTAGCAGGGGTCTTGGGAAGGGTTGGGAACACTAGCTTATGCTAGTGTATCATCATCTGTTGTGTGAATTGATGGATTAATCGGCAGTGTAATTGATTACCAATCTCTTCAATAGCTACAGGCCTATGTTTGCCTCAGCCATGAGTTTTGATATTCGTGAATGTTTCAAAATAAAAGCTTATTTTATGACTGTGTAACGAAAGTGCCTCCAAAACCAAACACTCTTTTCTAAAAAGAAGAAATTTAAATCAGCTTAGGGCCAACACGACCTTGAAATAATTAATAACCTCAAGGTTTTTTCCTTTATCCCAGTGGTCTTATAGCCCACTATTCCATGTCTTCCTCCCTCCAAATTAACACTAAGATGCCGCATAGAGTTATTTTTGTGGAGGTTTGTTGTAAATAAACCTTTTAGTTAAAATAAACCAAGAAAGATTCACATGAAGTCCGGAAAAAAACGCGCCGTCAAAGATCGAATTAAAATATTCATTACTGCGTCCTGCAAAAATATTCATTCCCCTGGAACTTTTATGTATTTTAAGTATTTTGCCAGGATCGTATGTGATAGACCAACAATAAGTAGGTCATAAATTTCAAATGGAATTTCAAATCAGTAAACCTTCATTTCACAATTATGCCCTACGTTTTAATAATAAAATACAATAAATAATCTGGTTCAATCTGTCTGAATACTTTTGCAATTATTTGCCCCCACTATTTAACACTTTATAGCATTTTCATGGCTCTTGAGGCAACTGATGGTCCTTAAAACATGTAAACCTAAAAAGATGGACTTAAACAAGTTTCATTTGATATTCCTGGACTCGCTGTGAGTCCCTCCAGGTGGCAGTGTTTCATCATTTTATAACTTCCCTGACTCCTTTCCAAATTTGATTTTGCACTAACTTAACTTTCCGTTTTGGTCTTGTAACCCTATGAAGAGTTTGCATAGTTGTAATTATTAAACATTTAAACACACATATAATACAGAAATATATTTGTGTTTTTAGTTTTGTGTTTTTTATTTTTATTTTACCCTTGGCTTTTGAAGTTTTTTTTTGTGAGCTGTGGTGATGCCAAAGACGCGTGACTTATTATAAGATAGCATTATGTTGCCAGATAAGGCGAGTGGCTCAGTGGCAGTGTTGAGTAACTAAGTGTAGTCAGCAGAGTGTCCAGCATCTGGCTCACATCTTTTTACTATTTGATCCATGCAGGAACTAATTGGGGGAGAAAGATGAATGCCTTTGGGGTAGAGGAGAAAATCTGCTTGCCAGCATCTAGCTGTCAGTGTCTTCTGTCAAAGTGATAAGTTTCTAAGAAGACACTGGCAACACTTATCTCTCATGGTCTGTTTTCTTTTCTGATTTCACTCAACTAGCGTGGCAAAAAGAAGAGTTTAAAATGTGTGCGTCTCAGAAGAGAACAGAAGAGACATATTTCACTCCAAGGTCACTTATGATTTCACGAGGCCCCTTTAAATGTGAATGAAGACGGGATTAATGAGGGGGAGACCTTCTGAATGGGAGTTCTCTTAAACAGATGAGTGACTATGTAGCAGAGTGACAGGCCATATTTGCCGTTTGTCAACTAAACGATGTGGCGGAGAAGCGAGGGTTTCCAGATATCCATGTACTTACCTATTATGATGAATCAGAGCGATCCAGAGTCGTGTTGATGGAAAATCTTCCCATTAAAAGGGCAGCCTGGCTCTGATCCATCAGTGCTCTAATGACCACCGAGACCAGTATTGATTCGTTCAGAAAGTGCCCTGTAGAGGAAATGCTGCGATAATATGAAATGTGCATTTATCAGTGTCTTAATGAATCTTATTTATGGTGAAGGACCTGAGCATAATTCTTTACCAGCCAAGTCCATGTTTAAATGAGCGATCCATCTCTGTTATCGTGTAGTAGTTGCTGTCCCATTGTTCAGGACTGCTGTGAAACGTATAGGACTCGGGCCAAATGGTTTACAAAACTGATCACTGTATCAGGAAGTATTTGCTGCATTTTTGAAGTATTTTTCTTGCCCGTTTCCATTCTTATTCTTATTTGTAGAGTATGCTTTAATTTTCCTAGGACAAAATGCTGGTCTGTTGTGGTAAGGCGAGAACTGAGCCGAGAGGTGAAGCTTTCGATTTACCGGTCGGTCTGCATTCCTACCCTTACCTATGGATATGAACTTTGGGTCATGACCGACAGAACCAGATCCCGGATACAAGCAGCTGAAATGAGCTCCCTCCGCAGAGTGGCCGGGCACTCCCTTAGAGATAGGGTGAGGAGCTCGACCATCCAGGAGGAGCTCTAAGTAGAACCTCTGCTCCTCCACATCGAGAGGAGTCAGTTGAGGTGGCTCGGGCATCTGTTTCGGACGCCTTTTCGACGCCTCCACGCAGAGGCGTTCCAGGCATGTCGCACCGTGAGAAGGCCCAGGGGACGGCCCAGGACACGCTGGAGGGACTATGTCTCTCAGCTGGCCTCGGAACGCCTCGGGCTCCCCGTGGAGGAGCTGGAGGAGGTGTCTGGGGAGAGGGAAGTCTGGATAAGCGGAAGACGTAGACGAGGCTTTAATTTTCCTGTTAATACTGCTGTGCCAGTTCCCCCGAGTCATGGTGTGTGATTTCTGGTGAATCGCTTATTTTGATGAAGGATGTCCACTCCTCTTTAATAAATCTGTATGAGTAAGGGTCGCTAAATAATGATGTATGAAGTTGCCCTCTGCTGGAGGATTTGGGAGTTGTAGGATTGTAGGAGCAGCAGGTGCGAGATCACTAATTGTGATCGGATGTAGTGTTAGATGTTTGAATAATAATGAAATTACTAATCAGAAAATAGTCAATCTGGAAGTAAGATTGGTGACCTAAAGAAAAGAATGAAAATTTCTTATGGATTGAATGGTCTAGGCAACGACGATCGCCTAGACCAAAATCTGTCACTTTTTACAAGTCTTGTTTGATCTGTCTAATGCAGAGTTCAAAACTGTGTTGAAATCCCCACCTATCCTTCTGGGGTATTCAGAGAAATTGCGCATTGGATAAAGTAGCAGGGACTGAGTCACAAACATATTTGTGTTATCAAGAAATCTTATTACATCAACCGTCCCCAATCCCTGTGTTATCATTGGAACACCTGATTCCAGTGAGTCATGCAGGGGCTCCTCCAGTTTATCCATGCCGCTCCCAGCTTTTGTCTTGCTGCTCCAATCTCTGGAGGCTTGGTGGGTGCTAGCATTCTGTTGGAGTTAGAATTTGGATTGGACTTTCCCCAATGAAGAAAAGCTGTGCAGTGTCCTCCCAGCCCTCATTTGGTTATGACTGTAACATTGTGTCAGCTGGAAGAAGAGTGGGCTAAATGACTGTGGGTGCTTTGCTCTGTGACATTTCCTTCTCTGATGATTTTCAGATACAGGGCGGTCAGTTGCTGCTTTCTCTGTTGGAAGGGGAAAAAGAATGAAAATCACCTTGACACAGCATGAGAGTCAAAAGATCTGCAATATATGTTTTAACATTGGTTATAAGTCAGTAGTAATTTTACTATTTGTGACAGTAAAAAGAGAGTCCCATTTTAGAGTTTTACCTCTTTCAGATGGGATTCATTCTGTTACCATTTTCCTACGATAGAAAGTACAAAAGGAGGTTTCGACTATGTGTCCACTGGACCTTTTGCAGAGATTTAGTTCATCGTTATGACTCCAGCAGGCGAAACCTGTCTCTCCTTACGCAGACTTATCTCTCTGTGTAAGCTAGAACTTCTCTATGATAGTTTCAGAAGTTGCTGTAGCAATCTGTATAACGACATTTAGAAATAAAACTAAGGAGAAAAATCTTTGAATTAAAGAGAAACGTCAAATTGTGGTTAGAATTCAGAAAGTCAAGAAATAGTTAAAGTACTGAAACGCTAAACATAAATAATCACAACCCTTGAACTTAAATGCACAAACATTTGCAGTTTCAGTGACAATGGACTCCTTCTTTGTTAGCGGGCGCAATGTCTCCACCTTGTGGTACCAGTAAGACATTACAATCAGGTGCCAACTTTGGAATAGATGGATAACAGGGAAATGGAGGAGAGTGTTGGTCATTTTGGCCTTTGGAGCTATGGTTGTTTTGTACCCAAAGTTCCCTTGTACAACAAGACATTAAATATATATGTGAACTCTCGCCAGTGTTTTTAATTGTCTGTAAAGCACTTTGACCGAAAGCACTGCACAAATAATAGTAACAGTATTGTTATTATTTCACACGGATAATTCATGATTTTATTTTGTCTAATTTGGGAATTTGAGTGTTTTTTTTAAAGATTTTTTTTTCTCTCCATAATTCACATCAACTGCAAAGAAAAATTAATGGTTTAAGCACATGAACGCCAAATGGTTTGTTTATGGGTGTATAAGTTACAGTTACCTATTCAACACACAAAACTCGCGGATACCCGGTGTTTGCAGCCAACCCTGGAGTTCAGGGACTAGAGCATCCAATGAGTGGGGAAGCTGGAAACAAACTCCTAGCCTCCCAGCTGCTTACTTTACCCAGCTGCCCCTGGGCATTCTCATTACCTCCACCTTGTGGTCGCAACAGTGCATTACAGGCAGTTTGCAACAAAAAAAATAGGGCATAATGATGAAAAGATTTTTTGTTTTAGGATTCGAAGTTGTATACCTTAATGAACCCTACAATTATGTGCACATATCTGGCAGCTCATTTCTAGCAGCATTTTAAGAGCTACAATGAACTAGTCAAACAGCTGTAGCCAATTTCAATTTTTAGTCCTTGAGGGTGCGATTTTAGCAATATATGAGAAGCCTAAGAATCGCAATTCTTAATTTTTTTCACAAATAGAGTAAAAGTTTCACCGACTACAGTGTGTTTTAAAGAATCTCCAATCAGTGTTAAATTGCTTTGCCAATATTTGTGCAGTGCTTACAAATTGTCAGTTTGCTGTTTGTCGCTTTTTTACAGTCACCAGAAATGCTATTTTTGTGTTGTCCTATTTTGGTTAGGGCCTTGTTCTTTTACTTAACATGTTGTCTAGTACATTTGCCTCATAGTCGCATGGTAGAATCCCTGGAAATTAAAATCCTTAACTATAACTTGGATGAGGCACAGTGTGTACATGTGTGGACTGTGATATGTTAATGAAAAGATCTATCCCCTACCTGCATAATATCAGATGGCACATCAGACAGAAAGCATGCCCAGGAAAACAGGCGTACTTTGTAACCTACATCTCTAATTGGGCCAATCCCACTCTTGGAAAAGGCAAATCTACCCATCAGTGCTTTTATACATTCAAAATTTCCTCGCTTCTCTTCCTCCATGAACATATTACATGTCCTCTGAGGTCTTCTGAACACAAGTGGTCATCTTTTTTTTTTTTCTTAGCTTCCTCTCTCTCCTAAGTTATTTTTGTACTGCTCTTTGTTACTTTAGGCTTTACATTTCTTAAGGACTTAATCTGGACACAGCGTACTCTCTTTGGTTCACTCAGGAATTCCTCGGATATGGTTTTTCTTTTCCATCCTAACATCACAGCTGCCCCCAGATAAAAAGTAGCAGCCAAAGCCAAACAGGCAAAGACTTCAAAAGAACTAACTTTTATTGCATGCCTTCTTTCATTTTCTACCAACACACATCTGTGTAGCTCACAAAATCAAATCACTTTGCTGTTATAGAACATAAATCCCCATCGGTGACATACCAGTGGAAAGGATACTATGTTCTAATTGTTGTAAAGCCGTGTTTTATTGAATGATGGTGGAGGGAGATATGGCTCCAACATAAACACATGCTCATCTGATTTGTGTGGACTAGACTGTGATACAGAAGTCCACTTTCCCCTTTCAGCTCATCTCTTCTGGGTAAAGTTTCAACATTTTGCATCCCCACATGTGCTCCTTAAATCATCCCCCTTGATGACGCGTGTATAAAACTAAGTCTGAGACATTTATTATATCAGCATAAGTGCATCACGGAATCTTGCCTTTCAGTGTCCATGGCAAACTCTAACAAAAGCTCTTTTTAGTGCCTCAAACCTGTTTTGACCTATACTTATACACTTAATTGAACACGGTTCTATGGTGTTAAGCACTTATGTTGCTCATTTACTCAAAACGGTTAATATGAACAGTTGGATAGCTCCAAAACCTCCACACATATTGGCACTATATACATATACATACTAGTGGGGTGAACAGAAAGATTCATATGAGAGCACACAGGACTCGAAAGCTGCGGCCAAAGATCCCTCTCCAGCATTATAAATTCTTATAAGAGAAACCTATGTGTTATCCTATTAGCAGCCATTATCGGTAAATCCGAGGAAAATATATTTATTAACGTGTTTTGTTTTGTTTTTTTTTGGTCTTGACTGAATAAATGGACTTGAGTTAAAGGTTGAATGTTAGAAAATTGTTCAGTGTGAAACTATGCAACTGCTTCTGCTTTATGTTAATACTTAATACACGTCTACTCCAGGGGTTCCTGTACATGTAGTGAAGGCTTTAGGTTTCTGTTTGTTGATGGTCGTTCTGGTTGCCCTGTTTTTGTGGGTAGTAAACAGCGCTGCCTCGTTACAAACATAACATTGGCAACCATTGTTGCTGCAGATCATGATGGGGTAATGTATGAGAGACACGCTGTCCTACTTTCTACTGGTATTGTGCATTAACTTCACAGAATAGGACAGATTTTATGAAAATCCTATGTTGTTCCATTGGCCCTTCAGATATAATCCAGGCCAAACGTACTAAAGGCTGTTATTTCTCTTGGATCTTTAAGAAGAAAGGGCCTAACTGGCCCAGTTCTATAAATGGTCTTCTTCGTGTGCCGTTATTTATTGTCCAGAGATACACCTATGTGTTTATGATTTAACCCAAGGTCCTGTAACAGCAGAACAGTTGGTCTTTTCTTTATTTAAGAGCTTTTTGAATTCAGTTCACATCACAATCACCAGTCACTCTGCTTTGGTCAGATGCGTCACTGTGCAGATGTGACGAGAAATAGAGAAATATCACAAATCTCTTTCACATTTATACTTTGTTTACTTTGGTTTGGATCAAACTCACAGTAAGCTTTCTGTTGGAATACACACCTGCCTTTTTTAGTACCCTTCATGTGGAATTATAATGAATCTATTTAAGCCATGCTGTAGTTTTGTATGGTTTCCGAGTCCTTAAAGAGTTCAAGAGGAAACAGTGGAATACCTCCTAATACATCTTTAGCAATGATTGATGCTTTATTCCTCTGAATCCAGAAAGACAAACAACTGGGCTCAAAAACCAACATTTTTTAAATGATCTCTGTCGAGGTGCCAGTGTAGCATTCCCATGAAAGAATTATAGATGAGGTAATAAATAAATGAACTGAAGCAACTGAGCTAAAACATGACCTCACCCAATACAGTTTGTGGCAAATGTATGAAAGCACCTGGAACGTTTTCACATTTGATATTTGATACAAAGAGAAAGTAGCACGAAATTGTTAAAATGGAAGGAAAATGAGACATGGGGGGAGCATGGCACAACCGCACACTTACCAAGACAAGGCCTTGTTCCTAAACTGACATGACAGAAATGTCCAAGAGGCCCATGGTAACTCTGGAGGAGCTACAGCTCCGGTAGAAAACTTTTTACACAAGACAACAGTTAACGCAACAAATCTGGCCTTTATGGAAGAGTAGTAACAAGTAAGCTGCTGTTACAAGATAGGGTAAAGCATTCATGTTTGCAGTTTCCCACAAACCATGTAGCAATCTCAGGAAATGTAGAAGAAGGTCGGATGAAGGATAAATTGAGATTTGGTCTGCATAGAAAATGTTTCTTGTTTATTACTCTCATTCTCTTTGTCTGGGATATAATCAGAATCAGAATCAGCTTTATTGCCAAGTTCGTACAAACAAGGAATTTGACTCCGGTACACTTTGCTCTCTGGTTTTGTTTTTGCATTACAGAATATACATATGTACAATATTCAAATATACACATGTATAAATAAAATGGTGCATTTGCAACATCTGTATGCTGTTGTTTTGTACTCTATTAAATGTTCAACAGAGAAACAGCCTAGGGGAAGAAACTGTCTCTGTGGCGGCTGGTTTTAGTGAACAGCTCCCTGTAGCGTCGGCCTGAAGGTAAAACTCTAAACAGTTTATGTGCAGGGTGTGTGGGGTCTGCAGAGACTTTAGCAGCTCTTTTCCTGACCCTTGACCTGTATAAGTCCTGGATGGAGGGAAGGTCAGCCCTGATTATTCGTTGCAGTCTGGACCTGTCCTGTTTTGTGGATGAGCCAAGTCACACTGAGATGGATGAAGACAGGACAGACTGAATGATGGCAGTGTAGAAGATGACCAGCAGCTCCTGTGGAAGGTTGTACTTCTTGAGTTGGCTCAGGAAGTACAGTCTCTGCTGGGCCTTCTTTCGAACAGTGTCTATGTGTGAAGACCATCTCAGGTTATAAGAAATGGTGGTTGCTGGAACCAGAAGTGGTCCACAGCTGACACGGTGTTGTTGAGGATGGTGAGGGGGGTGTATGGGGGGTGGTGTTACTACAGTCTTAAGTGGGTTGAGTTCAAACACATAATATTGTGGAAACCAGTTTTTTGGAAATATCCTTGAATTGGCTTTTACAGGAGCAAACTTAAAAGAGCAACATGGAGATAAACATAGCATAGAGTTAAATTTATCCTTGGCTTGGTAGGAAATAGTCTTTTCATCTTAATAAGGCTAAAAATGTAATATACTTAATGTGGACTGAAGGCTCCTTTTTTCCAGCTTTTCCTCTTATTTTGCTAACTGTCGGCACTTAAAGACCACAAGGATTAAGACTCAGTATTTGCTTTGTCCAGGAACAACATCTGTTGTCAGTAGAACCTGTAACTTGACTTTGGCAGTGTAAAATATCAGGGGTCTTCAGTGCAGAGGCAACATCATATCACACCGAAGGACTGTGACAAAATGCGCTCTCAGAATGTTTGCTATGGTCAGATCAAATGAAAGAATAGCAGCTGCTTAATAGTGAGTTAACACATTCGATGAGCCTTTCAGCAAGTGGTTTATCATTTTTAGTGACTGGATGTTATACATCAGAGTTCTGACTCTGTCCTCAATAACACATGTGATTTGCTCATTTTTTTGTTTTCAGTGTTTGTGTTTCAGACCCCTTTTAACCTTGGTTTTAACTGAAAAACTGGACTGCTGTGCCACAGCTGGCTTCCGTGAAATAATCGGTACAGTGAACAAAACAGATCAAGATACAGATGAACAGATACAAGAGGTCTTTGACTTTCTCTTTGGATACGTACATTTTCAGACACCTCTTAGGATTGGGCAGTAATGCTAGGTTTACCAACAAAGACAAAAACTTTGCGGCGAATTTTATGTTTACCAAGCAAATGGTTGTGCTTGGCATTGTTTATATTATTATATGTCCTTTTATGTCCTTGAAAACTTAGTAGCTCTAATTTGCATTTGTAGTACAATAAAACTACATGTCATCACTATTACAAACGATGTTCCAAACACCATAGTAGCCGGTTTTAGTGAATGCGACTGATATGTCATCTCAGCCAGATTTTCTTCAGGCAGCCCTAATATGCAGCTGGAACAGCGCATGGGTGAAGACTCTCATTGCTTTAAGCTTTTGTTTGAACGAATTCATGTCTTAATCCACAGACAATGATCTTTGCAGAGCAGTTTGTTGAAGTGCCAGGCTAGCGTTGTCAATTTGCGCCCTGTTTTGATATGACTTGTTGATAACTGGTGTCAGTTAATGGTGACAAGACAAAATTATTTTTGGAAAAAGTAGTTTTTCTGCTTCAGAACATTTTCCCCTGAATCACGTAAAATTCAGTGACCAGTGTTTCTCCCCTACAATAACAGCATGGAGCAGGACACATGACACAGACACAGAGGAAACTGAAGCGCCCAATACAGTCTCTCTTTCGCTCTCTATCACTTGTCAGAGCCATAACAACTGCCCGATTGATTGGAGCGTCTTTTCTTGCTTATAATTGCTAAATACGTAAGGAAATTTCCTTTTGTGGGCTGAAACAAAATGTGTAGATTTGTTTTACATATTTTGTTTCATTTTACTCTACTAAATGGTCATAATATTTAGTCACGTTTCTTCACAGTGGTCTAGAGGTTTTAAAGAATACATACAGGAACTATTAACAACCCCCCTCACCCCCACCAACACTTTTGATGTTTTGAGCCCTGTGTTTACTTGACTACGTGGGCTGTTTTTTCCCACCGGCATGTATTTTCTACATGAGCGATCGCGTGAGGAAAACGAGCCATCCATGATGGATAAAAGGAATGAAGTATGGAAGCTGGGAGGAAGAGAAAACAAGTAAAGTTCTGGCAGGAGATTGGAGGAAAGTGCAGCTGGCGGATGAGTGAGGCTGTCCAAGTTTTTGTGTATATTATTTTTTTCCTGCAGATCTCGGTCACCCGTTAGCTCCCCCATGCAGGCCCTTTCCCTTTTTATAAAGCTTTCTGTCCCAGTGTGCGGTATTTATTTTTTGCAATGCGGGGCCAGTAGATGTTTTGGTGTCCAAGCTCAGGGATGCTGGGAGACAAAATGGCCACTACATGTCTGTACTCATGTGCTCCTACTCGGCTGTGTGCGGTTGGCTCATTTTCGCTTCCAATGTGTTGCTTTTCACCGTGTTGAATCCCACACTGAAACATCTCACAGTCCAGTTACATCCAAGTAAATTACACACGACTCTTTAATTTCTATTACTGTTGCTCTGAAAGACTCTTTGAAACTTGAAGGATTTAGGTCAGAATTACATTTTCTAATTGTTATACCTCTTTTGGCTTATTATTTATTTTAATTTTTTACTTGAAGTGACATGGAACATGAAAATTCTTGTTAATAAAGCCTTAACATGTCTAATAAAGTATTCAAGTTTCTTATCAAATGTGTTAGGTTTATTTTTGCCTTAGACTGTATTATCTTTACTCATTTGGAATATGTAGGAACTTAGTAAAGAATATTTCTGCATGTTAAGAATAGTTAACATTTTAATAATGGTGGTGATGACCTGGTGCATTATGATTGTGGAAAAAGTCAGTGGAAGAAGGGAAAAATGTCTATAGAGGAATGTGCATGTCCTGCAAAAACCGCTTTTAGGCTGCGGCATTCTGATTGATTGGGTTCAGGGGGCCCAGGATTTGCCAGGAAAACATTCTCCACAGCCTGACACCCACGACCACCACCCTGAAGTGTTGAAGGAATGCAGGTGGGGTCTATTGTTTCATGGCTTGGATGCCAAATATTAATATGTTGTGTAACCCGAGCCGAAATCTTGATTCAGGCAACAAAGCAAAGGTGTTCCTATCTATATCGGTGCAAGATTAAGAAAATCTACTGTGATGAGGCACATGATAATAATTTCATACATCCAAGCTCGTCCACTTGCAAATATGAAATACTATTTTTATAAAGATTAATATACTGCAAAAGATTTGCAGATTTGATTCTTTTTTCAGTTTTGCAACCCAAAATTAAGATATCAATATATTCTTTCACTATATAAAAAAATATCTAAATATGTGGTTTGCTCAATTTTAGCAGTTCAACCGAAAAAAGATACATTTGAATGGAATATTTTTTGATTCATTATTTTTGCAAATCTTTAAAAAATCTTTTTCAAGTTTCTGAATGTATATTAAAAAAAGGAGCACCCACTATTATTCTAAATGTAAAGAAACAGTCTAAGGAAAGTTCAGTAATAGGATTTGAACTTAGTATACCTAATTTTATCAGTATTACAAAGCTGTGTTTACAATAATATCAAGCATGCTTTGTGTGTTTTGTTTTTCTTTAAGAGCAACTGATATTTACAATTGATGAATAGCCTTCTCTGCTTCAACACAGGGTTAATTGAGTTTAAGAAAGTTGCTGAAATGTTCTAACAACAGTTCACTTAAAACACACAACTCTTTTTTGTTTGTTTCCTAAAGAAAGCTGTAAAAAATCCACAGTAAACACGCATCTTGCTTCTGCTGAGGATCTTTGCAAAGGGAAAAGTTAGCAAAAACACCGCACAAACGCTAGCTCACCTTCTCTCTTTTGTGATATGACATATTGATATATCAGCTCATAACAAGTTCTGTTGACGTTAGGATTTAATAATGTTTGGACAAAACTTGCATATAGAGTTGTTTTCCTGGTTCATAAACAAAAGTATTTAAACATTGCAAGTGTTGGCTAGTGTTAAAGCATTCTGCTACCATGAGCTCGGTTGTCTCCCACACAATTATTGTTTTGAAGCAGAGATGAGCTTTCTGTTTGTCGTTTCTGCCACTCAGTAGCCTCCTTCACAAAACATTTCTGTCATAAACCCTGTAAAGAAAAGCTCTTAGCTCCGTCTGACCATTCACAAATCACTAGTGGAGAGCGATATCGCACACAGGTGTGAGTGTACAAAAAATACATAGCCGACAGAGCGGAAACACTGGAGGTGTGATGCTGCATTAACATCACCGCCATAATTAAGTAATTCTCTCTATGTCGTTCTTTTCAAAACAATAATGGTGGACGAACTCGGTGTAGCGATGCTGCTGTAGCCGAGCAAAAGGTTCAAATTAAAATTATGAATCTAACCTTCTTAATCTCCTCATCAGAAATGACTTTAGTAATGTTTACGCTTGTAAATCCTGCTGCTGGCTGGTCAAAACCATCACTATTTCTTTCTCTTAACCTGTGAAGCCGACTCGCCCCCTAAACAAGTCAGCCAATGCATGATTTGTGACTAGGGGTCCTTTGACAAAACACATGGAGATGGCTAAAAGGTGCCTAAATCCCACCTTGAAGTGTTTTGTCAAAAAGGCGACTCACTGTGGTCAGCAGCAACTTGCAGTCAGTCAAAATGTTCGGCTAATCGCTTCATCTTGTGACAGAATAAATAAATACTCCAAATATTGTAAAATAATCCCACGGTCAAGAAAAATGAATTACAACTAAGTTGTTTAGTAAAAGGAGAGCTTTTATTTTTTTCTGCACAGGCATTTAGAAGGGAAGGTTTCATGCCACTGAAGTAAATGGTTTCCAGCTGAAATGTTGCAATAACAAAACTTGTATTTCCCAGTAGGGCTGTGTGTGGGCCTTAGAGAAGTGTCTGTGTGTGTTCACACATGGCTCTTTTAGTGATTAAAATGAAACGGTAACCTTCGCTACCAAGGCCCACATGAAAGGCAAGCTGTAAGGAAGGTTTGGCCTTCCCTTAAGCTAGCTCAGTTACTTACTCACTACTTAATTGCTTCTAAATGCTGATGGTTTATCATTTGATGGAGTTCGGGTATCATTTTGTCTGTTCTTTGACTCAAAGCTGACTCAAACACAAGGGCGCTTTGAACAGATGCAGTTCTGTGTCTGTATAAACATTTATGCTTTCGCTTTGAGCCGTCTCCATATTCTAGCAGCAGGTGTCCTGATCTAATTTCATCAGCGTTTTAGGACCTCTAACAAAAATAATAATGATCACGCAGAACAGGCAGACGTGGTCACAGAACACTAATGAGGTTTTTTCCCGTGTTTTCGGTCTACGTGATTTTGATGTGTGCATGTGTGCTGGCCTACACTCTTGGCTTACTTGCTTGTGTGTAAGCCACTACTTTCCCACGTTGTGGAGTCGGGTCTCCCACGGGTCCCCCTCCCGCTCTCCCGTCTCTCATTCGTTTCTTCCCTTTTCTCCTTCGTGTCCTTCTCCGTCGTTCTTATGCCTCTCTCCTCTCTTCCTCTCTGCACCTGTACTCAGCGCCGCAGCCCCAGCTGCTCCCATCTCAGCTCAGAGCAGTTCGCCGGAGCCAGTGTTGCACTTGGCATGTCCTCTGAGAACCTGGGGCCACGCTTGACGTGCGAGGCCCAGGCAGGCCCCCACCCGGGGAAGACTCCTGTGGCCATGAGATAAGAGCAGACGCATGAGATGAGGGCTGTGGCCTGGAGAAAGGCTGGCTAGAATTCTAGGAGTATTATGCTGATTACTTTTATTTTCAGCTTGGTTAAATCAGACTTTAAGTAAAGACATACGGAGGAAGAGAGGATGTGTAGAAAATTACGCAAATTTAGAGCTGATTTTAGATATGAAAGCTGATAATCAGCCACAAATTGTCATATAATATAAATATTCATATTCATTCAATAGACATCTGTACTACCTTTAGTAATGCTTGTAAACTTAGTAAAGCATTAATTATAACATTGAGAAGTGAACTATCTGACCAGGTTTTACACAGATTTGAACACATTTATCATGTATTTTTAATGAATCTTACAGATTTTGGGTAATATATATACATGGTGCCTGGAATCACATTATACAAAGTAAAACATCTATTAGAGTGACAGAAAAGTATAAAAAAAATAAAAAAGCAAAACAAACCATTTATGATTTAGCAAAACATACCAGTAGAAAAATATTTTTTTGTGGTTGGAGATTATAAGTATAGCAAAAAATTATTTGTCCAACAATTTCTATAACCTGCTGTGCGAAGTGTGAAAACAGTCACCAGCCACTTTATTAGGTACACTCGTTCAGTTAGTTAATCAGCCAATCACATGGTAGCATCTTAATGCCTTT
This sequence comes from Crenichthys baileyi, assembly GCA_036173005.1. Lineage (NCBI taxonomy): Eukaryota > Metazoa > Chordata > Actinopteri > Cyprinodontiformes > Goodeidae > Crenichthys > Crenichthys baileyi. Next base: position 142,930 of record JAHHUM010000311.1, read on the forward strand.
AGGCATCAAGATGTTCAAACCAAGCATCAGAATGGGGTGAAAGCGGATTAAAGTGACATATATTATAGCATTGTTGTTGACACTGAACAGGCTGGTCTTAGTGTCAAAAAAGAGAAGCAGTGAGAAGCAGTTGATGTCAAGGGAGAATGAGCAGCCTGGTTAGAAATGATAGAAAGGCAACGGTAGCTCAAAAAATTACACGTTGAATCCTAAAGCAGATAGACTACAGCAGCAGAGGACCATACTGAGTGCCTCTTGTTGCAGCAAAAAACAAACAAATTAATGTCACATTTTTAACAGTCTCACCAAAGTCAATCATAACTGTCAATAACAGACTGAGAAGCATTACTTGGTCGGATGAGTTTCGAATGCAGCTGCAGCATTCGCATAGTTGGGTCAGAATTGTGTGTGATGGGTTCAAGGCACTAAAATGGCAGTCAAAGTGCCCTTTATTGTCAACATGAAAAGAAAACGTAGGTAAACAAATACAAACAAGCCTTCTGTCAAAACTTTGGTCAAACAATTATGTCTTTAGTTGGGGCGCTTAAATATTTTTCTTAAAAATATTTGTTTTTAATCTAATCTGCTGTGGCGTGCTTATTGGCAACACTTAGCAACTGCAGCCTTTTTTAAATGTATTTTTCACTTTTTAAATGTCTGAATGTGTCTACGAACTTTAATGAATAAGCTATAACATCCTCTTTCCCCAGTCCTCAAAATAGGAAAGACAAGTGGAAATGCCCATCACATCAGGCAGATGTGTGATGATCTTCAGAAGTCGGGCAATGGCTAAAAGAAAATGGTGTCGCGCCTACATTTGCCCATATCGGAGCAATAATTACAAAGTTAGAACAACTGGGACTGTTATAAACAAGACGGGATGAGGACCCAATTTATCTTGTTACCACACGTTGTGAATGAGATGGAAAAGATGGTAAAAAAAATCTCCAAAACCTGTCAGAGAACTAAAGGCAAAGAATGGCTTCTTAGAGTCTCCATAAAAACACTATTTCAAGGGCAAAGGCACCAGTGATTGTGAAGGGCGCTGGATCTGTAGCAAATACCAACCGACGGATAGTTTTCATTCATTTTGCTTTAGCCCACATATAAAGCTGCTTCTTTTTCCTCTTGCCTAGTTGTAATCCTGTTTTTTCTTTAAATGCAGAAATAATTGTAAAACTAGTTTCTACTTTTATTGGTTACAGTTTTCTTTCGAATTATGTACAAAATCTGTGCTTCGTTTGACGTAAAACACTTAAACCACATTGATATTATTAAAGCGATTTAGGGAGGCTAATGTATTCTCTTTGGACTTAAAGAGTCAGATGTTTCGAGTTCCCCGCAACAAAAATACTCACTGAAGTAGGAATTCCAGTTGGTCTAGGAATCAACAAGTTTAGTATCCTAGGACTGCTGCATATATAGCTGATAGTTAAGTGGCGTAAATTGGGCTCTAAAATATCTATTCGTGATCATGTTTCTTTTATGTTTGAGTGCACAGAATTGAAAGAACTACGTTGTTATCGGCTTGTATTGGGAATTGAAGTTGGCACCAAAACCACTGTTTACCAGAACACGGTCAACTCGGGTGTGATTCAAATCAAACGCAGGAGATCTTGACTGTAATCCTCACCGGGTCTATCTGGACCTCCATCATAGACCTGAAAATGTCGTTGAAGTTATTTGGGTCGGGCACATGTGCCTCCCGAGACATGGTTTAAAGTGATATGGAAGTTCTGCTTTTTGATCAGTACATTGCTACATGCAATGCCATTTAAATGGCTGATGATGTGGTTGTTCTTCAACAGCCATAATTTGAATCACAAACATTAATTCAGTTCCAATGTGCTTTATTTAATCCAAAACTGCTTGCCAAAGTCACAAATGATGGCTTTAAGCTCTGGAAACATTTTTTGGGGTGGTTCCTACAAATCTTTATAAGTGCCTTACCAGAACCCATCATCAAATGTAAAGCAACTTTTAATTTAATTGCAATGACGGTTGTCATTGACCTTTCACAGTCGAGGCCACGTGGAAATCGGAACCATACGCCATCAGATCCATCTGATTACAGTGCTTTTTATTAGATCGATTGGTGTACACTTGGTTAGCCTTCGAATGGTTTATTAAAATGTAGCATGATGGAAAGGATTTTCATAGCGGTGTTGATGGGAAGGGTTCCCTGTTAAGATTAGATAGATTCTAGCATTTATTCTCAGCTGTTGAAAAGATTTATGTCTACTTTTAGAGGGTTTTTGTACGTATCAAAAAGGGATTTTTGGGTTATGATTATCCTAACTTAATTTCTCTTTATCTAATGAGGAGCATATGTGTGATTTCTTACAAAAGCAACCGCATAGATTTCTAGCATTCGAATCTTTTAATGCATGTCTTTACTCATGATTTCATGAACTTTGGTAAAGTGCAGCTTCACGGCAGTGCCAAGCAGGGTGTTGTAGTGGACACTTTTATATAAACCTGTAGTGAAATTAGCTCTATCTTAAGATTTCCATTCTGTGAATAGAAACCCACTGCCAAACATCAAAATACGCAAAACAGTCTGGGAACCAGACACGAATTGAGACATATTTCCATAAATCCCAGCTTGTGTCGACCACATATGGAGCGTCTGCATGTGCTTGTGAATGTAAGTGAATCTTTGCAGTGATTAAAGCAGACAGGGAGAAGGATATTAAAATCTTTGGTTTCCTCACTTATTAGTTTTCCCACTATTTTTCTTTCCTTTTCCCCAGTTCAGCAGACATTCTCAGCTCTTCTCCTACTGACCCGGCGGGGAGGGGTATCGTGCACACAGACCTTTAAATCTGCCCGTTGACAGTTCAGCCCCACTTTGTCAAGGCCCAGTGAAAGAGAGCATAATCTATGTTCGGATCGAGAAGAAAGAGTAGAGGATATATGTCTCTGTGCTTTGTTTTGCATCCATGAGCTGAGATTCAATAGCAAGACATTACTCAGATAGCTGGACCAATAGACCATTGTGTAGTAATTGACCCTGATGAAGTGGTAGGCCTTTAAATTGGGAACGCTGTAAACTCACTGAATTGATAGCTGTGTTGGAACTTCTTTCTTCCCTGTTTTACCTCTTAGAGAGACATCCTACTGAAACTAAGATTAAAAACATGATTTTAGGCCTAATTTTATTGCTGTTCTGTGTATTTTAGGTACCATTATCCTGTTCCTAAGATCTTCTATGTGCAGCTCTCTGTGGGTAGTCGTGAGTTCATTGGGGAAGGACGCACCCGCCAAGCAGCGAGGCACAACGCCGCCATGAAAGCCCTACAAGCACTGCGCAACGAACCGATCCCTGAACGGCCACCGCAGGTAAAAACAAACACATAAAACTTACAGCAACACAGAATACCCGATGACGTTTTAGAGACATAGTATTGTTAATGCTTGGAGATCCAGCTTCTACTACACTGCTCTATGTGCAGTGCCTTCCAAAAGTATTCATACCCTTTGAATCTTTTCACATTATCCAAGAGTGGAAAGATTTGAGAGCAATTGCAAACCAACAATGACCTGGCTGTGCAATTGCTTATCAGAGAAGCAGCCAAAAGGCCTTTGGTAACTCTGGAGGAGTTGCAGAGATTGACAGATCTGGTGGGAAACTATGTGACTGACTAATACCACGTATTCAAGGTAATAGCCCGGCACTCCACATATCTGGCCTTTATGGAAGAGTGGCAAGATGAAAGCCATTGTTAGGGGAAAAAAACCCTAGAAGGTCCCATATAACGTTTGCTACAAGGGGGAATAGTAAACAAGTTGAAGAAGGTGCTTAGATGAGACCAAAACTAAACTTTTGACCCTCATTGCCAAACGCTGTGTGGTGGAAAATCCTTCTCATCTACCTGCAGACGGCATCTCCACCAAGACACATGGTGGCAGCGTCATGCTGTGGGGATGATATTCTTCGGCAGGGACACGGCAGCAGGCCAGGGTTGATTGGAATATCCTGGAAGAAAAACCCGCTTAAAGGCTGGTAAAGAGTTTTGCAGCGCATTTTCTTTTTCTTACTATACAAACAAGGAAAGTAAGGTCGTTGCGTTTTATCTGTTGGGGTCTGTCATACAGTTACTGTTCATAACACAAAAATGCAACCCTACTTGTCTTTTTTTTTATTATGTAGCAGGATTATTTTCAGGTAAATTCCGATTTGATCAGTAGCAGATGTGAAACTAGTGGTTAGCCTTGATTCCTTAGTGCCATTAAAGCACTAAACGCTGATTTTGATGCCATTTGGTAACTAAGGTGATTTAGTGCTTATTTCATGTTTTGTTTGTGGTATCACAGCTTTTCTTCTGCAATAATTTGAATATGATTAGACTGTACGTGTTAGTATGGTTGTGTGATAAAGGCTAAGTCTAAACTTCACAACTTTAAGTTATTTATGTTGCTGAGGAGTTTATTTACATCTGTGTGACCATTGATTTCTCATGGTGGTGAAGTGTTATGATGGATTATGGACATAAAAGATCCCAAAAAAGCCTTGTAATTGTAGAATATTTTATAAGGATTATATATATATACACACGATTCCATCGATTGATTTGAATCCCTGTTTGGAGATGTCCACTTTTATGGAATATCATAATATCTCATGAAAACAAATAATGATACGTGACCTCCTCCTGTCAGATATTTGTTGGAGTCACATACAATAACTGCATACCACATTCCTTACAGTAAATTATGAGAAGATCATAGAAAATGACTTTACGAAATATGCTTTTATCATTTCTCTGGTTGGAATAGTTATTAAAAATGAAAATTGAGTTTAAAATGTTTCATCTTATATTTTCAGAAGAATAAATGTTTAATAAAATCACACTTGGTACGTTTATTTTAAATTGACTTTAATATTTAACTCATCACTATTGTAGCTTTTGATTCATTGATTGAACAGTTAACAGGTATCTCATTCAAAGATACCTGTTAACTGTTGGGTCTCTGGACAACTTTGAATCCAGGTTGAACTGTGGTTCTTAAACTGGGTCACAAATGCCAAACCAAACACGAAAACAGGAATTTTGTGACAATTGTGAAGGTGAATGAAAAGGTACCAAAGTTTACAAATAGTACTTCAAATAATCTCCCATTCCAAGATTCATAGGTATTAAAATAGAGCCATGTTAGTTCAGATGCCACAAAAGCAGGAAAGTTTTTTGGTTAGTTAGAAATCTGACAGGATTTAAAACAGGATTATATTTGTTCTTTAAACTACAGATGTTAGAACTGTGTCAGCCTTATAAAAACTCCAGCTTGAATGGTTTTACGTTGCAGCCTCATCCTTTAAGTGTTTTCCCTTTCTTATAACTGCTTTCACCTCAGACGTCTGTTCCAACCTGAAACGTTAATTAAAAGTGAAAAGGTTGGGCGCGGCGCTAGTGGTATAGGGATTAGCGCGCGACCACATATAGAGGCTATAGTCCACGAAGCGGCCGTCCCGGGTTCGAGTCCCAGACCCGGCGACCTTTGCCGAATGTCTCCCTCTCTCTTTGCCCCTCCTTCCTGTCTGCCTACTGTCAAAAATAAAGGCCTCTAGTGCTGAAAAAATTCTTTAAAAAGAAAAAAGTGAAAAGGTTCTGTGCTCTTGTTTCATTTCTCCTCTATCTGAAAAGACTCCAAATATGTTTTTTGTTGTTTTTGTGCAGTTACTAAGATGAGTGTGTATACCCCCTTTATCAGACTGAAGCCAAATCCGCCTCAGCTCTAATTACTCTAATGTGTCACGTAAGCCCTGCAGTCTAGTTTGCACCTGGCAGGGTTACATTTACTGTTCCCCTGTTCTTTCTGTCTGCCTTCTCCCGATATCACTGTGCGTCTCCAAAGTTTTATATAGTCAAAGTTGTTAACTGTTGTTAGCATCTCCCACCGGAAATCAAATTACCCCCTATCCCCGTTGCCTGGCATCGTGGATGGTTATTTAAAACGGTTTGGCTCTTCTCACTTGCCTGCCTCGCTGTCTTGTGGCGTCGGCCATCATAATCGAGCTCTTTGTTTGCTCCTGCTGAGTCTTGATTTACAAATTGAGCCTCTTTGTGTCTACAGCATAAGCATGTCATTCTGTCTCTGCGCGAGTGTGCGTGTGTTCCAGCATGTTTCGGTGGGTGGAGGTCTTGCTTGTTTCTTGGTTGTTTACTTTTTGTTGAAAAGGTCTCAAGATTTTCTGAGAAAAGTCTTTTAGAACTTGTTTGCTCTGAAAGAAGATTTTCATGTGCAGTCTTTCAGAACTGAAGAAGTATTCACATCGCTGAAACTTTCCCACATTTGGTCACATAAAAACCACAAACTTTAATATAAGTGGAAGGAAATTCATACATGGTTTTCACTTTTTTTTTCTCAGTCCCCTGCACATTAAACCCACCCTAATTAAAATGCAGTACACCAAATGCCCTTATGTGTCGTTTTGAATACACCATCCCCATGGTAAAACATGACAGTGGCAGCATCCGGCTGTGGAGATTCTTGCTCTCTGCAGGGACAGTAAAGCTTCTGAGAGTTGATTGATGGATCTACAGCTCTGGGAAAAAGTATTTATCCACTTAAAGATTCACATAAATGTCTCATATTATCAAACATTTTTTTTAAATCAAGGATTATCTGAGTGAATACAGACTTCACTTTTATATTGTTACATTTATTTCCTAATGGTCAGAAACTTTCTCATCAACATGGCCCTATTGAAAAACATAATTGCGGCCCTTTTTAAATCATGAATTAATGTGATTAACCACATTTATTTGCTTCAGTTTCACTAGCCACACCTAGGCCTGATTACTGCCTGACCTGCAGAATTAGGAAATCACCTAAATAGAACCCTTCTGACGGCATGAAGTAGGCTAAAATATCTCAAGTCCTGATCTATAGAAATTCACGAACAGATGTGAAACAAAGCCATTAACATGTCTGGAAAGGCTTACAAAGTCATTTCTAAGGCTTTGGAACTCTTTGTCCACAAAAGGAGAAAACATGGAACCGTGGCGAACCTTCCCAGGAGTGGCCAGCCTATTAAACTTACTCCCAAGAGCAGACTAATGACTAATTTATAAAGTCCCAGAAGAACATCTAAATCACTGCAGGTCTCACTTTCTTTAGTTAAGGTCAGTGTCCATGATTCAGCAATAAGGAGAGAAAACCCGGATAAAAACTGCATACATGGAAGCATTCCCTAGGCCAAAAACACTGGTGACCAAAAACGGTCAAGTTTGCCTTAAATCATCTTAAAGACTTGTGGAAAAATATTCAGTGGACTGTCAAGTTTAAAGTGGGACTATTTAGAAGGTGTGCTCCCCGGTACATTTGGTGTGAAACAAACAGCGTTTTAGAAAAATTAATATCATACTGGCAGTCAAACATGGTGGTGGGAGTGTGGTGGTCTGGAATGGCCTTGCCTCTACAGGACCAGGACCACTTACATAAAATCCTATTGGAGAATGTTATTAAATACAGTGCGCCCTGTCTGCGTGTAATTCAGAAAGCTGATGTGTCCTTTTTCTTTCAGCCTTCAAACACTGTTTATAATATTTAAATAGTAAAATTATATTTCGGTTTGACTCGCTCCGCCCCTTGTGGTCCTTGATATTGTTCGGTCTTAAGTTTCATTAACTTTTCCCTGTAGTACCTCTTGGAAAACCTTCTCATTTCTCCTCTTCCAATCGCCATTGAGTAAACAACAGTCTGTTCATGTCACATGTCGTTCCTTAGCAGCCCTGATCGTACCTGCTCAGGAGCAGGGACCAAAAAGCTAGGGAAAATACAGTAATGGAAACGCTCGCAAAGAGGGCCGAGTGAAGTCGACTAGGACCAAATTGAGCCATTGGAAAAGGGGCATTATATTTCCAAAATTCCTATAGTAATAATTAGACTTGTTGTTAGTTATTATTAATGCTTCATAGCAGTTGTTGCGGCACAACTAGTTATCAGGTTTATTGGAAAATACTTTTTCAGGTTTTTACTACTAACCAAAAATTGAAAACCATCATTTTCCATGATCTTCTTGTTTCTTCACAATGCTGTTTATTCACTCGGAGCCTCTTACTCTTATCCATTTACCCTCATAAGCTCGCAACTAAAGTTTTATAAGTTTTTCTTTTCTTATCTTTGCCTGATACCTTTTTCATTCAAATAGTTCCTTCAGGGTGACAGTAATGCATCACTATATGCGTTTGTGTACTTACTACAAGGACTCTCTGACATTGACACCAATAAGCAGAAGCAATGCTGAAGTCCAGTCCAGTCTCCTATCTGTCTTTGTTGCACGGAACGGGTCTAATCTGCTTGCACATTCCGGTCTGCGCTTGTTTTCGCTATCCCCTTCAGACAGTTTGCTCCTGGGAGCTTGTTAAGGCGACCTTGAGAGAACGGCTTCTCTATTCATCAGGCATATCTGGATTGATAGCGACAGAGAAAAATGCAGCCTTGAAAGCGATGAAAGCTCGGTTGAAATTTAAGTGAAAACAGAAGAAAGTTGGACTGGGTCGCTCATCTTACGTAAAATACCAAAGATGGACATAAAAGGTTTTTGTTACAGTGGAAATAAATAGACTAAAACAAAGTAACATGTAGCATAAATATGTCTTTCACTGTTAATAAGTGAAGTTTTTGATGAGATCAGCAGGAAAGGATTATTTCCTGTATCTTGTCACTCTTCTACAAATGCCAGGCTAACCGAACTGTTGTGCTGCCTGATTTTTCTGTTTCTGTTCTACAGAAAAACACAATGCTTTGGTTCTCTGTATGACAACTGATGATCTAAGCCTCCAAACTTACCCAAGCGTTTCCACACTACTGTATGTTTCATAACAAACGCAGGTAAATTTCCCCTGAATTGAGTTCTGGCTCAGAGCAGTGTCTGCTTCCTGTGAAATCCAAGGAATCTCCCCTCAAAGTATTCATCACCATCCGCATCGGGTTTTACAGTGAGGCAGAAGAAGTGAGGGGACCCCTCAGGGAAAAGGTTGCAGCCAGTCAGACTTAAGGAGACAAAGAGCTGGACATGAAAAGATAAAGATCGAGACATTACACTGCATTCCAGCATAATACAGGCAGCAGAAACCCCCCTGTTGTAGGATATGATCTCACTGGAGTGAGTTTGGTTTCATTATCAGCCGAAGTGACTGTAACCTGGTGACCTGCTTTTGAATTCCCAGTAGTTTTTCTATCGCCTTTCAGCTAAGCTCTCGATTTACCGATCGGTCTACATTCCTACCCTCACCCATGGGCATGAACTTTGGATCATGACTGGAAGAACAAGATCCCGGATACAAGCGGCTAAAATAAGCTTCCTCCGCAGGGTAGAAGTCCGTCCTGTAACCAGTGGGTTGCCGGTTCGAACCCCCACTCCGTCCGTTTCAGTTGTTGTGTCCTTTGGCAAAACACTTCACCCGCCATGCCTGCTGATCGTGGTCAGAGGGCTCGGTGGCACCAATTATAGACTGAGAGAAGTGAGGAGAAGTGAGAACCCTTCTTACCAAAAAATTATGGGTAATGTGAAAAGGACAATCCAACAATTAATTGTGAAATATGAATATTTCAAATGAATATATGATATTCTAACTCTCTGTGTGTTGTCAGCTATGCTATCCTGTTTTGTTGGAACAAGTCATGTTTTGGCAACATTGTATTTAAGGAGCACAAAATAACCCGGCTTTGTTCATTTTCTGTGTTTTAATATAAAAAGCAAAACAAAGTAAGCAAACTGCAGTTCATATGAAACGTGTAGCCATCCCTTGTCCGATCCCTGATTGTTGTGATGGGAAAAAATGAGACCAAAATGAATAACTTCAAAACTTTTTCCAGCCTAAACTCGACCTGCACATCTCAATTGAAATACAAAGTCTTGATAAGATTTGTTGTTTGAGAGCTTCCATATAGGCCAGTTGTTGTTTGTTTGCGTGCTGCCCTTATTACAACTCAGAATGGAAAATCAAAGAGACTAAAGCTGAGTCAACTCCAATCCAAGCTGCATTAGGGGATATAAAAAAATAATACTGTGCAGGAAAGTCAAAATGAGATCATTAAATAGACACTGGCCACTTGGAGTACGATTGTAGGGGAGTTTAATTTGGAAGATATATTGGACTGCTTAGCTGGCCTGTATTTGACAGTGAAATAAATCCAGAAATGAGGGAAGGAGGTTTTAAACACGGACGAACAAGTTTAAAACAGCACTATGTTCATCAATAAACAAAGGCCAGTTTAAAAACTGTGACAAGACTGAAAAGTGGCATAGACTTTTTGAGATACCTACAGGTAAGATATTACTATCAGAGAAAAATAAAGTCAGCACTATCTTAAGGAGGCGATGCTTTGATCTGCATCTTTACAGAAGCCTACAAGAAAAATCTTACAAAAGTTAATTCCAAGCTATATCGAAGTTTAAGACAACAAACAAAAGTGTGAATAAATTGAAAGAAGAACTGAATATTGACCTTTTGCAAGATGACTGGCACTCTATGCTGAGTGCACAGCAGGTAAAGGTTTAAGTACGTACACTACTGTTCACTTAATTGTTCTCTTTATTTTCATGACCATTTCAATTGTAGATTCTCACCAGAGACAACACACATCGTAAAAAGTATGAAATAAATCGAAACATTTTTATATTTTAGATTATTACAAAATAACCACCCTTTGCTTTGATGACTGCTTTGCTCTCTTGGGATTCTCTCGATGAGCTTTTTGAGGTGGTCACAAAAATGGTTTTCCAAAGAGTCTTGAAAGAACTTCCCAGGCGTTCATTGAGAGACGGCCATAGGTTAGTATTTCAGTCAGTACAGCAAACGGCGGCTACTTTAAGGATTCTAAAATATAACACATTTAAAGGTCTTTTACAATTTTTGGTTTGCTACATAATTGCATGTTTTCAGTCACTGTTTTGATGCTTTTATTTAGAATCTACGTACAATGTAAATAGTCATAAACACAAAGAAAACCATTAAATGAGAAAGCCGTTCTAAAACTTTTGACCGATGGTGTACATACACTCATTTGGCTGGTGCCCCTCGCTATTGAAGCGTATGTATTTAGGCCAACACAAAAAAATAACCCCAAGTCAAGTAAAATGGGAATGCTAAAAAAAAATCAAAAGTCAGACATGTTTTATGGGTGAACAAATGTGATAATTACTTTTTATTTCGTAATTTATGTTTACTGTGTCTATACTTACCACCCCCTACCCACCCACCCCATTTACAAGCTGCCATTGCTTACAAAGTCATATAAAGAAGCAGACAAATCCCGGCTCCCCAGCAGGGATATACATAATAATTATTTTGTAGATATGATGCTTATTATTTTAACAATAAATCAGGACACAGCTCATACAAAATATTACATAGCAATTATGGAGAACTAACCCTTTATTTAGGACGAACTTTTCCTGCAGTGAAAAATTGCGTAAAAAATATCAATACTTCTTAATCCTTACCATATTTCATGTATGTCTGGCCAGTTGTTTGAGGACCAGCGCTTTATAACCTGTGTTGCTCAGTAAATGAAAGTTTCAATAATTGTCTGTTTAATTTTCAGAACCCAGAGGAAAAAGTGGAGACACAGGAAGGAACCGATGCCAGCAAATCAGAGATCAGCCTCGTCTATGAAATCGCCCTCAAGAGAAACTTGTCTGTTAACTTTGAGGTAAGAACAAATCAGGCAGTCCTTTTAGGTGCATTCAATCATATTACCATATGATGACACTATTAATGGTATCACTGTGAATTATGAAGTAATGATCTCTTTTGGTTAAAAAAACAACACAAAATGAATAGGGGGAGAAGATAAAGTGATTCATCATTTCCAGGGAGTGTAAAAAGGTCACTTTTGCTAAACCCAAACATTTCTTCAGCTTAAGAACTCATAGAGATTAGTCTGCAGGGCATGTGTTTTCCTCGTTTTTACCTGACAGGTCATCAAAGGTAGTTGCATGTCAAGATTTTAAATGGATCGTGTTTCTGTACTGGATGAGCCACAACGAAAGGAGCTTCGGTTTGTTTCTATCTATGTACATCACCTAGTAAAGTAAGATTAACGGTATGAGTAATTATTACCATTATTAAGAATTACTCCTTCGTGTCGAAACGGTGAATCTACAGTGTAACATTGATTTCTAGAAGCTTGATAATTCAGCACAAGACCCATCTCAAGATTGTAGTTTTGAGCCTTGCTAGAAGTTGAAGGAGTTTGGAACGAAGATAAGTCAACTTTTCTAAAAGCTGTCATGTTTTAAAAAGCAGACAAATGAGCATAGATGTCACTTGGGGTCCTGCTCTTAAACATTTTTAGATAAGGAACTCGGAGGCATTTACAACACACACCTACACACACGTATAGGACTGAAACAATTAATCGTGATTAATCAGTTATTGAAATAATCGTCAACTAATTTAATAATCGAATAATAGTTAACTGGAGTATACAGACTCTAAAACATGCCATTCGCTGAAAGAACAACCCACCCAGAGCAGCAATTAGGCCTAACATTGTGCAAGAAAAATATATACCGTCCATTTAGCATTTAAGATGGAAAAACCTTCATCTGTAAATTTGGTCTATCCAGACCTCCTCTAGTAGCATAGCTGTATCTTTACCTTGTTTAAATTCTGTATAAGATCTCCTATTAAGCACCTTTTGCTATCAGAAAATTAATCGATTAATTGAAAAAATAGTCAACAGATTAATCAATTAGCAAAATAATTGTTAGTTTGCAGCCCTACACATATTATAAGCTCTTGACAAGCAATATATTTCCTCCATTTAAACCCAATTAGTTTAAAATCGTTTTTATTTAAGTCTGGCATTGGGAATTTTTTTTTTTTAGATTGTTTCGATTGGTCAGAAACTCAAAAGTCCAATCGTTCTTATCAACGAACGCATCAGACTTTTCCATGTGAATGTCGTTAGAGCAGGAAGAAGAGGATGCACAGACATGTACAAAGACCTTACAACTAAACGGTATTTTCTATGACATATGTTGACTTGCTTGCAATTCATGCTGAGAAAGCAGGACTTCAAGCAGATAACAGGAAAGCTAAATGGAGTACAGCAACGTTGCTTTGTTTATCTTTTTGAGCTTTCAAACTCTGCCAGTTACGGAACATGTTGGATTTGCACCTTTTTGGAAATTGAAGAGTTTCAGTAATGATCTACATTGTCTAGAATAGAACAGCTGTTTTTGTAATGCTAGCCAAGCTAATTGCCAGGAACTCTAGAAAAGGATATTTTAATCTGTATTGGCAGTTCAGTGGTTCACAAAAACTTGGACGTCAGATAATTTGCAACAACACTGTGATCGATTCATCTCTAGATGTGATCCTCCTTTAACATTCGTACACATTTATTGAGCATTAGTTTTGTGACATTATCATTGGGTTTCATGGGCATTGACTTGCTTTTTGATCTGCACAATCGAGGTACACGAGTATTTATCCATTAAATCCACTCTCTTAGCCCCAGAAGTTGCCAGCTTGGGCAACAGTTCTGTTCCTTGAATCATCCCTGGGGGTTACCAATCAGTCCCCAAAACAAACTCCCACCCAGTTAGTTTTTTTGGTACACATGATCCTACCGTCAGAGTTGCAACCTCCAAGTCAATGTAGCTAACTCTGTCCTCATATGACCTGCTCTGTTCTTCTTGGCTTTTACCGTATCTTCGCTGACTCATCTAATATTCTCTCCCCAAGCCACCACCCCCTCTTCTTCGTTTGCACTCGGTAAGGTGCCATAAACAAGGGAAGCTCAGTTTACACTGTGTGCCCCCTCCCTTCCTCCTTAGACCTCTCCCTTCCATCTCCATCTTTCCCAAAAATCACAAATGAGGCAGTTGCGTGTGGAGACAAGGGGGAGATGCAGACGCAGGAGGAGAAGTAACGCAGTTTCTCCCTGCTTACTTGGCTTGTTAATATGAGTTTACACAACATGGGAAAAGTTATCTGGAAAACTGTAGTCCTCCCATTTGTTCCCCTCACCTTCCTCTGTGCATTTGCATATCAGAGCAGGATGTAGCTTTCATTCCTGGAACAGTTATTAATTATTTAAGCCAGCTAAATCAGGGGTTGAGGTAATTCATTATCTGTCATGTCTTTGTCACTTTCCGTAATTACTCTGTCATTTTCAGTGTTTTTTAAAAGCAGCCGCGCTCCTCTGCACCATCTCTTGTTCTCACTCATTAAAGTTTTTTCTCACTTTTTACCTTTTTTAATTACATTTAAAATCTCTGTCAATCTTTCCAATTGCCTGCCTTATGATTTCTGTGTGGTTCCCGTGTTTCCAGTAAACTTGGAATAATTTAAAGGATATCTCCTTCTGTGCTTTTATTTAGTCAATTTTGACTGTCCTTGTAATATGGTCCGTATTCAACCCCTTTACACATCAGTGATTGTTATGTGGTCTATGGAGCTTTTTTTTGCAAAAATTATGAATTTGATTTAGAATACAGTATATGAGCTCTTCTGGAGGCCTTGTTAGCCCCCTTCACAAGACCCTTCCAAGCCAGGCCTGAACAGAGACATTCACAAGTCAGTTTTCCAAGTCCAAGTCGAGTCACGTCATTGAGGGTCAAGGTCAAAGTCGGGTCTCAAGTCTTTGAGGGGCGAGTCCAAGTCAAGTCTCAAGTCTTTCACTCAAATTCAGAGTCGAGCCTTAAGTAATGACTGAAATAAACATTTTCTCATTAAATCCATAACATCGAGCTCACCTCTAACCCTCTATTGCTGTAGGTTAGGATTCCACACCTGTACCGTTTGTCCTTAGGCGTAAATTATTATGTGAACATTTAATAATCGTCTTCCAGTCTTTAATATTTATTTACAGTTATCATTTAATCATTTAACATTACATTTACAATCCAAAAATCTACTAAGGCCTAATTTGAAAATTGATAAAATTTAATATTTACCCCAGTGGAAATATAGGCATTTGTCCTCTAAGGAAAAAAAACAGAAAGAGACTGAAACCTGTTAATGTAAGATTTCTGAATGAATCAAGCAAAGTGCCGTTAACGCTGGTTTATCCCTGTCTCCATATCGTCCACTACTTCATTATATATTGCAGAAAACAGGGTTTTGAGTGTTCTCTTCTCCTCACTCTGAGATTTTTAAAAAACATTAGGAAACAATTTTCTTAATCCACAATTAAACCTTTGTTCTCAATTCTAAATAGTAAAGATGTATAATACGTATAATGTACAATATAAAATAATGAATGTGATAAAGTCTAGTAAAAAAATAAATGAGCGTTAAACTTCTGAATGGACAGAAAAGTAAGTGCTTTTATTTTAACATTTTCTGCTGAATGAAAGAGGAAGTGTTTTTAATTTGATATTTTTAGATGCAAATGTCCTTGTAATGTTGCAGCTAGCTTAACAGCGAGAAAATGTCTGACGCAAGTCACGTTTATTTTGTTTGCTAAATGATCAAAAGACAGCCTTCATTTGGAGAGACAGACATGAACAGATTGTTTTTAGCCATTAACAGCCCATAATCCACCAGCGTCACTGGCTGATAATCAAGCACACCCTTTCACAGTAAAACAGTAGCTTACATACCAGCTTCCTTTCGCTCTTCATTACATGAGGCAAAAACTGTCATTAAGACTTGAGTCTCAGATGAGGAGTCCAAGTCAAGTATCAAGTCTTTAGGGGACAAGTCTAAATTAAGTCTGAAGTCTCTGATTTTTGCAGCCTAAGTATGACTTGAGTCTGACTCTCAAACTGGACTCATCATCTCTGCCCATGAGCACTTCTTTCCCTCTTGTGACGTGTAAAGACCAAGGACGGATAGGGAAGGAGCTGAGAATTGTGCATTACCTAAAAGAAGTCACCAATGATAAACAGGGTAATAATTCTTTAAACCAGAGGAATAAAGTGGAAAAATGATCAAGGCAAGTGTTATCTTTTACTTTCACTTGCAGCTTCCATATCAGCCATACTAAAATGTCTGAGACACGTTGCACTGAGCGGAAAACAAGATTTAATCAACTGAGATGTATCAAATGAAGGCAAAACCATGATGGCATGAGAACCCAGTGACACTCAAAAAAAACGCTTGCACAGAAGCTGTCTTATTTTCAGTGTCTAATGGTTTCTAAATGAAAAAAACTAAATAGTGGGAAAAAAACAGTTTTTGTGCTGATGCACTAATTCTCCAATTTACCTTTTGTTATATATCTATTACATTCTTCCTTCATGCTGAACCTTACTCCGTTTCATTTTGGTGTGTATGGCAATTAAAAGCAAATACATATTTGATTTACTGATATCAAAAAACTTTTAGTTTAAGAAAAAGGCTTATTTGAATAAGTTTTACATTCCTTGTAATGGCACAGCGCTTAAAAGTTTATGTACATCCAATTACTGACCAAAATTCAATAATTCGTAGGAAATCATAAAATAAACCAATTTAAACTATAAAATTTAGAGAACCGAGGAGGGAAATTAACTACTGAGGCACGTCAATTAACATGACACACTGTAACAAATAAATATTAGGTTTAAGAGGTAAACACTGCACTCAGCTGTATTATGCATGGCATAAGTTGACCTAAATTGAAAGGTGCTTGCGTTGACGCAGGTTCTGAGGCTGCTATGATAAAGTTGTTGACGTCAATATCTATGTAAAGAACAACATGGCTGCCCTGCTGGGATCAAGATTAGCACGGGGCAGTAAGGGCGTCTGACCCACAGACTCCACTCTCTACCTCTTTTAAGACCAATCAGCCTCACCCACAGATTCTACGTCTTCTTTCTATAATCAATCAATTGTAATTTTGTCGCAAGTTATCTATTGTATAAAACAGGTATGCAATATGTGTTCGGGGCCTTCTCTTCAGGATGTCATTTGCGCTTTAGCAGGTGCAGTGGGCTGATCCGAGAGGGGGTCCTTGAGCCGCCAAACCCTAAACTCCATTAAATCCTTATCACAAAAAAGTAGTTTGTGGTCTTTCTCACATCAATGAATGCAATGAGTTTTTAAACTCAAAAGCTTAACAACAGATCTCTCTCCTGTGAGCATGTTCCACTTAGGCAACGTTTTCACATTATTTCATCCTTTCCTTTACCAGGGCATGAAATTACCCGTAAGTCAGTGTTCGAGTGTCTACTTTCCCATCACTCTGCTACGATGAGGGTCGCCACCACCCCAAGAGCCAGTTGGCTCACTTAATCCCCCTGTCAGGCAATATCAAACAGATGTCAGCATCAAAGAGGAACCTATCTATAAATCACAGCTTGTGTGTTGCAGTTGGGGGGCAGGACATAAGAGAAGAGTGTCCAAGCCAAAAACCACCCATCTTGCAAGGAGCAGTTTCCCTCAGGGCATGTCCATCCACCGCTCTTCACAAAAGGGTCTTTCTTCTCTGTACCAGTCCTTACCATTGTCGTACCTTGATCCCACAGCCTCCTCTTCTACAGTACCTGAGTTCCAGCTTGTACAGATCCTCAAACCGCCCAGGGTATTAATGTCTCCCTGAGAAGCCGAAATGAAGGCCTCCCATGTTTGAATAAGAAAGGGTAAAGAGACAGGCGCAGGAAAAAAAATCAACATTGAATTACAGAAAGCTTCCTGTGTACAACCTGATCTCCTTGTCGTCGGGTGGTAGACGGGCGTGTTTGCGTGTTTGTTTGCGTGTCTGTGTGCGGGCTTGGCTTGTAGGTGAATAGGAGCTCTGAAATCCCATCGGCAGCAGTGCAGATCCTGTGTCGGCTGCCAGGAGACTGACTGTAGCTCGTCTGCTGCTATCCTAGACCGAGGGAATCTGAAATGTTGTACCCGTACACTTTGTGTCACACATTCTGTTGAATTAAATGCTTCCCTGCACAGGCTCCATTTGGTTTCTTTCTTCCTGAAGCTAAAGCAATACTGTTGCTGGCTAAATGGTTTGAGAACACAGACATACTTTTTAAATGCTTATAAATAAATTTAATGTCAACCATTCAGCATGTTTTTTGTTTTTAATGGTCAGAGTGTTTTTCTTGATTTAAAAATTTTATTGCATTTTGAACTTACTGAAGTTACTGTAGATGAAGAGATAAACTATATTGCTATTTGTTGAGTCTTTTTAAAAATGAAAAAAGTTGTGAGAAAAGGATGAGTCATCATTGTTGCGTCCATAAATGTTTGCAAGGTTATATGTTATATTACAAATCAATATAGTAATAATTATAAATCTACCATGTGGATATACTATAGATTTATTGCGGAGGAATTGAATTTTTTATGCAAAACATTGATACACCTCTTTGTTTAGTATTATATGTCAATGAGTAAATATGGCTATGTTGATTAAATTTGAGGTTTCGTACTTCTGAATTTGAAGGGTAAAAAACATGTCTGCTTTGATATACTTCAGGTGAGTAATAATTTTCATTCTTTAGCTGCGCTCATTCCAAGACACCGGTTTAAGTTGCTGTATGTTTATTTGAGGATAAATCAGTGATGGATTGACATAAATAGTTTGGATGAGGTGAGGGCCTACTGATGTGCATGTGCATCAAGTTAGTTTAAGAAAGATAAACAAGTTAATGAAATAAAAAAGGCAAAAATAAAACAGAAAAGAGAAAATCACAAGTGGTAAGAGACTATTTGTGTTCAAATTGATTCGGAGTTAGTGAGAGGGATGGAGATTTAAATGCAAACCTAAGTCCATGTATTGTGATTGATGTAAGAAAACTATTTAACAGAGTTTAAAAGAGCCTGAGTGTAATGTAAGAGTTACGGTAGAACTGCCCATCTATGTAAAGTGTGTCCACAATGAGATTGACAAGTTTATTATTTTGTTGGTGTTATTTCGTGATTGAGTGCAGGATTTTGCATCGTTTGTTGATTTCTCGTGGATACTGGACATTGAGCCTCTTATGTTGTTACTTTCCTTTACTTTTGATTAGTTCTTTGTGTTTGTAATGTTCCAGCTTGGTGATAATTGGACGGTCTGGCTTTTGTTTCTGCGGGATAAGAAACAAATGAATGAATGCGGTGGAAGGTGATCTGCTTCACGGTTTCCAGTGGAAGTTTGAGCTGTGTTCTCACAAATTCTCTTGTCAGAACTTCGAGGTTGTCCAAAGTGTTTTCAGGAATGCCAAAGAAAATAACATTGTTTCACTTGCTTCTTGTTTGAATGTCCAATATCATTTTTATCTTTTATGGTTTTGTCAACAGTGCCATGGAGTGCATTGTTAGTGTTGCAGTTTTTCCGATGTAGTTGTGTGCATATTCCAGACTTGATCAGAGTTTTTTTTTAGTTGTACCTTTACAAGTCCGTCTAGATTTTTGTTTATAAATGCGAGAACACTGACTTCGATATCTCTTATCAGTAAGTTGCTGGTGTCGGTGGATGATGTCTTCCAGCGTTTGTGTGGAGTGGGGGTCTCCTGTTGTGTTGAGGAATTGTTCGTATTATCCATTGTGAACTGGTAGTAGTAGTTATGGATGTCAGCTTCCAGATCAGGTATATCCTCCAGTTTGTAATGCATTTTTAGAAATGTAGAAGACAAATTTAAAGGTTTGACAGGTCTGCTGAAAAGGTTTGTTTACTCTGGGTGGACGGGTGCCGCCATGATGAACTTCCCCCTCAGGTTAACATCTCGCGAGATTAGCCTGACTGCATCCCCTGGCTCAAACACAACCATTCTGTTCAGGTACAAGGACCAGGGAAGGAAAATAAGTACAGAAAGAGGCTTAAGTTCCAAAAAAAACTTTAAAAGATCCTTGGAAATGGGGGAGAACTATTGAACAAGATGGCTTTAACAGATTATGGAAACTTTCCCTTTTGAAGCAAAGCATAAAGAAATTAGAGGAACTTTTTTGTTTGAACTATACAAACCCTGAAGTGTGCAATCTACAACTTGCTGCCTACGGTAGTTTATGTGCCAAACTATTTCTTGGCTTGGAAGAGGAACTTCCTGGAGTTTCTGCTCGTTGCCTGACAACTAAACAATGAGATATAACAAAATCAAACTGGGAATAGCACAATCCCGTTGTCTATCTCGTTATTTCTGAGACAGGGACGCCTAATTCAGTTTCGGAAAATTATGAAAAATAGTTCATCTTCAGATGAGCCTGAGTTCTGTTTTGGTTGCAAATCCATTCACAAACACAGGAGCATCTGTGTGTCGGTTTCTATCCCAGGGAATCCTCTCACTGAGTACTTACACATGGTCTTGTGATGAACAAGGAGGGAGAGGAAGGCGGAGAGGCAGTCAGAGAACCGAGAGCAGCTGAAGGGCCACATTGCGAGGCTTGTTACTGCTCATGTGCGGCCAGAAAATCTATCTGCAGTCCGTTACTGGTTCATATCTGTTCCCTCCGTCTGACGTAATCTTAGCTGAGAAATGGCCAAGCAGTGTGAAGTGTCATCACCGCACACTACTGGGTCAGTAAAAAACGTTCAGGTATTCAGTGTTTCCAATCGTGCTAAGTGTTAGTATGTACAAGGAGCTGTCATGTTGCATTTCCTTTCTCTGGTGACAAGTAACACCAGAGTAGATCCCCCTGTGTTGGAGGGAGTTCAGCTGTTTAGTTGGACAGTGAGCGCTTCAAGGCCTCCCTGCATCCCTCATCCCTTTGCATACAATCTACTCATGCTGAAAGTCTTACTCTCTGCCTTTTTGTTTCTTAATTAAATTGCAAAGTTTTTTTTGAGTCCATGTAGCTGGAGAGGAAGTGCTCATATTCTCCTCCCGTTTTTCCCCAAGCTCTGGTATTTGTCTGTGTTGATGTTTGAAGCATCTCAGGAATGCCCGAGCCTGCTCCTATCAGTGAAATCAGTTTTATCGGTCACTGGGTTTAAATTAAGTGTTTCTAGATTGCGGCTGATTGCTCCAATTTGTGCTGTCTGCGCCGCAGCTCCAGCTTTAGTAAAGAAATTTTGCAGAGCGTGGGAGGAGGGTGAAAGAGAGATTCCAAAGGAAAAAAAACAGCATCCACCATAAACCATTAAGGCCTGAGACGCAGTTTAAACATGGACACATGTCAGGCGACTCTGTGTGTTATAACTCTGGAGTCATACGTTTGTGAAACCTAAGTCATTTCCTACGTAAATGTTAGAGAGAACCCCACCTGCTGCACACACATTGTTCTCAGACTTCATAGGAAGTAGATGTGATTGCAGAAGCATGACCTAACGCCAGCCGGTGTTTGTTTTAGGTCTCCCAGGTGACCAGAGGCTAGAGGAAGGAAACTGAGCCTCTATCACCAGAGACTGTCATTTAGGAACATGTTACTCTTCATGCATGTGTATGTGTGTGTCAATGCTTTTCGGCTCAGTGTGTGTTGTATATGATTACCATGCGCATATGGGTGGATAGAGCAGATGTTTTGGACCACCTGGTCTAGCTTGCTTGCACACAATGTACATGACAAAACACTGACACACGTCTATTAATTTTTCTCTCTCTCTCCCTCTCTATTTATTTTTGTTGTGAACATTTGAAAATCTTTCCTAGGTGTTAAAGGAGAGTGGCCCGCCTCACATGAAAAGCTTCCTGACCCGCGTCACTGTCGGAGAGTTCTCTGCCGAGGGCGAGGGGAACAGCAAGAAGCTGTCCAAGAAGCGTGCCGCTCTGTCCATCCTGCAGGACTTGAAGAAGCTCCCCTTCATACCGACTGTGGAGAAACCGAAGACGCACTACAAGAAACGCACCAAGACTATCCTCAAGGTGCTGCAGGCGAATTGAGGGGGGTGGGCAGGAGAGAGTCGGAGAGAAACAGCAGGCTGTGATTTGTAGCATATTTGTAGATACATACAATGAAAGTGAAGACAAAGAAAAGCTGAATTATGTACCAGTATAAGGCTGGGCCAGAATGAGATTCTCATTTGAGCTACAACACCACAGTTTTATCAAAGGACATTTGCTCTTTATAGAGTGACACTAGCAGTATAACAAGTTGACGTTAGCAGGATAATTAGCCTGGCTTTCGTAGCAAGCCTGCTGTCCGCTGCTTTGCAGACATGCTGCTTGAATCTTGCACACTGTAATTTTACATTAGCTTAAAAACAAGTACAGGGGTTGGACAATGAAACTGAAACACCTAGTTTTAGACCACAATAATTTATTAGTATGGTGTAGGGCCTCCTTTTGCGGCCAATACAGCGTCAATTCGTCTTGGGAATGACATATACAAGTCCTGCACAGTGGTCAGAGGGTTTTTAAGCCATTCTTCTTGCAGGTTAGTGGCCAGGTCACTACGTGATACTGGTGGAGGAAAACGTTTCCTGACTCGCTCCTCCAAAACACCCCAGAGTGGCTCAATAATATTTAGATCTGGTGACTGTGCAGGCCATGGGAGATGTTCAACTTCACTTTCATGTTCATCAAACCAATCTTTCACCAGTCTTGCTGTGTGTATTGGTGCATTGTCATCCTGATACACAGCACCGCCTTCAGGATACAATGTTTGAACCATTGGATGCACATGGTCCTCAAGAATGGTTCGGTAATCCTTGGCAGTGACGCGCCCATCTAGCACAAGTATTGGGCCAAGGGAATGCCATGATATGGCAGCCCAAATCATCACTGATCCACCCCCATGCTTCACTCTGGGCATGCAACAGTCTGGGTGGTACGCTTCTTTGGGGCTTCTCCGCACCGTAACTCTCCCGGATGTGGGGAAAACAGTAAAGGTGGACTCATCAGAGAACAATACATGTTTCACATTGTCCACAGCCCAAGATTTGCGCTCCTTGCACCATTGAAACCGACGTTTGGCATTGGCATGAGTGACCAAAGGTTTGGCTATAGCAGCCCGGCCGTGTATATTGACCCTGTGGAGCTCCCGACGGACAGTTCTGGAGGAAACAGGAGAGTTAAGGTGCACATTTAATTCTGCCGTGATTTGGGCAGCCGTGGTTTTATGTTTTTTGGATACAATCCGGGTTAGCACCCGAACATCCCTTTCAGACAGCTTCCTCTTGCGTCCACAGTTAATCCTGTTGGATGTGGTTCGTCCTTCTTGGTGGTATGGTGAAATTACCCTGGATACCGTGGCTCTTGATACATCACAAAGACTTGCTGTCTTGGTCACAGATGCGCCAGCAAGACATGCACCAACAATTTGTCCTCTTTTGAACTCTGGTATGTCACCCATAATGTTATGTGCATTTCAATATTTTGAGCAAAACTGTGCTCTTACCCTGCTTATTGAACCTTCACACTCTGCTCTTACTGGTGCAATGTGCAATCAATGAAGACTGGCTACCAGGCTGGTCCAATTTAGCCATGAAACCTCCCACACTAAAATGACAGGTGTTTCAGTTTCATTGTCTAACCCCTGTAAATAGTCTTGTAGTTTTTACAGTCTGTGTTTATCACAGCAGGAAATATACCCAAACAGCCACATTTGTATAGTAGCCATCTTTCAGCCAGCTGACCGCCAGTATGCTATTCCCCATACAGATGGATATAACGCTGGGCCCTCCAGCAACCTCTCTGGCAACTCATTAAAAAGGGCTTTTAGCCGCATGAACATTACTGAAAGCAAAAGTGTTGCAACATTAAAAACCTTTGTTTTCTTTCTTTACCACTTTTTATCATCTTTCCACCAGAACTTGCAGATAAGTTAATGTTTTTATGCATTACAACCAATCATTCAATATTATCGGCTCAGTTAGTTATTTTCGAGTTATTGGAATTTTGGGTTGCATGAATATGATTCTTGGAGCTGATTGTATCTCTTCAGGTGAATAACCCGAAGAATTTAAACCGCAGACCACATTTATAACCACCACCCTTTAACGTTGTGTAGCATGGTATCACACTGAAAATTTTAGAAGAATGTCCGGACTTTAATTAGTGCGCATTTTTTCAGTGGGGAGATATAATAATTGTATATGTCAAGATATTGTCATATTTTATTTTATTTTTATAAAATCACCAGTGGCACAAGTTTTTGGCTATTAATAGGTTGTACTAGGGGTGCCCGACCGATCGGCAATTGACCAATACTTGCATGTAAAACCGATCTTTTCTACCTGCGGGAAGGTCTGAAAATCAGCAACTGTCCCCTTTTGGTTTGCCGTGAGACACATGCCGCACTTTATTTTTTGAAGAATGTTTCACTTTTAGGAGCTTTTGTCCTGTAAGATGGCAAAGCTTGTGATTTTGTTAAAACAAAATACTGCTTTGCACTTTATTTTTGGTAAGAGGCTCAAAACAGGTCTGCAGTCTAACCTGTTGTGGAAGTTTTGTTTGTTTTTAAAATATGAACAATTAAAGACTAAAGGAACTAATTTTTTTTTGTTTAGATTCGGTTTAGTCAATGGAGCAGTTTGGACTGCAATGCTCCAGTCTTTTCATTTATACTTTAGAGCACCACCTCATGTAAAGTTAAAACAAGTTTGTATTGTTTCATAGGTATTGTTCCATGTTTTTCAATAAAATAAGATTGGAACATTGAAATTGTATTGTGACTTTATAACACCTGACCGTGTCAGTTAAAAAAAAATATTCGTATCTGTCAAAATCTGAATTTGCAGGTCAGGCTTTTTTTAAACATCAGTAATCGGCCAGAAAACTGGAATCGGTGCACCCCTAGTTTGTACAACCGCTTTTGCCAGTAATAAGACACTAGGTATCCTCACATAACTTTTCACAAGGTAGGAGCATACAGGAAGGAACCTCTGCAAAACCTCTCCAGACCATCTGGGGTGCTCGTCCTTTCTAATGCTCTCTTATCTTCAACTGACCCTACAGGTTTTCCATTAGATTTGGTTTTGGTGGCAGTTGTGGAAGAAGGATGATTGTGTGTCTGGTAAACCATTTCTGTGTTTATTTGGTCATATGTTTTTGGATCAGTATCCTGCTAAAAAATCCAGTGATGACACATCAGTTTACTGGTAGAGGGTACTGTATTTTTATAGAACTTTCGGTGACAATAAAGTCTTTGAGTTAAACTAATTATGTTATTCCCGTTTCCCTTCCAGACGGGACCCGACTACGGTCAGGGCATGAACCCAATCAGCCGATTAGCCCAAATCCAGCAGGCCAAGAAGGAGAAGGAGCCGGAGTACCAGCTGCTCTCTGAGAGAGGGATGCCCCGACGTCGGGAGTTCGTCATGCAAGTGAGCAGATTTGAATTTTGCTTTCTCTTTATTTCTTAATTAACTCTGTTAATGTGACATTTACAGAATATGTCAGGGTTATTTAACTTGTCTAGAAACATATAGAACAACTATAGAATTTATTTATTTATTTTTTGCTTTTACGATTCTTTTCCCAAGAAAACCTTTCTGAACTTCTGATACAATTTATTAATATATTGTTGCTTTCACATTAAATGGCAATGTCACCGTTATATAAAAAAGATAGGCTAAATACCCGACCTAAGAACAATCCTGTAGGAAAGTATTCTTACACCCTCACCTTTTCAGATGTTATTTTACAACCATAAACTTCTATTTTTTTCAGTGGGATTTTCTACGACAACTTAAAGTCATGGACAGTATTAAAGTGGAGGGAAAAGGATGGAATTTTTTATTCCGGGTGAAAGGATTCCCGGGTAATTCCTGGGTTTTCTGTTTCCACTGTTCTGAAAGGCTGTGAATATTTTTTTTAAATCATGCTAATGACGTATGGGTAAGTTGTGAAGAGACCTGCACTAAACCTCCAGTCCAGCAGGTGGTGGTAATAATATAGTTTGGTTTTTTTTTGTGGTAATTTTGGCGTCCACCATATCATTCCTTGTCACCAACTCAAAGTCCCACTAAATGTCTTCATCAGCAAAAACACTTAAAAGAGCCTGGACCTCATCGTCCATCCACCTATTACACGTCCTCCTCTGGTCAATTTTCGATCACAAAATGTACGCCTATATATGAATCTCGTATAAAGTAGAAAACAACAGGACAACACCATGCAGACCTTAAATATGGCGGGTGAGCGGAAGTCAGAACACTGCAAGAAACAGTGCACCAATCAGTATTTCTCAGTGCATAACCCCGCCCCTCAACAATCCCAGGTTAATCTGAATGTCCTACCCCCAGATCAGGACCTTTCACCCAGAAAAATTTAACCGGGAAATTTAAATTACTCGGTTAAAATTAGAGCTTTCAAAATCCCAGGGTAATGAGTGAAAGTCTCTGTTTTGGTAAAAGGGCTAATAAAAAGCTCTGCTAGAATGGCCCAGTCAAAGTCCTTACCTAAATCAAGGTAGGAATCTGTGAAACATGTATAAATGTAAATAGGTTAAAACTGGACAAAAATCCAATAAAACCTGGTTAAAAAATACGGAATTTTGAATTTGAAAAAGATTTATAAAACCTACAGTCATAAAGAATGGCATGGATAGTTTCTTGTGATGGGATTTGTTTGTCATCTTATTGGGTGAGGGATAAAGAAAAAGAATAGAGGAAGACAAAGAAAGCTTTGCCACTAGATATCTTTATTAAATATGGAAGAATTTAAAATTTAAAGCAGAGGCAAATTATCCTTATAAAGACACTGGGGAAAATCTCTGCTAGTCAGCAAACTTCTTATCACGGGGTGCATTTGAAATCCATGAATCTCAAGGTCTGTGTCTAGACAGCCTTCTGTGTTTACCATGCCGATGGTACTTTTTATTCAGAGTCACTGGTTGTTCCAGTAATAATGTCTGCAGGTCAGCTTGACTTTACATTGACAATCAACTTTGCCCAGATAAAATAAAAATATTCTTTGTTAAATTTCAGTTACCTGAAAGAAGGGCCTGTTTTTAATGGCTTTTATGAGAAAAGAGCAACACTGCTTGCCAGAATTGTCCTTAAAATAAAAGACTTTTAGTCGAATCACTCT
The DNA here is from genome assembly GCA_036173005.1 of Crenichthys baileyi. Classification (NCBI taxonomy): domain Eukaryota; kingdom Metazoa; phylum Chordata; class Actinopteri; order Cyprinodontiformes; family Goodeidae; genus Crenichthys; species Crenichthys baileyi. The sequence goes on from JAHHUM010000311.1 coordinate 169,712, forward strand.
AATTCAAACTAAAAAAGATGAAGAATGGTCAAAAGATGACATAATGCACTCTCTGGACAAATGGGGCATAAATTTAATCTGCTGAGTTTAGGACAGATTGATTAATCACAGATTGGGGTTATGTTGGGATTTGTTGTGAAGGGCAAAAAAGAAAAAAGATGACCGTTTCCCTTTGCTCTGCACATAAATCTGTCATGCTAATCGCAGTTGGCAGTGCACAACATTTTCAACAATAAAATCTGTCTCCAAATGCACTCTCATGTGTAGCTTTATAAAAATGTGAGCATATAAAGTTAAAATACTCAAAATAATTGAAACATGGTGCATTAGAAAAACGAGGCTCTGGCAGTGCTCAGCCAGTGCTGAGCGATTTTATGCTAGCTCGTTTTACAGCTTATTCATTTTTCGAAGTGACTGAGTTTGTGCACTGTCCTTTCAGTAACAACAACTGTTTGAGACTGGTGTTATGGCTATTTAGTTCAGTGAACTTGGGTCGAATTGTCTGAGTTGGGTTGTAGCTCCTCAAAACCTTCTTGTGCCAATTTCCGCTGACAGATGTGGTCCACAGTGTTACATCCATTCACACATCCATGAATTTTCTTAGTTTCGGGTTTATGATAAATTGATTCAAGTGTTTTGCTTTTGTTTGATTGATTTTTCCTTGGGCAGAATGAATGTGGTTTTTCTTCACACAGGCTCAGAATTATACATACAGGATCAACTATATACATGCACAACTTCTGAGGTAGAATTAATTTAAAATGGCCCGTTACCAAACCCATACCTCCTTTTAAACACATTTTCAAAAGGTTTGAAGATGGGACTTTTAGCCTGCTGTATCCATTTCAGTCAGAGTCAGTTTTCATGTAAGTTTGGGATCAAGTCTAGTTGTTTCAATGGTCTAGCCGTTGTTTTGTGGTAGAGTTGAAAAATTTGGAGGTAGTCCTCCAAACTCCTTCATTGTTCCATCCACTTTCAACAATGTACCGGTACCACTGACATCAAAACAGACTCATAGCATGATACTGCCACCACCGTGCTTAAGCATTGATACAGTGTTCCTAGGGTTGTCTGTTACCAGTGTCAATTGTAATATAATGTTTTAAGTTAGCTTTTGTTTTAGCCTTTTGACTAAAATGTAATTAGGTTTTTTATCACAATTCAATTGTTTGTTTAGTTTTAGTCCCCTGAATCTGAATCCCTTTTACATCTTTACAAACTCATCTCTTTTTACTTAGATCAAATAATTATTCTAGGATGGTTAGATGCTACAATTGCTAAAATGCAAAAATTGCACACAAGCAAAGTGAAATCGGATTGAATTTAATCTCCCTCTAATATTTTCATCTAATTTTTATTTATTAGGGAAAATGTCAGTCATTTTTGTCACAGTTTTAGTCATTTTCCATTAGCTTATCTTTAGTTTTCATTTCATTTCCATTTTGAGGGAAAAACGTTATGATGAATAATTGTCATTATTATTTTATCTGTCCATAAAAGGCGTTTAATTGCACCATCGAGGCAAGCTTGAAGGTGCCAGTTTTAGAGAAGTTGATTCTTACCATGCAATTTAACATTTGAATTATGATTTACTGTTAAATGGTAGTCGAAGTAAACAAAGCAAGGTTACTTTGCAAAATAAAAAATCTTTCTTTAATCACAGAGTTGGTTTGTTTAGAGATATTGAACCCATCACAGATTGTGACATTTTGTATTATTCCATTAAAAAGCCTTCTGTGTTTGGATGTAATTGTAACCTTTGCTGTTTTTCAGTTTTGTGTTCAGACTTTTTCTTAAATCACATCTTCCTGCTCTGGGTAAAATTTCCATTTTGTGGGATTTAAATCCATGTCACTTGTCTTTTGGCAAATGTTGTTAAATATATTTATTTAAAAATAACACAGGTGGGTTTATTTTTTCAGTTTCCTTTCCAATGTCTTCCGGTGTCACTAACGTAGGAATGTTATTGCGAGTGCATATTTCCACTACCAGTGGAAAAGATTCAGAGTAAATCCAGGCTGAGTCAGGATTAGATGATACGGCTGATGATGTCATCACTGCTGTCATCATGGAACATCACTTCTAACCTGTATGTTCAGAGTGAAGTATTGAACTTTGGCAACACATCCCTGAGGAGCACCGTGTCACATGATTTTACTTAAGAACGATGTGACTGATGAAGACACAGATGGTGTCGAAACACTAGTCTGTTTGCACAGACTGGCGTCTGCAGCTCTAAGTTAGCGTAGTAAAGCTGAAAACGGATCAGTGAGCTCCAGCCCTCTCTGTCTTTGTAAGTTTTAAGTCCTGTAGCTGTGCAGCACCTGATTCAGACGTTTGTTGGAAGATGGCGCAGAGTGTCTTAATTTTAATGCTATTGCTGCTGTTTTTGTATCTACACAACACATCCCTCATGAGCACTTTAGGTCTTTATTGTGTTGCTTGAATAAAAAATATTGCTAGCACACGTGGTATAAGGTAGTCCATTTATATCAGCTGGATTCTTTTTTTTTTTGCACTCATTCATCTTTCTGTCCATCTCTCAGTCAAACTCGTTCTCTTTGTTTTTCTTTCCATAATCCTCCTCTTTTATATGAAGAACAGAGCGTCTCTCACCATCAGGCAGTAATTCAGCCCCAAACCTATTCTGTATGCCTCTTTGATGCACACATTAGGCCCTGTGTGTGTGTGCGTGTGTGTGTGTGTGTGCGTGTGTGTGTGTGTGCGTGTGTGTGTGTGTGTGTGTGTTCTTTTGTGCAGTCCACTCACTCTTCTAAGATTTCCACATTGTTTCCCCCTGTAGGCAGCAGGGCTCAAATGAGTCTCTGTTTTCACATCTTTTGTTTAAACAGAAAAAAGCCTCCACCTTATATCAAATGCCTCTTAGGTGCTTATCAGTATTTAATACTTAATAAACAAGTAATTCTAGTTGGGAGTTGGCTATTTACTCTGACTGTATGTCGTTGCCAGATTTATGCATTCAGAACAGTACTTGGACCTGTCAGGCCACTTTGAATGAGTGCGCTGAGGCCTGGCTTTTCACAGGCTCCGGCTCCCCACAATGTTATTTGTACAGTGTAATTGTCTGTTTGTATAGCACAACGACGTCCGATCTGCTCTTGGAAATTTCTGCTTACATTCTGTGTGGACAGGTTTAATGCTTTGGGATTACTGAAAAACAAACACTTCACGTTGCATGGCTGACTTGGCTCAGGAAGCCCGAGCTCTCAGCTGAAAGTGAATGGAAGCCTAAGAGCTGGAGAAAGGCTTAAGAAGAGACACCAGTTAAATAACATTTTAATACAGCTCTGTAATATTCAGTCGTGTCATTTTCTCATGTGTATCCAATTGTTTGCCTCCTCACATGTGCGCAGGTGAAGGTGAATAACGAGGTTGCCACGGGAACAGGACCCAACAAGAAGGTGGCCAAGCGGAATGCTGCTGAGGCAATGCTGCTGCAGCTGGGATACAAGGCCTCCACAGTCTCTCCGAATCCCTCAGAGGTACAAATCAATCTCAACTGCAACTTCTGTATTTCCTTTTGAATCCATATATAAACCTCCAGCTCTGTTATGTTTTTCCATTTTATTTATTCCACTGTCATCACCTTACTGAGAATATGATGACCTTTCTTAGGTAACAGCATTTTGGAAAAGGGTTTAAAAGGTTTTTCACATTGTTTGGAAAAGTCGGGAGAAGTATGGAATTAGATTACGTTTTTGCCAGGTCTGGAAATGTTTGTAAAAGAGACTTAATTTTGTCCATCCATCCGTCCATCCATCCAGATTCCATGCTTATCTCTGTCGAAATATCTGCCCCAAAGTCACAGTGAACTTTTTTATTTAGAATTTAGAAATCTTCCAAAAAAGGTCAGAAACTCCTGACATTTCAGTCTGGAACAGTATAAAATTTTCCACATGAATTCTATCAAAAACTGAACTATATACAAAGAGAAATAAAGTTTATTTCCAACCACGTTTGAGCTTTAATCATTTTTATTAGGCCCTATTTCTCCAGCCATGTGCAAGCATACCAACACTGAGTCTACTTCCCTGATTTATCACCGGTCTCAGTGCTGCTAACCTATTACATAACACCTGCTGCTCTTCTAAACCGAGTGTTTTGCAAGCAACCATTGATCATCCTCATCTTTATTCACCTCATCGGTTTTCAAGCTTGAGAGAACAGAATCTGATAGACATTATGTTACATAACCCAGCTTTCTGTTAATTTTAATTGTCCTCCAGAAATCACCAAAGAATAGCTAACCATTGTTGTCACCAGCATGCTGGCTCCTGATAGCTGTAACCTTATGACCTTTGTGTATTTGATGCTATATGTAAGGCAGTAAATTAACATTCTGTCTGATGATGATATGTTGGAAAAAGGATCATGTTGAAAATATGGTAGAATCATAGCATCTCTATAAGTGCAGCGCTTGTTGGCTGTTTCCATTCTGCTGTGATCGGGACTTAAGGAAAGGAAAACAAGTGAATTAGCATCAGGGTCAAATTCACATTGCATAAAAAGCCAAATTTGGTTCTAAAACAGAAGTTTCTGAATATACAGTGGATTCCAGCTTATTGCAAGGCAGGGCTGGGTTGCCACAGATGGGGTCATGCTGACCTGATTAATTTGGCAACCCTGGTGAAGGTTTTCGAAAAAAAAATGTAAATATAAATTATGCATGTTCAATAATCTCAGGCCCACTGAAAGAAAAACAGCCCCAGAGAACACACTTCTTATTTGTTGCCTTGACAGCAGGTATGGGTTAGTTCAAGCGAGTAGCTATTTTGTTGTTGCTATTTCCTGAGTTTTGAATATCAACACATCTCTTGAAGTGTTTAGGTACTGAAAAATGGTACCATTTGATTGCTCGGTACCCATAAAAGTACCAGATTCGGTACCCATCCCTATTTCTGATCAATTGAAAAGAGTAAAGTTAAAATCAAACACTTCAATTACCTTTATTTTACGGTTAGCGGACGTTTTTGTCCTGACAACAACTTTTTTTCCTGGTTTTAAATATTTCTAAAAGTTAGTTCTAAAAGTTTGAGATTTAGCTGTTACAATAAAGCAATAATAGCTAATATTCTACTAATTAACTATAAACTTCAAGGTTTTTACATACATACAGCTACACACAGCTTTACTAGGGGCCCACAAGTGTGGAGGATGTGAATCTTGTTTCAGAAGAAGAAAGTAGCTAGCATTTCGTTTTATTATATCTGGGGTTGGGTTGGAATTAGAGCAGAAGGTAAGCCGGCAGGAATACTGTGATGACTTTGGCCATATCCTGCTGATAAACCATGGAACCAGCAATGCGCATGAATGTCGCTCTCACACTTCCCGCTTACCTGCCCACTTAAACCTTTTGATGGCTGCAGTCCCTTTCGGCAAGAAAATGCACCTTGCAATTCCGCGAAGTGGTTCAATAATAACTTCAGGGGAACATAAAAAGACTCCCAATCTAAATCCAATAAGGTCTCTGCTGCTCCTTGAAAATCCCACATTGCTTCTTACTTTTTCTTGGTAAAAGTTGGTCCTTGTCAATACAAAGCCATATTTGTCAAAATGTTTTGGCTGATGACATTTTTCTCTACAGAAAGTCAAGTCCTAAAAATATTTTTTTTCTTTGTGAAAGAATATCTGTACAAATTTCAATAATATGCAGCCTAATTAGCTCCTGGTAAGAATTAGATGGCTGATCTGACATAATTTGGTGGCTGATCTAATTTTCAGATGACCTTGAGCTCTATAGCCTTTGTAGCTCATTTCTCCTCCATCTTGCGTCATCCCCCATCCTATCCCTCCATCCCCTGAGAGCCTTTTTTTGTTCTTCATTCCCACTGAAGGATCTGAGGAAGGCTGTTCAGAGACAGTGGGTTGCATTTGTTTACCGCCATGACATCTCTTCTGCTGTTGCACGCATCAGGAATAATTTGTATCTGTTTCAAACACCTACTTATGGCTGTGTGTGATCGGGCAGGCAGATAGGCTTACCATTGCAGAAAAAGCACATTGAAAAGGAGCCCTTTTTTTCAAGTTGCTAAACATTGACACCCCCCTCTAAATAAGTAGCTGGCTTAGAGAGACAGTAGTCTCCATAGGCATCCCATCTTGTGAGCGTTTGTCTCTTTGTGGTCCAAACAGTAGGAAGGAACTTGTCTGACATGCGTGAAGAAGCTGTCTGTTCAAGCACCAACATCTCTCTTAACCCATCTCTGCTTCTCTCTGCATCTCTACAGATGGACAACAAAGGCTGGAACGGACAAAAGGCGTCTTTTACCGAAGCAACGAGTAACAGTGAGTATCGGCACGTCTCCCTGTGTGTCTATTACCATTTCTTTCTCCTCCTCCTCTCTGGCTGTCCAAAACCCCTCCGATCCCACAGGTGGGTTTAACCACCGAGATGGCCCGGCGTTTAATCTCTGTGACTGGTCAATGGGCTTCTGACTGTCAGCTTAATTGGCCGTGCGTCCTCGTGGGGAGCCTGTGAATTCAGGCTCATTCACGCGGTCATACAGGGCCAACACACTGGGGCCCTCTGGGGAGTCCCTTCACTACGTTCCTGAGCAAAAAACACGGCCTTTCACTCAGGATTAACACACAAGCACACAGAGGTACACACAAACACATATTGTTGATCCCACAAAACGGGCACCAAGTATATGTTGATATAAAATGAGGGTTCTTATAAAGAAAGATATATGACAGGATTTTATTAGGTATGATACACCTGTCGCAGACTGTATGGGTGTACATTAACCAGTGCTTAGCTTTTTAGCTACTTGAGCTCCCCTTCACACAAGTTTTGTTTTGTTCGTCTTTATGTCTAATCTAATGTGATTTTTTTTCAAGACAAACATGTTTGAATGAATGGAGGACATTAGGGCTGAAACAGTTAATCGCGATTAATTGTTTATTGATTAACTAATTTAGTAATCTAGAAATCTTTAACTGGATTATACAGACTCTACAACATGCCATTTGCTAAAAGAACAACCCACTGAGAGCAGTAATTAAGCCAAAACTGAACAAAAACATATACATTTTGCATTTAAGATGGAAAGTCTTCTTTGTCTGTAAATATGCTCTATCCAGAACTCCTCAAGTGGCATAGTTTTAGCTTTACCTGGTTCGAATTCTATGAAAAATCTCCTGTTAGGCACCTTTTGCTATCCGATTAATAATCGGTTAATCAACAAAATAGTCGCATATTAATAAATTAGCAAAATAATTGTTAGTTGCAGCCCTAAAGGACATTTATTACTCTGAATATGCTGGTGTTGCCAACAAGACTTATGTCGTGTTCAAAGATATTCTGAACGTTAAACCGCGTTTTTTATTCTTACTATAAAAAAAAGGGGGGGGGGGGGGGGGGGGGGGGGGGGGGGTACGGTGCTTCCTAAAGTAAATGGGAAGGAATTATTTCATTGTAAAAGGTTCAGGTTCACTTGATTGCCAACTGTATTTAATTGTCTGCCTTCCTCACATAATCCATAGGGTTTTATTTGATGTCAGCCCCTCCTTTGCAGCCATAACAAGGTTTAGGAGTTTATTTGTGTGAATTGCAGAGGTTGCATTATAACACTGTACCAGTCTGGAATCCACTGAGCTCCTGAAAGTGACCTGTTTGTTCTTAAACGTTTGTAAAAGCAGTATGAATGCCTTCATGCTGGATTTTCTATACCTGTAGCCATTGGAAGTGAATGGAATGCCTGCAGTTCAATTATATTGAATGGGTTAGTAAATACCTTTGGTGATATAGTGTTGATCAGTGGAGAAAAAAAGGAGATGAGGGGTTAGCCATTGTTTGGGTGCATCTTTTGCAGTGATGCAATCTCTTAACCATACCTTGAAGATCAAAAAGGAGCGTAGGTCGAAGCTGTTTCATGACCAGTAGCTGGGAATACTGAGTAATGATCAGCAGGACCGCCGGAGTATTAAGACTTACTCTCTGAGAATCAGCTCAACTGTTTTTCATAAAGCACCTCTCCAACAAGAAAATATACCAAACCAGACTCTAAATGACACAGGCAATAAAACCAGATGTGAGAAAGTTTAAAACGTGTAAAATCAGTTTGTAAAGGGTTGTAAAACTTTAACAAGATGGCCAAAAAAGCAAGGAAATAAAAGTAAAAAATATACTGAAGAAAATTAAAACCTATTAAAGTTATAGGCACAAGTAGTTACTGAGTCAAAAAAAAATGTAACTTCATTTTTAAACTGGTAGTGTGTCTAGTTGGAGCTTGTTCTGCAGATCAGTAGCTCAAAAACCACCAACTCCGCTTCCAGTCCTGAACCACAAAATTCTAAGAACTGTTAGCAAGCCAGCCCATTCAAAGCAAATAATCGATTTGGGTTATAAGGATGTTAAAATTGTTGTTGCCTTAGGTTGCAGCATTCCCTTTAAAATTTTAATGCGTACTAACAGGATTTTAATTTCAATCCTGGATTTCACACATAAACATTGTAAGAAGGCACTGGAGTCATATAATTTCTCTTGGAGCCATCTTTTAACTCTTCAGCTGCATCATTTCCGAATAATTGTAAAAAATGTTTTGAGTTGTTTGAACACCCTGATATGAGCGATGGTTCCGATTCTCACTGTCGCGTCGGGTGTCCAAGAAATGTCCTCTGATGTATAACATAACATAGCATAACAGTAAACATTAGAGGTGTATAAAATGGGATACAAAGATCATTCTTTAGTATGTACCTTGGTTTTAAAGTCATGGTGTGGTACGTTTTGGTTTACTTTAATAACTTACATTATGCAATATGTACAAATTGAAATCTGTTCAAACTTTAGACTCTAAAGTAATAAAATCTGATAAATGCAGATATGCTGCTCCCCTAAACTAAGATGGGACAATCACAGTGATTTGGGCACCTGATAGGCTTCCAACAAGCCTCCCTTTAAATGTTTGCAATGAACGAAGAGCTAAGCCTAAAGGAGACCAGTGCTTGTGACCATGGTTAGTATGGTTGGATGGAAACATATTTGAATTAATATCTTCATAACATCAGCATTTTCCTATGACATTTAGCTGAAACATTAGGTTACAGTTGATCAACTGAAAACTATGCAATATAAAACAAATAATTCAATGATAATATAATTTACTTGTGAATGCAATGACCCAAAGAGAAATTTGGACATTTTATTTATAGGGGGGAGTTGGACTCTTCAGAAGAAGTGAAAAAGAGGCTTTTTTTTGTAGAATTGGCAGTTTTTCTTCATCTGTATGTTGTTAGGAAAATAAAAAACATAAAAAAAATGTCTTTTAGTTCTTGGCTAAACATTCAGTTTTTTGTTGTCTTAAACTCCAAAATCCACATTGTCCAGTGGAGAATGTCAGATTTATTGAAGGTGAAACAGATTATACAAAGAAATCATTGCCCAGTGTCCTAAATTAGCCTGCTATGTACTGAGCCTGATTGGATGCGATGTCCACGACAGTCGTGCAATTTTTAATATGATACAAGCAAAGTTACTGCAAGGAGCTTAGAAAGAAGCTGTTTTGGGGACGGGTGAATGAGTCTGAGAGGATGAATCCTTTCTGCAGAGCAGTTGGCCTTTAACACGGTGGATCCAGTGTTACATCTTAGAGTAGAATACATGTCTTACAGCATCTTATCCTGAGCTACACATAAATATATAAAATATTATTCTGCCAACTGTTGCCCTTTTAGACTTGAAAAACAGAATCCAGATGAGAACATGGGCTTCTCCCATAACTCCCATTCCAGTCTCATAGCTCCATTTAAGTCCAATCTTGTGAAATATGTATTATCTTTATGTTTAGAGATGCATAGTTATCTTCTTCAATGAAGTGTTTCAGTGTTTGTGGTTGCTATGGTAACTCAGGATGCAGGGCTTGCCCGTTACCTTCCTTATTTGGAGATTATTTCTACCGTTGGCATTGAGTGTGCTGTTGGTCTGCTGCCACTCTGTTTATCTCACCCACAGTGCATGAGGCTTAACTATCTGTTAATCAGCTCTTAAAAACACCCGATCCACACAACACTCGCATGACACTAACGTCTGGGTAATGTTTTTGCATAAACACCATTTACAACTCATTCAAACAAGTACAGCTGGTCTCGGTTTTGTTTGTGTGCCTGCGGTTGGTGAATGGAAGATGTTTGTGATTTGTCCTCTATTCTGATTGGCTACATTGTTTTTGGTTGAAAAGTTGTAACAGACCTGGCTGGAAAGAGTATTTTACATCTTTAACATCCAAATGCCAAAAGTATTTTATAAGTATTAATAAGTGCATTTCTTTGTGCATATTTTAAATACTCTTTGTTAGGAGCAATAACTCAATACATTGCCATGGTAAAAACAATGTGCACATTCTTCAGTTGTATGGTATTTCATTTCTGGTCATCATTTAATATCCTGTAATGAAATATGGTCTTTACTATATACTAAACTTATTAAATCTATAATTAGGAGTACAGTTATAGCCACAGATTTTACCGTGTCATTACTTATTAAACGATATCAAACCCAAAATGTGTAGAAAAATGCTGTGTGAAAAACAAAGTACGCTCAATTAGTCAAATGCTTGTCAAACCATCTAAAAGCATTAATTTAAGCAATCTGCATCTTCTGCAACTTTACTTTGTTGCTTGTCCTACCTAATTTTGGCTTAGCTTTAGCTGTTAAATAGAGATGGCCTCACATTTGAATATTTTGATACACAGAGGCATTCTCGATTCTTCAGAGACTGCAATGTATTGTGGCTCTTAACAGGCCAGAATCATCACCCCTCCAACACCATGCCTGACACTTGGTATGATGTGTAAGTGCTGATGTGGTGTTTGTTTATTTTTTAGCTTAATCGCAAATGGTGTTTGAAAAATTAAGCAAACATGCCAACTTTGATCTCATCTGTCCAAAGGACATTATTTGCTGAGGTCTTTGAGTTCATTTAGATCCATATTTGGAAAACCAGTCGTGCTGCCCCGTTCTTTTCAGAGCTAAATAGGCGTTCTCTTAAAAAGTCACACTTATTAAGTCTCGTTGTACTGTACTGTTGTGAACTTAAACATCAATCATGTTAACTGTGAAGTCTGAGATTTAACTCCTGTGTTTTCACTATTTCTCTGAGCATTGAATGATCTAGCCCTGCTGGTAAATTTACTTTCCTCATAACCCTTCACAGATTGATCGGCATCAACAATTGCTTCTTTAAGGTCATTGCTGATATCTTCTTGGCATTGTGTTAACACACAGCTGTCTGTTCTAGATCAACAAAACTGCACTTTTAGAGGTGGTTACGCTTGCAAATGTGAATCAGCGAATCTGATCAGCAGCGCTTGGCTGCAACTTTCTCTCTCAGGGTTTTGGAAGCACCAAGGGGTGCACATTGGTTTTCACACAGATCTTCCAGTTTGGTTTCAGATTTTGTTTAATGGATGAGGACACTCTGGAATCTGTTGTAAGTTCATGTAGTCTTGAGGTTGACTTAAAAGATTTGGAAGTCTGGTAAAGAATAGATCATTTTTTTGTTCTAAGAAGTAAAACCATAGACTTAAATGTGTCTACTTCCGTTTAACCATGCCTGTAGATATCTTATGTTTCATTAGTTCGTTTAATATTTCAGTATTTGTTCATCTTGCAGTGTTGTTCTGACTGTTAATTTAGGCAACTTTATAATTCTTTGAGTATACATACTGTGTGTACGAATGTGGATATTATTAATTGGTTGTCTTTCTAAATCTAAACTAAGGTAAATTTCTTTAGGACCAAAATGTTTGTTTACCTTTTTGTTGTCTTACTGCCAAATTTCTGCTTGCTTGTGTTGTGCCAGGTCACAGTTGGACTTGTTTTAGCTTCTATGTTGTATTCCTTATACCTATTTACACAGAGCATAATTCCAACATGAACACGTTCTGACTTTATCATCTCTGACAGCAACAATTCAGTTGGTCGACTATTTTCCCCCCTTTCTGGTTAATTTCTGGTTCATTATTGCACTGGAAGCATTGGGATATATCTTTGCTGTCGTCATTAATTGGGTTTTCTTGGGCATAAACAATTGCACCAATTAGAAAACCCCACAGAACAAACTGGGCTACTAATACAATTTTAGAGCTGATAAACTTTGAAAAAATAATTATAGATAAACTGGAAAACACAAGCTTAGCAGCAATGAGGCAATAAACAATTATAGCATAACAGTAATTGTGGACCTACAATAAAACAAAAAAATGGGATTTTAATACCCTGTTTTCGCATTAATACCGTCTGATTTCCTTTCATCTTATAATTGTTTTTTTTTTTTTTATATATATATTTGCGAAGAAATACCTTCGGATTAAAAGAAAGCCCCTGTACCTGGAAGGTAATGCTGCTGTAGCTTCAACACTTAATATATCCAAACTTGATATTTGATGCTATTTAATGTACCTGTTTGGGATCATTGGTAATTTAATAAATAATAATTAAAGCACTTCTGCAAGTATATATTACAGTACAACACCTTAAATATTTCATTTTTTGTCTCATTGCAATCTCAACCTTATATTTATTGATTTTCAATTCTCCTTTACAAATAAAAAGCTTAAAAGTGTGGCATGCATTTGTATTCAGCCCCTGATTTAGTACTTTGCAGAACCACCTTTTGCTGCAGTTGCCTCTACTAGAACTGCACAATATATCACACTGCATTACCTCAATATCGATGAGTGTAATATAACAATTGCAAAGAACTGCTTGTATCGTCTTTGTAGTATTCAGCAACAGTATGGATATTATGTTTTCCTGATGTTGTGACCTAAACCATTCCATTGCAGCTCTGGTTGTATGTTTAGACTTAATGGTGTCATGGGAGCTGAGCCTCCACACAAGTGTCCCGTGTTGTTCTTCTAGAAGCACCCTGCATCCGTTCATCTTACTATCAACTCTGACCAGCTTCTTTGTCCCTGCTGAACAAAAGCATGCCCAAAGCATGATGCTACCACCACCATGTGTCACCATGAGGACGGTGGCAAGTTGATGTGCAGTATCTCCTGCATGGCTCGTTAAAAAATTTTGGCTGAACATCTTTGTTCTGGCCACTCTTTCATGAAGGCCAGATTTATAGAGTACATCCACAACTCCTCTCCTCTACGTTAAAGAGTATTTCTGCATCAGTGGGAAAGAAACTGGTGAATGTGTCATGGGCTCATTTATTGTTGTATCTTTAGTTCTTTCTCTCACACACATCAGGGTCACCCACAACCTTCATTCTGGTGTGGGTGTGTGTGCGTGTCCTTTGCCCCCGAGTGATCCGTGGAAGACGCGCCTCCAACAAACAGGGTGGCTCAGAGACAGGAAGGGAGACTAAAAGAAAGCAGAAGAAAACAAAGTAAGAGGAGTGATTTTTCTCCCTTTTATTCCCATGGGTGCTGCAGCAGGGCTTTTCACTCGAGTTGCCACAATTCATTTCCTGCTACTCATATGTGTGTTTGTGTGTGTGTGCGTTGTGTGCATGTGTGAACTATGTAAAGGTCTTGCTCCACGCTGGTGATTTATAGCGGCGGGCTCCGGCCCTATCTGTTTTCGATCAGTCTCATGCTCGGCTCTGGCTTCCCTCCAGCACTCCCCTGGCCCACCGGACACCGAGTCTGGGTGGGACCCTCTCAGGAACAACACAGCTCTCGCTCTCTCTCTCTCTCCTGCTCCGTTATCCCCCTCTCCTCTTTTCAGCCTCGGCTTGTTTCCCCACTTCCCCACTAACTCACTCTCACTTTGTGTACACAATTTCACAACCGTTGTCTCAACATCACGCAGAAATAAACTCCGTCACTCTTGCTTATTCTCTCGCTCTGGCTGTGTTTCTTTGTCTTGCTTCTCACGCTCACCATCTGACATCAGCTTCAAGTACTTGGTCACATGCAGACATCTTCACATGCAAACGCCGCCTTCAGTATTCTGAAGTCATGCTGGATAACATCTATTATTTTTATGCTGCTGTGTTCAGCCTGCAGCTCTTGCTTGTGTAAATTGAAATTATAGTGATTGACGTGACCTGGATAAAAAGGGAGAAACATCCTCGAAGTTGCCACAGTTGGCGATGGGCAGTTTGTTGTAGTATGAGTAATAAGCCTTGGATTTCACTGCCGTTTGCCTTCAGCTTGTCTTTTCTTTTTCGGAATGAGGGCAAGCTTGTCTTTGTGCTCGGAATGGGAAACGCTGTCAGCGTGTTCCCAGAAACCTTAGACATGAGTTTACTACAAGTGTGCAAATCTCTGCCGTTGTGCAGTGAATGGTAAATGTTAACTGAAACAGGAAGTGGCCTGTCAGTCATGGAGCTCGCTCCAGCGCTCTCTCCCAGCTGTTAGTCTGCACGCGCGCACAAACAAACAAGCCCTCAGACATACGCACCGGCACAAAGACAGCTGGTCTTCCTGTCTCTGCTGACCTTGGAGGGCTCCTCGCGGGGTTTTAGCATCCACTCATCCCCACGTCCTTTTTTTATCATGAGTGCCTCACAAGCTCATCCTTGTCTGCTGTCTTCTCCCTCTGACATGCCTCACATGTTTGTTTTCAAACTCACAGCTTTGATGAAAGCATTGAACTCAAGGTTGTGTCCTCCTTCAGTCTGTCATGACCATCGCAAGTCAGTGTTATCAGTAGCTAACACGAAATAGTCTCCAAATTGGAAAAGAGCAAGGTCTTGGAGTGCAGTATGTTCTGGCAGGGCTCCATCCTGTTTAACGCAAAGCTTTGCAGAGAGGAAAGCGTTTGAACTTCCTGGATCCAAATGGCTCTAAATGTTTGTTTTTAAGATATTGACAAATTCATCCAGGTTTTGTTGGGTCTTTGCTTAAAAAAAGTGTTGAAAGTGGAACAGGATGCTGCTTAGCTGACCCTGCTGCTTCCCATCAAGGATGAAGTCACTGACGCTCTGTTGATATCGGTGGAAGCTCCGTTTGTGTCTCTGTGTTTGCATTTGAGAGTGAGAGAGGAAGGGGCTGTGCGTGTTTCCCAGGCAACACCTTTAACAGTGAGCCTAATGTGCAAGTGTCAGAGTACATTCGTAGTGATCAGACCTGCTGATGTAATACCAGAATGGACATCCCGCCTGTTTGTATACACAACCTGTCAACATCTGAAAAATGTGCCCCCTTAATTTTATTTAGGGTAATCAGAGTTAAGTTTGTGTCAGCATGTGTTGTCTTCGGTATTTTATGAAATGAAGGTTTTTCTCATCATAATCTGATTTGAAGGATCTGTATTTAACTCCCATCCATAATGTCGGTATTTTAACTGATCTAGGTTTGTCCAGATGCAAAAAAGTAAAATATCCCTTTGCCAAACTGCAGAATCTGAGGCCAGGGACTGCGTTGTTTCATGATTTGTTGAAAGGCAAAACAGTAAAAACGAGTAATAAAACCCAACTAGGTGAATATTTTCTACTTTGATATCCACAATCCCATTAAAAATCTAGACCTTTGGTTCTAGACAAATAAGAATATTTGTAGGAACTGTGGCCTCAGTCGAAAGACTAACACTGCATATCACCCTGAGCCCACCATCCCCATGTAAATATGTTCTTGTTCTGGGAAGGATTTAGCAATTATTGTAAAACATAGTGTTAGTAAAATGAGTAACTAAAGAATTGTTTTATTTTTAAATTGGAATAAGACATTTAGGATTTTTGGTAACACACGGAAAGATTTGATTAGCGTGGTTATAAATAACAGTTTCTGTTGTAAGCATAACTTTTTATTTTCATCGAATGTGTTATAGTCTATGGAAAGAATGACTTTTATAAACCTGACTGATGTCCATCTAGTGAACTGTCATTAAGGACCTTTTCACATTTATTCTTTCATTGTAGGCTGTTAAACTACTTATCCCAGCTGAGGAAATTGTCCCCTCCTTTTTTTTAAATTAGTTTTTATTTTCGCATTGTCTTATCTCGTATTTCCTCAGATGCTACCTTAAAGTCAGCTTTGGCTTTTTTTTAGGATCTCTTTTGTGCAGTCATTTAAAAAGAGAAACAATGTGTTAATGTGAATGAGCAATACCTCATCACAGAGCCTGGTTTTTAAAGTTGTTGCTAAGGAACTTTGAAGCAAAAATATTTTTCCAAAAAAGATCTGAGCTATTTATTTGTCTAAACGTAGCAAACATTTTGACGTTATCACAAACCATTCAAAATACAGTGAGGTTTACCAAAGCAAATTTTTTCACAGTAGAGATTCAAATTGGATCTTAAAATGTGAATTTGTGAAGACTTCCCCCAAAGCAAACCACTTTCTCTTTTCGAAGAAAAAATAAGCTTATTTCTCAGTCTTTTAACAGTATACTGTTAATTTCTTTTATTGGTATTGCTGACAGAGTGGAGCTCTTATGATCACTTTTGTCTGTTCATATATACAGTTTTTTTTCTCATTCAGTCTTCTCCCCTTCTTCTTTGATCCATCCCTCCAGCCCAGAAGGGTCTGCTCCACCTCAGCCCTGATGTCTATCAGGAGATGGAAGCCAGCAGGAAGCAGAGTGGCAGCACACCAGGCATCACCAGCAGCAGCACAGGAGGGTCCGTCAGTTACATTGCATCCAAAGACATGGGGCCCTGCTCTGCCCCTCTACCCCCGGGACATTCTCCGTATTACAGCGGCTCGTCCTCCTCGCCCAGTCCCACTGCTACCATGGCCAGGGAGCTGCTGCTTAATGGTCAGTCGCCCCCAGCAGATGGGACAGTGCCCATAAAGGGGAAGAGCCTGGCCTGTAGTGTCTCTGTGCAGCCAGCGCAGCAGCTGGACTACCTGGCTCACATCCAGGGCTTCCAGGTAAGATTCAAAGATGTGACACAAACGTGTCTTTAAAGTAAGAGTTCTTTGGTTCCCTGTTTTATTCTGTTGAACTCACCAAATCTTTGCTGATTTTTTGTCTCTAAAGTTTATCAGAATCAGAATCAGCTTTATTGCCAAGTTTGTACATACAAACAAGGAATTTCACTCCAGCACACTTTGCTCTCTGGGTTTTTCATTTTTTATTTTTATTTTTTTTTATACGTTATAAGATATATTCTGCATATATCTTTATGTCCTTAAATATACATATATACACATATATAAAGGTACATTTGCGACTTCAGTATGAGGTTTGGTACTCTGAACAGTTTGTGTGCAGGGTGTGTGGGGTCTGCAGAGATTTTAGCAGCTCTTTTCCTGACCTTAGACCTGTATAAGTCCTGGATGAAGGGAAGGTCAGCCCTGAAGATTCTCTCTGCAGTCCTGATTGTTGGTTGCACTCTGGACCTGTCCTGTTTTGTGGATGAACCAAACCACACTGAGATGGATGAAGACAGGACAGACTGTATGATGGCAGTGTAGAAGATGACCAGCAGCTCCTGTGGTTGGACGTCTTGAGTTGCCTCAGGAAGTACAGTCTCTGCTGGGCCTTCTTTCGAACAGTGTCTATGTGTGAAGACCATCTCAGGTCCTCAGAGATGGTGGTTCCTAGGAACCTGAAGTGGTCCACAGCCGACACGGTGTTGTTGAGGATGGTGAGGGGGGTGTATGGGGCTGGTGTTCTCCGAAAGTCCACCACAATTTCCACAGTCTTGAATGGGTTGAGTTCAAGGTAGTTCTGACAACACCAGTGGACCAGCCGATCCACCTCCTGTCTGTATGCAGACTCATCACCGTCCTGGATCAGACCAATGACAGTGGTGTCGTCTGCAAACGTAAAGAGTTTCACGGACGAGTCCGCTGAGGTGCAGTCATTTGTGTACAGGGAGAAGAGGAGTGGGGATAGAACACACCCCTGGGGGGCACCAGTATCTGGTGCGGGACAAGATGCTCCCCAGTCTCACCTGCTGCTGTCGGTCCGTCAGGAAGCTGTTGATCCACTGACAGGTGGAGGCTGGGATGTTGAGCTGGGTGAGCTTCTGGTGGAGGATCTCTGGTATGATGGTGTTGAAGGCCGAGCTGAAGTCTACAAACAGGATCCTGGCGTACGTCCCTGGACGGTCGAGGTGTTGCAGGATGAAATGTAGCCCTAAGTTGATAGCATCATCTGACGACCTGTTTGCTCGGTAAACAAACTGCAGGGGGTCCAGTAGAGGGCTTGTGATGTCTTTCAGGTGCTTCAACACCAGCCGCTCAAAGGATTTCATGACCACAGACGTCAGGGCTACAGGCCTGTAGCCATTTAATCCTAGGATGGTGGGTTTCTTGGGCACTACTTATATGTAGCTGCTAAAGTGTTCAGGGAAGATGGATGTACAAAAGACACAACAAGTACTTTACAATACTATGTGGTAAACTCCAGTCCCAGGTTTCTTTATTTGTGGTTAATATAACTAAGCAGTTCGAAGATCCAACTGTTGGCCACAAAGGTGATGTCTAAATGAAATCAAAATGTTTTTGGTGTTGAAATATAAAACCAACTAAAGGTGCTTCTAAAATTGTAATCCAGGCGCGGCGCTGGTGGTGTAGGGGTTAGCGCTCGACCACATATAAAGGCTATATTCCTCGAAGCGGCTGTCCCGGGTTTGAGTCCCGGACCGGGCGACCTTTGCCGAATGTCTCCCCCTCTCTTTGCCCCTCCTTCCTGTCTGCCTACTATTTAAAAGAAAGGCCTCTAGTGCCGAAAAAAAATTCTTTAAAAAAAAAACATAAGAAACAATTTAATCCACAAGTTATAGTCTGCAAAAGTTAAAGGAGGATAATGAAAGTACCAGATAAAAACAGCCTGAGCTGATGACCAAAAAATCTGATGAGAAAGCCCCGGTGAGTCACAACATCCAACAAAGCCCAGGTGAGAAACGGAGAAGGACAGGGGGAGGGAAACTACACATAATGAATACTAAGGTCAGAGTGTTTAAAATGAAACAGGAAATTCTGGCGCCCTCCATATTTATTGACTCAGCTGGCAAAGGGTAGCTCAACCCCAAATCAACTTTGTTTTGCAGATAAACTGTATAAATTTGACCTTAAGGGTGCTATTTTTATGTTACTATTTAAATTTTGACATTTTCAGGTAAACTTGTTTAATTCTGCAATATATGGGCCTAAACTGTCTTAGTACTGACTTCTTTGGGTTGGAGGGTGGATACTGCAGTTGAATTTACCTATTGGTTTAAATCGTACAGCTTGTTACGTTACAGCCCTGCGTTCGGGTATAGAACCATCTCATTCAGAAAGTCGCTGCCGTGGTGAGTCAGGAGTTTGAATTGTGAGAACTGCAAGCGCCTTGAGCCAGCGGCTCGAACTAATAAGGCTCAGGCCCACTAGGCCCCACAAAGCCTCCCTCAACCTCCAGTGACGAGGGAGGTGAAATATCCTCCACCTCAAAAGATCTATCCAGGGCGAAACTACCATGCGTCGTTCTGGTTGTTTCCATATTTCAATATGTCAAATTAAGCTAGCTGCCACTCCTGACCACACCCCCGCCTAACCCCTTTTGCTCATCCCCACACTTGGCACTGCCCACTTTGGTGGCATTTTTCAAAATTTGTCTGGGATTGTGTTATGCTTTTATATTGGCTTTAGCTCCACTTTAAATATGTAAAAAATGGTTTATTTCCAAATGTACCCATTAGGCTTTTCCTGACCGAAACAGATTTGTTTTCTTTTTAAGTCTGTCCTGTTCTGACCTGACCTGATCTTGACTGATTATGGTTTTGGGTTTTTTGAGCGCTTAAGAGAAATAAAGTGCTGCAGGTGCATTTTCACATCTAATAGTAAGATTTGAAGATTTTGCCTCCCTTAACATCCTCCCTCCTGAACCTGGGATCTTCTGGGAAAAAAAGGAGAAAAAAAAAAGTCAAAATATTTTACTTATTTTTCTGTGATTTAGCAAATAAGCATAATTTGGTAATCCCAACTATCCTAAATCAGGAAATGTTTAGTCTGATTTATTTTCAACTTTAAAAATAATCGTCCATATCGTAGTTGTCCTTCACGATCCCCGTCTTTCACTCTTTATCCTCAGATCTGTACTAAATTCTACAAAGAAAGATCAAGCCAAAGATTTGTTAGAACATTAAAGCACAGTCAGCTCTGTGGTTCTCATTTAGGACATTATTGGCAGACCTGGATATGATGCATCAGCTTGACACATGTTTTCTGTAGGTACCAAACCTGTCACACTCATACACGCTCTCCTAGGTCTCTCTGTGGGTGTGTATCTTTCCGCTTGGGAGAGAATCCGTTGTCTGTTTCAGTCTCTACATACCTGTGTGCTCATACCAGTGCCTGATCATTTAAGCCTGCAGATGCTTTTTATCAGTTTGAGCTAAAACATTTTATCTTAACCTGCTGAGGGTTCCTTTGAAAGGCCTTTGTTATTGCTTTTAGCCTTCCTGTGTGGATGTAACCTGAGAGAGCTCTGCTGCCTGGCCAAACACACGCACACACACACACACTCAAACAGCAGGTTCTGTTTAGTGGAAACGGATGAGCTGGGCAAAGCTTGCCTGTAAAGCTGGCATTCCTGTAGTTTCCTAAACATATTTAGTATAACATATTACATAGTTGTGTTTTTTGCTTGTAAATCCTTGCAGACATTTTTGAGAGTAAAAACACAAACAAGCAACGGTTTACGCGCTGATTCCTGCGTGTTTGTTAAGTAAAGTATTCAGGCTGTAATTGAGACATGCTGACAGTGCGTGTTCCTTTAAGAGGATCTTTCATATCTCCTGGGTTTGTAATGAAAACCTGCATACAAAACTAAGTTGATCAAACCTTGCAAGGCTTATGTATTACAGGACTTAATAGGTTTTTACTATTTAGCCAAAACATTATGGATCTTTTTTGTTGTTGTTTTAAATTTGATAATAGTCTCATGGTCAGATTATAAATCATGTAGTGTCATTATGCGATCTAAGTAAGGAGATTAGAGTGACTCCCGTACAATGGATTACAGAAACTTGGCTAGCACCAAGGGCGTTTTCGGCAGACAAAAGCTCGAGCCTACCTGTTGAGCCTTTCTTTTGGTGTGATTGGAAAATAGCCACTGGGAGAACTTCCGACCAACTAAGCAACAGCGTTTTTTCTCATGGCAACTTGGAGTATAGCTGCTGACACCTATTCTAAAGTGTTTGTTTGTGTTATTAATGTGGTTGCCGTGTTGTTGACACAGTGGATATATGAGAGTATGGAAGTAGAGCAGAGACAAAAAAAGCTGAAAGTCATAGACGACGCATAGAAGATTCTTTTGTTCGTCTTTTTTTAGGCCTTACTTTGTAGCTAATCTTTTCTCGGTCATAAATTGTTTTCTGTATGCCATTTGTTTTCCCATGCACATTCTTGAAATGTTGCTTCAGTGTTCCTTCCCTGTGATGACATCTGCTTTGTGAAGTTGCATCAGTCCCTCCTGCAGCCAAAAATCCCTATAAAGTGATGCTGCCAAACCTATACCTACCAGTTAGCATGGCGTTCTCTAGCTTGCATGACGTTCATGGACTTGCAAGTTTCCTCCTTTTGTCCTCCAAATGTATCTGATGACACTTAAATCTGGCTTTTTGTGTTGCTTTTGGAGCAATGGTATCTTCCTGCTGAGGGACCAATTTCTCCTGTTAGAACTGATGTAATGAAGTCAGATTTTCAAATTTGGCCAAACATTTTCTCAGGAAAGATCAGGGCGGTATGATTGCCTTCCCACAACATTGCCTTTATGTTCCTTAAGCCATTTATAAGTCATTATCTATTTTGAAGACTCATTTGTGGCCAAACCTTAACTTCCATTCCTCTTCTGTCTTTAGATGCTAGTGCAATATTTCCATATAATGTTCATATAAAGTGCACCAGTATAGGACTAATTTCTCTGTAGACAATGACTCTCTTACCACCTTCAGCCAGCAGCTTCAAACTCCAAAACACATTCATCTGTGCAACACAGAACCTGTCACTTTCATGAGTCTTGGCTGGACATTACCATGGTGTTTTTGAAAACATGAACATGATAACTTAATGCATCTGGGAATTCAGTTAAATTCATTTATTTATATAGCGCCAATTCACAACATATGTAGTCTCCAGGCACTTTACAAAGTCAAAGTCTATCTAAGGAAACCCAGCAGACTGCATCGAGCCAGTGACTTGCAGCATTCACTCCTGTAGCATGTAGCGACAATGGGCAGTTGCTTGCACAGACTTTGCAACAATCCCTCATACCGAGCATGCATGTAGCGACAGTGGAAAATAACTTTCTATGTGAGAGAAAATTAACTTGAGAGACTACAGAAAACACAAAGTTAAAAGCTAAAATAACAGCAAATAATGCAAAATTGGAAAGTAGTATGAGAATGTAGCAGAGTGAGAGGAAGTTGTCATTGTGTCCTCCAGCAGCCTAAACCTATAGCAGCATAACTACAGAGATAGCTCAGGATAACCTACACAACTCTGACTATAAGATTTTATCAAAAAGGAAAGTTTTAAGGCTGGCCTAAAAAGTAGACAGGCTGTCTGCCTCACAGACTAAAACTGGGAGCTGATAGCTAAAGGATCTGCCTCCCAGTAAACCACCAGTAAACCAGCAGTCTGAGAATGAAGTGCTCTGTTAGGAATACATCATACTGAGATCACTGATGTATGATAGAGCTAGATCCTTAAGGGCTTTATATGTGAGAAGGAGAATTTTAAATTTTATTCTGGATTTAACAGGGAGCCAATGAAGGGGAGCTAAAATAGGAGAAATATGATCTCTCTTTTTAATTTTCATCAGAACTCTTGCTGCAGTGTTTTGGATCAGCTGAAGACTTTTAACTGCATTTTTTGGACATCCTGATAGTAGAGAATTACAATAGTCCGACCTTGAAGTAACAAATGCATGGACTAGTTTTTCAGCGTCACTCCTGGACAGGATATTTCTAATTTTGGCAATGTTCCGGAGGTGAAAGAAGGAAATCCTAGAAACCTGTTTAAATTGGGTTTGAAATGACATGTCCTGGTAAAAAATAACACTAAGAGTTTGTTTTGTTTATTTTTTATTTATTTATTTATTTTTCTTACTTTACTACTGGAGGTCAATTGAGTGCTGTCCACATTAATTGATTGACTAAGTAGTTTCCTTTTCAAAGACTCCGACAAAGACTTCTGTCTTGTCTTAATTTAGAAGCAGAAATTTTAAAGTCATCCACTGACCTCTGTTAATTTAAAGTCAAAGGTTATTAAAAATGGTCAGACAGTTCAGGGTTATGAGGAAATACTGTTATTTCTTTGGTTTTTTTCTGCTTTACTTTCATAACACCAGTCAGTGTTTCTGTGAATAGTGTTAGCCAAAAGTAAAGAAATAACATTCATTATACTCAATTCCATATGTCAGCACAAGGTCCAGAGAATGAAGACAAAAGTGGGTAGGTTTGCAAATGTTTTGAGCAAAGCTAATTGAGTCTAAGATAGCATTTAAGGCTATATTTAGGCTATCACTTTCATTGTCAACATGAAATGTTAAAACCCTCCTCCACAATTACCTTATCTTTATTTAACAATAAATCTGATCAGGTCTGAGAACTGTTCTAAAAATTTAGAATAACGGTCTGTTGCATGATACAAAACAACAGGGCGGACTAGACCTTTGAAGTTGCAATGGTCCAGAATTCGCTTCCTGATTTCATTAGACTTCCCCTCATGATGATGTTACACAAGAAAGCAGTGTGTTTGAGGTGTTAAAATACACCCGCAGGTGTGCCTCATTTTAACTCTCATGTTGTGACTCAGAAGCTTACATAACCATCACATCATCACCTGTACTTTCCCAAATTTATTTAAAGATATAGTAATCCTAATGCAATAAAGTAAAATTAAAATGTCTCTCATTGTTCTTGCACTTAGCAAGAGAAATGGTTTTGGTAATCATACCTGCAGTGAAACAGAGAAAGGTTTAATTTGGTTTCAGCAGCTGATGGTGGGCTTTTTCCATACGTTGTAAACATTAACTCGTTCTAGATAGATCAGCATATTTATTAACATTCCTGGTTATGTTTTAAAGAGATAAATGCTCTTCACTGCTTTTAAAATGTGTCTCTATCCAAAACAACAACTTATCCAAGATGTCAATCAGCTGAGATACTTTCTATGAGATGGCGGCAGGCTTTACTCTAGAGATGGATTTAAAGAAAAGGCTGGGATGTACTCTTTGCTGTACTGAAATCAGAACTTGGTGTTGGAAATACCACGTTAATGAAAACACTATCCTTGGCGGGTGGCTGGTGTTGATATCCATTCACTCCAGTTCCCAGGATTTCTCACACTTTCACACTGTTTGTTCTCCCCTCTCCCCGCTTCCTCCTTTGGCCGTGTAGAAAAACCACATCAAGCACTGCCGACTACACCTAGTACCTCGTCTGGCAGTTTCTACGCATACATGAACACACCCTTTTTTTTCTTCCACTTTCTTCTCTCCCTCCCTGATCCCCATTGCTCTCTCTATATCAAGATCAAATGCATGATCTGCTGCAAGCGTTCAAAGACCAACAGTTTGTTTCCAATCTCCTTGTCATCATTTCATTCCACTGCTGTTTACTCTGGGATTTGCTTTAGAAAATACATTTCGGGGTGGCTAATCCCACGTTTTATTTCTGCGGCCCCGATGATGGCTTCCAGCTGCAGTCTGCGGCATATTTGTGTGAAGAGCAATCTTCGAAAACAAGTTTTGTCTGTGGTATAAATCAGACTGCTAATGCTCTGCTGGCTCGGCGCACAGTCTCTGCTCACACGGTGGCCCTCCTTGCGTGCGTTGATGCGCATGCCTGCGTCTGCGTGTGTTTAGGAAACCCCGGCGGTGATGTTTTTACGCTGCAATCAAGCCCATTTGCAAACCTTTAAATCAGATACCCTCAAGTGCCAGCGCAGCATTTCTACTAATTTGAATATGCCGCGTAATCACTTTGCTTTGCCTTTGTTCTGGTGTATTTTGATAGTATTGATCATATTTCATTGAGCACTTGGCAGTGGGGCGGTTGTGTGCCATTGCAGGCTCGGCATGAAGAGATGCAGGGTGTGTTCACCCTGGCACTTTGTTTGGAATCTGAAACAATACTTTTCATTGTCTGCACACAAGTTGCTTTTCTCAGAAAAACTCTAGGCCTGCATTTTTCCACTAGTTTTAAGTTATTTAGTGCTCAATGAGCTCTTTCACAAGACAAGTTTCTAAGTGTTCTCATGACTATTTTTTGAGGAGGGGGAAACACTATAAAAACACATTTGTGCTGTCGTTGACTAAATCTCCGTGGATATTTGGTTTTATGCCAGCATAACCAAGCCAAAACACTATTATAACGCTATTAAAATGTATGTAAAATAGTACACAAAATATAAAAAATGTGTCTTAAAGTCACACAGCAAAAACTTAAACATCATTGAAAGTTTTCTTGCTATGCTTGTTGGTATCAACTGTGATACTTTATTTATGGGGGAATATTTTATGGGTCAGTGCATAACGTTATGTCAGTGAATTCCTTGACTTAATTTGTACTGTAAATACAATATTGAAGATGAATATTCAGCTGTGTTGGAGCAGAGATGCCTCCAGTTGCAGGATAGTAGATCTCCAGGAATGGAGGGGACCACTGGGTTAAAGTTTTCCAATTACTTAAAGGTTTTTTCTAAAGGTTTTAGCTATTTTTTATTTTAATTTCAGCTGTATAAACCTATTAATATAATGTTAAAAGTGAGCCTGTCCAACAGAGGGAGCTTCATAAATAGGTTTCTCATCCCACACGAAATAAAATGGAAAGACTTGCTTCAGTTCTGTCTACAGTTTAGCATTTTAGCTGCCTGTTTCTTACTATAGTTGGGTTTTTGCTGCTTTACTTTCGTAACACCAGTCAGTGTTTCTGTGAATAGTGTTAGCCAAAAGTAATTTATCAAATCTCTACAGCCACAGCAACAGATTACTGCTTGCATTTGCAATTAAAGCTAAGATAAATCTCTTTTGAAAATGGAAATGACTAACAATAATAACATGATGTAATGAGAATGTAGTCTAGTTTATTCCAAACTGCTTTCTGAGAACTGAAGATCTCTCGGAAAGACCAGTCTCATTAGAACCTTGATGTTGCTTCGTCTCATTTTATAAAGACTTTAATGGTGAGGGTATTTCAGGAGTTTGTTGAGCCTCTACATCCTGCTATTCCTGGAAACCAACATAATATCATCAGACTACTTACTCTCTCTTGACTCCAATGAAGTGGCTTATTTTGGAGCCTAATTGATCTTCACCAACAATGTCAGCCTTTCTCAGTGGAGGCTTGACAACAATGGAGTCAATGTTATTTCCTGCTAGTTCTACTTTGTTGTGAAACCCTTGTATTTAAGCTAAAATAATGCTGCAACCCTCCCGGTAAATGTTTGTTTTAGAAGATACTCTTACAGCATTGTGAAACTCTGTCCTCTTGATCTGTGTGGGCTTTATACTTTTCTTTCCTGTGTTTGCATATCACCAGCATTTCATTACGGATTTCAAATTTTGGGTGTTGACCCAGATATTTGTTTACGTAACATAGGTTTCGCCAAGCTTCATAAACAGTGACTGTGGTTGGTTTTTTTTTTTTTTTTTTTTTTTGGTTTGTGCATGTTTACATTCGCTCGAATGAAGAGGGCCATTGGAAGATGAGCCATCCAGCTTTGGAAGCCAGATGTCAGAGGTCGCTCCACATTAGTGCCGCCGATCAATTGCAGGCCTTGCATAACTCTCCTGCTTCTTTGTCTCAGAAGGAAGTGGATTAGAGGCTGTGTTTTGTTATGGGACCAGGGATGATTAGTCGGGCCTGTTTAGAATGCATGCGCTCACAGATGCACTCAAAACAGGCGGGCTGGATTTGAGAATAGGCCGTTTGTTTTTTAAGATGCTCGTTATTTCAGTTTTTGCCAACTCATCACAAATGAGATGGTCCTGGAGTGCTCTTTGATGCTGCCAGGTCAGTCAACTTTGTTTCCTGCCTTCAGTAAGGAGTTGGTGGTAAATCCTTAAAGCAATCAGACACATTGGCTGCTTTATCAGAAAGCCACCAAGACAGAGAAACCCACGGGTGATTCTTGGTGACCTGCCAATTTTCTCTTGCAACAATAATTTCACTCATTCCCGGAGTGCATCACCGAGAGAAATGGGAAGGAAGGGGGAAAAATTCAGATCATGTGACAAAAAAAAACAGCTAAATAAAGCTGGGAAATGACGATGGATGATTCATTAAGATTCAATTCAAAAACACTTTCTTAATCCCATAGGGAAATTAAAACTTGCTGCAACTCATAGTATGGAGGTTTTTTTTTTAAGTTACTGTAGATGCTGATTGATGTGGGCAGGAAGGATCTCCTGTAGAGGTCTCTCTTACAGATCGGATCTGACTGACTGTTGAATGACATTCTGATGAAGACGATGCTCAGGGTTGTCTGTAATGTTCTTCATTTTATGAAGAGTCTCCAGAACATAGGCGGCCTTATGAATATTGCCATGATGGTTAAACACTGGTATTAATCAGGGTTATTGCAGTGGGTTTCAGAAGAAATGTTGGTATAAACTATTTACAAGGCAAATAATAATTGAATAAGTTAATGTGTTCTAAAATGTGATGTAAGGCTAGTAAGGAAAGCTAGTCACATTTTAGTAGGGACCACTCAGCACTGTTCTACAAGCATAAGGTTAGTCTGCTTTATTTGTTCCTAAAGCAGCTTTAAATTAACCAGTGTGTTTGGGACCATTGTCCCTTTGAAACACCACGTTTCAACCATCTAACTCCACCTTTATTAGTCCACCATCTTTGTTGAATGCACCAGTACCGCTGCCATTAAATGATCCCCACAGAATTATTCTGCCACCACCATGCTCGGTAGTAATAATCAAAATAAGACTAGTTGATATATTGGTGAACTGCCTTGACTCATTATCTTCTGGTGGAGAATTCAGTTGTGATTGTTCTGAAACTTTACTAGAGAATTTAAATAGCATTTTGTCTTCGTATCACCAAGAGTAAAACAAAGAAGAATCTCCTTAGAAGGCAACAAATGGAAAAAACTAAATAATTAATATTAATATTTTTTATTGAGGTTTTATCACTTAAGGAACCATAAATCTTTTTTTTCCTATATTTTGTTCTCTTTCAAAGGAGCAGGACTTTTTCTTTGTTTTGTTACAAGGACCTTCATCAACTAGATATTAATTTATACGTGAAAATCTTTCAGTGAACAGCTACTTCTTCCAACATAAAAGGGCCTCCCCCCTCAGTTGGACTTGTGACAGTTTGCAACAGATGATCCGAGCAAAGTGCCCACTGTTCAGCATGATTACACCATATATCACAGCCTTCAATCCAAAGACCTGAAAAGCACTTGGGACAGTTACATATAAGCACTCCATGCTTTCACACTTAGCTCATTCATAGACAGTATTTCCAAACTTTCCAGCATAAAGCTTTTGTTACCAAATCATTGTATTCTCACTCTTTTTTTTTGTCTCTTTCTCACCCTTCTTTCTGTCTTTGCCCCCTCTCTCGTTCATGTTGAGGTCTGGAGAATTTATTGGAGATTAACCTGTCTGGGAAGGCTTTTTTTCCATGGCTCACTTTACTACATTCATCATTCATACTCATAACAGATAGCATTCCACAATTTATCACTGGGAGCCCATCTCACCAGCAGGTGTGCACGCACGCATGGAAGCATGTGCTGTACGTATGCGCTGTATGTAGCATTGCACGGTTGTTCGTGTTTTCGTGGAAACATGTTCATATCTCTCTGTGCTTGTCTGTGAATTATGATCAGGCAGCCAGACTTCCATGTGTCTGGCTGCCTGATCGTAAGTCATCCAGAAAGAAAGACACACACACACACACACACACCACTCTGGAAGCTTTCAGTCACAGATCGTATACGGCCGCTGTGTGTGTGCGTACATGTGCACGCACACAAGCTCAGCTTGTATAGTCACCAAGTAATGGTCTTGATAAGATAAAACTTTGATCCAGTGAGGAAATTTAGGACACTCAAAGTAAAATAAGCACACGCATGCATGCGGAGACTTGTTTTATGACTTTGCTTTCTGTGATTAAAAGACTTAAAAACTTTTCTGCCAACATAAATATGCAGATTGGGAGCCAGGGCATTTATTATACTTGCATTCAAAAGCTGATATCTATTTTTCCACAAGTCTGTTTTTTAATTGGACCTCGTAATGTGAAATATGATTTGGCGTCATCATTTTTAACTGAGCCTTATTTTCCGCTGAGTTTGAAGTTTACTTTGCACTGTAGAAAGTTCGAAATACAGTGGCTTGCAGCAGTATTTGTACCTCTTCAACTTTTTCACATTTTATCACATTACAACCACTAACTTTGACTGTATTTTATTGAGAGTTGAAATAATAGACCAACACAAACTACCACGTCATTTTGAAGTACGATTAATGAAGTACATGTTTTTTTTTTAGTTGTTTTTTTTTGTATTTACAAATAAAGATCTGAAAAGCGTGTTGTGCTTTTGTACAATCCATCTCAACCAATTGCCTTCAGTAGTCACCTAATTTAACCTCAGCATAATTTCAGCTGTTTTTTTGAAGGCTTCAGGGGCATGTTAGAGAACATTAGGAAACAAACAGTATCATGAAGACCAAGAAATACAGCAGACAGGTCAGGGATAAAGTTAAAAGCTTTAAGTAGAGTTTGGTTATGAAACAATATCTCAAGCTTTAGACATCTTACACAATGGCATCAATCAGAGAAGTAACTCTGGAGGAGCTGCAAAGATCCACAGCTCAGCATCTGTCAGTAGGACAACTATTATACATACACTCTGCAAATCAGGCACTTATAGAAGAGTAGAAGGAAGAAAGCCAAGAAGTTCATTTCGCAGTTTCGAACAAACTATGTGCGCGACACAGCAAACATTTGGAAGAAGGTACCCTGGTCAGATAAGACTAAAACTGAACTTTTTGGCTTGCATGTAACATAACACACCATTCCTACTCATCGTGGGGCAGCAGCATCGTGCTCTGGGGATGCTTTTCTTCAGCAGTACACAGAAGCTGGTCAAAGTTGATGAGAAAAATGGATTAAACTAAATACAGGGCAGTCGTGGATTAGAGTAAGAAAAGGGACTGGGGTGGAGGTTTGGCTTTCAGCAGAGGAGCAGAATCTTAAAATATAGTTTAAGCAATAAAAGAATGGTTTAGATCAGCACATATTCATGTGTTGGAATTATTTAAAGTTTAGACCTAAATCCATTAGAAACTTTGTGTTGGATGTTCACAGATGGTCTACATCCAGACTGACAGATCGTGTCCTGTGTCTGGATGTGCAAGTCTGGTAGAGGAAAAACCACAGAAACAAAAAATTTGAAGGTGTAATTGTAGCGAAAGCAGGTGCTGCAAATATTACCTCAGGAGGTTGAACACATTTGCAAACCACTCTTCTCAGATTTTTATTCTCAATAATTTTTGAAAACCTTTTCCTTCCACTAAGCAATCGTCCACTACTTCTCTGTCGTATAACTAATAAAAATCCAGCTAAGTCTGTGGTTTTAATATGACAAAATAGTTTTGCAAGACCATAGATTATCTTCCAAATCCTGCTTGCTCATTATCTTTCTTTTTCTCATAAATGTCTCAGTCTCGGTCCTTCGGCACTTCCATCTCTTGGTATTAGTCAGATATTTCCCCTTCTTTCAGTTCCCATAGTTATTTGTGCTATTTATTAAGATGCCTACAGCTGTCCTGAGCATAAGTAGGCCAGGCAAACACATATAAACTCATGCAAGTTCACAGGCGTACACTGGGCCAGCCAGTGAGAAGTAGGGCAGACTACATAGTCAGTGTCACTAAAAGCACTTACATCTCAGGAGCAGCCTGTCCCAGAGGAGCAGCATGTCATAACAGTCCTGATTGCACAGCATTTAGAAATGCCTAGGGAGTTAACCCCTCAATTCAGAGAGGTCACTCACGATGTGATCACTACCTCGGATGCCCCCTCTCAACCATACACAGATCCACTTTCGCTTCTTCTTCTTCTCTGTTGCCATTTCTGTGTGTTGGCGGGTAATTGAGCATAAATGCTGTGTGGTTAGAATTACAGTTCTTTGCACAAGTATTCATATCCCTTGAACGGTTCCATATTACAACCACAAACTTCATTGTTTGTTTCATTCCAAATATTTGCTTGGGATATTATGTGATAAGCAAACAGAAAGTGGTGCTCAATTGTGAAGTGCAAGAAAGATGACACTGTTAAAATCTAAAAAGTGTGGGGTGCATTTTCCTTAATGGTATAAAAGTAAAGTGACTTGGAAACAAATGTATTCAAATCTGTTGAGGTTTTATTTGTAAAGCATTTTGAAAAGCATTTCCGATCCACCTTTACAATTCTCTCCTATATTGTGATGGTCTATCCCATAAAATCCTAATCAAGATACTTTCTGGGGATGTCGTGTTTTTATGTCTCTTTATGTCATTGAAAGAGCATTGTTTGTTACTCCTCTAGGTGCAGTACAGTGATGCACAGAGTGGGAAGGATTTTGTGACCTATCTGACCTTATCCCCAGTGCAAATGACTTTCCACGGCACCGGGAGCACCCTCCAAGCCAGCCATGACCAGGTATGTGTGCAAAAACAAAGATACGACCTGGTAGACTGGCTGCTTACATGCAGTTGGTTTGGATTAATACAACCACACAGGTTATTGGTAGTGGCTCATTGGTTACGTGCAAGAAAGCAGTTATTGGACTGTTTTTCGTACTGTATTGCAGAGATTTTAAATTTATATTGCATTACTTTGAATATCATTAATGTACTAAAGTGCGAAAAATTTAAAGTACCAGATCAAGATAAAAGAGAACTGCGATGATGTGACGGTAAAAAGAAACAATATTAGGACATTCACGAGACATTTTGATCTGCTTTCATTGTAACAACATTTGTTTGGGACCACACATTTAAGCAAAGAAATTTCATGATTTATGTAATAGTTGACTGTTATTAAGTTGATTACATGGTTAATTTGTACTGCAGACTTTTGACACTTCAGTTTTGATTTGCCAGCTTGACTTACCACAATATTCTTTACTCTTTGGGTTCCAGGACTTTAACTGTTACCCTCAGACCATCATAGCCACCTGTGTAGTTTTTTATTCTATCAAAGTAATCCTTATGCTGAAATATGTTGGTTCTTCCCAAGTTTGGGGCAAATGCCTCTGTTTTTCCTTCCTCCCTCTAGTTTCTCACTGATTCTCACTTGCGTACTCCCCTGTATTCAGAAGGAGGCTCTTTGTCTTGCGTTGCCCAAGCAGAAAACCAGTTGCTTACATTCTATCATCTAAACATAGGACGCCCCTTTGTTCAGCGGTCATCAAAGCTTTAATAAAGGGCCGGCCTGGCCCTGAATGGGACAGCTGACGGGGGGCTGGTGTCGCCAGCACTAATGGAAAGCCGAGCCAATGTAGGGCAGGCAGGTCTGCGTCCTTGGGACCTGTTGTTGCCAGGGGCACTGGGGCATGACCGACTGTTAGAGGAGGCCTTTCTTTTCCTTCGCTTAATACAGTGAAGAGTTCGACCACAAAGGGAGCATCTAACAATAAGGGGTCAACGTCAGCAGCCCCTGAAATCCTGACATATGAACAGACCTCAAGGCGTCGCTCTTTTTGTCAGCAACATTATGAACATTTCAGAGTTGCTGGAAATACAGTATGTTGCAAAAAATGATTCTCCATGAGCTGTTCCACATTTTGTCACATTCGGAATTTTATTTGGACAGACAAAAACGAAGTGGTGCATAATTGTGAAGCAGAAAGGGAAAGGATTGAGCATAGTTGAAGCTTTAAATAATAAAATAAAAATCTGAAATGTTCTGAATGTGTTCTGAACTTGAAATCAGTCATCCCAGGAGAGCACAAATTTGAGAAGCAGCCAAGAGGACAGGGGGTATCTGTCCATGGTATTACACATTCACTCTTAAGTCTTTAGTGAAGAGTGCTGTGAAACACACAGCAAACATTTAGAAGCAGGTACTCTGGGGGCTCAGTTTGTATACCAGGTGCACCTTGTGCTGAGGCTATCGTCCTCGGTGAGGCTGTCCTGGTTCGAATTCCTGACTTGGGCCATATGCAACATGTTTTCCCCTTGTCTCTCCACCCACCTTTCTGCCAAATTACTGATTGTGTGTGGCACATCATGCTGAACACTCCTTCCCAACATTTCACATGGCGGTGGCTGCATCATGCTGTGTAAATGTGTTGCTTGGCAGAGGTGATATGGAGATAGATGGAGCTAAATACAGAGCATTCTTGGAAGAAATAGCCGTTAAATGTTGCAAAAGACTTGAGAATAAACTTGACATGCAGTCAGAGATGCAATTAAATATTTTAGATCCATTCATATCGAACATATGCGCATGTGTTTTAAAAAAAGCCAAAAAGTCCAGAGCTTAATCTTATTCATTTATTTACAGACCATCTCTATCTGACTGAGCTCAAACCATTTTGCAAAGAAGATCTAGAAAATATTTGAGTTAGATTTCTCAGGCGAGTAGAGACATGCCCAAGCTCTGGTTTTAAATATTGACTCAGAGGACACGTGCTACCCATGCCATCCACTCACACAGCCACACTCACCTTGCAAATGGACCTCTGCAGGTAGATGCTGTAAATTTGATGAGATAGAAGGGGAATCTCATTGCTAACAGCTGATTACACCTTTCCTGGAGCCTGCCTCTGTTGCTGCACACACACTAACCTGTGACAACTCAGGCAGTGTCGACCTGTATGTGTCCGGGGGGGTTCCTGCAGCACTATCTGTGCTTCCGTGAAGGTTTACGTCACGTAGACGAGAGAGTAACCGATAGAGATCTCTTGCCAAAGGAAATATGGAGGAAAAGGAATCCGTATGAACTATTAATGTTCGTAAACACATAAAAAACACAATTATCATTTTGTGGCATTCTTTATGTCATGTTTGAGAAACAGAGAATAATCCACCTGACAAAAGAGCTGAGAGATGCTTCATCTTGGATCAGTGAATCCGTCAGTGGATCATGTATTGAGTTTTCAGCTAATAGCTCTTATATGTGGTCTGTTTTATCTTGCATATTTATCAAAGATGTAATTAAATAAATGGGAATGAATTACGTCTCCGTGACAGGCTTCCAGATTGATTCATTGGTTAAACCAAAGTTTCCTAAAATAATGAAACAAATGTTTTTTGTGCAACACTGCAGAAATGTTTTACGAGAGATATGATATGTGATGCAATACAGTATGACATACTGTAGGAATTATTATAAGTAATATCTAACCACACCCATGATAATTTTTGTTATACATATGAATTTGTCACTAGAGGAGATCCTGGATAAGTTCAGTTGTGTTAACTGTAACAACTTATGGCTGTTTTTGCTTGTGAAGGTCTCATCCCACGCATGTTCAAAAGATTTGGAAATTTAACTAACACAAAGGCTCTAAACCTGCATGCGGTTCTCCAAAAATACAATTACCAATAACCAATAAGAAAGAAAGGGTTGACAGACATAAGGAAGCAAGGTTGGAAGAGGCAGTAGGGTTGAAACAGTTCCTTGAATGATTCAAGCAAGTCGATTACTAAAATTTCTGAAGGCAAATTACCTCCCTTGAGGCTTCATTAAATTCTGTTTAACTAGTCAGCGCACTATGTTACAAACAGGTGTTTATTTGTGTTGCTCAATGCTCTCATTTCCGTTTATGATAGCCCACGCTGCTGCTACATTGAGGCCAGGTACGGTTATCAGCTATGGAGGGAGATGGTAAGGGGCAAACAGAGGCGCAGAGAAAATGACTGAAAGAATTATCTTAAGTGAAACTTAACAGAAAAGGAAACAACGCAGGCGTGTAAAGCAAAATTCTATTCAATACTTTTTTATTTAAATAGCGCAATGCTTTATGTCCACAATGCTGCAACACCTGAGCAGAAAACATTTACTGCAGTGGCGGATGCCCCCACCTCTCCGACTAAGTCGCACATTTCTTATCAACTCCAGCTTCGAAAGCACACCAAGAAAGTCTACAGCGAGAATACTTCCGTAAGAAACAGATGTCTGCAGAAACAGACCAGTGAAACTGAAAGTGAGGTTTGATATATAAAAGGCACTGTTTATTATGCCTGAACTTAGGAGTGTAGCTTGGCACGTAAGTACACTACAAGGGTTTTATTCTATTTGAAAAACATTTTACTTTTTGATGCTTAAAAAGTCTCTTTTTAAATCCAGAAAGGTAATGTACAAGTGGACACTTTATGCACCTTTTTGTTTGTGTCCGTTTTGATTACAGGGACAGTTTGCGCTGTATTGATGTTAAGCCAACCAGAAAAGCCTAAGCTTTTTGTTTTAGCTACAGATACATCCTTTGCTACAAATTTTGTACACTAAAGACATGCAATGTTGTTACATTTTAAGTAATAAAATTTTATTTCTTTTTTTAAAGAAGCAATCAAATCATTTGTTTACTTGTATATTCTCTTTCATGTCTTTCAATTACTCAAAAAATTGGCTTAATTAGGTAACTAAAAAATCAGCAGATTGTGCCAATTTTTTATACGATTATTGATTAATTATCAGGATAATCAATAGAATACTTGATTACTGAAGCAATTGTTAGTTGCAGCCCAAGTTGACAGATATAAAGAAGGACTAAGGAACGAACACAGGAAGGCTTGACAGACATAAGAAAGACCGAAACGGTTCACAGACAAGAAGGAAGGACGAATGGAAGGGTTGACAGACATTAGGAAGGACGAATGGAAGGGTTGACAGACATAAGAAAGACAGAAACGGTTCACAGACAAGAAGGAAGGACGAATGGAAGGATTGACAGACATTAAGAAGGACGAATGGAAGGGTTGACAGACATAAGAAAGGAAGACAGGAAGGGTTGACAGACATAAGAAAGGAAGACGGGAAGGGTTGACAGACAAGAAGGAAGGACGAATGGAAGGATTGACAGACATTAAGAAGGACGAATGGAAGGGTTGACAGACATAAGAAAGGAAGACAGGAAGGGTTGACAGACATTAAGAAGGAAGAAAGGAAGGGTTGACAGACATTAAGAAGGACGAATGGAAGGCTTGACAGACATTAGGAAGGACGAATGGAAGGCTTGACAGACATTAGGAAGGACGAATGGAAGGCTTGACAGACATTAGGAAGGACGAATGGAAGGGTTGACAGACATTAGGAAGGACGAATGGAAGGGTTGACAGACATAAGAAAGGAAGACAGGAAGGGTTGACAGACATTAGGAAGGACGAATGGAAGGCTTGACAGACATTAGGAAGGACGAATGGAAGGGTTGACAGACATAAGAAAGGAAGACAGGAAGGGTTGACAGACATTAACAAGGAAGACAGGAAGGGTTGACAGACATTAACAAGGAAGAAAGGAAGGGTTGACAGACATTAACAAGGAAGATAGGAAGGGTTGACAGACATTAAGAAGGAAGAAAGGAATCATTGACAGACATAAGGAAGGAAAAAAGGAATCATTGACAGACATAAGGAAGGGTTGACAGACAGGAAGGAAGACAGAAAAGGTTGTCCGACATAAGAGAGGAAGACAGAAAAGGTTGTCAGACAGGATGGAAGAAAGGGAGGAAGCGTTAACAGACATAAGGAAGAAAGGAAGGGTTGTCAGACATGAGGAAGGAAGGACGAAGTGACAGATGGACTAATTTAAGACTTGAAAAGAGGACTGCAGGGAGGGAGAAAGGAATAAAGAAAGGAAAGATCTACAGGGCTGAAGAAAGGTAAGACAACCTTAAAATTTGAAGAATGGAATGAAGCACTGAAAGGAAGGAAAGAAAGGAAAATGAATTCAATCTTTGAATAAGTTTGTGAGTAAATCAAAGATTTGTCATTCCTTCTATTGGACACCTATCTTTAATGAGAAACAGCAGAGGTGTTGTCTGTGTACTTTCCACATTGTCTACATTTTATCCAGATGAGAAGCACCTACACAGCAGCAGACCACACAGCCCTCAGATGCCATAATGCTTGGCCTTGTGCGAACATTCTTGGAGGGTCTGTGAGAGATATATGCAGCTGAATAACATCCGTGCCATTTACTCTGTGCCATCTGCCAAACACATGTGAGCCCATGGGTTTCTGAATGCAGCCTGAAGCTTAAAGGTTTGCTCAGACTTGAGTCTAACTGATAGCAACAGAATTAATGTGACATGTTATAGATTTAAAAGTTGATCTGCATAACTGAGAAAACTGAATTTGACCTAAAAACAAGTGCTGTGAATTACCTTTCTTTTTGTCCCTGTAAAGTCTTGCCTTTGTGCAGAGTTCCTATATTCAGATGCATTTATATTGAGATGGCTTCTTTTTAGAAGTGCAGTTTAAAGTAGAACCGTAAGCTACTCAGTCACCACAGAAGTTTGGCTTTGCTGCTTTTTAAGTGATCTTTATCACACCAGTTCCAAGTTAGGTAAAACTCCATTCATTTTATTATAAACTGCAGACAATGGCATTTGGCATTGTTTTTACATGACTACAAGCCTTTTGAAAGACTGATTTCTGTGTTTGCTCTTTTGAGCTGAAATAACTCTCTGGCAGCTTCACCGTGGCGGTGGGGGGGTTGGTCACCAGGGGTGCCAAGCCCCACTCTGCTCTGTTTGAGGTGTCGCTGGTCCAACATGAGCAACCCACAATCGAAGATGACAAGGTGACTGTTGTCTGCCACCATATTCTGTGTGTATTTGGGTGTGTTTGTGAGTGCTTTGCGTGCAGATATGTCCTCAGCTGAATTGCCCTGGGTTGCAGAGGCTCGCATCGCCCAGATCATCAGCTGTGGCCTGCTCGGATTTCCTGCGGCAAGAAGCACTTTTTGACTGATTTGACCCGATACATCTTGTGTCAGGATTAAAATGTGTCACAAACAGGTTTTTATTGATTTATTTATTTTCTGTAAAATTCCAGATCTCTGACTATAAAAATACTTCATTTACTTAAACTAGTTTTATTAGAGTAAAAACATTCTTACAGTGCCTAACCTGCTTTACCAAAACACAGTTTGGTCACAGATCTGAACCTTTGACTGCTTCGATATGCAAGCCTTCTGGCTATACAAACTCCCCTAAAGTTAAAGAACAGAACATCAGTTCTGCTAAATTTTACCTTGTCTTGCTTGCCTGGAAAGAAGGTGGTATTGTATGTAGTGAACATAGTGAAAATGTGAAAGAAGATGATCTGGTCAGATTAAATCAACACAGAGGTTTTTGGACTATATTGAAAATGCTATGTGTGGCAGAAGATTAACCCTGTAGGATCACCCTGAATACCACTGAGTACCCCAGGGTACATTGTGGGGATGCTTTGCTTTAGCAGAACGATTGAAGCTGGTCAGGGTTTAGGGAGCTCTACATCTTTAAATTATCTCTGTCAGCGACATGTGAATCTGAGACACTCTGTGAGGAACATCAACATATTTACCCATTTCTGAGTAAAACCACACCTTTGCTTTGACTTCTTGGACAATGCCAGCAATGTTGCATATCCAATCTCCATAAAGGCCTACAGAGACCAATAGAACAGGCAACTGCTGGCCAGGTCTTCAGAGATCCCCCATGGAGCTTAGCTGAACAGTGGGAGAGGGAGCTGCAGAGGGCCAGAGGTTGAACAAGCCTTGTTTTTGAAGTCTTCCTCCCTGACTGCAGTGCAGACGTTACCCCAGGCTGGGCTCTTCTCAGGGGTCCTGCTTGAGTGTTACCCAACCAGGGCGGCAGCTGTCGGAGGGCTTCTCCTGCCTGCTTATCTGTCTTGCCTGTCTCGTCTTTATGTACCAGTGTTGTGTAACCAAGCTCAGCACCTGGACGTGTCCTAAATCATTAGAGTGGCAAAAAGATCTACATTTAACCATTTTACAAATTGCTTTTAATGTAGGATGTTTTTTGTTCAGCAGGTAGCCAATCTAGTTAAACTTAATGGTTTATTTTCTATTAGTGCAACTTTACACCAAGACGTGAAGTCTGGATATTAATAAGGTTATGGAACTGTCAGTGTGTAATATCTATTGAGAAATTGACAGCTGGAAAATAAGGACAAACAGGTGTTTTCATCACTGTGTTCTGTTTAACCTTCTTCCAGTTCGATATTAGGATTAAAAACAAGCCAGAAGTTTTGGGAAAAAACTAAACATTTGCCAGACATCAAACCACATCTGAGTGAAATGTTCCAAGAATCTGGCTCACAGGAGCATTCATCCGTTGCTTCTATGTGTCGAGGCAGGCTGCAAACTCCTTCAGGCACAGATACAAAGCAATACTGAGAATAGTCACTGCAGAGCGCCACTTAAAACTGCAGCTTTCCATAAATGCTTAACAAGGCCTGGACTTTATCGTCCCATCACCACCCTGTTCCCGCCTCAGACTGAGGACAAAGTGAAGCGTCCACCAAGTGATCCATCACTCCCGCCTGTCTTCCCGCGTGCCCTCCTCAGGAAACACCTTTCAGACCAAGAGATTAGAGTGTGACTGGAGAGGAGAGGGGTAGTGAAAGAATGATGGAGGAGGAAAGAGAACGGGTAAACGACTGGAGAGGGATGACGGGAAAGGGAGAGACTGGAGAGGAACTGATTAAGTGGGCACCCTTAAGATTGATGAGCTCAAGGAATGAGAAAATGGTGGATAGGCATCATGGTCTTTATGTTTTTGCACGCTAGAGGAAGAGATGACCTATGGGAAGAGAATAAACATGAACTTGGCCATTAAAGGATGTGTTGATAGCTTTAAGTGGTCCCTTGAAACATGAGTTTGTACATAAAGTCTGGACACGGTGTGGAACAAAACATACACAGCCTCAAACGTGTGTGTATATGTGTATATATATATATATATATATATATTAGTACTGTGCAAAGGTTTTAGGTAGGTGTGGCAAGAATGTGAAAGCTTTAAAAAATGGAAGTTTTAATCATTTTTTTGCATCAATCAGCAAAATACAGTGAATGAACAAAGGATAAATCTAAATCAAATCAATATTTGGTGTGACCATCCTTTGCCTCCAAAACAGCATCAATTCTTCTAGGGACACTTGCACACAGTTTTTTAAGGAACTCGGCTGGTAGGTTGTTCCAAACATCATGGAGAACTAACCACAGATCTTCTGTGGATGGAGGCTTTCTCACATCCTTCTGTCTCTTCATGTAATCCCAGACACACTCCATGATGTTGAGATCAGGGCTCTGTGGGGGCCATACCGTCACTTCCTGTAAATCTTTCTTTCTGCTGAAGATAGTTCTTAATGACTTTGGCTGTATGTTTGGGTTCGCTCACTTAACATTTTGTAAATGGATAAAAATAAACAATTATCATTTATATTTCTGAAAGCATTCTTTGTTTAGACCCTACCAGTTGCTTTCAGAAATCACCTGCTCAGTAAGTAGACTCAACCTTTATGTAAATGTATTCTGAGTATAAAAACAGCTGTCCTTTGAAAGCCTCAGAGGTTTTTTTGAGAACAAAAAGTATCATGAATACCGAGGAACACAGCACACAGATTAGAGAGAAAAACACTTGGAGGGGTTTCAAAAATAAAACAAAATTTCAAACTTTGGACATCTCACACTATTTTGTCTTTTTCCATAAGATTAAACAAGTTTTGCACAATTGCAAACCTTCCATGGCAGAGAAAGAGAGCATTAATCTGAGAAGCTGCTGTTCCCACTGAGCCAGAGTTGCCCCAGCAATTACATTGAAATGTGGTTCTACAAAGTTTTGGCCCAGAGGGTGCTAAATACAAATGCATGTCTCACTTTTCAGATTTTTATTTGTAAAAAAAATTTAAAAAAGGAGAATTGTCCTTAAATGTGTACTTCTTGGTGTTGATTTACTGTATCACATAAAATCCTTAAATAATACATGGAAGCTTGTGATTGTATGTGAAGTGTTGTAGTTTATCCCTCATATTTATATGCAATATTGAAGGGAATTAACAGTATGGTCTACCATTGTAAAAGTAATTTTTTAGCTATAATTTCTTGGAGAATTTTGATGTGTATTTTACTTCATCAAATACACATCAACAGTCTTATTTTTTATATACGTTCTTATATATTTATGTTTAAAATGTCGTTATTGAGAGCAAAGTGAAACCGCAGTGAAATTCCTTGTTTGTGTCACAAACTTGGCGAATAAAGCTGATTCTAATTCTGATGTGTGCCACTCTTTCCCTTTTTGTTGATAAACCTGCCAGCCCTGTGTGATTCCTGAAGGCAACCCAAGGTGCTAGATTCATTATCGCATTCCTGTTAAGAGGAACAAGATGTTTGGCAGTGGCCTTGCTGTCCTCCGTGCCATTAGGCTCCACGTGTGATTTGCCACACACACAAATTTGGCGTAGCTAAAGGTCTGTAAAGAAATCACACCTTTCCTAACTCATCACCTCTGTGGGAGGCATCAGCCGGTCAGGCTGCTACCCACAGCTCTTTGTTGTGTCTCTGGCTCATTACCTTAATGTCATTTGATCTTGAGTGATAGTCTGCTTTGCTGAAAATGTCCCCAAGATAAGGACCTATTAATTTTTTTCACCCTTCTGCTTTATCTGCTGCCACTCCCCCCCACCGAAAATGTGTGAGATCTATCACCTGCAGGGAGATCACATTTTCTTCTGCAAACACTTTTTGGTTTTCTCTCTTCAAAGGTTAATAATCTCGCCTTCTTTCATAATTGCCATTATACAACCTTTTCATCTATCTCTTGTTTCATTTTCCTAACTTACATATCCTTGCAGCAAAGTTGCAGGTATCTGCATATAAGCTTTTAAAATCACCAAACTCAGCAATCCTGAATATTTGGGTTCATTAAATATATCCAACGTTAATACAATGCCTTCAGTCTTATTCCCAGCTGTTGCACAAATTCCTGACACCGGTTTGTAAAAATCTGCCAGATATCCTCTTCCACCTCCCACATTTCCAACAAAATGCATGAAATGGATTTCAATAAAGCCACATCCAGTTCTGTCAGTCTTGTTTCAGACTGTTGCACAACTTTGCAAGATCTTCTTTGTTAAAAAAAACAAAAAAAAACACTTGATATGTGAAGCACATCTTGTGGTTAAAGACTTAATAGTTTTTCATCACAGGAGTGCTCAAAAAGCTTATTACACTATGACAGTAATTGCAGGGTAACATGTTTAGACTCAAGGGCATAAAAACAACCCCACGGGTATATTAAGTGCAAAAACAATAAGTTGCTAAACAATGACCGCTTTTGTTGGTTGTCAATATGCTTCTTGGTTACTTTGCTGAGTCATGAAATTACATTATGAGAAAGCTTTATGTTCTCACTTAGGCTTCTCCTGAACCATATCTGCAGCTATCAGGCAGAAAAACGATGTGTTCAGGAGTAGTTAACTGGTCATTGATTGTCCCATGCCAGCATCAGTACTCTCTGCCTGTGTCCAGATTTATGGAGATGAGCTTAGCGACTGGGAAATGTTTTCCTATCCGTCTCTGCCCCACAACCACCTCCCTCTCATCTGGACTTCAACACATTCTCGGGACTCCAACATCAGACGTTCTGAAGGCCCCAAGACGTCAGTCCCATCGGGGGTAGACACAAGTTACGACTGAAGT
Organism: Crenichthys baileyi; assembly: GCA_036173005.1. Taxonomy (NCBI): domain Eukaryota; kingdom Metazoa; phylum Chordata; class Actinopteri; order Cyprinodontiformes; family Goodeidae; genus Crenichthys; species Crenichthys baileyi. The sequence continues at coordinate 212,251 of JAHHUM010000311.1, forward strand.
GTCACATGTTAACACCCCATTGTGTCTGCGTGCCTCAAACTGTATCTACATTATCCCTTTAAAGCTGCTGTAAACAAAGTCACAAGTGACAGCTGTGGCCTGCTCGGATTTCCTGCGGCAAGAAGCACTTTTTGACTGATTTGACCCGACACATCTTGTGTCAGGATTAAAATGTGTCACCGACAGGTTTTTATTGATTTATTTATTTTCTGTAAAATTCCAGATCTCCCTGACTATAAAAATACTTAATTTACTAAACTAGTTTTATTAGAACAAAAACATTCTTACAGTGCCTAACCTGCTTTACCAAAACACAGTTTGGTCACATATCTGAACCTTTGACTGCTTCGATATGCAAGTCTTCTGGCTATAGAAACTCCCCTAAAGTTAAAGAACAGAACATCAGTTCTGCTAAATTTAACCTTGTCTTGGTAGAGACCGGAAGGAAGTTGATATTGTATGTAGTGAGCATAGTGAAAATGTGAAAGATGATCTGGTCAGATTAAATCAACACAGAGGTTTTTGGACTACATTGAAAATGCTATGTGTGGCAGAACATTAACCCTGCAGGATCACCCTGAATACCACTGAGTACCCCAGGGCACGTTGTGGGGATGCTTTGCTTTAGCAGAACGATTGAAGCTGTTTAATATGCAAATTCTTCCGGCCCCCTTTGCATTTAGGGCCGATAAGGGAAGATTAAGTAAACTGCACTGTCACTACATAAATGTGGGAGGAAGGAACAACAGGAACAAGTGAAAGAGCTGGTGCAGCTGAGATGTTCAGAGGCTGAATCGGCAAGCCTCTGTTCTTGAATATGATGTGGTGAAGCAGCAAGTTTAATGCAAGATATTTTCAGGAAGTTTTAGGTTTTCTGTCTCACCAACAGCCGATATCATGAAAACAAGGGCAAGTTAAGGTGAACTACTGACTCACTGACTGGCTCTTGTCCCGTTTAACTTTTTACAAACAATATGAAGGACAACAGGTGCAGTACTGTTACATTTGTCATGCAAGGGTCTGTTCAGCTTTTTTTTTTACATATGTTGTGGTTACTATTTAGTAACTATTTACTAGTATCTAGTATCTTGTGCTTTTTATCCTTGCAGCACCTTTCTTTTTGGTTCTTTTTTTGATTTCTTTAGTTTTTTGTTTAACATTACCTTAATAATGACCTTTTTTTCTAGTGAATGGCAAAACTTATTTTTTTGTTTTACCAATATCCCTATCCATTGGTGTTTAATTCAGGGAGTGGTAAAAATATTCCACTTTAAAATGGGACACATTCAATGAGTTCTCAGGTTTTATTCCTTTAAGGAACTACAGTCCAATGCTAAATGTGATTTCGGTCATACTGCGCATTAGCCATAAAAAAGATAAAATCTTTCCCGTCTGCACCGACAATGGAGACCGGGACGTTTTCAACTTAAACCTTGTTGTTTGAAGTGTTTCACTGTAAAAGCTCAGTTCGACGGGATAGTTTAAAAAGCTTGACAAGCTGATAAAGAAGGCTAGCTCTGTAATAGGGACTGTTCTGAAGCATCAAGCGGAAAGTGAGCAAATGATGGTTCATAAAATTAAAAACATTATGGATAGCCCTGATCAACATCATTGCAACACAGTAATACACCATCAGTGCGTCTTCGTCAGAGGCTTCTTCACATCCGCTGCTACACAGACCACCGCAGGAGATCCTTTCTTCCCAACATCTATAGTGACTATTTAAATAAATAATAAAGAGATAATGAGTTACAAATACAGCATGTATTTTCCCATCAGGATTAATAAACCAGAAATGAATTGTATTAGATGAATTAAGCTGAATGGAAATACCAGTCACAATCCTTTGCCTTTGTTCTGCATCGCAATAACAGAAATAACATGTACAGTTTAAAGGAAGTTAATTAATCCCCACTGTTTTCCGATGAGATAGTGTCTTTATCAGCATGGTTTGATTTGTTGCAAATTCAATGTAGTTAGCAAAATAAACATTTATTGTGGAGACCTGCTTTTCCCTGATAGACAACGTCTCACCATGCCTAATTTCCTCCTTGCTTTTCAGTGAACCAAGACTCATTTGTTATTTTCTGTCTTTTTTCATCTCTTTGATTCTTGCCGTCATTCCCACATTCCCTTTTTCCTCCTGTCTTATGAGTAAACATGGGACTACCTGAACCTCCACGAGGACTTTGAAACGAGACTTTGGTTGGACATCAGAGGACTCCGACAGTGTCAGTGAAGTCTGTTTGATTTATAACAGGGGAGTGGTGGTTGTTGTGGTGTTTGTGGGAGGGTGGGATCTACAGGCACACAGGCCACAAGGTCCTCCATTAGTACCTTGACCTCTGTTTAATGGAACTAACCACAACATAGGTGCAGAGGGACTAGATGTAGGGTTAATCTCTGCATTTTTTACCTTCGAGTGTCTGTTTTTTGCATTTTCTTAGCAGAGAGGAGAAACCCAACCATGATCATTTGTCAGCTACATGCTGTGTCTGGGACTTAACAGATCCCACACTCAGGCCTGTCTCTGCTTCCCCTTTTACAATTCCTCCTCACTGTTTTACTGACCGTTATCTAATTACTTGTGTCTTAATCACATGTTAAAGCCCAGTGCCGTCTCTGTGTTTACTGTCTTGTTTACCTTCCTGTAAAAATGTGTGAGTTTGCTCGTAAAGACTTGTCCGCTCGTTATTAAGCGCTTGTTCTGGTTTGGTGCATAAAAATCACATAATGACTGGTTTATAATGGATTGCAGCTTCTGTGCTTTGCTACTGCAGGAAGGTTCGAAAGCACACAAACTGTCAAGCATGGAAGTAACTCCTGCCTCTCATAAATGATTTAACTAACACATTCAAAGCTTCTTTCCTTTTAATCAAATTATATGCAATTTTCTAAGATTTACTTCTCTTCCCTTGCCAGCCAGAAGAAGATCAGGTCAGGCTGCTTCTACTCTCTATGCGAGGCCCACCCAGCTGCTGTTAGTCTGTGATTCCTTATCATGTCAGCGGCCCTGTCTTTCCTTGGCTCACGCTGCTGTTTGCAAACAGAATCCTTAACATAGCTTTTTTTCCTCTACAGATTGATCCCTCTTGTTTATGAACACTTTGTGACAACCTTGTCTCCCGTAATATAACAAAGCAATGGCAGTATTAACATTATTGCTCATCACATTCCATTTGTGGCTATCCATCTTCAGCCTAATTGACCTGATCATAAGGAAGCTAGCTCGACTCAAGACGTTTTAGCAACCAAAGGTTGCCTCTTTATATAAGCATGCTGGAATTTATTGTTTTCAGTAAATATCCCTTAAGCATAATCCGTATCTGCACAGCACATTATCAGTTACCAAAGAAACACAAGAGAGTTTTCATAACACTTCAGGGACCTTGACACGGTGAGTCGCAGTCTCTCCCATCAGATTCCTATATGAGATGAAATGTCTCTACATGTTTTAAGGGCCCAGAGAGTATGCTGGGTAATGAAAACCACTCTGGGGGGATTCTTTGCAAATTAACACGACACAAAAATGTTTTACAGGCGTGTCCCTTGTGCAAGTTAAGTAATCAAAATGCAAAAAAAAGGAGCTTGGGGAGCCACAAGGGGGAGAGACATGAAGTAAAAGGTGTAAAACGCTGTCTGACTGTGTGTCCTCTCTTCTTACCAGATACCTTTGTCCACTATACACCCAGTCTGGTGCAAAGTGATGTTTCTAACTCAAATATATAAAAAGGTCATGATGGACGGTTGAAGGTTATTGCATGCAGCTGGTAGCGTAAGTGTAAGCTTAGCCCTTTTTTCATGCCTTTAACCCTATCAAATACAACCTTCCTGAGTTTCTCTTTATTTGCCTTTTGAATCTTGTAAGTCTATCCTGTAAATCTTAAGACAAAGGGAATTGTTAGTCTAAAGGGGGAAGATTTAAGTTTAAAATAAAATGGTTCTCAAATTCTCCAGCAAATCCAACAAGTGTTTAGAAGAGGCACGTCTCAGTAGCTACAGTACCATTCATTATTTGCAACCTTGAAGAAAACTAACTAGAAACAAATTTTGGAGCAAATCCAAACAAGTCTAAAGTGTTTTTAAAAGTTGCATGGTTGAATTATGTTAAGCATTGCTGTAAATTCTACTGCATCTTTTCCAATCTGCTCCACAGCAAATCCTTTGTGATAAACATTTTCCCTTGCCTACCCACTGCCAGGACTCTCCATTGATGTTCCTGTGCAACCCAGAGTTTTGTATCTTCACGGTTTACTCTCCAGGAGCTGCAATACCGCTCCCAGTCATAAGCAGGAGCCACACATACAGTAGATGTAGAAACCAGAGGATCAAACAAGGGTCCTGGTCATTTTGCCCCCTCATACTTTTGTAATGTTGGTTGCTTCACACCCAACCTTTAGGGGTATGAAGTGCAGCTGTCTACCCAGAGACATTTCGTACAGGCAAAGCATTAGTTCATACCTGCAAGGGGATGTTTTGTACCCACTTTCAGAACAGAAATAAATGTTCTATTCTCTGATCATGGTTTACTGTAAGGAAGTTGGGTTTTGAGTTCCCAATAAGTAATTTCTTCCACCAATTTGTCATTTTTTACAATTGTCAAATGGCCCACGCAAGTATCAGAACCAAAATGAAAGCAAATTGGGTCAAATTGGGTCAAATAAACAGGCCACAAATGCAAGTAAAGAGGAACAAAATAACACGTGGAAACGAATCGTGGACACAAATTGATAAGGGGGCTAATTTGACCAGACAAACACGGCGTGAGGAGATTTTCTCTCATTCCCAGCCTGTTAAATAATATCCACATCTACAGTATCTTATTTACATCTCCACAAACTACTACTGGTCCAATGCTGCAGTCCACTGAGCACTAGTCAAACAGTCTGAGCTTGCCATTTTGAATTTAGTATGTGGAAGTTTATCGGTAAAAAGAGCAATTATATGACACATGCCAGTTTTGTTTTTCCTGCCGCAATGAGAAAAACAGAAAGAGCAGAGAAAATGGCAAAAGAGAAGAGAAATAGAGCACCCCATGGGGCCGATCAATATCTCTGGGCTGATAAGAGGGCGAGTGTCTGAAGGCTGGCCTTTCTTTCTGAAGCTTTCTGTACCTCCCCCAGGGCAATCTGAGGCCAATTGTTCAGGATTGTAGAAGCTTCTCCCTCTGGCATTGCAAAGTGGATCTCTTCAGGTGTGGGTATGGTGTGCTGTAACATTGCCTCAGAGCACTGGGAGACTGGCAGGCATAGAAATTGTGTACCCTAACCCCCCCGTCACATTTAATTTAATAACTTTCTCCACCTCTCAATATTTGTTCATCTTGGACTCTTTCGATGACACACAGCTACAGTAATCTTGTTGACACCACATTATTTTCTGCTTATCATCCATTCAAGATTTGCATGTTAGTAATGAAATAGTTTTTGTCGTATGAGTCATTAAAGAGTATTCCACCCTGACTATGTCCAGTCATTTACATTGCGTCTCATGGGTGGTTTGACGTGAAAATCCAAGAAGTAATTTTTGGGAAGTACTTCAGCTTAGTCAGTAAATGAATGCTGGTGATTCACTGAAACTGCGTGTTTTTCTCCTCATACTCTGTGTCGTCTCGGGCATTTTCCTATCGCTATTGCATTTCTTATTTTCCGTTTCTTACCCAAAGAGGTATTTGGATGCTTATTCATTAGCAATATTAAAAATTGATGAACATGCAGGCGGTGACCCCATTACTTCCTGTATTAAGTTCCCTCTCAAGTAAAATTTGTCATTGTCTCAGGCATTAAAGGAAAGTGTAAGTGGCCAACTTTCTCTGCTTGGTCAAAGGATGTGTCATTTGAAGTTTTTTTTTTTTTCGTTTATCCTGACCTAGATTGTTTCGTAGTTTAACGCCACGATAAAAGGGCCAAATGATACAGCTCAAAGACTATCTGGTTTTTCCCCAGGAGAATAAATCTTTTAAAAGTTATTAAATATTGATTTTTTTAATTTGTGCTATTTGAGCCAGGAACATGTTTTATTTTCTTCAGGGTTCTATTTTCAGGCTGTTCAGAGTGCTGGATCCAAGCATATTAAAGTTAGGCAGAAGCAGGAAGTGTTATAGAATAAATTCTAGAAGCAACAAGGCTAACCACAGATGAAAAAGGATGGTGAGGCTAAGCCCACTCAAGTGTTTGAAGGAGATTCGCAAGGTGTGGCCTATAGCTAGTGTAGGTGCTTCAAAACCCATTGCATAGACTTATCCAGGAAAAGGTTCGGTATGAAACGACCAAAACTGCATAAGCACTAAATGGTAAAGGAGCAAAATGACCAACAACTGTCGACATTTAGCTGTGTGTAGTGAAGGCCTGGATTGACAGTAGATATGCCTCCTTAGATAGTTTCCTTTTAATAGCTTCACGTTTTTTCCTTTCTCTTGACATCAGTTTTAAACACCTCACTGATACCTAAAACTAACTTTAAGTGCTTTTCCTGCAGTGAAAACTTCCACAATGAGCAGTTTTGGTAGCCCTTCTTGTCAGTGTCTATTTATGAGTTCACTAATTAAAAAAGGACCAGATTTTTTGATTTACAGATTGGCCGGTCACTGATCAGAGCTGATCAAACTCAGTCCCCTGCAGTTTTTCTGAGCATCTCTAACATAGAAACAGTTTTTTTACTGTTAGTTTTTTGCTGTAGAGAATCTAAAACTTATTTCAGTGCATGCTTTATGGCATTGCTTGAAACCATGTAAAAGTCTTATGAACCCTATTATAAAGTTTCCATGCGATATAGCAAAGGTTATACGTAAGAAAATTACAATAAATGGATTAAAATTGCCTTCTTGTTCACAATGGAAGAATCCAATATTTACTGCAGGGGGAAAGACTTTTACTAACAATATATGGAAGAGACATAGTGTTAAACAACTAGAGCAAATCGAAAAAAAGGGAATGTCGTGAACTTTAATTAGGTCAAGGTCATTAAGATCTAAGTGAACCATGTTTTTACAGTATTTACAACTTAAAACTATAATGCAGAAATATATATGTCAGGGTTTTATTGTGGCATCAGATAAGGACTTGGTATATCGCTTTACCAAGTCCGAGGACCCCAAAGCGCTCTACAATACAGTCAGTCATCCACCCATTCATACACACATTCACACAATGACAGTGGTGAACTACATTGTAGCCACGGCTGCCCTGGAGCAGGTTGATAGAAGTGGGGTTGCCATACAATATGGCAGCCACCGGGACTTTAACCACCGAGGTTCGAACCCACAACCCACTGGCTACAGGACGAACTCTCTTAACTTGCTTATGAAAAGAAATATAACCCCCATGCGGGAAAGCTGATAATTTGTGGCTTAAGTTTATATGATATGCGACAGTCTGTAATTCCTAATTTTTGGAATTTTTTTTCTCTTGGGTATGTAGTGTAATGTAATGTATTTCAGTTTTGTTTATCTATGTTATGACTCGGCTCGTCTTAATGGTCAGCTGTTAGCGTTAGCTTCCACAAATTTTTTTATCCGTTTACTGATTTAGCATTAGCGGAGCTAATATTTTATTTAGTGGAGTATGGATTAGAGAAGCGAACCTTTTCGTTAGCTGTGCACACCGCTGCTCCCTATAAGTGCTCATAAGTTTTAGCAGTTAGGTTTGCGTCATGCTTTATTTTTTATGTTATGTAAGAAGAATGTGATGTTATCACCTGAAAACTGACCAAGTCCAGTTTTCAACTTTCCTGACAAACTTATACTGTAGTGTTGTCATAGAGTGTGTCTGCGTCTGCTTATTCTCTGAGATTCTGTGCTGACAAGGCAGCAGTGCGGTACGCAGAGGTGCTCCTGCCCCTCGCCCTCTGCCCATGTGTTTTGTATTACACCCTAGGAGGTGCCATGCTCAGCAGCTCAGTGGTGGGAGGGGATAAAGCACTCCTCACTGGCCCAAATGACGCATGACATGGCATTACGCCCCAGGCCCTTATTTATGGCTTCCCATGTCAGCAAAGACTTGCTCCCCTGGGGGGCCCCACAACCGAGCCTTTAGTGCTCATATTATGCTTGGGAGATACACAAAGCAAAACACTAAACACTGTAGGAGTTATGATCACCACAATGTGTAGTTAGGCCAACCTCACTGAGACGTACACAGGAATCAAGCTGAATTCCTTCTAGTTTATTTTGCAACTAAAGCTTTTGGAGTTGTTGCCCTGTTGCACAAGAAATGTCCCGGCAAAGATCAAGTGCTACTTCAGAGGAATTAGCGTCATGTCAAGCTGCAGCTCAGCTACCGCCAAGCACACACTGCCTCTTTATCCGTTCCGCTGATGTGGAAGAGGATGTGAAATCTGGAGAGAGAGTGAGGAAGAGATTTGAAGAGAAGACCCGAATACATTTTTTCTGTAGTTACTCAAGAATCCATGTGCACATCACACCGTATTAACAAATGGACATGTACACTGCCGGCACTCATGCACACACAGGTGTTCTCCGCGAGCTGTCCGGGAATTTTCCAGTGATCCCTGTCCAGGGTTTTGATGTGGGCAGAGGAAGAAGAAAAGAATTTCTAGCACATGAAAGCCAAGTGATGAGAAAAAGCTATGATCCCTGAATTGCACATGGCTAAAACTGAGAAGGAAGACTGTTCTATCCAGTTCTAGGAAACAAATCATGGAGAAAGATGTGATGTGGATGCCTTGGAAATATCAGGGTTAGCCCTAGACAAAAAGATAGCTGGGGTTTTCTCCTCCCTGGTATGCTCATATTACGTTGGAGCTTTGAGGCGTAATCGCTAAAGAGAGGGTACTGTCAAGGGTTTTTGTGGCCTTTTGAAAATAAGACAAGCCCTTTGCAGAATAATATATCCAGCCTCAGAAGTTTTGCAAAAACAGAGTGCTCATTTTTCCATCCTCCCAGGTCCAGCCCGTAAAACGCCCTGTTTGAAATCCACTCTGGTGATTGTTTAGTCTAGTGAATATCCTTAGATCATCCTCATAAGCAGCTGCCCAGCATCCCCTTCATGTTTCATCTTTAAAGCAGTTCAAAAGCACCTACCCAATTTCAATAAAATTGTTTCACATTATTGAGATCTTCCACTGTGCATGTTTAGCTGAACAAATCACTTTGCTTGAGTAATAGTCTGTTTCCTGCATTAGTGGAGGCGTTTTCTCTGTAAAAGATGTGGTTTCCCACTTTTAAAGCCAAAGTAGAGAGGAATGGTGCAAAATAAACCATAAAATAAATAAAGAGTAAACTTTATTAGGTGTATCTGTTCAACGGTGTATCAACATAAATAGCACTCCATAGCATCTAGATGTATTGAAGTTGACCTGTTGAAGTTCAAACCATGCATACGAATGGAGGAAGCAAAGGATTAAGTTCACTTTGAACATGGCCTGGTTTTTGTTGCAACCCAGGCTGGTCTTAGAGTTTCAGCTATCAGCTAATTACAGAAAACTGAGGATACAATTTACACACGCTCCACAAAAATCAACAATAACAGATTGGAATAATGTTCCCTGGTCTAGTGATTTCAACGATTACATTAAGATTGTAAGGTCAGAATTTGGCATAAAAAAACTAATAAAATCCATCCTCTAATGCAATTCAGGCTGCCGCTGTAATGGTGTAGGTGAATTTTCCTCAGCACATTATGGGCCCTCTAGTGCTAGTTTAGCATTATTTAAACACCACAGCCTACCTAAGTACTTTTGGTGACCATCTCCATCAATGTACTCTATGACAACAGTGTATTCATCTCCTGATGGCTACTTCCAGCAAGATAATGTACTATGTAATAAACTCAATCTCAGACTGTTTTCTTAAAGATCCGCTCAAATGCTGCATTGGAGTGCAGCGTTGAGTTGCCTGCTCCAGTGGCTAACCAATCACCAGATCTCAATTTAATGTAAAACATTTTGGATGTAGTGGAACAGGAAATTTAATTGATGGATGTGCAGCTGACAAATCTGCAACAACTGTGTGATGCTTTCATGTCAATATAGACTGAAATCTCTTGAGTTTTTCCTCAACACCTTGTGACATCGATGTAATAAATAATTAAGGCAGTTTTAAAGACAGAAGTGGGTCAAACCTTATACCAGCTAGGTGTTCCTACTATAGTGGCTGGTGTGCGCTTCATAAAGAACTCTGCCTTTCTTGCTTCTCTCCACCAACAGAAAAGTTTTACTATGCTGGTATACATGACACTTTGCTTTAACCTGTTTTTTGCATCTATGCTCATTTCTATCCATTAGTGCATTTTCTGTACAAGCTCCAAATTGCAAAAGGAAATGCCATAGAAAAAAGAAATATATTTGAGACAAAGTCCTCAGTTTTTCTTTAGTGTTGACTCTTTGAATAAGGTGTAAATCAAACATATGACCTACAACTGAACATAGGAAAAGATTATCATTGATGCTATTTACTTGGATTTGGAAATGGTTGGTAACTTCAGCTAAGCTCTCAGGAGGAAGAAGGCATTGTAACATTGTTCTTTCCAGACTTTGTCCAATGAGCCGTCCTCTTGACTTTCATCTGGCATTCAGCCTAATCAGGTTTTTTTGTGTCGGGATGAAAAAAGTGCGTAACATTTGAAATGAGTAGGACTGTTTGAGGTTTTCACAAAGTTATGATGTGTTACGGATCTTATTGGTAACTCCCTGATGGTTGTTATAGCTACAAAGGACCAGAGAATATCGCACTGTTGATCAATAGATTAAATAGTTGTTTGTTTTCCATTTTGTTTTTGGTCAGATTCGTGTCCCACAACTATTTCCAGTCTTACACTATTTTCCAAATGTCTTCATTAGTTCCATAAAACACAGTTTTCCAACAGTGAGAGTTGATACAGGGGTCTGATTTGTCAGGGTCAATGTGATCCAATGATCCATCATGTCTGTCAAGCTGATGCTGCCGGTTCCTGAGGGACCGGGCCTTTGTTTAGCTTAGCTGCTGATGGAAGTCAAGCCTTTGTCAAGGAAACCATTAGGAACGCAGCAGGCCCAGAAAAATGAGCCGACCTTGTCACTCCACATCAGGAGACTGGCCACAGTTGCAGATCATTCTCAAACCTGACACATTTGACCACTGTTTTCCAATCCTTTGAACTAGGAAGTTTAAAATGGATGGAAAATCCCACAGACCAAATGACTGTGGGGTTCTTTGCATCGGCTATCAGTCTTAGGAGTGTTGAATTGTTATCTAGAGTAGGCACAAAGGAGATAGTCAACAAGGTAGCAATTAGCATTGGCCAGTGGGGCAATGTTGTCAGCGGTACTGAAATGAAAAGGTAACGATGACATCTAAGTTTCAGGCAAAAGGACATGATGAAGCTCTGTAAACCAGAATTTCTTACACCATTCAACAGAAAACATGGCCTCTGCATCGTTTATATTAACTATATTATGTATATTTTTATGATCTGAAACAGTTTTAGCTAAGGATGTGCAGTATTTGTTCTAGGTGACCGCTTCTAGTCCTTTCACACCAAACCTTCGGAATGCTTTGTACAATGCCAGAATCCAGTTTCTGGAGCAGATCGCACCAGTGTGACCCCTTCTTGGACCCTGAAACAGACCAGAGAACCGTACCCTGGTACAGTTACAACTGCCGGTCTCAGCACAGTTTATCCAGACCCTGGAGCAGTTTGTTTGCCAGCATACCAGAAACAGAAAAAAAAAGATGTAATGTAAGAACAGTGCATTTAAGTAGAAGAAAAAAAGTAGAGGAAAAACAAAGAGTGCAAATCCAAAGACGAAAGAGTTTGAAAATGTCTTGTGGGGCTACGTGGAGTAGCGAAGAGTTGCAGGCACACAACTACATTTGAACACCTAAGTAGCAACAGAAACCGTAATGAGATGGACTTCTTTCTTTGTGCTTTTTTTTTCTTCTTGATCAGCACAATACTGCATGAATCTGTTTGGTCCATTCTAAAAAAATCTCTCTGAAAGCAAACCGGGGCAACTGAAGCTGTGTTTTTTGTCAATTTTACCAATCCCTGGACCAGACCAGCAGTGTGAATATGCCCTTTCGCTTTCACACCAGGATAGTCTAGTGGCCTTAGTTCGATTAGGCAATGCAGAAAAATTTGAGACCTTAATTTATTTTGGTTTACCTTCTAAAATGAGACCCAACTGCCAGGATATCTTCACCCTGTTACCTTAGGTGTTGTTTTTGGGTGCTATCACAAGAAGTTGCCCAGTATGAGCAGTACACAAGGCAGCAAGTTGTTCTGGATGCATGACTTGAATGCAGCAGTGCAAAAAAAGACAGCCGAGAGGCTACGATATGCTGCTGTGGATATATAAACAGTAAGCTAGAAATCAAACATTTTTAGACCACATAAAAGTCCCAGGGGTCCCAGTGTTCACTTGCAAGTGAACTGAGAATCACATTTTTAAGAGGTTAAACCGCTTTGGTGTGGAAAGCGCCTTTAGTTCTTTAAGCACTTTTTTAACTTCTCGTAGTTAGTAGCAATGCACTGCTGACACTACCACCAGGTTATTTTGCAGGGGTACCACTCAAGCAAGAGCCATTTTTCAGCTCAAGACTTGTTCCTAAAAATACCCAGTTCTTGTTGGTGTTGGGGAATAAGCAGATAGATATTATTGATATTCAAGCTGATATTGGTACAGTTTTTCTGTCAGCTATACATGACTATTAGCCCCAGCCTTTGTTTTCTGGGTTGCTGTTTTAGTGTTTTATATTTTTTATTGAAGGGTTTTCATAATAGACATACAAACACCCCATATTAATAAACGAACCCAGTCCTCACTGTCATTTAAATACTATACAAACAATACAAAACAGTATACACTGCTGCACAATATCAGACCAACCGATATAACTAAGCCATCTATTCCTAAACCTGTGTCGAGGGTTGATTGAAGAAAGAAAGAAAGGGTTTCCAAATCTGGTGAAATTTCTTCTCCGAGCCTCTCATCACACATCTGATCTTCTCCAATTTTAAATTTGATAATGCATCCTTAATCCAGTGTGTTACTGTGGGTGGGGCAGCATCTCTCCACCTCAAAAGGATCAAGCGGCACGCCAGCAAGGTTGAAAAAGGAATAACTTTGTGTCCCCCAACAGGTAAACTCAACCCCTCAGGAACAACCCCAAAAAGCAGCATGGTTGGATTCATGATGATTTTAACTGCATGAACAGCAGAAGGGCCTTCACAAACATCTCCCCAAAATTCTTGTATTTTAGGACAAAACCAAAACATGTGAATCAAAGTAGCTTCCTCAAATTTACATCTATCACAGGTTGGATCTATTTCTGGATAAATCTTAGCCAATTTGGATTTGTGAAGGTGCACCCGGTGAACAACTTTAAATTGAATAAGGGAGTGTCTTGCACACATGGAGGAGGAGTGGATTCTCTTTAAAACTTTAGCCCAAATTGCCTCACTCATTGTGATTTGCAAATCTTGCTCCCAAGCCGCTTTTATTGCAGGGATGGGAAGGAATTGCAAATGAAAAATCAGTCTCAAAACGCCTGAGATCGCTCCTTTCTTACTTGGATTGAATGATTTCAGTTCGTCAATTATAGTGTCAGCTGGTTTATCTGGGAACCCTGGGATGGAACCTGACCCATAATGCCTGACTTGTAGGTACTTAAAGATATGAGATGTGGGGAGCTTATATTTGGAGGACAGCTGTGCAAAAGAGGCACATTTATCTTCAATAAAAGATCTTTAAAATACCTCAGGCCCTTTTTAAACCAAATGTTAAAAGTGGCATCTTGCATCGATGGGGGGAAAAAAACATTTGATGATATTGTATTGGAAAGGCTCATATTTCGAAGGCCAAAGTATTTCCTAAATTGTGAGTAAATTCTAATGGAGCTATTAACTACAGGATTGACATTTATCTGGTTCGTAGGAATGGGTACTGGTGCTCTTATTACTGATGATAGAAAATGAGAGTCACAAGACTGTTTGTCCAGTTCGACCCAAATAGGGCCTCTTTTATCAGAGTAATAGTATACCCAGAATGACAGACACCACAGATTAGTGGCCCAATAATAGTATCTGTGATTTGGGAGAGCCATTCCACCATCTTGTTTTGATTTCTGGAGATGATCTTTTCGCAAGCGTGGCTTTTTCCCATTCCAAATATATGCCGATATAGTAGAGTCAAGTTTTTTTTAAATAGGCTTTTAAAAGAAACACAGGGAGACACACCTGGGGAGCACAGACATTTTAACCACATTCATTCTCCCTAGCATAGAAAGCGGGAGGGGGGACCATCTAGCCAAATCTTGTTGGATTTTAAGTAATAGTTTATCAAAGTTGTTTTTTTTTTTAAGATCTAAAAAAAGTTTGATTACAGAAACACCTAGATAAATAAAGCTATGTATAGCAATCTTAAAAGGTACCCTAATATTTGCAAGAGCAGTACTATCCAAATTTAATGGCAAAAGCTCACTTTAGTGCAGGTTTCATTGGTACTCTGAGATTTTCCCAAATGGAGTGAGAAGATTTAGAATAGTTTTCTCTTCCCTGGAAATAAGAAGGAGGAGGTCGTCAGCATAAAGGGATAATTTGTGTTCTACACAGCCTCTGGTAATACCATAGATTAAACCACTAGTTCTAATGGCTATAGCTATTGCTAGCAATTGCTAGTACAAAAAGAAGGGGACTAAGAGGGCAACCCTGGCGGGTCCCACGATGTAGTTTGAATGGTTTAGAATAAAAATTATTTGTTAGAACCATGGCTGAAGGGCTGGCATATAATAACTTAATCCATGCGAGAAATGTGCTACCGAATCCAAATCTTACCAATGTCTCAAAAAGGTACTTCCACTCTTCTCTGTCAAGTGTTGCTGTTTTAAACTGTATTTCCATAGTTAGAGATAATGTGCTAAATATGGATGTGCATTTCAAATTTACTTTTGGTTATTCATAACTTAATACCATCAGCTCACCAACAAACATCACCACACTTGGTGTGTGCACTCAAACAAATGTACAACACATTGTTTTGGCCTTGATCTACACAATGCTAATTAGTTGCACTCCAAACAAATCCCTTTGACAGCAAAAAAAATAATAATTAAATTGCTGGAAAAACATGCACAGAACCAAGCATTATAATTCAAACACTGAACAGTTAAAGATATGAGAGACGGCTTATCTTAGCAACTGACTAATACACTGTAAGTTTTCCAGTTGAAAATATAAGAAAATACTTATGACTCTCTTGTGAGTGATGTCCACGAATCTGTGGTCTTTGACAGGTTATCCAGTGCACAGATCAATAAATTTTTTCCGGTCAGTATTTTCATAAGAGAGTAAAGTCTACTCTCGAATGTTCATAGAAAGGTCAACCACAAAAGCCCCATTTTCATCAAACCAGTTTCATTGCTAAACTGGTTCTAGTGCTTCTTTAGTACCAGTTCTTTACGTTTCGTCCACCACAAGCTCTGGCTCTGGCCCTGAACAACTTGTTCTTTCCGAACACCAACTGGGAGCTGGTACAGAGGAAAGAACCACTTTCATCAGGAGCTAGAGGCAGGCTCATGGGGTATAGCAGCCAATAAAATGTTTTGAACACCATGTTTAAAACTGTGGAGTTTAGTTTAGATTTTGTTCTATCAAATAAAAAAACTGTAAAAACTTTGCACTTCACTAATAATAAAATATCAGATTTGAATGAATTTGGTGGAAAAGCCCTAAAACTGCACTGGGACACCATCATTGCCTGGGTCAGGCAAAAACAGCCCTAGTTAAACTATATGTTGGATTATCGTTCAGCTTGAGGAAGCTCCTGTATTAAACTTGTTTGGGGCATCATACTTGGACTGGCTTTAACTTTTTGGAACATCTTAGTCTCCAACAGACCTAATATGTTCTGTTTGGAGCATCACATTCTAAGCCATGGCACTGCTTTTCCAGTTTGTCAGCATCTTAGCAGAGAGTATCCTCTGTTCTTACCTATTAATTCTCCTTCTCCTGACAGAGATGGAACACCTCCACCTTGCTCATCACAGCCTCAGACTAAACACAATCTATAGTGTTGATGCATCAATGAAGTGGCGGCCTCTAACGATGGCCAACCCATCACATTAGAAAAATAATGATTTTTTTTTTCATTGGCTGTCTTTCCTACAGATAGCCCTGTATTTGTCTTGGGCTGAGTGTCCTTCGCTGAGGTGCCGGGCCCTTATGGCTGCCTGTCGTATATCAGCAGCACTGCCACTGTCAGGCCCCTGATTTATGGCTGTTTATCTCCGGCCCCTAACCCACTACCCCTCTCCCCCAATTCCAACAGATGGTCCCTGGCTGTTTACTCAGGGACAAAACGCTTTCAAACTGATTGAATAAATACGACAAACAAGAAGTTTATGAGGAAGGTGTTTGTGATTGCAGTGCACTGGTTACGGGAGAAAACTTTCCTTGTTTGTAAGGTGTGATACCAATCATGTGTCCCAGTTTAACCTTCTTCCTTTAGGTTTTTTTCCATTAAAAATAAATGTGCAACCATTTCTCTTAACCTAGTTTGGCATACTTATGAAGTTTTTGGTTTGATTTATGATTATTAACATTGTAATTGTAAAAGCATTTATTCATCTGTCATGTTCCACGCCAATGTCGCTTTAAATCTCTTCAAGGATATTCAGCTTTCTAAATCTTCCTGGGTGTCAAAGCTTCACAGAAAAAAAACACACATTGTGCCATAAATTGCCTTGGTGGGGCTTCAGTTGATCTCTGGGTCTCGGGGTAAAGATCTTAAGTAAGCCTGACAGTATCAATTTTTCAAGTCAGTCTGGCTATTATTTTCCTACATTATTTAGTACCTGAAAGAATCATGTTTTTTTTTTCTTAAATTGATTGATACACCCAAGATTTTGACCCTTGCTCTTGTCAGTCATATATTACCATTCCTGGTTTATTTCTCCTTGTGCAAAGAAAAAAAAGCTTTGAAAATAATTTTTGATGCAAGCCCAGAGATTATAGTTAGTTGCAACCTCCCGTTCATATTGCATTCCCTAGAGACATTGACTTGGCCTGCATTTATATATTTCCATTCAACTAAAGCATAAAAAATTACTTGTCTAGTTTAAATGTCATAAATACAAATTGGTATTCATGGAGACGTCTCAGATGTTCCTATCAGTAGAATGAGTATGCAGTGGAGTATAACTAATAATACTGGCTTACAGGTGGATGTTGGTAGGCTTCGTAATGAGATAGATTCACCCAATCATCACCTCCTACTTATCAACTGAGCACCACCACTTGTGTTTTATCTCAGTTGTAATTATCAGTACTTGAGTGTAACAAATACAGGCTAGTAATTGCCTTTGATATAAAAAAAAAAACAGATGTGCATAGACTTTTTATGTTTAGTCAGGAACACGGTTTATAAGAACAGTCACAAAACAAAACTGAGAAATGTTTGCCTATTAATACTTTAGGAGAGTTTCACAACCAGAGACTCTGGTTGTAGCCTTGGTTTGCATGTACATAACCTTGATAGAGATCCTTTGTCGCATGGTCTCTATCAAGGCCAACCAGTGTGGCTGAATTAAAACAATTCTGCACAGAAGAGTGGGCAAAAATTTCCCCAGACTCACTGCGAAATGTTACAAACGCTCGATGGCTCTTGTTTTGGCCACGGGTGAAATAATAAACATTTTTTCCTTCAATAAAAGAAATCAATATTTGTAAACAGCTTTTTGCATTTACTCACGTGATCTTTTCTCTGGTATTAAAATGTATTTGAACAGAAAAAGCCAAATTAGAAAAGGGTTTCAATATTTTTTAACAGCACTATATAAGAACAGCATAAGTTGTTTAGATTTGAATCTAAGGCAATTCATGCAGGTTTTTCAGAGAACAATCACTATAAAACTTGGTTTTACTATTATTTTAAAGACAAAATAACTTTTTAAAGAGTCTTTAGTGTATCATATTGGAAAATAGCGACGTTTCTGTGCGTATTTCCCAGAAAATGTAGATCTTAGCCCTAACTCTGAAGTGTCCAAGAGGCTGCTGGCATTTCCAAATACAGCATGTTTCTTGGCAGACAAAAGCTGAATGCTTAAAAATATAAAACATTGCAACTTTGCTAGACACCATTCAGCCATCCTGTTTTTTGCTGAAATTGATGCTCTCTCTCAGACTGTATGAACCACAAACTTCTGAGGGATACTGAAAATAACTTTGAGTGTTCCTTCTGCTGCAGCGGCAGCATCCACACTGAAGGTGTTGTCAACATAACCATAGAGCTTTGTGGGTTGCATTCATTGATCAGACAGGATTTTTCAGGTTCTTACCAGCCTGTTGCTGGTCAAGGCCAGTCAAGCTGAAAATCACCCAATTCTTACCACCAGCTGAGTTTACTAAACAGCCTGGAACTGAAAATCCAATATGGCTCCTTTGCTAATTTAAAACTACCAATGGTGCAGCCATAAACGATTTATTTACACCTTTGTTAGTTTGTACTGCATTAAATTAGCGACAAAAACACTTAATTACATCCTCTTTTGCTAAGACCAGCTAGCATGGTTACTGGATTCAATTAGCAACTCCGACTGGTTATTTGACTCACAACTGGAACACTGATACGCTGGATGTGATGTCATTCCCAGACCCAAATTCCAATTTCCAAGGCAAAACAAATCAGAGCATATATTCCCCCGTTACACAATCTGCCCAAACATTTCTGACAGAGATGCTGAACACATCTGGAACAAATCTTTTGCTTGAAGGAGAAATCTGTTTTATGATTGACCCAAACTAGTTAAGATAACTGAAGTGTTTGATAGATAAAAGTTAAAAGAGTAGATATGATCCTACAGTGTTTTGTTCTTAATGGTAACAATGTTTTAAAAAAAAAAGCTTCAGAGAAACACTTCAGCTTGCCATGTTAGTCGTCATTTTCCAGAACCAATTTAAAAACTGAGTTTGTGTGCATTACTCCATGCAATAAAAGCAGTATGAAGCCGTCTCACATCAGCAACAGTCCAGCTATCTTGCACAGACTATCAGGGAAAGGAAATTACATCATTTTGTTTAAGACCCAAGCTTAGAAATATAGACACCTTATAGTTTTTTTTTTTTACTGTACAGCAGTGGAGTGCTGGAAGCGATTATCTCTCAAATGCATACGCATAACAGATTCTAATCCAAATATTATCTCAAACATGAGGCTGAGACATGCAGTTTTACTCTAAAAGTTTCCCCTCTCTACCACAAATCAACCATAATTACATCATTATACAATTAACAGCACAAACATTATGTGCACAAAACCTGTTTATCCTCCCTGTCTGTTATGAGCAGTTGTAAGAATTTGCGGATTTGATTTATAGGTGTTTAAGACCTGCCACTTCTGGTTCTGCTGCGGCCATCGCGAATACAGATGTCACTCAGATTGACTTAGGAAAATGCGGAGCAACCAGAACACAAAGTGGAAATGTTAGCCTAATAATGCTGCATAAACAGTCAGGGGAGTGAAGCCAAAGACAACAGAGCGCGAAGGGAAAGTGTCCTGCTGGCATCAGGTTTCCCAGATTTAAGTGTTATTTGAAAAGCAGCTGAAGGCTGACACTCACTCTCTTCCCACCCAGTCCCCAACCCCCCCACCCCCCGTTCCTCTCCAGCCTTCCAACTCACACGACCATCTGTTTTTCCCCCCTTCTCTTCTCAGGCTGCTCTAAGTGCCTTGAAACAGCTGTCGGAGCAGGGACTGGACCCAGTGGATGGCCCCATCAAGGTATGGTAGAACCCAGATGGCATCAGAGCCACAGGGCAGGGTAAGGGAGGATAGGTGCTTGTCCGGAGATATGAGTGTGCATCAACTTAGCGATGTGCAAATCCTCAGCGCTCCAGGCTGGCCTATCAGGAGCACACACACACACACACACACACACACACATTGGAAAGCAACAGTAGGCGTATGTATTTACATAGACATAGGTCTATTACATAGGTCCTGTCAGCGGTTCATGTTTTGCATGATGGCTATCTTCACTAAGTTTCAATCATTACAGACACAAGGGGGTTTTCTCCATGATGCCTCTCCCGTATCTACCTTATGACAAAGGAAATGAGGAAAGGAAGTAGGAAGGATGACTGTTGGAAAATACGAATGCCGCAGTTGGGTTTTTTGGAAATTGGGAAGGAAACCACTGTCAAGTGTTTCTGGAGTATTTTCATAGTAGGTGTGTCCCAGGAGAGCTGTTTTTTGGGGAAAACATGAAATATGGCAGAAATTACAAAATTCTTACATATGTGGCTTTAATTTGTATTCAGTCACCTTTATTCCAACACCCCTTGAGTCCTGTGAATCCAATTTCAGTATAAATCCAGCTGTTCTGTGAAGGCTTCAGAAGTTTGCTAGAGAAAATTTGCCAACAAACCGCATCATAAAGAACAAGCAACACAACAAACAGGTCAACGATAAGGTTGTGCAGAATCCTTATGCAGCATTAGGTTATAGAACAATATCCTACATCTCAGTTCTTTTCAATCCACCATTTGAAAATGGAAACAGTATGGCACAACTGCAAACCTACCAAGACATCTCCGTCCACCTAAACTGGCAGAAAAGGCTGGGCAAGGGCAATGTTAATCAAAGAATCAGTCGTAAGACCCTGGATAACTTTGGAGGGGATTATCAGCTTCACAGGTCAGGTGAGAAAATCTTCTGACTGCTGGAAGTCCTTCGTTTCACAACTCTGGCCTTTGTGGAAGAGTGGAAAGAACAAAGCCACAAGTAGTGAATCTACTACCCCAAGGTGAACCATAGGCAGGACAATGGATGATACAATGAATGGTTTAGGTCAAAGTATATTCATCTATCACAATGGCCCAGTCAAAGTCCAGACCAAAATCCAGTGAAGAATATTTGGCAAGACTTGAGATTGGATGTAAACAGAATGTCTCCATTCAGTATGACCAAATTTGAGTTATTTTGCAATGAGAAATGGGCAAAGGTCTGCAATGTCTGAATGTGCAAACTTCCTTCCACTTCACAATAATACAGTGTTGATTTATTACATAAAATATTGCAGTTTATGTTTGAAACATGACAAAATGTATAACATTTATGGGTATGGATGACTTTGAAAGATTTTTGTTGTTAAATCCAATAACTGTCACAAACAAAAGGACAATAAAGTAAAAGTATACCATCCTTTTTTTCAAACCAGACCTTATTCTCAAGTCTTTTCCCTCTTAATAAAACAGACTAACTGGCAAATGTTATCAGTTAGTGGGAAACAGATGGAGTTCAAGGACTTGTTAAGTGGCCTGAGTCACAGTTGCAGCGCTAAGTTTTCAGGAATAACTCTCAGAAGACTAAGTGAATCCCAGTACCTTTCCACGGAGCACAGAGCAAATTAACCATGGGGGGGGGGGGAGATTATGTGCAACATTTCTAGAGTAATCGGACAACTTCATTCCCCACTCCCTAACGTGGGCTTCATTTATCTTTTCAGACCACCGAACCATGCGGGAGGGAGGATGGACATTAAACAGACTAACTCAGGCACCACCACTCAGGTCTGCAAGGATTCAAAGGCCGTCGTCAAGGAGCTGACAACCCCGCCCCCCCTCCTCCTACTCCTCATCCAACAACACCCACCTGACACCCAGAATACCCCCACCCCACCCCCACCCACCAATACCACGATTGCCACTGGATCCTGCAAAACCTGTCAACATGCAATAGGGTGGATGTGCACCGAGAAATGACCGACTAAAGCACCATTACCCGAGTCTATGTGAAGACAACACTATCCTAACCCGTTTATCGATGGGTTCAGTCTGAATTTAGATGACAAAGTTGATGCATAAAATACATAGTAATGAGATAATTGCATGGTACTTTGTGGAATCAAGGGACGTCCAAAGCGATACACTGCATAGACAATTTGTTCCCTTTGGAATAGATGTTGGTATGGTTAACAACAAATATGTACATCATGCCATTGATTTAAAAGAAACATTTTAGAACAGAAACCGACTTGCATACAGTAGCCTTTTTTTTCTGAGGTATTACGTTACCTTTTTTTTTCCTTTTTTGTTATTTTAATATTCTAACAATGCTTGAGTACTGTATTTAAAATTAACCAATGCCAGTGCTGTGAAAGTTGTAGTTGTTGTCTTCATATATAGTCACCCAGCTTACCTTGTATGCTGACAAAAAAAGGAAACTGTTCATCTATCTATATGGATGTGTATGACTTTGCAAGAGTATCATATTCCAAAAAAAAAAAGAATGCCACAAAGTTTTTTTTTCCATGTGGACAAAAAGGACAAAACTGGTATTAGAAGTTTATTATTATTAGTAGAGTGTTTTTAACACACCCCCCACACTGGCACGGCGTCACTGGAGCAAATGCAGACACAAAGGGGGGGCCACTGCTTTACTTTTTAACCTGAAGAGAGGCCACTTGAAATTCTCAATTGCCAGGATCGTTTTTAAAGCGAGTCCAACTCCCCGGAAAAACTCGGTTCTCCAAATAAAAGTTTCACCGTTCCGGTTCTGTGTCGTTTGGGTATCCCCTCCTCTCCTCTCCCTCCCTCAACAGTTTTGTCGATCACATCTACACCCATTGTGTGTGTTGTATTGACTTACCAAGGCATCAACTGGGTGCTTTTAATGCCTGCTACTCTGAAGTGCACCATTTGAGGGGAGAGAGAGCCTGTGGCTGAACTGCAGACTCCCCTCCATTCCCATGAATGACACTTTGGGTCACTTTGTCCACTGACGTTGAGGATGTGTGTTCTTCTTCGCTGTGAGTGCAATGTGTCATAAGGCTGTTTCTGTTTCTGAAATGCAGTAAAAACACCTCAGTTCATGTGGTAAATGGTCTGTGTTTTGACTCTGCTTCGTTTTTACTATGTTTTTCTCAAATGCTTCCAAAAGAGACTTTTTTTTAAATTCAACATTTTCCACCTGGTTTTCTTTGCCTTTTTTGAAATACGGAATAAAAATAAAAATGGTGAGTGGAGTAGACTGTAAAACCCTGTGTTGTAGAAACATTGTAGTTCATCCTTGGGTACAATTTCCAGATCCCCAAATATTGCACCTTCATCTCTTGAAACAATTAAATTTTCCTAATAATTTTAGTAATCCTAGCCGACCTAAAAAATAAAAAGTTGTTTGTTTTATTGTTAGACAATGCAAAAAAATGAGTCATTTTATAGTGTATCTAAATATCTTATTCCAGCTATAAAAATGTATCCCATGTTTTTTATGTGCTGAAGTAAACGGATCGTTTAGGTGTTCTTTTTAGTCGAGTAATGTGGTTGGAGTCGGTATGAGCAGTCAGTAACTTACCTGCAGCAGACAACAGTCAGAATAAGCTCATTCTATAGAATCAGTGAGAAATTATCTCACCGGAGTCAAACTAACAGCTAGTCAGCCTGGGAAATTTCAGCTATCTACAATTGCTCAAACCCCAGTAACTTTCAGTTCACGAGAATGCCATGTCAGGGTTTTTATATAGAGTGGTTCTAAAAAGTAACTGTGTGTACACAGGCTCTAAAATGTCAAATTGTTGAAATAAAAAAGGAAACCATAATAAATGACTTGGTTTCATTAACAAATACTTGGCGCCATCTACAATGCGTGTAGATGTGATTGTCATTAGCTGCATTCAGTCTTCTTGAGTTTACACCTATCAGCAATTGCATCTAATCTTATTAACCTTCAAACAAAGTTCAGCTGTTTTAGTTGATTTTTCCTAACTTTTTTATTTCTACTTTGGTTCCTTTAGCAAAGGCCATAGTAGCAGAGAGGTTTCAAAGGATCAAAAGGATCTCAATGTATCAGGCATTAGAAGGCTACAAAGGTCCACAACATTATATATATACATGCAGTATATACAGTGATACAGTGACGGTCAGCAATAACTGAAATGTGGGACAAACATCACTAGACGTTTTTCTAAAATTATTGAAAAGACACGATGGAAAAAGGGGTCAGGGAGGCTGCCGACAGTAACCCTGGAGGATAATTTCTAAAAAGAACAGATTATATTCTTCATGTGGCAACAGTCTCTTGGGATAATGAATGAATAAGAGAATAACACTACTACCACTCAGTTTGAGAGTGGAGAGTTAAAATGAAAGCTATATTTAATTTGGTTTCCAAAACGCAGTTTCCACAAAATGTGGAGGAAGGAGTAAAAATAAAAAAAAAACATAAAACAGTTTTCCTAAATAAATCAAAACAAAAAAAATGGTGACAAACTGACCTCTTATTTGAAGAAAAGCACAAATGTTTTACCTTAACAAAATGCTGACCAACACGTTGGTCAGGGTTGCCTCAACCTATTTACCACATGTGTAACTATATAAAAAATGTCATGGGGTATACCAAACATACCTAGTCCACAATTTCCAAATGCATACCTTCTACATTCCCTACAAGAGTGCTGCAGCAAAGACAGGAGAACTGCAGAAAGGTAAGTGGTGATTGGTCAGTTGGAAGTCCTCAATATCCAATCAGCACTGGGCTTTCAGATTGGCCTCATCCTGTGCTGAGCACATGATGAAAGAGGAAAGACGGACAAGCAGATTCTACTAAAAACACTGTTGTAATACATTGACTTTGCTCAAATGTGCTCCTCTTCAGTTTGGGTGTTGATTGCTTTTATGTCATTTACAATTAAAATCTGTTGCTATCAAACTACTGTCTAGAAATCCTTCTACCCCTTCACATTATTGCATCTCTGTCTTGCATTTCAGTGATATAGGACATACACTGTCTTAGGTAAATAATGCCACAGCATAGCCTCCCTAGTCATTTGACGTTGTAACTTGCATAATTTGATGGGCTGCAACAGATTTAGACATGTTTTTTTTTTTAGACATGTTGACATATTCCACCACATGAGGGTTGCAGCTAATGTGCAACACTGCTACATCATGAACACAACCATTAACCAAATATCGAAGCCCTAGTTCAATACTACTTAATATTATCCAACTCTGTGCAAATGTTCTGTGTGTGCTGATGGAGATTCACTTGCCTGCTTATAGTAAAACAGTTGACCCTTATTAGTAATGAAAAACAAAACTAAAGAAAACAAGATTGCGGTCCTGGGCCATTGGTAACTTAACCCATCCTGACGCAGTTGAACACTGTAAACTATACACCCTTGATCCTAATGCACATGCACTATTCATACAGGAAGGGCAAGCAACATGCATACTTCAAAGGTATGAAAGTACTTGATGTTCTACATCTGCATCATTTCCTCAGGCTTGGAGATGCCTAACACATTTTTCAAAGTGCTAACATTCATGGTAAGATGGCAAACTGTGCCAGCAGCTTAAGTCTTGAAACTTTTTTAAGAGACAGGAGCAACATAAGAAATGTTCATCACCAATGGATACCAACCATGGGGTCCTGTTTTTTGTTGCTTATTGTGGCCTTTCTTCTCAGTACATGGACAGGAAATGGGTAAAAATGAGAAAGGAGGAAAACGCGCAGCAAAAGTCCCAAAGCTGGGTATCGAACCCCAGGCAGCTTTTTTTTTTTATTACTAGCCTCTGTACATGGGGTTAGTAGTTTTTAAAATGGGGCTAGCAGGGGTCTTTAACACTTTAAACAGAACAGTTAAGAAATAGAAACATTCTACAAGAATTGAGGTATTTCTTTACAAAGACACATATTACTGTCAATATCCTATTTAGAGCCCAGTCACAAGGTCCCTTTAAATAAATACATTTTTTATAAAAGCCATGCAGCTAATTTTCACTCAGACCAGCTTTGGGCCATGTTCTTTGGATAAATGAAAATTAACTTTGTAGGAGAATCTCAAGAACAAAAAAAGACAGGGCTTAGACACTTAATGACCCAAAGCACACAAAATGATCTCCAAAACCCACTGATATAGGTTTATGGCACTGATTAGAAAACCCAACTAGTATGTCGCTAGCCAAACTGATTGCCCTCTACAAGGTAGCAATCCACAAATAATAAAATACATTTTAATCTCTCAACATCTCGTTAATGTCTGAAGCTGAGAATCTATGATTTTGAGAATCCTCTTTTGTGAAGAACAGGAATCTGTTTTGCTTTGCAAGCAACGTTGAACTAACTAGATAGTGTTTCCCGTATTTCTTTACATGGTTCCCACATAACTCCTCCACATGTTCTGTCCACTAGTGTGCTAACCGCCTGTGCACTACCAGAGCTGCTCCCGCCCCCCCATTAGCGAGATGGATGAGTGAATGGGACAGCGGCAGCCCAATTCAACTGCACTGACTAATGGGCTCTGTTGGCAGCTACATCTGCTTGCCATTGAGGAGTGCCAAAGCTCTTCTCGTGCATTAGCAGCGAATCCCTATTCCAGAACCTTGTTCAGGTTGAAGAAGACCAGCTTGAGCCCGTGTTCGACACAAGATGAATTGCCTGTCTTGGGTCAGCTGGTGTGAAATGTGAACCTCATTGCCCAAAAAAGACGAAAATCGATGGGGCGCTGGAGTTTGTCTGTGCCATGCAAAAGCAAATGCCAGTGTCATTGATTTGTCCGTCTGAATGATGTGCCATTGACCACCCTTCGGGTTCTCTTAATTACAGCCGTATTAACAGGGGTATAAAAAGCTATAGGAATCATACAGATTCAGATAAATGTCCATGATAATGATCAAACCAAAACTCTTAATTTTTCTAGAGTTACTTTTAAGGAACTTCATATAAAAAACTTCCTAATTGAAGTCTCTTAGGTCTGAGAGCTTCTACACACAAAAGAGTAATAATTCTCCCTCATATTTAATTTATTTCCCTCTAAGCAACTTTATCCAGCCTCTGAGTAGTCCCAGCAGAGGATCCCTGCCATCTCTGTGTTTTTTAGGAAGCCTCAGGGTCAAAGCTGGCGAAGGGTGTATTATCTTACACTTACAAAACAAATCATTGTGTTCTGCACAGAGATATGAGATACGTTGTTAAAATCAAATTAAAAAAGAGTGTAAGTGTACCCAGACGTCACGTGTTAATTCATTTAAAAATCAGTTTGTGCCTTTGCCTGATCTAAAAAAAAGAGGGAACACCATGTTTCGGAAAACCACTCTTAGTAACCATAACAGAGAAGGTTAAGACATCAACCTAAGAACACACATTTCCACTTACCGTCAGTGTTGTTCAAGGCAGGCCACATTTTTCTGGCTCATTTCAAATCAATAATGGGGAAAGTTCATGTGCAGGGACACACAGCGGATTTCAATGTTAACTGGTTGGATAAACTAATTAACTTATTAAAAAAAGGGACTTTGCCCTAAAAACATATCTTAAGACCAGATATGACACAGACCTCAGGATATTTAAAGGTTTACAAAATCAAGTTGTAAAAGAAGTACGCAACTCAAAAGCTAACTATTATACAAAAATTCTAACTGAATCCAAAGGAAATTATAAAACAATGAGAAAAAAAATAAATAGTTTAACCAAACCTACTGCAAATACAAATAACTCATATGAATTAAAATTTGAAGAAAAAATTATATCAGAATCTGTTGAAGTTGCTAATACTTTCAATCAATATTTCATTAAATTTGTACAAGATCTTGCTTCTAAATTTTCAGACGATGAGTTTAGTAGTAATAATTTAAATATAATATCAGCATCAGTTGAGAATTCTTTCAAAATTGGAGAAGTGGATCAGGCAACGGTCTTGAAAGCTATTGCAGATCTGAATACCACTCTATCTAAAGACATGTATAGCATAGACGCAGCGTTCCTAAAAAAGTACGCTCACACTTTAATCCAGCCTTTGACCCACATTATAAATGTCTCTGTTAAAACTGGAACATTTCCAGATGCTTGTAAAAAAGCATTAGTTAAACCCATCTTTAAGTCCGGGAATACTGCAGATGTCAGTAACTATCGACCAATAAGTCTAGTTCCAGTGATGTCAAAAGTATTAGAAAAAATAGTTTCAGAACAACTAACTCAATATTTAGAAATACACCAGTATTTACACCCTAAACAGTTTAGGTTTTAGACAAAACCATTCTACTGAATCGGCTATCTGCGCATGATTGGGAAGCATTGTGCAGTCGCTTGACAAAGGAAACATTGTGGATGCAGTATTCCTGGACTTAAAGAAGGCATTTGATACCGTACACTACAGTCGTCTTATTTCAAAATTGCATTCTTTTAATATGTCACATCAGGCACTATCATGGTTTAAGTCATATCTGCAGGGCCGAGAACAATGTGTAGTTATTGATCATGTAAAATCTGCTCCATGTAAAATTAAAACCGGAATTCCTCAGGGAACCATACTGGGGCCAATTCTCTTCAGCCTGTATGTGAATGACTTGCCTGAAGTGTGTCCTGAAGTTAGCCTTCAGATGTACGCTGATGACACTGTTGTTTATGTGCCTGGTAAAAACCCTTCAGGTGTCAGCAGCACATTAACCAAAAGTCTAGAGAAAGTATCCGATTGGTTAAACAAATCCTATTTGACATTAAACTTGAAGAAAACCAAATCTATGTGTTTCTCTATACAAAGAACTCGGAAAACAAACGATCTAAACATCAGAATAAATGGAGAACTAATTGAACAGGTAGAAGAAGAAAAATATTTAGGAGTAATATTAGATCCTCAGTTAAATTCCAAAAGTCACATTAAAAGCATTGTACGAACAATGAAGGCGAATATGAACTGTTTCAGAATGATCAGGAGCTGTCTGACATTAGAATGTGCTCATGTCTTTTTGAATACAGTGATCCTGTCACATCTGTCGTACTGCACTGCTGTTTGGTCTCAGACCAGTCAAACTACCTTAAAGCCTATCGAAAGGCTTTATAATAGGACTTTAAAATTTTTTGATAAAAAGCCCATTCGATTTCATCACTGTCACATCTTATGTAAATACAAATTCTTAAATTTAGTGAATTTTGTTAATCTTACCTATATAAAGTTGATTTTTAAATGTTTGATCAGACTTGCACCTGAGCCACTTTGTAAATTTGTTAACAGACTGGACACCTCCAGGTCAACGAGAGCTGCTACATGTGGAAACTGTAAAGTTCCATTTTGTAAAACATCTTTTGCAAAAAATGTCTTTTCTGGGAAAGGAACCAACCTGTGGAATGGTCTTCCTGTTAATATTATTACTTTGACTAGCCTGTCCACTTTCAAAAAACAAGCAAAATCCTGGCTCACACAGCAGCAGCAGTGTGGCCATGTCATATGAAATGCATAACTGTATAAATCAGGCGCACATTTGTTTGATCTTGAGTGGATGTGTTAATTTTATTACAGTGAATTTATTTGTACTAACTGGTTTCTGAACATTTCTGGTTGCATTTATTGTAATTGTTTTTACTTTTTATTTATTTTAACTATTAAAAGCCCTTCAAGGGACAGGTGCTGCAAATTAGCTATGGCTATAAGCACTATGATACAGGCATCAGATTATTTTGCATATAATGATCTATGTTTATTGTATCTGTCCCTACCAATTACAATTTCTAAAAAAAAAAAACAGTCATGAGGGAAGGTCTCAGATTGGAGTCAAGAAGTATTTCTAAAAAAAATGTTTGTAAAATCATTCTCCTAATCATTTATTTTTTTTTAAACTCAAAGTCCTAACACTGCTTCTACAAGCAGCCAGGAAGATGTCCGTGCTACTCTTTTTCCCAGATGTTGCTGGTGTGGAATATCCACTCAACAAGGCAAACAGCATATAGTAAACTACATACCAATACAAAAAGCGTTTTATAAAAACAATAAAAATCTATATTTTATCTGACATGCTAAAACTGTAAACTACCTTTTACATTAATTGGCTCTTTTTCTTAGCCTGACAAGTTGAAAAACTAAACCGATTTATAGGGATAGTTCAGGTTTTTGAAGTGAGGCTCTGTTAAAGGTTATCAGCAGTCAGTATCTTACCTGCAGGAGGTAATTCCTTTGGCATGTTAATTTATTATAAGTTACGACGCCCCCAATCTCTAAAACATTACAGCCGTTTATGTAAATGATATTTTATGAACCTTTAAGCAACCATGGCACAAAAGCCGATGATAATTTATTGCGTCAAATTAGCTCTTTTAGTAAAATTCTAAAACCCAACAAATTGTTTTCGGGGCAAAAGAACCAATTTCCCAGAAATATTCAATAATTATTTTTACAAATGAGGGAAATTATAATTTAAGGGTTTGCATCTTGAAGTCGGTTTATGTGTGCATCTTTGGAAAACGTTTTTCTTTCTTCTTGTGTGGTCAAACTTTGGAATATTGTTAGTGTGGATTTGGAGCAATGTCCATTTTACAAAAAAGTTCAAAAATGGGTCACAATCTCCATAAGAAAGAGGATGTTTGAAACGTAGTGAATGTTTTGTATTCATTCGTTTCTTCTTTATTAATCAGACTTTCCATCCGTCATCTATCCTCTTCTGTTTCTTAGAGATTGGGTGGCAGGGGTAATGGCTCGTTCCCCTTCGAGCTGCAACCCGCTCCAATGTTCATGGCCTTAAGAAGCTAACAAGAAAGGATTGTTAAAAAAAATATTGACATTGACTTAAACTAGAAAATAAAAAAAATAAAAATAATTGGTTTACCTGACTGCAAACACTTGCCTGTTTTCTGTACATTTCAGTCAAGATCACTGATATTGCACTAGTTCCTACCTCTATTTTCTTTCATTTTCTTCTGCCTGATTGTCCAAACTAAACTTCCATTCAAAGGTTCATGAAATACTGCTCATATAAACCTTTCCAGGTGATTTTAAGATGGCAGAAGTAGTGATTGACTTTCTTACCTTCTGCCATCTATTTTGGATTTATACCAAATGAAGGTGCTAAGTTTAACCACTTGCAGCTACAACATTAAATGCTTTTTTGATTTTTGTTTAAATAGAACCTTACTGGAAAAAAGAAAAGATACAAATTGTTTGCTCGAATCATAAACACTAGGGTCGGATTACAGGCATAATTCTAACCAACCAGTTTGTAATCGGCACACAAGACAAACTGAAACAGTGAATTTTCTCAGTTTTTTGCCTTTATAATACAATTTTTCAGGCTGAACAAATAATCATTTATTTCACATGTTTAAAAAAAAAAAGTCAACAAAAAAATCCCTAACATTCTTGTATCAAATATGTGACCCGGAGAGCAACTCCGGCACTGTACAAAGAGCTCAGCAGTTTGAGCATGTGGTTAAAAACTAGCTCATGACATCTTTGCTGACACCAATTAGGGAATTATTCTTTCTTCTTGTTCTTGTTTTTCTCTGGGGAAGTAAAAGGTCAGCTACATAACAGCTGCAATAAAAATGGTTGGAATTTCATTGTTCTGCTCCCAGATGGTTTATCAGGCAGACAGAAACAGGTTTTCACAGAGATACTGGCATGGATTGGTGTTTTTAATTTGCCGCTAGGCAACCAAGGACACTCATTCATGTTCTGAATCACGTTAATAACTGTGGCCCTTTGCCACCATTTCTGTATTTCATGTTTTGCATCTTACTTTTTTAGTAGTTTTAGATAGATAGATAGATAGATAGATAGATAGATAGATAGACAGACAGACAGACAGACAGACAGACAGACAGACAGACAGATAGACAGATAGATAGATAGATAGATAGATAGATAGATAGATAGATAGACAGATAGATAGATAGATAGATAGATAGATAGATAGATAGATAGATAGATAGATAGATAGATAGATAGATAGATAGATAGATAGATAGATAGATAGATAGATCAGTATCAGTAGTGATCTTAGACAGGTGGGTGCTGCTCATCTAAGATCATTCATAATAGGGTTTCCAAACTGTTTGAAATTCATTATTTAAGAAAGGTTTTTTTTAGTGGCATATTGCTTTAAGCTATAATTAACACTGGCTCACCAAAGGTGGACAACAGATTGGAAAAACAATGTTCAGTCCACTGAATCCTGATATCAGCTGCAACATTCAGATGGTAGAGTTCGACCTGAATTGAAAGCATTACTCCATCCTGCCTTGCATTCATGGTCTAGGCTGGTGGCGGTGGTTTAATGGTGTGGGGGAATATTTTTTGGCACCCCTCAGCGTTAGTAGGTGCTGGGTACAGCCTACATCAATATTGTGACTAGCTATGTCCATCCCTTTATGACCATAGGGTACCCATACTCTGATGACTAATTCAAGCAGAATAATTGTTGCTATACATAAAGGCCTAGAATAAAAAAGTGGGTGTACTTAATTTTTGCAATTAATACAATTATAATCCTCTTAAGCCAACACCCATATCTAAATACTGTCTGACTCAGCGGGTGGTACAATGTGGGAGAACAGTGACACTGATACCAAAGGTGTAGTTCCAGAGAGAAGAAAAGGGCTGGGAGGGTGTCATCCTTACAACGAAAACTGCTCCAAAGCAGTTTCAGTAATTTGGAAGATCCCGTTTCTTGTTTTTTCCTCCAATCACACAATAGCCAACGGTGGTGTCACAGACATCTTATCTGCTGAGTAACTGTTTCATTTCAACACCATGATTACTAATCGCACTAGAAGACAAGAAAAGTCAGGCTAAAAGTTGCTTTTCCCTAAGAACTCTTCACAAGCAACACAACACACTGATAACAATCTAAATCACTTTATTAATTTAAGTTAGGTAGAGACACTAAACATTGGAACCACATTTGCTCTCCTATGGAGCTTTTTTTTTAGAATATTACAAAAAGAGGCTTATGTTATACTGTCAAACAAAATAAGAAGGCAAAAATTAAGAGGTAGAGAATTAAGGCTCATCACTTTGACTGAGGGAATGATGCCTATTGGAATGTATTGTATTTGACATTCAAAACAAAAAATATATAAAGTATATAAAATATTCATACATCAAATATGTTGGGAACACTCATTTGGGCAAAGGTTAACAACATTTAGACATACATTTCACTTTAACTGGTCAGAAGGATGTCAGAGACAATTTATACGTTTGTTTATCTTTTCTGGTGGACGTGGAGTAAAAAACTAGCATCATTATTACATTTCCCTCAACCACTCAGTGTCAGGACAGTAACTTCAACTGGAGTTAGTTTTTAACAATATTGTTCAAAATATAAATTTACAATATGAACAATACCTAAAAATGGACACAAATAAAAAAAAGTATATATAAAGGCCCGTTCCCTCGTCCCTCGATTTTTCTTCAAACGATGCATTCTGTTATCAGTCACATGCTAGTTCAGCCCAGGACAGTGAATTTCTTGTTCACTTTCCATATGAGCGCTTTATCAGAACAGCAAAAACTGACTCATAATATTGGATACTCCAAAAAGGTTATTAACAACTCGGCCACTGAGTCCCATTCGGAATGCAATTAAAAAGTCAAACTATGCTACATGTATCTAAGATTACATATTCAGGCAAGAAAAAAAAAATGAAAGATGGTAAATTTGTGGAATGCTTCCCTCACTTTATTTTGAAAATGGCACACCAGCACGAATCGTAGCCGTGTAAACTGGACTGAGAAAGAACCTCTGCATGAGAAAACGTGGGCTAGTTGGAAACAATTGTGTTAAATCTACACAAATATCACTGGCAGTGTGGGGAAAAGATAAACTGAATTTACATTATAAAATTTAGAAATTACAGTGCATGTCTACAAAAATAAAATAAGTGAAAAAAAGATTACTGTTTGTACAGTAACATACTGTATATTTCCACAATTACACTAGATAAGGCTGGTGACTACATTATGTAAATAGTTAATTACTGGATACCTTTTTTTGTATGATTTACAAACTAGTGATAGTATATAGATGTTGATTTCTATGAAAAAAAAAAACTCAAATAAATCCTTTGTGTAGTACGCAGCTTTTTTGTTCCAGAGGAACAATATGGTAAATCTTTGCATTTGCTCAATGCAAGTGCACCAGTCTAGATTCAGTCTTTTTCTTCTTTTCACCTTCCCCGTCTTTCGTCTTCAGTGGTTGTTTCCAAATGCTTGCAGGTATAACTTCCCTGCTTGTAAACACTGCCCCCTAGATCCCGTTCTTTGCTTCATTGTTGTTCATCGCCTCCTTCCTCTGAGCTAGGAAAGGGTACATGCATTTGTCAGCACCGAGGAACCGGTACATGCACACGATGGCCTCGAAGGGAAGGATGCTGCGATGACAAGTCAGAGATAGGATTAATGGCAGAAGATAATATTAACATTTCACTGAAAGCAAATGGAGCATTGAGAATGTTTCTTACCTTTTCATAAAGTTAACCATGTAGATGATGCGAGGCGTGCAGACCATTGGCTGATCGGTAAGGATGGCTCGCATGGCTTGCTTCACACAAAACTCCGGCGACAGGGGAGGCAGAAAAGGCTCAATCTCCTTCCTGGTTGTAGGAGTAATCATTATTAGGCGCAAGAAAAATTTTGCAGTATTACCTAAATGTATTATATCAAGTTGTGATTTGAATCACTCACAGTGCCTTAAAAAAACATTTTTTTTGTATTTGGTCACGTTACAACCACAAACTTATAAACTGATTGACAGATTGGATGAAAAGCATGTGTGAACAGATTCTCAATTGGATTTGGGTCTCAGTTTTGGCAGGGCCTTTATAACACATAATTATGCTGACAGGCTTTCCTTTCCCTGCTGAAGAAAAGTCTTACAACAGCACGATGCTGCCACCACTGTGTTTTCATGTTGTTGATGGTATGTTCATGAGTAGTTTTACACCATTCGTAGCCATTACCATGTAGACCAGAAAGGTCAGTTTTGGTCTCATCTGACCAGGGCACCTTGCTCCATATGTTTACTCTGTCTCCGTTGGCAAGTGGCATCTTATGGCTTTTTTTCAGTAATAGCTTTCTCATTGCCACTCTTTCATAAAAGCCGGATTTGTGTAGCACACGACTATTAGCTATTTTGTTAACAAATTCTCCCATCTGAGCTGTGGATCAATGCCGCACCCCCAGAGCTACCTTGACTGCTTCTGTAATTAAAGCTCCCCTTTCTCAAGCTGTCAGTTATGTTGTACAACCATGTCTTGGTATATTTGCAGTTGAGCCATAATCTTTACATTATTGTATGATGTTTTGCACTGGATTTAATTTAGGGGTATAAAAGTAATTGGGGCTGAATCTAAAACCACTAAGTATTATTTTTCTTACAATTCAAAATAATGTGCTGGTCTATCACATTAAATCCAATCGAACTGAGATGGTAATCTGTCAAAAAAGTATATTTTTGTGCATGTCAAAGGCCCTCACTAAGTACGTGTATGATTTTTATTGGTAATGCAGCGACACTGATTAGGGCTAAATGGTTGGGCTGGGGGGAGGGGGGTGGTTGAGATTAAAGCCACCTGCAGACAATAACCATCAAACAGAGTGAGGACCACAACAGCAGCAGGTAGTGTAGGGGGATGGAGGTGGTGGGGGGTGCAGACCAGGTGCACCTGGTCTTGAGGTTTTCCACTGGGAAACAAAAAGCTGTCCTCCTTGTTTATACAAAGTGTTGACTTATGAAACCGAAATCACTGTACCGTAATTCTACCAACAAACCATCAACATCTGCTTTGAAGTTCAGGCATTTTTTTAAATAAATAAAAAAACTCATCCCAGGTGCGAGAGGGAAAAAAAGACGTGCACAGAAGCGGTTACGCTCGAAGGTTTGTGTTGTGGCTCACCTTATCCTGCAACCTTTGAACATTCCCGTGTTGACCAGGTAAGGGCACACCAGGGTCATATTGATGCCGTCCTTCTCCGAGGCTTTAATCTCGTGGCTCAGGGACTCGTGAAACCCAATGGCACCGAACTTGCTGGCACAGTAATCCTGAAGAACATAAAAAGGGAGCAGATTCGACCCGTTAAAAAAAAAGAAAAAAAAAACCAAACCCAGCCCGGACCCAGGGACCAGAAAACATTATCAAACATGCCCCAATGGGCTCTGGGGTTTCTCCTAGCCGGTAATGATACAGCCACAAAGAAAACCTAAGGGAGCCTAACCGCTTTTCTACGGTTTCATTAGCATTCTTCTCGAGTGCATTAGTATGCTGCTCTGCTGGGCAGGAAGGTTTTGATGTGGTTCACTGTGGAAATAATCTAAAAAAAAAAAAACAAACAAACTAAATAAATAAAAAGAGGCTTAGGCAAACTCATATGCGTGACATTAAACTGGGGAAACTCATTGCACGGTCATAGAGTCCCAAAAAATAATGTGCACATGTGCACAATACACTTTAATACACTTTAATGCTAATTTAAGACATTGGATATAGGGGAATGCCAATATGCAGCCTTTAAGAGAGAATTCAAAGTAGCTGTCCTTACAGACTCATCATTTCTTACTACAGGACTTACTATTCCTGTAGTAAGAAAACTATTTTTAAAAACCTGAACGTTCGAGGGGGGTACTGTTTTGCTCTCTTGGGTCTTGGAGATATATGAACCCCCCCCTTCCCCCACTAAATATTTTATCATGCATTAGAATAATAGAATTCCTTCCTATAGGAAGGAAAACCATATCAATTGGAAACAGTTGTGAGCTGAATATTGAATGAGAAGCAAGTTTTACACAAAGCAGTGATGAAGATGTCTCTGTCCCTCGGGAAGCTGTCAGCCCATTCTGGCCCTGGGGCCAGTGCCCACTGGGGGCCCCCCACACCCCCGCTGCTGCAGATAGAGGAATCTATACGAGACTCCCGAATGCTCATCTGTGTTGCTTAATTTAACGGGTGGGGGAACAACTAGAGAAAGGGGGCCTAACCTCCTCGCTCTCAGCGTGCTAGCTGGCACGCCGACGGCAGAGGAGAAAAGCTCTGCTTGTGGATGGTGGGAACGATGGGGATGTGTATGTGTTTCTGTGTTTGATACTAACCTCAACTCCAGCTGTGCTGAATAAACCGAGGGAGCTGGCAACAGTCACAATGTGTCCATGATTCAGCTCCAGCATCTTGGGGAGAAACGCCTTGGTGGTCTAGGGGAAGGACAGAGGGGACAGAAGGGCAAGGAGAAGAAAAAGAGGAAGGTTAGTTCACTTGTGCAGTTTGTCTGTGCCAATGCTCTTTGATCCTCTCTGCCTTCCCCCCTCTCAGTTTCTCTTGCTTCTCCATGGTGATGCATAAAGAGGCATCAGAATGAGAATTCATAACAGAGAGAGGGGGAGGTATATGATTTAAAGATTTAAAAACTTCTTCTTTATGAATCTGATGTAAAAGAGAAGGAGAACATTGTTAAACAGAGTGATGCGAGTGCTGCAGCAAAGTCTCTTCCTTTCCCACACAGATCTGGTGCCTTTCGTTGAGCCTTGCACTAAAGACTCGGTGACAACACCAGTCGCAGGCCTCCGCTCACTCAGCACCTGTAGCAGCTCAGTTCAGCTACTCTTCTACCTACACGGCTTCAGCGCCCCCATCCAAGCAACAGTTAGCAGAACAGTTCTTCAGATGAGCCAGTCCAGCTCCGGGATGAAAGGGTTTAAAAAACCGAACACCACGTGAGAGGCGGAGTAGTTCCACCGGCTGGTCCGATAGGGATTAGAGGCCTACAGCTGACTGTGCCCGTCTGCTCCTGACCATAGAGCTCCTCTGCACACAGCATGAGCCAATCAGCAGGTGTGACACATAATGGCAGTGATAGGAACTGACCAATCACTCTCCCACTGGGAGGTCTGCAAGGAACCAGCAGGCCTTTTGTTGGTCGCTCAGCTAATAATTTAGGTGAAATATGTGTTACCACAGTGAAGAATACATGTAACCTGCGGGGCTTAAAGAAAGTTACTGAGGTGATGAAGTAAACACCACAGGCATCTTGGTGGCTTAGCCTCCAGTTCTCAGAAGCTGTAAATCAAACATTTGCTGCCTTATCTCTGTTATTTGTTTGGTCCTTTTTTTAAAAAAGAAAAAAGTTACTGCTGATACTTTCACAGAGGTCGGGCTTTAAATAAAGAATCAGCAAAAACCAAGGAGTGTGAAGAAAAGGAAGGAAGGAGTGGAGGAAAGAAGGATTACGCGAAGGAAGAAAGTTGAGAAAAAAGGAAAGGAAGAAAGAAAGGCAACTGGATCAAAGGAAAGATGACATAGGGAACGAAGCTAACAAAGACTGTTTCATAGAAAGAAGGAAAGAAAAAAGGTAGAGAGGAAGTATTTGATGATGACTATAGTAGGAAAGCAAAGGAAGAAGGAACAAACAATCACTAAAGAAGTGAAGGACTGGAAAGAAAGGATTGAAGGCAGAAAGAATGGAAATAAGGAAAGGAAAGGAAAAAAGGCAGAGAGAGGGAGGGAACAATGTATAGAGAATGAGAGGGCTACTAAAATCTGTGAATAAAAACATTTGTTCATTCTTCGTTTACTTATCTAGATGTGGAAATAATCTAAATCAAATTCCATGTTTTCCAGACTGCATAGGAACCCTAAAAAGATTTGCAAGCTCCTACTTACTAAATGTCTTGGAGGAAAACGTAATGTCTTAAGATGATATGCAAAGTTTTGGAAAACTACACCACACTTAAATTGCTTGTTTTCAAATAATCTGTGATGAAATAAACGAAAGGCAACAGTTTTATGATCTGAATGCCTTGCCAGAGAAATGATCCATGCTCCTTCATAAACATTTACAGAAGGGGAGCACAGAGCCAGCAAGAGCATGGTACCAGGTAGTACAGCCCTGGAACCACTAGAGCAGGGAGGGAAAGGCTTCATTAAAACTGCACCCAGAGATTAACTGTATCGGACCTACTGACTTTTAGCGTAATCCTTAGTTAGACGTCAGTGTTGTAGATGCCTTTCTGCTTCTTTGGTGTGGTCAAAACTAAACAGAGAGGCTGTTGTAGGAAACAAAAATGACCTCATTGTTTAAGTTTATTTTTTAGTCAGGTAGAACTGATCTGAAACGGATCCAGACATCTGCCGTTTTCCAGGACATAAATTTTAAGATCGATGCAATATTCAACCCATCAAATGATGGGGCCCAATGAGAGGTAAGGCCTGGGCAAACACTGAGAGAGGACTCTACGAGCCAGAATGGCAGCGGAGGGAGAGAGTCGCGTGCAAATGAAGAATTACCTCAAGATATGCCCCTACCTGACTTGAGCCAAAATTTCCTACTCCCAAAGCGACTTTTTGACAGCAGGGAATGACTTTATCTGGCACAGTGCTTTACAGTTCAAGCCAGTTTGTGCATTTCAGCTGGACAGATTTGCTGAGTGCTCTTATTACCTGGAACTGATAGAGGAAATATTGTTGCCTCAAGCTGAGGATGGGCCTGAGCGTGACCATCCGCCCCATCTCTCTCCCACCCTGCCGGGATGTCCTGCTTCTCATGGCAGCTCTGGCATGTGGGTATGACCCCCACTGACCTCTCAGACACAAAATGTGTGAAGGCAACCAGAGTCTCGTGTCTTACATCAGAGCCGCTGTAATTGGGTCTCAACGCTCTCTTGTTCCGCTAAATTACCCGCTGACACTGCCGGGCCTCCTTGGCCCATGTGGGGGTGCCCTGCCTGCTGCATCCCCTCCTAATTGGTGGGTGCCCCCAGAGCATTTAAGCCACACAAAGCATCTTGCAGCTGGGGTGTCAGGCTGCATTAGTGCTAGCGCCTGACCAACAGGAATATGAACAAAATATTGGCCTTTGTGTCGGACCAGATGGCCATTTAATTGGGTTGACTTTTCCCTGAATGTGAGAATGAAGGAGAGGGAGCGAAAAACTTTCTGAGCTCTAGAGCTTGACTGATACCACTGCAGAACAAGGAAGTGGAAACGGCTGGGTTGATTGTAGTGATCGTATGGGATAATTGATGAAGGTTGTTCCAGTTGAAAGGAACCAGGCTAAGTAGTAAGCATCTGCTACCGTTACATTAATCTCAACCATGTAAGCGGTTGATCAACCAGGAACTCATTTATCTATAGGTAAGGAACACTGTGGATCCATTGACTATGTTGCGTCACCAGAACGTTTCTACATCATCTAGGCTGAAATAAAAGGCTTCACTTGGCTAAATTTATCTGTTTTTGCATTTGCTCACTAAATTTACTCACATTTAAGGGAGTTTTTTTTTTCTTTTACTAAAACAAACTTCACAAATGATTGAGTCATAGCACTACTACTGCTGCTGTGAAGGTCATCAATGACATAACTAATGCTCCCGATGACAAGCAAGTTTTTTAAACAAAACATTGGATGGTTTGCAGATTGTCTCGCAGGTGGTTTAGATTCATAGTTCTACCGCACAATTATTTCATAAACAGGTTCCACAATGTTCGGTTCTTGGCACATTGTCTTCTCTGTGTAAATAAGCCAGAGCATCTCAAACAAATCTTCTCTGCTGATTACACTGAAATGTACTGCTCTGTATCTACTTCTTTAAAGCTGTTTGATTATCTTCAACATGTCTTTGACAGTATAACAGAAAAACGCTGTCAACTACAACTTGATTTAAATGCAGAGGAAACCAAACTTTTTCACTACTTCACGTAAACTAAGGTTGGAGCCATTAAATATTTAGGATTTTTAACTGATAACTTGTTATATAGGGAGTACAATTATCATCTTGTGAAAAAGCGGAAGCTCTTCATAGGTTTTATATTATAGAAATAAATCTTGTTTGCTGGTAGATTTAACCTTTTCGTCTGCCACTGAAGATAAACTTGATGTGAAAACATTGGCTAACTCTCTTTGAATGCTGGATAGTGCAAATCATTGATATACGCCAGTTTACATGCTTATAGCCTTAAACTAATTTTAGTTATATTATTTAATATGGATACAAGGAAACCACTATATTTATTTAAAGGACATCTGAAATGGTGCTTCCCAGTGTGATCACTAAAATGGGAGGGAACGTTTTTGGGTTTTCAGCATTTCATGCCTGGAACAATCTTCAATCTGAACTTATTCTTGCTATACTTAGCAGCGATGAATAAATTTAAAGGCCAGGGAAAACATGAAGTCTGGTCGAAATGTATGCAAGTGTTTCACTGTATGTTTTTATGGAATTTACTAATGTGTTGTCTATTTTTTTTGGTTAAACTGTACTGTTGCTATCTTGGGCTGGTGACCCATGCAAAAAAGAACCTGTGATTTCATTGAGACACACCAGGTAAAATAAAGGAAACGATGATGACGTCAACCAAGCAAATTTAGACTTTTTT
The DNA here is from genome assembly GCA_036173005.1 of Crenichthys baileyi. NCBI lineage: Eukaryota > Metazoa > Chordata > Actinopteri > Cyprinodontiformes > Goodeidae > Crenichthys > Crenichthys baileyi. The sequence continues at coordinate 253,312 of JAHHUM010000311.1, forward strand.
TGGTTGGTTTCACAGTCAAATTCCTTCTGAATTTCAAGATTTGCTGAAATGGTTTCACTGTGCTGTCAAACCATGTGTTTCATTAGAGACATCCCATTATCTACTCCATTCCTCGAGTGCCGGAGTCCTGCAATGTTTTGATATGTCCTTGGTCCAATAAACCTGAATCAAATAGCTGAATTACATCCACAGTATGCAGTCAAGTTCTGCACAGACATGGTAATGAGCCATACGTTTGATTCAGGTGTGTTGGAGCAGAGACATATCTAAAATCTGTAAGGACTTGAGTTGCCCACCCTTGTTCTACTATCATCGGACATTTAATTAAAAAGAAAGATCGATGGGTTAAGTAATCATTAGTATTAGGGGCATGAGCAGGTAAATGGAAAGAAGAGGAGGGATAAGTAGCCTCACAGGCACACAGGTGCACTAGGCCTGAGGAGGGGCCCTTATAAAACTAGTCAAGTAGGACCCTTCTGCCTGGCTGCCTCCTTTCTCTGCCTACAGAAGGAATGCTGCCTTTGGAACTTGGCTCCTGTCGCCTGGCATCTTGTCAAACTGATCCACAGACAAGAAACCAATTGTCAGACAAAGTGGGTCAGCAGCAGCTTACCATTACCCTCTCGCCTAGCCTGTGCATGGGATGGCACAGGATTCTTTTCCCGCCATGTCATGCTGTTGCTCAAGAGAAGTGGGATCTCCACGGGCGGGAAGGAGGAACGAGTGTTTATTATTCTCAAAACCACCTGTTGGATAACCAGCTCAAGATGCTGAGTTCCTTTCAAATCATTCCACTAGATAACTGTGAATCTTCAAACACAAACAACTCTGGTCTCTCTTGCATTATGACTGTGCATCCCAGGTGCCAACATGACTCAGAAGTAAGTGGTAAACATCACAAATGGTCCGCTGGATTAATGAAAGCATCAGACAAATTCATGCTGCCACATTAAAAAAAAGAAAAGTCTTCAGAGAAGAAAGGGACTGAATCATATTTTGTGTGTGGCAGAGCCGGATTAACGTAGCTGGCCTCTGTGATGCCCTTCCAGCTGCACCCACTGCCTCGAAATCAGGTTGGGAGGAGTCGGAGAGGCCCCTGGAAGGAGGAGAGATGGAGTATAGAGTCTGGGTTCGGCTGCTTTGGCAGACAACCACGCTACAATTACCATCCGTTTCCTGCTCCAATCTCAGTCATTGCCTCATTCCCGATACAGTGTCCAACAAATGAGAACTTGCACTGATCAGAAACTGTTGTTACAGCGGTGTTCTCTTAACTTCTTAGTCATGCAGTTATGTTCATTAAATGTGGGAAAAGCTTTGTTTTTAACCTTGCTGTTCTTGTGTGTTTGATAAATGTTAGTAACTGTTTCAGAAGAGCAACATTGCCTTTCTTAGCAACAGAAGACTCCAACACATCAGGATAACCCATTCTTGGTTATGATTGGTACCTTCCAAAGAGGACCAGGAGGGAAAACGGGCGCCCCGAGCTACAGAGTCCTAAATTTATATCTTTATTCATTAATTTAAGATAGGAGACCACATGTTTCAATTTGAGATGCACTGATCACACCTTCCCTGGCCAATACCATTTTCTAGTTTTCTGTAAGGTCTTACCCAATCACTTTTTTAATCTAAGGAAAATAAAACATAGGAGTCCAGAATCCATCTAAAACATACAAAGCTTCTAGTAAAACTACTTATTTCTGTCTTTGGAAACAGCAAATATTTGACGTCAGAACAGCTTATTGTATAGTTTGAAAATTATCTTTCTAACAGAACGCAGTTCGGAAACATGAAAGCATCTTTTCTAGCTTTTTTATGTGGCTAGAAGTGTTCCACATGGATCAGTTCTGGGGCCATTGTTATTTATTTATGAAACAGTCTTTATTGAGAAGTTTCAAATGCTAATTGCCATTTGTATGCTGATGATACTGTCATGTACTCTGTTGGAGTCACACCTCAAACAATGTTTTGATACTAAATGCTAAGGAGTCTTGATTCATAATTTCTTCCCTTTAAGCCTCACATAAAGTAACTGGTTTAAAAGAACTGAAGCTAAATCTCTTCTTCAGACTCTTCACGTACTTACAGTTCTCTACCACTGAACCTTACACTTCAACACAAACTTTACAACTGACTTATCACTGTTATCTTTGTATTCTAGCATTAGATGGTCTGCTTCATCTGTGAGAATATAGTGTAAACCACTGACTCTTGCAATCAACTTTAAAAAACAGCTGAATCTGAAAGAATGCATATCAATGAGCTCCTTTAAACAACTTTTAAACATTGTTAAGGCATCTGGATCTGGACTTACATCTGGATGTAAGTGTTTTGATAGATGACTTAGTTGAAAATTGACTATACTTACAGTATTATCTGACTATATTTGTGTTCTTGTTTACATTTCCAGTGACCTCTTATGTTTTCTTAAGAATACTGCAAAAATATCTACAAATTAACCCTAAACTAAAGTTTGTCTAATCTGTCATAAAAGGAGAAGTTAACCCCATGTCTAACAACACATCACTAAAAAAAAAACAAATATAAAAAATATAGAACAAAAAGGTACCACCTGCATGCAGTGAGTAACAGTGTTTGTGAGAGGATAGTGGTCAGGTCTCTGTTAGTCTAAGCTCTATTCATCTAGCTTGTGTCGTTAATGAACCACATCCTCCTTTCTGGCTGTCGCCATTCATTAAATCCTTCTTTCATCTGCCCCGTCTCCTCCTCCCTCCAAACTTCCTCATCTCCACCCCACTTCTAAAGAAACCACGCTCTCCATAGAATACTGGAGATACACAAACATGGCTCTCTATTAGGAATCTCCAAATCTGCCACCCAACCACTGGATCCAGACTCCAAATCCTGGATGTAAAAGAACACGAGGAGAGCCAGCAGAGAGGCACGTGAATAGAGGGACCATTAGGGGGGAAATACACAACCTGTCTGACAAAACAAGAAATTTTCATGCTCACTCAGGGAGCTTCAAACCACCATGATTTCATGGCATCACTGAAAAATCATCTCGGTATAAAAACAACCTGCAGCCACAGAAAAGTACCTGCTTTCCCTATATAATGTGACAAATACTATGACAACACTTCTACCAGGTGAGAGAGACATTTCTCTAGAGTGAAACTGAAAAACTCATTAAAAAAATAAATAAAAAGACAACTAATTATGCACAGGCACGACAGCTGCCTAAGAAAGGTGGCTGGTGCAGCTATGTGACAGAATTAATTTTCATTACAGAGCCCCATCCATCTACTTTTTACAGAAAGGCTCCTCTCACATGACTTTTCTAATCACAGTTGGCGGCTGTAACTATGGAACGTCAAATGTACCACAATTCAATAAACATACAAATATGGCAGAACTTTATTGGAAAAAACATAATAAATGTATTCATATGGTAAAATCAGATATAATGATATCAGTATTTATTTACTATTTTGTAGTTCCTGTGCTGCTGTGCAGCATAAAATAGTTCAAACTGGCTAAACTGGTCTCGAATAGACCCTAAGATCTGATTGGTTAACCTGTACTGTAAGTCATTTTGAGACCAATCACCTTTATCTATAACAAAGTAAGCCCCACCTGATGACTGACCCTTAATATGTTTAAAACTGCCAATAATTCAATAAATCATTAAATTATTGCTTAAATGTATGATTAAATAATCACAAAAAGGAAGCAAATATTTTACAAATGAAACCTTTTAGAATTTTTCACTGGTATTATTACCATGATGTAGTTATCTAATCATTGATCTAACATTGTGGCACTTTGACCCTTCATATACTCCCACCATATTCCTTTTTTCTGTTCTAACGCTGCAGCTCATGTTTATTTGAAGTGAAACATATTGCACAAAGTGTTTCTTTGGAGATAAGAAGCCAGAGGAAGGCCCCGGGAGTGGAGCCAAAAGAAAATCTGAGGCAGATCCCCATCAAATCACCACCTGCCAACAAAATGTGCTTAACTGATATGAGGATTATGCAGAGACCTACTTCCATCACACAAGGATAAAGGAAGGGCTTTCATACCATAGGATTCAGCAGCAAATGCAGGGGAAGTTTCAGCACAAAAAAAACCTTGTGACTTTCCTGTGGCAAAAGTTTAGCTGAAAAGTAAAAATGAAAGATGGCTTTCTATGGCCAAATATTTTCACTTTCTCACTCACTGGGAGATTTAGACACATATCTCTGATTTTTGACTGGGAGATCATGAGGCAGGATAAGAGATTATAAAGGAGGAATGGGAGTCAGGGTGGAAAAAAACTGGCATCACATGGCAGTTTTACAGCTTTATATGGTTCATCACACTGTAAGACCCCAAACAGACAAAAACAAACCATGACAACAAGATCTGGGATAAGCTCACCCAGAAGTGTGCGTGACAGTTGACCACCATGGTGCGCTCGATCAGCTCGTCAGGGCACTCCAGCAGGTGGTGGCCTGAGACCACGCCAGCGTTGTTGATCAGTATGTCCACCTCTCCGACCTCTCGCCGCACCTTCTCTGCAGTGGAATACACACTCTCACGCTTGCCCACATCACACACATAGGTGTAGACCTGAGGCTGAAAAGCAGGGACTTCCTCTACTCCTCCAATAGGTCCTGCAGAATGGAAGACAGAGAAGTGATGAAAGAAGATTTAACTACAGGACAGGACAAATAAAGTTGTCTATATGAATGTTAAAAGGCGAATATCTTGCCCACATGCAATCTATTTAGTCAAACTTCTCACAAAATGTTACGTTTTAGCTAGAGGTGTACTGATTGGGGTTTTCCTGGCTGATACTAATTTCTTTTTCCTCTAAGGACAGATAAAAAGGAAATAAATGCTGCAAGTTTTGTGACAGAGGTAGTAGATTTAGATCCAACAGATAAATGAAGGAATAACAAGATTATCACCATCCATCCATCCATCATAGTAAGTGCCCCTAATCCTTCTCAGATTTGTATTAGTGTTCCCTTTTTGTGTGAGTTTAACAACATTTTTGATTTTCTTGCTAAAAACTGATTAGAGTAGATCATAGAAAAAATATATATATATACTTCCTATCTCTGGCCAGTTGATTAGTGCATCATTATTTTTAGCTGTTCAAATAGGGTAGGGTGATAGGGTGAAAACTGCTTCTTTTCACTATAACTATAAAATGATGTCAGATGTTCCAGTATTTGACCCTGCTGTTCATTTGTGAGCGCCATTCAAGGAAAAATCGGTTGATTCCGACCTTTGGTTGATTAATTGTTACATCTCTAGGTGAACATCTGAGATAAGACTTGAAAATCAAAAATAGAATAAGAATGTAACCTCTACGAAAGCTGGACCTACCGTCTTTTGCGATGGGAGTCTCCGTCTCGTGGTATATCTGCCGCACCATCTCCGCCGTTTCCTCGTTGCTCTGGCTGTTTATGTCCCACAGGACCAGGATCGCTCGTCGCCGGGCGAACTCCTTGGCGAACAGCCGCCCGAGGCCGCTCCCAGCCCCGGTGATCACGCACACCTGTCCCGCCACGCTCTTCTCCTTGGGTCGCACGACCCATCTGGCCCCGGCTGTCACAAACGCCCAGAGCACCTTCAAGATAACCACGAAGAACTCCGCGATGATCATCATCATCTTGGCCGTGATTTTTTTTAATTTTCAGATAAGCGATACTAGGACGCGCAAAGAAATGTAGTTCCTTAATTTTTCCAACCTGTTAGCAGCAGAGGGTTTCAAACTTAGGGTTTCAAACGGGAAAATGGTGAAGGAGCGCACGCAAGACCTCTGATTGAAAGAGAAAAAAGAGAGGGTTCAGCTCAGAGTAAGGTTGCCTGTTGAGCGCAGATCTGCGGTGAATAACGAGCAAATACTATGAATTGCGTCTGCTACTCTCTCTGCTGCTGCTGCTGCTGTTGCTGCTGCTCCACATCTGTCATTCTGATCTGCATCTCCCTCGCTATTTATTCAGTCCACCCATCCAACGCTAGACCCAATAGGAGTGGGCGCCTGACAGACTGAAATGCCAGCTCCCAATACTACACTCAGCAGGTGATGTGAGGCAAATATTTTTTACAATGATCTGTCGCAGCTCTGTTTGATTCCCCCACCACTTAAAAGGAAATTATTATCCTTCCTGTCGTTACTTTGATTCAATAAAAATGAAGTAGTTATAGCACTTAAAAACCCATCCTGAGAAAATGAACACAGATTTTAACCAATACAGTTTGTGTAACAATTTGCCCTTCATTATTATTGAGATTGAGACCATTTGACCAGAATTTAAGAGGAAAATTATTGGTTCAATCAAAGGTTAGCTTTTCCCATTTGCTGCATGTGGTGTCCAGCAGAAAACAGTAAGACTAATATGTTTATATTGGTTGTATTATGAATGAAAATATCAATCTGGTAAAAGTTTATAGATGTCCTAAGACTTATGGTTGCAAACGTTAAGATTTTATCCTACAATATGCAGGAGCGCTAACGCTAAAGTCAAACTTGTTAGTAAAGCTGAGCTTCTTAACCTTGAAGCTGTGATTTCCAGTCAGAAAATGTAGTGCCTGGTGCTGTCCGCTGACAGCAACTGCCTCAGCATTAGAAAACTTAGTTTGACAGCAAGTTTGACCGTTCTCGGCTGGACGGCATACATGAGACATGCAGAAATGTCTTTAATCAATCACAATCCTAAATTTAGTAAAACATTAATTTACCAAAGACACACTGACTAACTATAGTGGAAATCGTGAAAAGTGCAGCTCACTTAATAACAGCTTTAAACGCACACAAAAAGCTTCAAAGCCAAGATATTGAGTCTAAACATACTGTGTTTCTTTGATGGGGGGTAATTAAAGGGACATACCCTCTAAATGCATAACAGTGACACATTTTTCATGGTTACATCATTTCGATGTTGTGCAACCTCCACCAGCCTATCAGATGTCCAGTCTCTTTGTAGGGGCCTGACTAACCAATAGCCATCAAGTGAAAACTGCATTCATTCATCAACTGTGTGTAGAAAAGAAAAATTAAACAAAAAACAGGACTTCTTATGCAACAATAAATCATAGATTTCTAATATTATGAGAGCAGCTATATTGACTTCTCTTTCCAGCTATAGCCTAGATTTAAATTTCAATAAAACAATTTGCATATGACTTTCCAGAAGCAAGGGAAAATAGAATATAGCCTAATATAGCCAGCATGAAATACCAGATTAAAGTTAACTTTAAACTGAGCCATGGTTTTGACCAGTAATTTGATATGTCCATCATTATATACATGCTCAGCCCAGTAATAAGAGATTGCAAAGTCCTTGCAATGTCTACGATTCAGTATATACTTATTATTATTATATGAAATTGTATAATTTCCTTTTGCGGCGACTGTCATTTGCACAAGAACAGTGAGACAGGGCAACTTACCTTGTTGAGAGGCTAGAGATGCAGTTATTTCACTGCAAAGCTATGTGTTTGCGCCCTCTGCTGGTCCAAACCGGCGTTTACTAGGGAGTTAAACGTGCCAGCTTTTAAAGATGCATTGATTTAATTTCATAAACGTAGATGAACATTGTACTTAATGTTGCAAGTATTTTGAGAATTGTACATCACAAATCCTTTGACTCTTAGTGAATCAATTAAACATTTTATATATTTTATATCAGTGGCTCCTACCAACCCCCTACCTTCAGATCCTCTGCCTGCACTAAAGGTCTCTGAGGAAGATGTAAATAGGCTCTTTCAGCGCATGAAAACAAAGAAAGCTGGAGGACCTGATAACATCTCCCCATCATGCCTGAAAGCCTGTGTACATCAACTCGCTCCGATCTTCACCCGGATCTTCAACAAGTCACTAGAGAAGTGTGAGGTCCCCTTCTACTTCAAACAATCCACCATCCTCCCAGTGCCCAAGAAACCCACCATCCTAGGATTAAATGACTACAGGCCTGTAGCCCTGACGTCTGTGGTCATGAAATCCTTTGAGCGGCTGGTGTTGAAGCACCTGAAAGACATCACAGGCCCTCTACTGGACGCCCTGCAGTTTGCTTACCGAGCAAACAGGTCGGCAGATGATGCTGTTAACTTGGGTCTACACTTCATCCTGCAACACCTCGACCACCCAGGGACCTACGCCAGGATCCTGTTTGTAGACTTCAGCTCGCCCTTCAACACCATCATACCAGACATCCTCCATCAGAAGCTCACCCAGCTCAACGTCCCAGCCTCCACCTGTCAGTCGATCAACAGCTTCCTGACGGACCGACAGCAGCAGGTGAGACTGGGGAGCATCTTCTCCCAAACCAGATCAATAAGTACTGGTGCCCCCCAGGGGTGTGTTCTATCCCCACTCCTCTTCTCCCTGTACACAAATGACTGCACCTCAGCAGACTCGTCCGTGAAACTCCTTAAGTTTGCAGACGACACCACTGTCATTGGACTGATCCAGGACGGTGATGAGTCCTCATACAGACAGGAGGTGGATCGGCTGGTACACTGGTGTAGTCAGAACTGCCTGGAACTAAACCCACTCAAGACTGTGGAGATGGTGGTGGACTTTCGGAAAACACCACCCCCATACATCCCCCTCACCATCCTCAGCAACACCGTGTCAGCTGTGGATCACTTCAGATTCCTAGGAACCACCATCTCTGAGGACCTGAGATGGTCCTCACACATAGACACTGTTCGAAAGAAGGCCCAGCAGAGACTGTACTTCCTGAGGCAACTCAAGAAGTACAACCTTCGACAGGAGCTGCTGGTCATCTTCTACACTGCCATCATTCAGTCTGTCCTGTCTTCATCCATCTCAGCGTGGTTTGGCTCATCCACAAAACAGGACAGGTCCAGACTGCAACAAATCAGGACTGCAGAGAGAATCATCAGGGCTGACCTTCCCTCCATCCAGGACTTATACAGGTCTAGGGTCAGGAAAAGAGCTGCTAAAATCTCTGCAGACCCCACACACCCTGCACACAAACTGTTCAGAGTTTTACCTTCAGGCCGTCGCTACAGAGCGCTGTTCACCAAAACCAGCCGCCACAGAGACAGTTTCTTCCCCCAGGCTGTTTCTCTGTTGAACATTCAATAGAGTACAAAACAACAGCATACAGATGTTGCAAAGGCACCTTTTTATCTTATTTTATTTGTATATATATATATATATATATATATATATATATATATATATATATATATATATAATATATATATATGTGGTATATTGTACATTGTAAATATGTATGTTCTGTAATGCATAAACAAAAACCAAAGAGCAAAGCGTACCGGAGTCAAATTCCTTGTTTGTATGTACAAACTTGGCAATAAAGCTGATTCTGATTCTGATTCCAAAAGTTGGGGTCCCAAACCCACTTGGGGTTGTGAATCTAAAACCATTTGGCCTTGACATCATCTTCAGGAATCAACCTATTAGCAAAATATGTCAATGCTAAAATCATATTTATACAATAAATACTGCAACTAATAAAATACTACTTGGAAATTGATAAAAACTATGTATTGGTTGTCGATGTTATCTTTGTTACCTCTTTCGATCTAGCTTTCTTGGCATTGCCCAAATTTTCACTAGAGCAGATTTCCTACAAGTTCCAGTATTGGCTATGTACAACATTCACAAAGCAGAATTGCTTTTCTTTGCAGAAATGTCTTTAATCAATCACAATCCTAAATTTAGTAAAACATTAATTTACCAAAGACACACTGACTAACTATAGTGGAAATCGTGAAAAGTGCAGCTCACTTAAAAACAGCTTTAAACGCACACAAAAAGCTTCAAAGCCAAGATATTGAGTCTAAACATACTGTGTGTTCTTTTTTTCTTGATGGGGGTAATTAAAGGGACATACCCTCTAAATTCCTACAGTGACACATTTTTCATGGTTACATCATTTCGATGTTGTGCAGACCTCCACCAAGCCTATCAGATGTCCAGTCTCTTTGTAGGAAGGGCGGCCTGACTAACCAATAGCCATCAAGTGAAAACTGCATTCATTCATCAACGTGTGTGTAGAAAAAAAAATTAAACAAAAAACGAGACTTCTTATGCAACAATAAATCATAGATTTCTAATATTATGAGAGCAGCTATATTGACTTCTCTTTCCAGCTATAGCCTAGATTTAAATTTCAATAAAACAATTTGCATATGACTTTCCAGAAGAAAGGGAAAATAGAGTATAGCCTAATATAGCCAGCATGAAATACCAGATTAAAGTTAACTTTAAACTGAGCCATGGTTTTGACCAGTAATTTGATATGTCCATCATTATATACATGCTCAGCCCAGTAACAGGTGATTTCAAATTCCTTGCAATGTCTACGATTCAGTATATACTTATTATTACTATATGAAATTGTATAATTTCCTTTTGCGGCGACTGTCATTTGCACAAGAACAGTGAGACAGGGCAACTTACCTTGTTGAGAGGCTAGAGATGCAGTTATTTTACTGCAAAGCTATGTGTTTGCGCCCTCTGCTGGTCCAAACCGGCGTTTACTAGGGAGTTAAACGTGCCAGCTTTTAAAGATGCATTGATTTAATTTCATAAAAATAGATGAACATTGTACTTAATGTTGCAAGTATTTTGAGAATTGTACATCACAAATCCTTTGACTCTTAGTGAATCAATTAAACATTTAATATATTTTATATCAGTGGCTCCAAAAGTTGGGGTCCCAAACCCACTTGGGGTTGTGAATCTAAAAGCATTTGGCCTTGACATTATCTTCAGGAATCAACCTATTAGCAAAATATGTCAATGCTAAAATCATATTTATACAATAAATACTGCAACTAATAAAATACTACTTGGAAATTGATAAAAACTATGTATTGGTTGTCGATGTTATCTTTGTTACCTCTTTCGATCTAGCTTTCTTGGCATTGCCCAAATTTTCACTAGAGCAGATTTCCTACAAGTTCCAGTATTGGCTATGTACAACATTCACAAAGCAGAATTGCTTTTCTTTGCAGAAATGTCTTTAATCAATCACAATCCTAAATTTAGTAAAACATTAATTTACCAAAGACACACTGACTAACTATAGTGGAAATCGTGAAAAGTGCAGCTCACTTAAAAACAGCTTTAAACGCACACAAAAAGCTTCAAAGCCAAGATATTGAGTCTAAACATACTGTGTTTCTTTGATGGGGGGTAATTAAAGGGACATACCCTCTAAATGCATAACAGTGACACATTTTTCATGGTTACATCATTTCGATGTTGTGCAACCTCCACCAGCCTATCAGATGTCCAGTCTCTTTGTAGGGGCCTGACTAACCAATAGCCATCAAGTGAAAACTGCATTCATTCATCAACTGTGTGTAGAAAAGAAAAATTAAACAAAAAACAGGACTTCTTATGCAACAATAAATCATAGATTTCTAATATTATGAGAGCAGCTATATTGACTTCTCTTTCCAGCTATAGCCTAGATTTAAATTTCAATAAAACAATTTGCATATGACTTTCCAGAAGAAAGGGAAAATAGAGTATAGCCTAATATAGCCAGCATGAAATACCAGATTAAAGTTAACTTTAAACTGAGCCATGGTTTTGACCAGTAATTTGATATGTCCATCATTATATACATGCTCAGCCCAGTAACAGGTGATTTCAAATTCCTTGCAATGTCTACGATTCAGTATATACTTATTATTACTATATGAAATTGTATAATTTCCTTTTGCGGCGACTGTCATTTGCACAAGAACAGTGAGACAGGGCAACTTACCTTGTTGAGAGGCTAGAGATGCAGTTATTTCACTGCAAAGCTATGTGTTTGCGCCCTCTGCTGGTCCAAACCGGCGTTTACTAGGGAGTTAAACGTGCCGAGCTTTTAAAGATGCATTGCTTTAATTTCATAAAAATAGGATGAACATTGTACTTAATGTTGCAAGTATTTTGAATTGTACATCACAAATACCTTTGACTCTTAGTGAATCAATTTAAACTTTAATATATTTTTAATATCAGTGGCCTCCAAAAGTTGGGGTCCCAAACCCACTGGGGGTTGTGAAATCTAAAAGCATTTGGCCTTGACATTATCTTCAGGAATCAACCTATTAGCAAAATATGTCAATGCTAAAATCATATTTATACAATAAATACTGCAACTAATAAAATACTACTTGGAAATTGATAAAAAACTATGTATTGGTCTTCGATGTTATTTTTGTTACCTCTTTCGATCTAGCTTTCTTGTAATGGTTGTACACTCAATCAATAGTCTGGGTCACAAGTCTCATTTTTATTTTGTGTGTCAGCAGCTGAAAAGTTTGGGAACCCTTAAACTATATTATTTTGACTTATATAGTTGAAATATAATTTTAGTGTTAACAAACTGTCATTAAGTTACTTAAAGTTTATGCTGGCAAATGCTGTACAAACATAAATTTGTACCTGTGTTTTACATTTATTGAATAACATTTAGTCTTCTTTATCAAATGAAAATGTACATTTGTTTTTATAAAGAATAGCTGAAAATATATGGTCAATTTTGATCTCAGATACAAAGAAAAACCTGTTGACCTGTGGTGCCTTTTTCACAGATAAATCTAATATTTAACCCAACAATATCCAAGCAATGATTACGTTAAGCCAAGTGTTATTCTTTTCACTTATTTAAATTTAATAGAGTTATATGGGTGACCTTCAGTTTTCCTGAGCCTATACATCAGTTGTTTTTTTAAACTAAATGTAGTATATAATATTTTATTATATCATTAAATAATAAAATAAAACTGACTAAACAAACATAAAAAAGGCAGTTGTGAAATAATGTTTCATTTATTTAGGAAAAAAACTATCCAAACCAACCTGGCATTACGTAATTTTACCCATAACCTAATAATTGGTTGTGCTACCCTTCAAAACAACATCAGCTGTCATCTAGTATTGCCTGGCATCAAGTCTTCTACATTGCTGTGGATGAATTTATGCCTATTCTTCTTTGCAGAATATTTTTAATTCAGCCACATTTGAGGTATTTCAAACATTAAGGACAGGTTAAAGGCTATTATGCAACAGCATCTTCACTGGATTTAAGTTTAGAGCTCAATGTGTAGTGTAGTGTATTATATGTTTTGTTTCTTTTGTCATTCAAAAGTGGAGCTTTGGAATATTGTCCTGCTGCATAAATAAAGCTTAAGGTCACAAAGTGATGACTGAAGATTCTCCTTCAGGTTTTTCCAGTGAAGTAGAACTTATGGTTCCATCAGTTTTGGCAAGTTGTCTATCATATTTGACTCTCATCATGATGTTCTTTTACTGAAATAGTGTTAATTAGATGCCAGATGCAATGGGACACAGGCCTCCCTTTCCAGTAAATGTGAGACAGGCCTTTTAGTTATCTTTGCTCTGCTATGTTTTTCATGTTGGAGCTCACTTATTGGTGCCATTTTGTCCTGGCTCTTATTGTTGAAAAGTGAAAACTGAGGCAATTGCAGTGCTTCGATGTTCTGGGTTCTTTGTGACCTCCTTGAGGAGTTGCCGATGCAATCTTTTGCTGATGTTGGTAGACCTGCCACTCCTATGAACGTTTACCTCTAATAGCTCTCATTGTGGTTTGCTTAAGTCTCAAAGCCTGAGAACTGGCCTTGTTGCCCTTTTTGAAGTGATAAATGTCAGTCACTATTTCTGATCTGTTGTTGAATATATTTAGATTGGGGCATTATGTGTTGCTTAATGAGATCTTTAAGCAACTTGAAACGGTCAGGTTCTGTTTAAGTATGTTTTTTATTGATCCTGAAGAGATAAAAAGAAAAGAAAATCATTAAGGGGGCAACTTTTCACAGCATTTCATTTGCAACTCACTATGGATAAGCAGTTATAGACAATCTGGGTACAAATGGAAGAAACCAAAGAAGGTCCCATTTGAAAAAACAAATGCTCATATTTAAATCTCCCTAATAAATTCCAGCTTTATGGTAACTCCTTTTGATACATGGTACCAAGATGTGCATAAAAGGGGAAATGGTTATCATCTCCTTTTTTCAGAATCAGAATCAGAATCAGAATCAGCTTTATTGCCAAGTTCGTACATACAAACAAGGAATTTGACTCCGGTACACTTTGCTCTTTGGTTTTTGTGCTTTTTTGGCACTACAGATGATACATATTTTGACAATGTAGCAATATACCATATATACATAAAAACTGTGCATTTGCCACACTCTGTATCTGGTTGTTTTGTATTTTATTGAATGTTCCAACAGAGGAATACAGCTGGGAGAAACTGTCTCTGTGGGCGGCTGGTTTTTTTTGTGACAGCGCGCATAGTAGCGTTCTGCCTGAAGCGCAGAACTCTACTAGAACAGTTTTTGTGCATGTGTGTGGGGTCCTGGCAAGAGATTTTAGGCAGCTCTTTTTCCTACCCTAGACCTGTATAAATTCCTGGATGGAGAGGAGGGTCAGCCCTGATGATTTCTCTCTGCAGTCCTGATTATTTGTTGCAGTCTGGACCTGTCCTGTTTTGGTGGATGAACCCGAAGCCACACGGAAGATGGATGAAGACAGGACAGGACTAAAAGAGGCTGGCAGTGTCGAAGATGACTCAGCAGCTTCCTGTGGAAGGTTGTAACTTCCTTAAGTTGCCTCAGGAAGTAACAGTCCCTCTGCTGGGCCTTCTTCCGAAACAGTGGTCTAATGTGTGCAGACCATGCTCAGGGGTCCTCGAGATGTGGTTCCTAAGAACCTGAATGTGATCCACAGCCGACACCCGAGTGTTGTTGAGGATGGTGGAGGGGGGTGTATGGAGGTGGTGTTTTCCGAAAGGTCACCACCATCACCCACAGTTTGAGTGGTTTTTAGCTGCAGGCAGTTCTGACTAACCAGTGTAGCAAAAGACAGCCGATCCACCTCCGTGTCTGTATGTCGACTCATCACCGTCCCTGGCTCAGTTCAATGACAGTGGGTGTCATCTGGCAGAACCTTTCAGGAGTTTCAACGGACGAGTCCGCTGAGGTGGCAGTCATTGTGTACCAGGGAGAAGAGGAGTGGGGATAGACACACCCCTGGGGGCACCAGTACTTATTGATCTGGTTCGGGAGAAGATGCTCCCCAGTCTCACCTGCTGCTGTCGGTCCGTCAGGAAGCTGTTGATCCACTGACAGGTGGAGGCTGGGACGTTGAGCTGAGTTTACCTAATTAAATAATGACCCCATTATCTTGAAAATGTTTTACTTGATAACACTGGTCATAACAGTAGATCCTCGGCTTTTAAAAATAAAATGTCAGCGAATCAGAGTTTGGCGCAGAAACTACCCCAGATTTAGAACAATCATAAAAACAAATAATAATCCCAAATTTTGTTTTAGTCAGGCACCCGAGCGGACAACCCGTCAGTCCTTTAACCTGCACATGCGTCGGAATGAAATTTCTCTTTCTCGGGAATCGCAATGGCGGACGCAGAGTGAGTGTTCGCCTCGGTTTTAAAATCTAAGCACATCCAGTCATCTTATAGTTTCAACTTAATGTCTTATTGCCTATTTGAGCATTTTATGTATTATACAATTAAACGATTAAAGTATTGTTGGAGAGTGTGATTTTTAGTTTGTGTTTTTATGGCTATCTAGATAGTGTTGGCAGAGCAGCGTACAACATGGCTGCTATATGGTCTCTTATCGCTTCCTAACCAATTTCATTTATTTTTTGTGTTAATGAGGAGGGAGATGTGGAAAATGTTTAGATTTAGCACATAACATGTCCCTCTTAGTATTATCAGCGTATCATATTTAATAGAAGCCGGGCTAGCTAGCTAGCACTACAGCAGCTTATTTGAGCTGCTTCAGTTAAGCGACTTGGCGGCTATTACGTTAGACAGTCTTGACGTGGTTTCTTTTTTTCATCGACACTGATTTAATTACTATGTCCTGGCAGAAAAAAGGTTCCGGCGGTCCCTGAGAGCCTTTTAAAAAGGCGAAAGGCCTTCGCCGCCATTAAGGCCATGCGTGTCAAGAAGATACTGGCTGAGAAAAAGGTAAGTTTAATTTGGCAATTCGGGTTCTTCGTGTTGTCTTTGCATTCTTAGACCGAAAAGTAGCATTGTGAATTGTTTTAGCATGTCACTACTCTTTTTAGGTCCGTAAGGTGACCAGGAAACTGATCTACAAGAGGGCGGAAAAGTACCACAAGGAGTACAGGCAGATGTACAGGCGTGAGATCCGCATGGCCCGTACTGCTCGCAAAGTGGGGAACTACTATGTGCCACCTGAGCCCAAGCTGGCCTTTGTTATCAGGATCAGAGGGTATGTTGTTCTTCTTGTAATATAGTGGTGGTATGACGTTAACATGGACTGCTGCAGTTGCAATAATTGTTCTCCAGTTTGTTTTGGTTCATGGTCTGTTCTTGCTCAAAGCCTGTGCACTATGTAGTAATTGATGCCACTGTGTGGTCTTCCTCAATTCAGCCTTGTACATGCAAAATGTAAATTAGTTTTAACTTTGTTTTGGTAGTTTTGGTATGATATTAAGTCTTTTTTTTTTTTTTTACTTAATCTGCTTGCTTTTTATGTTTAGCGTAAAAACAAAGCAAAAAAACCCACATTTGTCCAATGGTCCCACCACCCATCAATCAGTTGGTCCATCCAGTTTCTATCCATTCGCACGTCTGTCTAGTCCAGCCGTTTGTTCAACGGTCTATTCATTCACCCATCAAGTCATCCATCCACCTTCACATTCATTGATCCATCAGTCTGTCCATCCATTAGTTTATCTAGCTCTCTGTCTACGTTTTACATGTCCCATATTTGAAGCCTCACCACTTTAGGTATATCTAAATTCATAGTGAACTTTTCTATTTTCATTTTAAATATGGGCCAAAAAACAGCTCTAAAAATTTGAAACATGGAAAGTTTAAAAAATATGTAGGAATGTTAAATATAGTTTCTTTTGTCATGCATTCCCTAGTGCTGTGTCCAGGATTGTGGGTCATCTCAAGTGTTATTTCCCTTGGATTAGAATCGTGGTCTGAGGGCAGTTTTGGAGCTGTTGATCTTACTTCAAATTGAATTTTAAATAATGTCCACAGTCAACGGTTTTATATTTGATTTAAGAACCTAAAGGCATAGTATCCCAATTATTCTGCAATTATTGAAATAAATTCTGTCAGAATTATTAGATGTTTGGAGAAACAATTTCACGAACCTTTAGCAATCACTGGAAGTGAGCTGAGATGGTTGAAAATGTAATTGGAGAGCAACAGATTTTTTTAACAATGACACATTTAAAGTAGTAGTCCATGTAAAGTGGTTAATGATGATCATTCTTTCCCCGACTTATCGACAATGGTGAAGGAAAAGTTACACTAGCCAATATCTTTCTGAAACCACGATACATATTGCTATTTGATGGTTAAAAGTTGGGATTGCTCAGAGACTAATTATCATTTTGCTTTTCAGTATCAATGGTGTCCCGCCAAAGGTCCGCAAAGTTCTGCAGCTCCTCCGTCTGCGCCAGATCTTCAATGGTGTGTTCGTCAAGTTGAACAAGGCTTCTATCAACATGCTCAGGATTGCAGAACCTTACATTGCTTGGGGGTAAGAGTTTTAAGTGTTGAATAAAGATTTTTAATTGTATTTTTTGGAATGTGGTTAGTGATGCTGAACTTTTTTCCCCATCTTATCGACCATGGTGAATACTTGTTGAAACTAAGCCAGTTTTGTCTGAAACCACATTCCAAGCCATTTTGTTTGACTCACTTTGCATTTGATTGGAGCCTTTTTTCCCATGATGAAAAAAGTGTTTCTGTAATTTTTGAAACAATCGTGTGTCTTAAATGTCAAGACAGTTTTGTATCAGTCGTTTCTGAGAGCAATGAGGCATGGCAGTGTATGAATCAGCCCATTATCAGACCCGTTTACTGCAGATAAAATTACGTTTAAACAATTATCAAACTTAGAAATATGACTGGTCAAAATTTAGGTTTTTACTTTGACCTGTTTATCTGTTCCTATATGGCATTAAATCTGAAGTTTAGAGATACATCATACCTATTATCTCCGATCAAGCTTTTTCATACTTTAAGTTGCATTTGTATGTTGGAATAGTTGATCTTTGGTTGGTTAAAAACGGTGTTTCTGCACAAGGCAGCTCAATCAGCACTAAACAGTATTTCTCAGTACCCAATCCTTACAATAGCTCCTCCATACAAATCTTAAAAGCTCAGATTAGTAATTTTTGCCAATATATTTTGTTTTTCTTCATCTTAAAACAATTCTGCATTCAATGGATATTAGGAGATATTTATTTGGATAACAAGTTAAAGACTGAAAGCTTTCTTATTCAATTTAAAACCTTTTACAACAGACTTAAAGGCATTCTTAGGCAATGTATGTGTTGTAAAGGAAATATGTAACTTCGAATATAAAATTAAGGAACAGGAAAGTGTATGGACAGAAGAATTAGATGCTTGGACAAGTCTGCTCAGAAATGGAAAAGTATTGTAATTCCTGAACCACTTGTCTTATTATACCACCTAAATGCAAATCGTTAAGCCTATAAAGTTAAAATGATACCTTTTTAGAATATGCTAATTTGACTGGAGCTAGCTGGGGACAGTGATAACAAATGCACCTTCAGTGTTCATAAATGTTTGGATTCACATGTGTTAAGACTCTGCTCTTTAATGTGCAAAACATATTTTGTCCAGAGCTTTTCTGATGTGGTGCGAACATAAAAGCAAAACACTGTTCTTGGTGTTTTACCTCTTAAGACCTAACCAGATTCTGGGTGATTTAGCTTTGTGGTTTGTGCTTGTTCCCGTCTACAACCTACAAGACGCACATGATTAGGTCATAGGAGGCTGCTGTAGACTTTTTGGAACAGGAAACATGCAGGACGATGGGGACTACTGTTGTGTTGGTTCAGAGAAGTCTTAAATTTTAAAATGTATGACCGGGCACAGTGCGTGGTGTAGCAGTAGAGCACGCAACACATATACGGAGGCCTCCTTCCTCGATGCAGCTGTCCTGGGTTTGAGTCCCAAACCTGGAGGCCTGTGCTGCATGTCTTCCATATATACCCAGGTCCCTAACTGATTACTTTTGAAAAATAAAAAAAAATAAAGGCCTCTAGTGCCACAAATAAGAACTTTAAAAAAAAAAGTTGAATGACTGCAAAGCTGGGTTTGTTTTTGAAAGGATTAAACTCAAATTAAACATCTCCAATGTAATGTCATTTGTTGCGAATACAAAGTTTCCAGTGCTCTTAAAAGTTGACTCCTTTTTTTTTGACTTTTCTGATTACTGTCAGATACCCCAACCTGAAGTCTGTGCGTGAGCTCATCTACAAACGTGGCCACGGCAGGGTGAAGAAGACGCGTATTGCCCTCACAGACAACGCTTTGATAGAGAACGCCCTCGGTATGCATCTCTTTCCACACAAACTGAAAATCAGACCTTTTTTGCTTTTTATTTTTTGGTGCCAAGTCTTGGATGTCAAATATCTTTCCACAACCTCTTCAGGTTTTCCAATTGTCCTGGCTCATAATGTGGTTAATGATGTACACTTTTTTCCCCGTCTTATCGACTTTGGTGAAAAGAAAAGCATATTTAGCCAGTCGTATCTGAAACCACATGCCAGTTGTATGTTTTGTTGTATTGCCAGTGAATTGAGTAGCTGTAAACTACTCCCTTTTTTCTGCAGGCAAATATGGCATCATCTGTATTGAGGACCTCATTCACGAGATCTACACAGTTGGCAAGAACTTCAAGGCCGCCAACAACTTCCTGTGGCCATTCAAGCTGTCATCACCTCGTGGTGGTATGAACAAGAAGACCACACACTTTGTGGAGGGAGGCGACGCTGGCAACAGGGAAGACCAGATCAACAGGCTGATCCGAAGGATGAACTAAATGTGTGGTAAGCTGTAGGAATGCCATGTAGCTCTTGATGACAAACTCCTCAGGTGTGCTTAATGATGCATAATCTTTTTTCCCCGTCTTATCGACTATGGTGAAAATCAGTTGTTAATAAGCCAACCAAGTCTGAAACACATCTTTGTAATGACTGCCTATTTTTATTACCGAGAGTTTGTCCTCTAACAATTTGTTTTTTCCTTTGTTTCAGGTTTTCTAAGGACTCGAAATATACAATAAAAACATGTAAAAAAAAAGCAGTATGTTTCGCACATCTGTTTCAGTGTGCCATCACTCGTGCGCACTAGAGTTCCATTATGTTTATCTGTATATATGAGTATGCATACTTATCAATTTTGTGGGACATTGGTCCGCTCTCTACATTCATGTCGGATGGCTGCAGTTTAAGGAAATCTTGGTGAGTTTTACAACAGGTACACACATGCCATTACAGGGGTAGAGGAGTATTTCAGATTTACTCAATGCCTAAAGTGTATTCCAAATAGTGTGGACAGATAGATACTACACGTGTCCATGGATGGCATGACTCGTGGTGTCATAAATAAAATGTTAAACAACTCACAATACGGCAGTTGAAACATAATAGACCTGTGGGTCTTCCTAAGGAATTGCAGTGAACAAAGTCAAGGAAGCTTCATTTTTATCTTTTTTTAATTGTGTCGCTAGCAACGAATCAAAATTGACTTTGGGGTTTCGGTGGACAGAAGTCATTCAAAGTTGTCAAAATGCATTGTACAGATTTCAGAAAACTTTGAATTGTAGAAAGTAATTTATAAACGATTAAAAAATGGACTAAGAATTTCATATTGTATTTAATGACAAAAAATTCAATTTCATATTTTTCACATTCACTGAAAACGGAAAAGTGGATTTTTTTAAATATTTCATATATACAGGGGTTGGACAATGAAAACGTGAAACACCTGCTCTTATTACGTGTGGAGGTATTCAGGTTCATGGCTAAATTGACCAGCCCTGCGTCTCCCAGGTCCATATTTCATGATGTGCAACACTAGTTGCAGCCCAGTAATGCACAGCGCAAGTGTGAAGGTTCAATGACACGACTGGGCGGTTGTAAAGAGCACAGTTTTGCCTCAAAATAGTCGAAATACACACACAACATTATGGGTGACATTACCAGAGTCAAAAGAGGACCAAATTGCGTTGGTGGCATGTCTTGCTGGCGCATCTGTGACCAGACAGCAAGTCTTTGTGATTGTATCAAAGAGCCACGGTTATCCAGGGTAATGTCAGCATAATACACAGCCAAGAAGGAGAAACCACATCCGAACAGATTCAACTGTGTGGACCATACACGTCAAGAATGAGCCTGTCTGAAAGGATGCTTTGGGTGCTACCCGCGATTGGTAATCCACAAAAACATAAAACCAACGGCTGGGCCCAAATCACGGCCAGAATTAATGTGCAACCTCAGCTCTCCTTTCTCCCACCAGAACTGTCCGTGCGGGAGCTCCCACAGGGTCAATATAACACGGCTGTTCGTTTATGCTGCTATATAGCCAAACCCTTTTGGTCACCTCATCAATGCCAACGTCCGGTTTCTAATGGTGCAAGGGAGCGCAAATCGGTTGCGCTGTGTGGACAATGTGAACATTATTTGTTCTCTGGTGATGGTAGAGGTCCACCTTTTATCTGTTTTTCCCCACATCCTGGCAGAGTTACGGGTGTGCGGAGAAGGCCCCCAAAGTATAAGTCGTTACCACGCTCAGACTGTTGCATGCCCAGGGCTATGTGAAGCATGGGAGTGGATTCGTGAATGTTTATGGGTGGCTGCCATAAATCATTGTGGCAGTCCCTGTGGCCCAATACTTGTGCTAGATGGATCGCGTCACACTGACCAAGGACTAAAAGTAAACACAGTTCTGGAAGGACCATGTTGACCATCCATGTGGTTTCAGACGATTGTATCCTTACGGATCGGTGGCCAGTGTATCAAGGAGTTGTACAAATTGGCACCAATACCACCAGCAAACTGGTGAAAGATTGGTTTGGATGAACATGAAACGTGAAGTTGAATGCATCTCCGGTGGGGCCGTGCACCAGTCCCACCAGATCTAAATATTATTGAGCCATTTGGGTGTTAGATTGGAGGAGCGAGTCAGGAAACGTTTTCCTCCACACCAGTAACATCAACGGTAGTTACCTGTGCCGCACTGACTCCGGACGCAAGCAAAGAATGGCTTATAACACTATCCCCTCTGGACGCAACTGTGTTGCAGAGAGCTTGTTAATAGATGTGTCAAGTGTGCTCCGCTGAGACGAATTGACGGCTGTAATATGGCCTCAAGATTGTGCAGCCTATCACACCATATACTAAATAAATTTTGTGGTTGTGCGTAAAGAAACGCAGGGTGGTTATCAGATTATTATTGTGTCAACCCCTTATATAATAGTATTGGGTCATAAAAGATAATAGTTGAGTCATAGTTCTTTAAATGCCAAAAAATGGTCTTGAGAGAGATTACAAACCATTGACTTATTTAAATCGCATGCTGTCAAAACAAGAACATTGTGTGATCAGAAAAAATCCTTCTTTTCTTAGCAAGTTAGGAATCCAATCAATGATTTAAAATGTTTTGTTTTCAAACAAAAACATCAGAATTTATGTTTGCAAGCAAGGAGTGAGTTCAAATTTAAGCCTCAAATGCAATGTAATAACAAAAAAAAACAAAATCTATTTATTTTGTAAAGTACGCTATAGTCTGAACAATCTCATCCACCTTTGGTGTGTGTGTGAAAGGAAGCCACTGCGCAGCCATTGATGTGTTTCTATAGTGACGCAGTGAGCTTTTACTACACTGAGCTGCAGCTTAGCATCTCTGCTCAGGGATAGCTGGAGTCAACGAGCCTTGTACTATGGAGAGGTACATTTACTCACCATAAGGTAATGTCCGCGGTAGGTGCTACATGATGACCTACCAGATACCTACCGCCAAAGCTTTCATATCCAAGGGAAGCCTGAGCTACGGCCGTGCGGCTCCCGGATACCCAGCATACAGCAGCTTCAGAATGGGAGCAGGTGGAGGATGGTGCGCTTCAGGCCAGAGTCAATAAGGTGAATATCCTCTTTATTTGTGCAGCTCTAACAGTGAGGTCTCGAGTTTGTCAATAAAATAATAACTCCAAAAAATATACGTTGAGGCACAGAGCGCTTTCCTGACATACCATTGTCCTATTGGTCAATAGGGACGTCCGCGATACCGATAATGCCATGTAGTGATGGCGAGCTTGGGCATAATTGAAAATGGGTAATATGTCGATTTACTCGTCAGAAGTGAGGGTTAACACAGTCATAGAGCGTCGCAAACGCTCAGATGTTACAATTCATCAGAAAATAGTTAGGGGACTCATCTTTACTGCGTTTGATTTGTCAAAAATGACAAGCATGTTTGTTTACACCATGATGTCACGGTTTTGTCGCACAGTACAGCATGACGTATTGGTAGCGGTGTGTAGGCTTCTGCACAAACAGTAGGAGAAGGACCTATTTGCTGATTCTGTTTTCTGACGGACACGAAAAATCCCAGATTTTTACTGTAGGTTAATTTGATTGTTGACACTTCCTAATAACCCACAGAAAGCAAATTACCTAAATGTAAACTGTATATATTTAAAAAAGCACATCTTCATTCCTAAAGCTTTAGGTTTGTGGTGGTAAGACGTTTTCTAAGATGTTGAAGACATCTTCATGTCTTTGTATTTCTCCTTCAGTTTTGCCTTTTATTCCCTTTGGGGACATTGTCATGTTGGACGAATCCGTTTTTCAGTGTTCTGGCAGAAGGAAGAAGCATCTTGTCCAGGTTGGTTAAGCACCCCAACCTGCACTCGGCCTGATGAAGGGGTCCAGTTGCCTCAGCAGGTCTCGTCCCAAAGCAGCACGTCCTCCCAAGCCTTCTCCAGTTAATTTAGATTTTCACTGGGAAACCTAAGACGTACCCTGCAGAACAATGTGTTGCCATTGGTGTCTTGTTAGCTGTGGTCACAGCTGCCTTCAGATCATGAAAACAAAAACACTGGTGTAGTTGTAGTTTGATCCCTTACATTTTTTATGATCACCCTTGCCACATAAGGTAAGATCTTGGGTGGAGCTCCAGGCTGAGGGTAATTGATGCCCATTTTATATTTCTTCCATTTCCAAATAATAAAAACAGTTGATGCTGACCCACCAAGCCCCTTTCTCATGGTCTTGTGTCCCATTCCAGCTTTGTGCAGATCTACTTTTGTAAAGTCCTGTACCTACATGGGGTGAAAGGCCATTCGGAAAAGAAGTAGTCAATAATCCAAACGCAACATTTTAAAAAGTGCATGATTTAGAGAGACAAATGGATTTCATTTCTAGAAGGCCATTTGTGCTGAGAGTATCTGAGGAAGAGAAGGGGGATAATGCAACTGAAGTGGTATGCATGGAGGGGCCAGAATGGCGACCATTTTTAACCTTTGAGGGATAAAACTGGGAAGTCGATTTGTGCAAGCCTCAGAACTCCATCCCAACTGTGAAGTACGGGTATGGCGGCGTCTTGCTGTGTGGATGTTTTGCTGCTGGAGGAACTGGTGCGCTTCATAAATTAGGTGGCATTATTACGAAAGATGATTATGAGGAAATATTTTTTTTGAGCATAAAATCTGGTGAGGACCTCGATCCCGAAGTTAAAGCTTTTGTGTGTCTAAAACTAGTCTTTCTGGGTGGACTTCACAAAGTCCTGATCTCAGTCCTACAGAACATTAGTGAGGGCCAGCAACTGGGCTCATTCGGACTCGTAGTATCGTGTGATCGAGGAGAATGGGGGGCCAAAAACTCCTAAGAAAGTTGTTGTCTAATTATATATGTACATACACAGTGGAAGAGAGTAAAGAAAGAAGCGATGGGTGGGTGGTCTGTTTTTAACAATGTAGATGTAAAGTATCCTGGTTTTTAACTGGATTTCAATCAGTGAAAGTTTAGTTTTATTTAGTGGATAAACTTAAATCAGAAAGGGACCAAACAAATATCTCCAATACTGTATGTTTGAGTTAACAGTTTTATTCATATTATTAGTTTTCATAGTTAAAGAAAAATAGAGTATTCTGAAAATATTTGACTGAGAACTACATTTTAAAAGTGGCTTCACTTTCACGTTATAAACATTTACACCTCCCTCAAATAAAACTAGAGTCCATATTTGTTATAATATTCTGACAGGTTTTCATGTGAAGCTTAAATAAGCGTTTTCCCTAATATTTTAAGACCTAAATGTATTTCATGATTCCTTATACAGTGGGGAGAACAAAGTATTTGATACAATGCCGATTTTGCAGGTTTTCCCACTTGCGAAGCATGTATAAGTCTTTAATTTTTAAATCATAGGTACTCTTCAACTGTGAGTGACTGAGTCAAAAACAAAATTCCAGAAAAATCACATTGAGTAATTTTTATGTGATTAATTTGCATTTTATTGCACAACAGATTTGATATAATACCTCCTGTAGTTCTTGATGAGGTTTGCACACCCTGCAGCAGGTATTTTGGACCACTCCTCCATACAGATCTTCTCCAGATCTTTAAGGTTTCGGGGCTGTTGCTGAGCAATACGGACTATCAGCTCCCTCCAAAGATTTTCGATTGGGTTCAGGTCTGGAGACTGGCTAGGCCACTGCACGACCTTGAGATGCTTCTTACGGAGCAACTCCTTGGTTACCCAGGCTGTGTGCTTTGGGTCGTTGTCATGCTGGAAGATCCAGCCACAACCCATCTTCAATACCCTTACTGAGGGAAGGAGGCTGATGGCTAAGATCTCCTGATACATGGCCCCATCCATCCTCCACTCAATACGGTGCAGTCATCCTGTCCCCTTTGCAGAAAAGCATCCCCAAAGAATGATGTTTCCACCTCCATGCTTCACGGTAGGGATGGTGTTCTTGGGGTTGTACTCATCCTTCTTCCTCCAAACATGGCGAGTGGAGTTTAGCCCAAAAAGCTAAACTCATCAGACCACATGACCTCCCATTCCTCCTCTGGATCATCCAGATGGTCACTGGCAATCTTCAGATGGGCCTGGACATGCGCTGGCTTGAACAGGGGAACCTTACATGCGCTGCAGGATTTCAATCCATGGTGGCGCAGTGTGTTACTAATGGTCTTCTTTGAGACTGTGGTCTCAGCTCTCTTCAGGCCATTGACTAGGTCCTACTGTGTAGTTCTCAGCTGATCCCTCACTTCCCTCAGGATGATCGATGCCCCACGAGGTGAGATCTTGCATGGAGCCGCAGACTGAGGGTAGATTGACCGTCATCTTGAACTTCCTCCATTTTCTTATAATTGCTCCAACAGTTGTTGCCTTCTCAACAAGCTGCTTGGCTATTTTCCTGTAGCCCATCCCAGCCTTGTGTAGGTCTGCTATTTTATCCCTGATGTCCTTTGACAGCTGTCTGGTCTTGACCATTGTAGAGAGGTTGGAGTTTGTTTGATTGAGTGTGTGGACAGGTGTCTTTTATACAGATAACAAGTTCAAACAGGTGCAGTTAATACAGGTCATGAGTGGAGAACTAACAGGCCCGTGAAAGGTGGGATTCTTATTGGTGGTTAGGTGATCAAATACTTATGTCATGCAATAAATGCAAATTAATAACTTAAAAATCAAACATTGTGATGTTCTGGATCTGTGTTTTAGATTCCGTCTTTCACATTTGAAGAGTACCTATGACAGAAATTAAAGTATTCTACTTGCTTTGGAAGTGGGAATACCTGCACAATCAGCAGTGTATCAAATACCTATTCTCCCCACTGTATAAACATTTTTTATGTCCATAAACTGATGTTTACATTTCTTCAATCTATATAGGACACCAAACATGATTAAAGAGGACAAAGGAGTGTCACAGAATGTTGACCAAGGGAATGATATCTTTGGGAGGCACTTTCTGTTTGAGAAAACATGTAAGTAGTGAATGAAAGGTGTCTATTTTTCTCTAATCTAATGTAGGTTTTTGCTGTTTTGTCGAATTTGAGTCTTGTAGCTGGAATACAAACTCATCGCCAGTAGGTGGAGTTGTTATCACACGAATAATGTGCTGATTCATTTCAGTAGATACTTGAGAATCAAGTTACAGATAAAAACACATGGTTGTTTGCTTTATTTTATCTTGTAATGTCCTGATTAGGCGCAAAGTTAGAGAGGACCAGAACTGTGATTCCTCCACTGCCAAGAGACAACAACGAGCATCGACCTGCTAACCTGCACCCCTTCAGCCTCTCCAGCGAGCTTCCCAGCATCCATTCAGGGAGACCTTTCATCCTGGGGTAAGCAGTACATCAACAAGAGTTTATTAGCTGTATTCTCCTGTATAAATTTTTAAATGTCAGCAGTGCAAATTGCAGAAATCATAGTTCTTGTCTCTTACCGGGTGCATCCAGCCATGAGACCATGGACAGCTAAATACCCAACTAGTTTATTTTTATTATTTGAAGACACGTTACATATCTGGATAGAATGTTTTTAAATTGATTCTTTAGGTTTAATAATACACTTTTTTTTCTTGTTTACCGCTTTACTCAACATCAGTCTGCCTTCATTTTCAAATAGCTCCTAACAGTTTTAGTTAGGGAGCTCATTGATTTTTAGTCTTTTAAGTATTATATATGTATTAAACATGACCTTTACCCCTAGTTACAATGAGGCACCAAAAAAGAAAGTTAATGTAAAGGGCCAAACATGCAGTGCTTTGCTTAACACAGTGGTTTTAATATTTTTATTTTCTTATTGTCTCCCAGTTCCCCTAGAAGCTATGAGGTGAACCCCTATCCCACCGTCCTCTTTCCCTCCACTTTTGTCCTAAATGGCAGGAACACTTTTTCGGTGGAAGGCAGGAAGCTCAGCAGGTATTTTTATGTCTTTCTAAACTAAATCTGACTTCAGCAATTAAAGATGGTGTGAGGTATTTCCCAGCCCAGTGCCACCTCAGCTGTCCCTCTGTTTTGCAGGCCGAAGGTGCATTATCCAACCCACAACCCAGTGACTGTTAAAGACAATCAGAAAAGTACGTTTTGATGAGACTCTAGAATCCTGCACATGGTTTGACTGTTGAAAGGGCATTTATCATTTTCACAACCTTTTTTTTTTACAACCTAGCTCACAATAGTTATGTTCATTTTAATGTCCAAACTTGAGAAATATGTAAAAATGAAAACACAATCCAAACACAAGGCAGTCAATAACACAACCAAATGTTGCCGAAGTGTGATAAACGTATGAAACACTAAAGTTGGACATCAATGCATAACAAAATGGACGCTCAAGAGGCTAGTAGTAATTTCAACGGCTACACCTCCAATGTGAGTACATAGTGCGAATATTTACATGGCCATTTGGAAGTGAGGAGGAAGAAGTCAGGAGAAATGTTTTCTGAGAGTGGAGACTGAACTAATCGACACGCCCAGGGATTTAAAAATTCTCTGTGGAGAACCCTATCTGGTTGTAATTCAGTGAAGTTGTTAATGACCTCTTGGGACCAAACTTTTAATTAAAAAAACTAAGATTAGTGCAGCACGCAGGTAGATCCCTGCTCTGCTTCTGAACGTTATTGCTACTCTTTAGTGCATTGGTGTGTGGCAGCAATCCCCTTTCTTCCAGCAACCAGAATACTTTACATTAGCGAGCTGTGGATGGAAGCAGCTGAAATTCCCATTTTTTTCACTTAATTCTTCCATGTTTTACTCAGAAGAGTTTAGCTGTGCTGCAGTCTTTTAGCTATAAAATGTTATTTTGAAGATGCCCATCACCCCACTGAAACTCATCTACTGGGAGTTTTCTAAAAAAATCATGTTTTTGATGCGCTAAAGTCACGTCAAGCTAATGCTATACATGTGGTGGTTGGAAGGATGGTCAAACCCTGTAACACAATCTGTCTTTCATTTGGCTCAGACACTAAGAAACATTTGTCACTGTTCATGTTAATGGGGAACACAAAATGGAAAGCGGTTATTGATCTATTTTAACGAAGTGATACGTTTTCAGTTTTTAAAATGTGATGTTTGCTCTTAGCTGGCTAACTGCTGTAGCATAAATGGCTATGTTTTCCTTTCAGTGGATCATAATGTCACCTCTTATTCTTTCAATTCATGCTTCTCTCTGTACTTCTTCCTTCTCTTGGTTGCCTTCATGCAGGCCAGTCCTATCCAGACCCAATTGTTGGAGCCCCTCGCTCTTTCGTCCACAGGATTTCTGAGCTCTCCTCTCTGGAGGGGGAGACGGTGAGACAGGAGAAGCTCAAGAAAATCCGAAAATCTAGAAAATCTCCATCCTGACAATCACCACAATCTGAGTCGTGGCGGCCCAGGATTAAAACTTTTGAGTCTGTGCCAATAGCTGAACAAAATCAAACACTTACAGCACCGTTTTCATTTCACTGGCTTGTTCTGACGGCGTGCCTGTCCTCAGTGATACTGTTTGGCTGCTTAACGTGGCTGCTTCTTACCTTTTGGGATTCCTGAATCTTCTTCTGTGATGACATGTAGTTTTAACTCAGCATTCTCAATGACTATGGCCCCTGAGGATGACTTTAAACAGATAACTTGTAGACTCTCATTTGTCAGTAGTTTTTCCCTCCACATCTGCATGGAAACATGTTTTATTTATTTCTCTAATGGCTTCTATTGGCCATAAAGCAGTGCTGCCATGTTTTTCTCTGTATGCTGTGGGTGCTGTCTGACTTGAGTCAAAAATACACCAGTGTTACCGAAATTTCAAACTTATTTTTCCTTTGTTTACTAAGTGAAACACACATGGACAATTCGCATAGTCTAGCTAAACTCTTGTGCCTTGTTAAATGTCTTCCTGAAATGAAATAAATTTATTTTTGTTATCCCAAAGATGTTCTATTTTTCTTTCTAATCTCCAGTATGTGCTAGAAAAGGGACAGGCTGACCATCACAACAGTCAGAATGTGCTAAATTCTGCACTGAAGCATAAACTGCGTTCCATGCCCTCCAAACAGCAGAAATAACATACCCACAGATGCCAGAATGTGGTGTTTTCCCACATAATGCATTGTTTTACCGCTGGATGAACTGCAGCTTGTTTCTCTGCATAATGTTGTTCATTGTTTGTGGCAAATATGGCTGCCATAGCAGCTGTCTTTTTGTTTGGAGAAAAATGAAAGCTTTTATTTTATTTAAAGCGTTTATTTTTTGCTCTACTTAAATATGAGGTTAAAATTTTGATCTGGAAATTAGCCGACTGATGGGTAAGTTATTTTTTTTATTACTTTAAAAATTTGTTTTATTTAAAACAACATGGTGTAACTGAGCACAAATGTCATCTGCATTCCTATTACAGTGATGTGAAAAAGTGAAACCCTAACCACAGGAGAACAAGTAGAAAGAGGCAATATGTCAAGTACTAAAGTTGGAATCAGGATTCCTACAGTCCTTGGAAGTCTAGAAAGTATGGAACTGGCATTGATCATATTCAAGGTCTGGATAGGTATGGAAAACAGAAACTCTAGTATGGCAAAACATTTTCCTGTCTTTTTTCATTATTCTCATATATAACAAAAATCTGAAATTCTAAAAAAGTTCTGAGTTTCTTACTCAAATTTATATTAGTAACAGGTTCTTTATCTGGATCACTTTTTTCTGTTACTGAGAGAACTCACAGATAAATGCATACCTAGTTAAGAAAAACATTTTTCATCACATTTTTCTTTGGACTGGACTGGGAATTCCTCTTGGATAAGTGACCTTTGACTCTAAATATTTTTCAGTGCTTTGCAAAAGTATTCATACTCCTTGAACTTTTCCACATTTTGTCACATCACAACCCCCAACTGCAATGTATTGCATTGTATTAGGATTTTATAATAGATATGCAAAGTAGTAGATAATTGCGAAGGGTACAAGGTTTTCAACCAATTGTGGCATGCATCTGCATTCATTGTCTTTTACTTTGATAGCCCTAAATAAAATCCCTTGCAACCTATTTCCTTCAGGTGTCTCCTGGTTATTAAACACAGTCCAACTGTGTTAACTATAATTTCAGGATAAATCCAGCTAGTCTAGTGAATCTAGTGAACAAAGAGCATCATAAAGACCAAAGAACACAGCAGACAGGTCGGGGTTAGGTTCTGGAGAGGTCCGAAGCACTGTTCAGTTATAAAGGACAACACTGTCCATCACCCGAAAATGAAAAGGGAATGGCATACCTACTAACATACCAAAACATGGCTGTCTACCTAAATTAAGAGGCCGCTAAAGGAGAGCATTAATTTGAAAGACAGCCAAGAGGCCCATGGTAACTCTGAAGGAGCTGCAGGAGTCCACAGCTCATGTAGAAGAATCTGATAACAGCACAAGTACAGAGGTTGGACAATGAAACTGAAACACCTGTCATTTTAGTGTGGGAGGTTTCATGGCTAAATTGGACCAGCCTGGTAGCCAGTCTTCATTGATTGCACATTGCACCAGTAAGAGCAGAGTGTGAAGGTTCAATTAGCATCGTAAGAGCACAGTTTTGCTCAAAATATTGAAATGCACACAGCATTATGGGTGACATACCAGAGTTCAAAAGAGGACAAATTGTTGGTGCATGTCTTGCTGGCGCATCTGTGACCAAGACAGCAAGTCTTTGTGATGTATCAAGAGCCACGGTATCCAGGGTAATGTCAGCATACCACCAAGAAGGACGAACCACATCCAACAGGATTAACTGTGGACGCAAGAGGAAGCTGTCTGAAAGGGATGTTCGGGTGCTAACCCGGATTGTATCCAAAAAACATAAAACCACGGCTGCCCAAATCACGGCAGAATTAAACGTGCACCTCAACTCTCCTGTTTCCACCAGAACTGTCCGTCGGGAATTCCACAGGGTCAAAATACACGGCCGGGCTGCTATAGCCAAACCTTTGGTCACTCATGCCAATGCCAAACGTCGGTTTCAATGGTGCAAGGAGCGCAAATCTTGGGCTGTGAACAATGTGAAACATGTATTGTTCTCTGATGAGTCCACCTTTACTGTTTTCCCCACATCCGAGAGAGTTACGGTGTGGAGAAGCCCCAAAGAAGCGTACTACCCAGACTGTTGCATGCCCAGAGTGAAGCATGGGGGTGGATCAGTGATGGTTTGGGCTGCCATATCATGGCATTCCCTTGGCCCAATACTTGTGCTAGATGGGGGCGTCACTGCCAAGGACTACCGAACCATTCTTGAGGACCATGTGCATCCAATGGTTCAAACATTGTATCCTGAAGGCGGTGCCGCAAAAGGAGTCCCTACACTATACTAATATATTATTGTGGTCTAAAACCAGGTGTTTCAGTTTCATTGTCCAACCCCTGTATTAGTTAAGCAATCCACAAATCTGGCCTTTATGGAAGAGTGGACAGAAGAAAACCAGAAGAGATCCTGTTGGGAGTTCGCCACAAGCCATTTAGAAGACACAGCAAACACGTGCAAGACAGTTGAACTTTTTGGCCCACATGAAAAACACGTGTATGAAAACTAAAATGGCATATCACTACACCATCTCCATTGTGAAACACGATGGTGGCGGCCATCATGTGTTGGGAATGATTTTCTTCAGCAGAGATAGGGAACCTGGTCAGAGTTGATGATGGAGCTAAATGCAGGGTCTGGTGATATTGATAAGATTTGGTCATACTTTCTGCTGTGTATTTTAAAGCCAGAAGGGGCGCCATGTCAGATGACAAATGTGATAAAGTTTTCTCAAACATAACCCTGACATTTTGGATCTGTGGCCTAGACACCCCACATATCTTCCCTTCATTCAGCACCCCAGATCAAGTCTTAAAAAGCAAGTGGATAAACAGAACCAATCAAATTGTGATCAACTCCAAGCACTAACAAAGCACGAATGGGTCACCATCATTCAGGATTTGGTCCAGGAGTTCATATCTAGTGTGCCAGATACAATTTATAAAGAAGGGTTACCACTGACACTGACTCTACAGAAAAACATGTAAATGTACTGTTGTTTTTTTAGCACTGTAGTGCTGTCTTACAGCTCTGAATAGCATGTAGAAACACAACCAATAAGAACACATTACTGTTTCTTGGTGTTTTGTTACAGGGATCATTTAGGGTGGTAGTCGTAAGTCAAACATAATACTGAATTAAAAAAAATAACCTCAATGGTCAGAGAAACCTTCAAGACAGAAGTAAAGGTGGTCCTTTTCTCTATTTAAAATATGGTTGTCCGATTAGGGAAATAGGAGAGAAAGACGATTGTCACCAAAGAGTAGAGACTCAGATGTAATATGTCTCACTGATCACTGGGCCTTACAGAAACTTAACTGTCAACTGAGTTCAGTTTCAGGGAGTGCATTTTGAAGCTGCTTATTAAATACAAGTGATATGTTGTCAGACATCAGATTCTGATTGCATCCCTCCCCCCTCCTCTCCCTCTGGGTGAGCGAGGTGTGCATTTCAGGGACACTCTGTGACCTAGAAACACAGAGCCGTCCCCCTGACCCATGCTAAGTGAACGGGCTGCATTCAGGCTCAAACGGAGGCTGGGCTTCCCTCCTCTTGGAGGGATTCTTACTGTCCCTTTCAAGTGCAGTGAAACAAAATGACCTGGAACAAACAGCCGACAATGAGGGCTTTAATAAGAGCTGTTCTGGGGTTGGCCCACAAGTGGTTTATCGTTTCACTGTAGCTCCATGGAAGCCTTTGACTGCTTTAACCCAAAGCACCCTTTTCATTTAAAACATCCATGAATCTTTATGGTGGCAATACAGGAAAAGCTGACTTGTTGTTATGCAAAGAGATGTTCAGACATTACTAAAATAATATTACAATATCCTTTAATGGTCCAGCTCAACCTGCTTGTGTTCAAGGTAAGAAAAGTCAGGTTTTGCTACTGTTTCATTGGACCTGATATTATTCCGGTGTACTCTCAGCAGGGATCAAAGAATGTGGCCTCGCTGCCAAATTATAGCTTTGCCAGCACCTCAAATCAAACATGCCCCAAATATGCTTGGGTCAGTCTGTGAGGAAAAGTGCCAGCTTGGCTCCTGTTGCTAAAAAAAAGACATGAAAGGTGTGTTGACTGAATAACCTGGAAGGAATTGTGGTTAAAGATCTGTGAGGCTCCCAATTTTCTTGCAGGGAAGATGAAATGCGATACGGGGCAGCCAAATCCACCTCCCAGAACCTTAGCAGGTGCCACCTACTTAACTTGATGGATTTCTTTTGTTGTTGCTAATCCTAGCAAACCCTGATGTGTACAGCTAGTAAAGACTCGGAGGAGTTGCCAGGAAACTGGAAGAAATTCAAGTAAGCTACTCCAAAATTGCAGATAGCATAAATATGATTACAAGTTACTGACTTTATAACCACGATGACTGATTAGTTTTAAAGCACACATCAAATGTGTTCTGTTAGATTTCATGTGTGCTGGTAAGAAGATGTTGCTACCACAAGACTTAATGTCTCCACCCATTTTCACAACGTGGTCCACTTTTTTTTTATTTTTTAAAAAAGTGCATTTTTATTTAGCCTCCGAGTATTTCGTAGCTCTTTTGAGGTTTTGAGTCTTCCAGCTTCAAATGTCTGTTTTTCTTTTCTTACTTGTGCAAAAGTCCAGGGTTTTTGTGTGATGCATCCAACACCTTCTGTTGTGAAACCACCGTCGCCCTTAAAAAGCTGTTAAAAGATGCTCAAAACAAGCTGGCAGTGCAAACAGGCAGCATTAGTCACTAGGAACTGTTTCTATGTTTAGTCCGTTCACACAGAGGTCAAATCTTTGCCTTTGCTTTCATAAAGACAGCACAGCCCAAACTACAGTGCTTTACAAAAATATTCACAACTCTTGGAATATTTTACATATTCTCACGTTACAACCACAAACCTCAGTGTATCTTATTGGGATTTTATGTAATAATCCACTCAAAGTAGTGGATAGTTTTGAAATAGAAGAAAAATTACAGTTTTCAATTTTATTTTGCAAATGAAAATCTAAAACTTGTGGCATGGATATGTATTTATTTGTAGCTCCTCCAGAGTTACCATGGGCCTTTTGGCTAATTCTCGCATTAATGCTCGCTTTGCCCTCATGTTGGTCTATCACATGAAACCCTAAGAAAATAAACTCAGGTTGTTGTCACATGTGAAAAGGTTCAATGGTTAATACTTTTGCAGCGCACTATGTAACCAGTGTTTGGCTACATAACTTAATGATTCATAAATATTCCTACTTTCCTACGTTTTGTGTCTGAAATCATCAAATTTCCAGCAGATTCCTGTTTTACCCTTCTATGATGTGCTATTCGTCATGTTTGGAAGTATGACAATTGAAGTTCGGCACCAATATGCATAAAATATCTCAAGAAAAAGATTTCAGAGCAGGTTTCAGGTGGTTAGCCTTTGCAATTTGTGATGCTTGCTCAACCGTTTGTTGGCAGAGTAATAGAAAAATGCGCACACAACTGTCTAGGGACCTAATTTTTCTTACTGCTCTGTGTCAATTTCCTGAGAAGATTTATGAAACCATCCGCAGTAGATGCACCCCATCTCCTGCAGTTATCATCATTACCTGGAGTTTCATCTCGTTGAGAGAATGGGGTCAGCTGGGCTCCACGCCCACACAACTCGCCTCATCTACCTGCCCGCATTGATTTACATACATATGGGGGTGTATGCCAAGGGAGGTGACTGATGATTGGATGATTATCAGTGACGATGTCAGGTTCGGGTGAGATAAAAATTTTCATCAACATCACTGTCTTGCTTGTCGCCATGGTGGCACTGATCCAAGGTCAAGCAAACCAGGAGAGGAGCAGCTGGAGCGTAATAAGTCCCCTCTGCTGCTTGGATCCTGAAGAGACGTGCTATCATCCATAACTGATAATGTCCTGTAAGAAATGGAGGATCATTATGTGGCTGCACAAGATGCCTAACATGATAGACCCAGCTGCAAGTGGGGCGAAAGCACCGAGACTCCCTAAGTGCCATGATGTAAGTCTATATGTTCAGTGCAATTTTAAATACTGTTCTCTCTCTCTGCAGTCTTTGTTGTATCAAGCCAGGTCAAACAACCAACTTTATAACTTCTTAATTAATGACTCTGGAACATGTGACACATCTGGTCCCATCATTTGCAGACAAAAGAATGTCAGAAAGAAAAACTCAGTTACCAAAATAAGGATTGCAAACCATGTAATCTCTGTCAAATACACAAGCAAATGTGTGGCTATAGTGGCTCTCAAAAGCACACACAGCTGTAAAAATGCCAGTGTTTAATGAGGTAAAAACATTTGAAACTTTGTGCACACATAATGAACATTCATGCTGTTATATTCAACTTAAAACTAAACAAATCTGTGTCTTTTCCTTTCAGCTTGCCACATCTTGACTTGGTCATATGCCCACTCTACCTCTCAAAAGGTCTCTAAATCTTCAGGTGGCCACACTATTTTAATGTCAAATGTAGTTCTGGACTGTACTTAGGCCATTCCAAAATGGTACATTGTCTCTGATTAAGACATTCTTTTGTTAATTTGGACTCAATGGGATTCTGTAAAATAAAATATATCTTGATCTGCAGGTTTTTAGCAGGTCTCTGAAGGTTTTAGGTCAAAACTGACTGGCATTTTGACCTGTTCATTTTAGCAATGTTTTGTGCCAAAAATACCGTCTTTGCTTTGACATGGTATACCTACATAATACTGTGGATTTTTTGCTCTCATCTCCTGTGTGCAACCAGCCTTGCGAGCAGGAGATGGGTACAAATTTACAGATATTGAAAAGGCTCCTGTCACAGGGGTATGTACACTTCTGAGATGCAGTGCTGTATGTTTAATAGACAATGGCATACTGATTGCACAATACAGGAAGCAACAGGAAGTCCTCTGACTCTTTAGACTAATATCTTGTTGGGTTACAAACTGGGGTTATGTTATTATTAAGTTGTCCTTATCTCGTACAAAGCTGACATCATCAATGTAACTTTACAATACAGGTCAAGATGAGAAGAGGACCTCTTTAGTTTCTCAACAAATGTTTTGAAACCATAGCAACCAATGAGTTACAGTGTGGATTCCCCACGTAGGCGTGAGACTTGACCTGCCATTTCTGCGATGCGTTGCCCAAGAAGTGAAGGCACATCCGCCTCTGACTAAATTCAATTGGTCTTTTTCTTTGTCTTGTTCTTTTGGACTCAGGTGCATGCTTCCAATCAGCACAAGAAGACAAAGACATTACAGTTTACCATCTTGAGACACATTAATATGGTCCTCCCTGCTGAGACACACAAAGAAGACGCCAAGGAGGGCTGTTTAATAATGGTTAGGCTGATCGTCTCTGACAAATGCACTCCGGGGGCAGGAGGTCTGGGGCTGGGAGTCTGTCAGATGTAAAACACACATGCTTTGATGTTGCATTTCCACCGGGCTGAAGGCACAGTAAACCTATGCAGCTTTCGGTCTTGGATCAGTGGACAGATCAAATCAGCACTATGACTGATCCAAGCTGTACTCGTCTAAGTGTGTGTAATTTTACAGCAAGAGGGCAGAAAACACATTTGGTGCCTGTGTTCCACAGTGTCCAAATAAGAGGCACATGATTAATACATTGGAGGTCAGTTCAGGTTGAGTTCACTCAATGTTTTACATTCACTGGTTTAGAAACATGCTGTGTGCTGCCGATGAAACATACCGATGAGAATTAGGATGAAGTTGAAAGCTATTACTGTAACTCAAGCAACCAGCTTGATAGGAGGTAGAACTAGCGGACCCATGTAGAACCCCATTAATGCTTTGCTATACCTAAAATTATTTCCTTCTAAAGTTTAGATATCTTCTGTTTTTTTCACACAAAAATAGTTTTACTGTCATATAGGTAGTTTTCAACTTATTTTATTTACTAAGCAAAAGAAAGCTATCCAAACATGGCTATTTGTGAAATAGTAATCACCCCCTTGCAAAATTATCAATTGATTGTGATCAATCACCTTTTTTTGAGAGCTGACTTACTAGCCAGACATAGGCCTGATTACTGCCAGCTTAAGGTAGTTAAGAAATCAATTAAATAGATCCTGTATGACAACATGAAGCATGGAAAACAATGTCATCCAACAGTTTGGAAAGAGATAGAAAGACAGGTTTGCGACTCCAGAGAAACAAAGTGAGAGCCATTATGCACAAATAAAGAAAACATTGACCCGCGGTGAACTTACTCAGGAGTGGCCGGCCTACTAAAATTACTCCAGGAGTGCGCTGACGACTCATCCAGGAGGTCACAAAGAACCTGAGAAACATTTTAAACACTGTGGGTCTTACTTCCAACTGTTCGGTCAGAGTTCATGATTCAAAAATTTAAAAAAGAGACTCTGCAAAAGTATATTTCATGGGAGAGTGTCACGGCCAAAACCACTGCTGACCAAAAAATATAGTGACAAACCCAAAGACTTGGGGAAAGATTTCTGTGAACTGACGTCAAAGTGGTGCAACACTAACAGCTATTTTTGTTAATAAAGGACATCTTACTGACAGTAAAACATGGTGGTGGTATTATGAGGGTCTGGGGCTACTTTCCTGCTTCAAGACCTTGAATAACCATGAATACTGCTGTTGAGCAGAAAATCCTAAACAAGAATGTCCAGTCGGCCGTTTGTTACCTTAAGCTTAATAGCACTAGGGTTATGCAGCAGGACAAAGATCTGAAGCACACCAGGAAAACCCTCTGAATGGCTCAAAATAAAACCAAATGGAGTTTTTAGAGTGGCCTAATAAAGGTCTGGAGTGGAAAAACCAGGTGTTAGGTTTAGGGGGAAATTACTTTTTCACATCGAGCAATGCTGGTTTGGATAGCTTTCCTTTGAAAACTGAATTTTGCATTTACTCAGGTTATCTTAGTCTGATATTAAATTTTATTATATAATCTGAAACCTTTAAGCATGACAAAAAAAACAAGAACAGAAGAAATCTATAAGAAGGCAAATAATGTTTCACAGTACTGCAGATATGCATATGGGCACTACTACTAAGGCATTTATGTAAAGACTATGCAATTACTGGATAATGTTACTTAATCTAAAACTCTGAGATACAGAGACTGCAGTATTTCTTAATATTTTAGCCAATAAATATCTGACCACTTTGAGGTGCTCATAGACTTTTTATAAAGCATTGAACTGCCCAAATGCCCAAAATGTTAAGGTGATCATAAAGTTTGCAAAAAGAAAGATAATGAAACGGTAACTTCAGGGCAAAAATAACCCGTAGCCTGCTGCATTTTGAAAAAAATGATCCCAATACATGTGCAATAAACATGTACATCATAAAAGACACAGATATTTGACAACACTGTGTTTCATATAATGTGCAGTAATCCGTTGATGCAGCGATGACACAAACACATGTGCTAATTAAAAGTCTTGGATCAATATTGTAGGATAAGAACAAACTCAGATTGTGTACTCATTAAAACGCAGATGCTACCTAGAGTCTGTTACTGGGTTTAAGATGAAAGTATGTTTTGTAGATTGTTACCTTTAGACAGCTAACCATTTTATTGAAAAGTGCAACTTTACTGAATCCTATCAACAAAAATCTGACAAAAACAAACTAAATTCTGTTTCATCTGATTTTGCTGCCTAACCCTGACACAGTGAGGCAAAAATGCAGAAAGGTAAGAACTAAAGGGTGGCTTTAGTGTCCTCTGAGGACCCTGCAGCACAGTTACTTGGAGACTTGCCAAATGCACACATTCCTGCCTTTCTTTTGGGACTCTGAGATCAGGGGTGGCATCACGGGCAGAATGATATCTGGGTTATAGCTCTTCTGAAAGGAAGGGATGAGACAAACAGACAGATAAAAATACGGCAGGTAAAAAAATGAGGTAAAAGAGAGAGCAGAGACCTGAGGGAAAGCACACAAACCTAAACCCAACAGCTCAGCCCTCCCCTTGTTGAGGGAGGTACTCAGCTGGCAAACCCGGAGGAGGACACCAGCTCTGAGAAGAAGTCAAAGCAAATACAGCATGAGGAATGAAGCTGTTGTAGGAGCTTTGGGATGCTTTGAAGTGTAGGTTGCTTTTGCAGAGCTGAAAGCCTGGACGTAGGGGACAGAAGCGGGACCTCCAGGTCACAAGGGCTCCTGTGGTGGAGCTCCGTTTTGTACGCTCTCACAATAAGAAACATACTAGAAGAAAAGCAGGAATAGATATGTTTTAAGGAGAATAGCCTTCCATATCTTAAGCCAACCAAGAGGCTGCTGTATTACTTTAAGACTGGACTTTTGGCTCTTCGTCCCATTGTGATGGGATCCTATGTAGAGGTGGCTTACTGGTTGTTGGTGTTGTGTTATCTTGGACAGAAACATCTTGTGACTGGTGGTTGTTCTGGAAAGTGCTGCCGCGGCAGAAACATGGGCTGTTCTACTACTGACTGGAGGATGGACCGAGCGTACGGGATGTGCTACTGCGACGAGGACTGTGTTAATACCAAGGACTGCTGCTTCGACTATTTCACAGAGTGTCCAGGTGAGTGATGAGGGGAGGGAACCAGTCTTAGGTTGAATTAATCAGGTGAGTCTCTTGAATTCATTCATAACCTAACTTTATGACAACTGTACGAAATCACCAGTGGACAGATTATCTTCTGGAACTGTCAGACAAGTGGTAGAAAAAGTTGGGGAAGGACTGGTTATCCTTGTCTAATTATTACTGATGTAGCTCTTATGGCAGAGCTGACTCATTTGGAACACTATCTGTAATTTTTCCCATTTATCTTTTGTGTACACAAAATACCTCGGCCAGCTTTGTGCCAAGCCTCATTTCAGTGGACTGGCCCACTATAATGGCATTAGGACAAATATTTGAAGAATGAGATTCCGTCAATCAGTTGCAGCAATTACAGTTCAAGGCAAACAAGCTGAGCATACTTAATACGTGTTACAGGCTGGTTGCCACAAAATCAGCACACTTACAACATCAAAGCTTGATTAACAAGCACTAAGAAATGAACTGGTGTTCTCTTGGCAGACTAAACCAGTTTGTAGCAGAGACAAAAAAAAAACAAACCACTAATTCTACAATGAGTGCTAGACTGATCTAAAGTTAGTTCATGGAAATTTGGCCCCATAGCAATACAATGATACAATTACATATCCTTAGAGTCTGGGTGATAATTGGAACCTCTGTAAATGTTTAAAGCATTCAGTGTGAGGTCCAACATCTTTGAGTCTAACTCTGGGTCGAATTGATTGCTGCCTCAATAGATGATCTTTCTTTTGTCCTGTGGGGGCCAATTTTAGCTCAGGACTGTGTCGTGAGCACCTGGAGCTTTTGGAGTGGCTGTGCCAAGCCCTGCCAGCCTTCAGTCAGAGTCCGAGTTCGTCACGTAGAGCAGCAGCCCGTTAACAGCGGTGATCCCTGTCCCTTGCTGGAAGAAAGAGCTGGGTGCAGGGAGTACAGAGACCACCGGGGCAGCCACTGTGGACTCAATTCAGGTATGTAAAACATAAAATATTATCAGCTTTCATGACTGCAGCTGTTTTCTGTTAGAATGCATGTACAGTTCCATTTAGAAGTGCTAATTGCCATGAATGTAATTTTCATTTTAGACTTCATGAATCCTTTGAACTGTTCTTTTTTCAGAATGACAGACAAAACATCTTTAAATTGTTTTAAAAACAACAATTGGGTTTAAATTTATTATGGATTTTCTCTACTTATTTTTGGTGAAATGTCCTTTGGCAAGTTGCAGAGAAGCCACATTCTTTTTTCTACCCATATACAAGACACCAACAATATTCTGGCTGTGTATCTTGGCATTCTTGGCATGGACCCAATACGGTTGGTGCCTATCTCCAGCAATCATTGGGAGAGAGGCAGGGTCTGGATCGTTTTCATGATGGAGCCTTCAATTTTGCCCTAGTATCAAACATCTAACCTATAGTGTCAGCCCTCTGATGAAAGACGATTGGTTTGAATGTTCAGAACTGAGACACTCCAACCTATAAAGAAGCATCTTTTCTAAAATTGACACCCTCAAGTGTGACCAAAATTTGTAGCTGTCCACACAGCCGAGCCAAGGATCTTCTGGAGAAAGGTTTTATGTTCAGACGAGACAAAGATGAAGGTTTTAGGCCATAATGACAAGATGTATATTTGGAGGCGTCAATGTGAGGCTTTCAATTGTCAAGCATGGTGGTGCTAGCATCATAGCAAGGGTCTGTTTAGCTACATGAGGTATTTGTTCATTGCACAAAATGGTGAGAATAATGTTGACTAAGGAGTACTTATTTTTTCAGCTTCACCTTTAATCGACAGCTTGGTAATTGTAACTTGGACACAATTGGCTGCTCCAAAAGGACAATGTTTCCAGAAATACTCCAGGGAACAAAATATTAGTGAAGGTGTTTGTTTTGCATATATTTTAGCAGGTGTTACTTTGACCCTGTAGAAAAAAAATCCATTGTAAATTAAAACATAGAAACCCAACTCTTTCTTTTAAAATACATTTAAATTGTATGTTGTGTTATCAACTATCAAACCCTGGAACAATGAAAATTTGATTAAATCATTAAAGCCCTATCATTACTGCATAGTTAGATTGGTTATGTGTGTACATGTAAACTTCTGACAGAAGCTCAATGGTTCAGTTGGTTTTTAATTCATTAATGGGTTTACTGTTAAAAAAACACCTGAACCAGTTTCTCTTATAAGGCCC
This sequence comes from Crenichthys baileyi, assembly GCA_036173005.1. Classification (NCBI taxonomy): domain Eukaryota; kingdom Metazoa; phylum Chordata; class Actinopteri; order Cyprinodontiformes; family Goodeidae; genus Crenichthys; species Crenichthys baileyi. The sequence continues at coordinate 295,876 of JAHHUM010000311.1, forward strand.
CGCATTCATCACCAGCATGGAGTTTGGCAAAGGAAGACCCAAACATGACAACTTTGGAAACCCCCTGGACCCAGGGTAAGTTTCACATAATCTAAAACTGCTCATGACTGTGAGTGACTTTGAAATCAAGACAAGTGAAGTAAAAATGCTTTCATGGAGGTACAATTTTACCTTATAATGTGAAAGTATAAACCAGCTCTGTTCCATCTAAATGAGATACTGTTGACGCCCACCTGGCTGTCTGTAAATACGATTATACAGCAGTACTCAGAGACAATCAGTTGAAATTAAATCCTCATGAATGTCACAAAGTTTTATTATCTTATTCAGTTCAAATACTGGGTGTATTTTTCATGTGACTTCCACAACCTTTCCCTTACTCCTATCAGGTTTTGTGTGGAGTTTGAACTGGAGTCCCGGACACCACACTGTACGGTGGAGAACCAGCCTCACACACGCTGGATGCGCTACATAACCGAAGGGTTTAAAGTGTGTGTAGCGTGTGAACCTCCTGGCTTGCGAAACAGTAGCTGCCAGGGCGACGGCCAAGCATCAGACAAGTAGGAAGTTGTTTTTATGCAACTTTAGGTCAGAAGATATACAGAAAATATACAGGGGTTGGACAATGAAACTGAAACACCTGTCATTTTAGTGTGGGAGGTTTCATGGCTAAATTGGACCAGCCTGGTAGCCAGTCTTCATTGATTGCACATTGCACCAGTAAGAGCAGAGTGTGAAGGTTCAATTAGCAGGGTAAGAGCACAGTTTTGCTCAAAATATTGAAATGCACACAACATTATGGGTGACATACCAGAGTTCAAAAGAGGACAAATCGTTAGTGCACGTCTTGCTGGCGCATCTGTGACCAAGACAGCAAGTCTTTGTGATGGATCAAGAGCCACGGTATCCAGGGTAATGTCAGCATACCACCAAGAAGGACGAACCACATCCAACAGGATTAACTGTGGACGCAAGAGGAAGCTGTCTGAAAGGGATGTTCGGGTGCTAACCCGGATTGTATCCAAAAAACATAAAACCACGGCTGCCCAAATCACGGCAGAATTAAACGTGCACCTCAACTCTCCTGTTTCCACCAGAACTGTCCGTCGGGAGCTCCACAGGGTCAATATACACGGCCGGGCTGCTATAGCCAAACCTTTGGTCACTCATGCCAATGCCAAACGTCGGTTTCAATGGTGCAAGGAGCGCAAATCTTGGGCTGTGAACAATGTGAAACATGTATTGTTCTCTGATGAGTCCACCTTTACTGTTTTCCCCACATCCGAGAGAGTTACGGTGTGGAGAAGCCCCAAAGAAGCGTACTACCCAGACTGTTGCATGCCCAGAGTGAAGCATGGGGGTGGATCAGTGATGGTTTGGGCTGCCATATCATGGCATTCCCTTGGCCCAATACTTGTGCTAGATGGGGGCGTCACTGCCAAGGACTACCGAACCATTCTTGAGGACCATGTGCATCCAATGGTTCAAACATTGTTCCTGAAGGCGGTGCCGTGTATCAGGATGACAATGCACCAATACACACAGCAAGACTGGTGAAAGATTGGTTTGATGAACATGAAAGTGAAGTTGAACATCTCCCATGGCCTGCACAGTCACCAGATCTAAATATTATTGAGCCACTTTGGGGTGTTTTGGAGGAGCGAGTCAGGAAACGTTTTCCTCCACCAGTATCACGTAGTGACCTGGCCACTATCATGCAAGAAGAATGGCTTAAAAACCCTCTGACCACTGTGCAGGACTTGTATATGTCATTCCCAAGACGAATTGACGCTGTATTGGCCGCAAAAGGAGGCCCTACACCATACTAATAAATTATTGTGGTCTAAAACCAGGTGTTTCAGTTTCACTGTCCAACCCCTGTACAGTTCTGGTGAAATTAGCAGGATTGCCATTTTAGTTTTGGCCTTTAAGTGATCTATTTGAACTTTTTTTCCAAGGGTAATTAAATACACAAAAAACAACTAGGCTTTGATTTTATTGCAGATTTTATCTAATCCACACAAGATCAAAATTATACAAACAAGCTCATTTATATACCTGCTTTAATATATATATATATATAATATATATTATAATATATATATATTTGTTTCAATAATACCAGAGCATTTTGCTCTTTAATCAATTTTTTTTGAAGGCATAAACAAGCTTCTGGTAAAAATCTGGCTAGATATGCAACCACTTTTTCTTGCAGAACTGGTAAAAATTTCAATATTTCAATATTTGAACCGACCCAGCTTTATCAGGATAATTCAGTGGAGCTGAGGTCAGGAGCCATTCCAGATGTTTAATACAAGCCAGTTTTATCCCTCCCAGAGTCATTTTTAAGAGGTCTGGGATCTTTGGTCTGTTGTAACACCCAATTTTGTCCAAGTTCCATCTGTCCAGCTGTTGAGAACAAGTTAATCCTCCTTTATTACTCCATCCACATCCTGGAGGGCACCAACACCACTAACCAGTACAAGGTTAGTGGTGCCCCATAGCATAATGCTTCCACTACCATGCTTCACACTAACTCTTCCTATCTTTTCATTTTATGGTTGTTTCCAAAAAACTAAATTTTCTCGCCAGACGGGTTTTTATTTTGGACTAGACGCTTTTTCTTTTGCCACTCTCCCAGTCTATGTTAATGTACAACTGGCTTCATTGTAGAAAGTGCGCTGGTATTCCAGCAGTTTCAATTTCACACCATGCTTGAGGCTTAGTGGTTTCTGCAAAACAAAATTCCTTTCATCAGACAGTTTAAGTCAGATTGTTAAACCTTTAGGATGTCCCGACAGGACATCAGCAACTAGTTTTGGAATGGATAAAGCAGGCTTACATCAGATCCAAAGCCAGAAATTAACCCTATTAAAAGTGAAGTGTGTTTCTAAGTTGTATCTGTGCCTGGAAACTAACCAGTTCAAATGAATGCTACCAATTCTAGCAAGAATTATGCCAGAAACTTGCTGATGGCTACAAAATGTGTGCTAAAGGATCTTTAGCAAAATTTTAGGTGGGTTTCATCTGTGCTGTTACGTATGTGAATTGAGGAAAGTCCACAATAAATCCAGACTTGTGGACAAAAATTCTTGTTTTTAAGATACATTTTAAATTACTTGCTGTATAATCAAAAACACCCTGAAAAAGATAAGGGTTAAAAGATATCATAAAAATCTATAATTGCTTTGAGATTTATGTCGGTAAAGCGTACATGAACTTCTGACCGAAACTGTACGAAGATAAAAAGACTGAAATCTTCTAATGCAATGTACCTGTGTTGCAGAGAAGCTTTGCTCCATTGGCAGGCAGTGGGGAACCCACACTGCAGAGGGACATGGAGGAAGGTCCGGAAAACTCCACAATGTACCTGTCCAACACAACATAACTTTGTTTTCACCTGACCTCTGCAAACCAGTCTTCAGAACCAGCTGAAATAACATGTGCAGAACACCACAGGATGTTTTATAAGAGACTAAATGCTGCATAATGATTTAAATGCAAAGGAGATCACTGCAAACTTGAAATGCACTTCATTTATTTTAATATTAGAAATTAAACATCCATACAGCTGGTTTCTAATTTTATTGCATTTAATATTGCATAACGCTGCTGTAAAAAACTGGACGTCAAACTATTTAAAAAACTACTTTACACCTGAAGTTCCCAGCATAAAATGAATTTATACAAAAATAGTTTAGGTTATGATGGCAACCAGGTAATATTTTTGTCTTAGGCGCCCTCTGGTGGTATGTGGTAAAAACCTGGCTATAATAAATGAATAATTTAACAGTGTACAAAGCCAATATGTAACGAAAAACAACAAATAATATTGGATTTTTTATACAAAAATGACCAAAATAATCTTGGATGAACATTTTGAAAACAAAATAAACCTTTCAGTGGGTAATCTTATATACAAACTGCTACATTATACAGGCTAACAGAGGTTGGAGGCTGCCTTTCTCTTTAGCTGACTTTGTGTGCCTTTAACAGAATTCTCCAGCGGTCTTTCAGCATGGTCCCGGTGCGTCCTTCAAAGTCATAATCCAGTAAGATTTGAGACCAGTTCCCCTTTCCGTGACGTTTCACCCCATCTTTGAGGTATTTGTCCAACTGGGGAGTCCATTTCTACAACAGAACACCAAAACTTAGCATTTCTTAGCAAAAGGAATTTAACTCAAATACACAGGCTACTTAAGTAGGAATACATTAGACAATCAGAATGAGTTTTGTAATTTTGACTTACCTTTGGTGTTTTCCTTTTCTTGTGTTTTTCAGTGTTTTGTTGCTCGGAGGATTGTAGAGTCTTCCTCGCTGTCAGTTGACACAACTCTGATGTGTAAAGATCTTTAGCTTTAGTCATGCTCCATAAAAGTGTGTTGGGAACATTTTAAACAATTTTAGTGATGCCAGATAAAAACAGAAGATAGTCCTACCATTTCTGGAGAGACGTCTGAGGGAAACGCAGGGCTTCTTCACCGTATCGGGTGTCCATATGTCAGTAATTGTAGTAGAGAGTAGTTTGCGTTTTGGTCTGTTGAAATACGACAGATTAACTTTTTTAAACGAATAAAAAAAATACACAAACTTCAGAGCGGTATAATTTTCCTTTCTTTGTGGAAAAGTTAAATTTGAGTGGACATAACACTGCTCTAAAGTAGGTTTTCATTTTAAACTTTAATCAAAACAATTACAGTTGGGCTCAAAATTAAATCATACTGCTAGCAGATTTAAAGTTACTTTCATTCAACCAAGAAATTTGATTCTGTTTTGTACAGGTATCATTTAATCAAAACATAGCCCGTCACAAGTGTAAGTGTAATCATTTCTCTTACTTTTTATTCTTCTGTATTGTTTCATTGGGCTTTTCTGAGAGCGCGCTGTCCTCTGACACCACAGGATTTAAATCTGGACCCGTTGGGGAAGATTGGACGAACCTCGTCGCTGCCTTATTGAGACACAAACATACATTAGGATGTATGCATTTATTGACATTTATGAAGAAAACAAAAACAAGAAATACAGCAACTGCTTGTTTTTAGACACTCTCCACGTTAATACTGTTGCTGGGAGCGGATGCTTTGGTAAACCCCGATCCAGTAGCCAAAAAAAAAAATCAAGCCCAAATCATCACCCCTCCACCACTGTGCTTCACAGTTGGCATCAGGTTTTTGTTCTGATAAGCAGCGTTTGGGTTTCACCAGTCGGGATGCAGTGCATTATGGTCAGCTACTGCAGCTTTTAACTAATCTGTTTAAAGGACTTTGTTCCACAAGTTTTGAGTGATTTCTTCCAACACAATACAGCAAACTTAAGTCAAGCAGCTAAGGCCCTTCACATCTTACCTCTTCGGCTTTGTGTCAACAAGCCCCAGAATACTTCAGATCAGTAAAAAGTAAAACACACTTTGCTGATAATCAGCAAGAAAAGTCAGAGGCTCAACACACTAACTAGCTGACTACTTTTTGATATTGGAAATTCATTAAATCTAAAACGTGAAGGAGGGTGCACATACTTTTCACCTAAACTATTTCTGTGGTAATGAACTTTGTCCCAAATTTGATTTGGTTGTGCTCCATTCAAAAGGTAGAACCTCTACATTATATTTAAATTGCTTTTTTATTTGGCATAAAAAAAAAATATTGTTTTGATGGGTTCGACAAACAACATGAGATAAAATAAAATCATCTCACAGCATGAAACTGCCATAACATGGGTGCCAATAAATGTTACTGTTAAACAGTGAGCAAACCCAATAATGCCTGACATGACCATCCGCAATAATTTGATGACAATAATATAAATAAAAAATATAAAAAAATGACTGCTGAAAATGGTTGTTCTTCATAGGATGTGTTTGCCAATTACAACTTGAGATCAAAACAGGCAATAAAAACAATCTCATGCCCTTTTGGGTAAGTCGACAGACCTCGTCTGTTAAAATTAATTTTAAACATGCAACGCAGGAAGAATGCTTCCCTGCTATCAAGATAAGGCACGTTCTTTGCTCTTCTGGAATATTGTTTCCTTCACTCCAGTGAACAAGAACTGATTGAAATGAAATCTAAATCTTGATAAAGCTGTTTGTTTTCTGCAGAGTTGCAAAGTCCTACCATCCCAGTTCAAATCAGTTTCATCCTTTAAACACGTTTTTTATAGACCCGTTTTCTGTTTCTGGTTATTTTTCCACATAAACATCAGAATTATTGAAAATCTGAAGTTACTGTTCACACATGTACTTCACACTGGAAGAGTTTCCTCTTGGGATTTGGGAGGAAGAGCAGAGGACTGTCTTTCTACACCACATATAACATACAAAGCATTTAGCTTCATGAACGTCTCACCTTGAGGAGGAAGTCAGATGGATTCTTCTCCAAGTAGTTATCCAAGAAGGAGTGTATTGTCTCCAGCAGGCGGTTGAAGCTGAAGCTCATGAGGAATGGGTGATACGTTTCCATCTTCGTTACAATAGTTGTGAGCTTAACTCCCAAGTTCTGTTTAAAAAAAAAAAAACAAGTTAGGATACAGAATGAAAAAGATAAGCAACCTGGTTTTTGAAGTCCACAAAAGTGGACATACAGACCCGAGGGAATTTGTGTCTGTTTTCGAACCACTTGAGGACTGAAGAGGCAGAGGACCTCTGGCCTTTATCCAGGCAGACGGCTACAGCCTAAAAACAAGGCAAAGGTTATCCCTTACTCAAAATAAGAAGCGATTTAAAAATCTACTCATAAAGTCCTGTTTGGTTCTACAATATTTTGATGTTAGCTGGAAGCAAAACATAAATTGATGGAAAACTTACCTGGACAAACAGGAGAACTGTGATATTTTCAAATAAACTTTCATCTTCCACAGCATGTTCCAGGCTTGACCAAACTGTGGCAGCAGACATCAGAGGCATTACAGACTCATCTTCCTCAAACAGGACGTCTGGGCAAAGGGGGGAGGGATGTTGCACATTCATAAGAGCAGAAACCAAAACTTCAATACGAACCAATAGGGTTTTGACTGAAATAATTTTGATCTGATGAATATTTTGTAAAATTAAACCTGAAGTATTTACCCACAAAATATTTTTCATGGGCAAGTAACAAACCCTAACAACATTCGCTGAGTGCCTAATGTACTGCTGAATAGGTCAAAATCTGCTTTATCACTGCCAACTTTGCACAGAAATGAATCTAAACATTAAAAAAAAAAGTTCAGCATTAGTTTGGAGCAACTCACCAAGCTGTTTTCCATGCATTATTCTTGCTAGAAAGGCACATATCAAGGATTTTTCAGTATGAGCAGCTGCTTTAAGAGATTTACACTGAGAAAGAGCTGAGGAAGAGCAAACATACAGTTAGTTGCAGGATTTATAGAACCATCTGTAATGTCCTCCAACATTTGGGCACACAAAACACATTTCACATGAGTATTCACAATAAAGGCCACAATATTTTCTACAAACAAAATTAGACGGGCTTAACAAGCAATATAATGCATGACTTTCCCCCCCAAAAAACCCAAGACTTTTCATTCTTCACTCATTGCCATCAATCGATCCCTAAGAGATTTGGCCCTTTTAAAGAATCAAGTTGGACCAAAAGCCAACTTATTTCATAGTTCAGCACCAATATATGGGATGTTTGTAGAAATATTTCCTCTTTTTAATTGTTAATGTCATGATCCATGTCATTGTACATTTCCTAGATTTACTATTTTAGGTGACAGAAGTCCGGTACGTTATTTTTATATAAAATGTTTACATTTGCTGGGCAACAAACGTTATGCATGATAGAAAAGAAAAAAACAGCGTCATAATAAATAACGCTTAATAATTTTATAATTATTAACAATAATTTTTACAGCTTAATTTTAGGAACTATTTTTTTTTTTATTAATGCAGCTCCTCGAGCCAGTTTGAGAGAAGCACAATTTCATATAGATGCAAATTGGTAAATTTAATGATTTAAAAATCTCCTTAGTCGGAAAAAAAACCTACCTAAATATAAATGATGATTTCACATAAATCTCATTCCGTTCATGCATCGTACAAAAAAACAGTACTAATAATACTACGTACTTTCACCAGAGTGGTGATGGTCGTTAAACGTTGCGTAGAAGTTTTGGAAGCTGCTTTAAAATCTTCACACTTAGCACAAACAGAGCACAATGACGTAGTTAACCACTTCCCGCGGGATCATTAGTCATTTTGTTGAATTACTCACCCTGAAAAACTGACAGAGTTTCGTTAAACTCATCAAAGTTTCCTTCTTTGAAGCTTCGACATAAGCTCACAAACATGAAGTCCAGCATCCATCCTGAGGCGACGGCGGTGACTTGCGCAAAGTCGACATTTTGATCTGTACTGGACGGATCTGAGGCCAGTTCTTTATTTGCACATTCCATTGTCTACTTGATTCTTCACCTCCGTAAACGGATTCCTCGCGCTTATTTTTATTTTTTTTTTAAAACTTTTCTTCTTCTTTTTGGATTTTTTGGCGGTTGGCAAAATCATACGGTGTACAGTACCGCCACCTACTGGTATAGAGTGTATTTTGTACATGATCATTTCCTACAAATTTTTGTTTTCACGGAAAATTTTATTAGAATTTGAATAATTTTACTTGTTGATTCTTTTGGAAGTATATTTATTAAAATTAATGTTTATTTAATATTTGTTTACATTTTTCCATCAGTGACTAGTGTATTGCTGAGTCCAGTGTGTCTAAATCTTACCCTTGTTACTAATTTCTCTTCTCTTCTGTTTTCCTTCCTCATTTCTCCCACATCCCCTTGAATCTTATACCATCTTCCTTTGTTTTCTTTATTCCAGTCTTTCTGCCACTTTTCCTTCATCCAGCATCTTTACAAGGTCGTTTGTATTCGCACCAGAACATCTGCCTCTCTGGGAAACAGAACCCCTCTAATGGTTGGACATTCCCATGGTGTTTACATTTGTGTATAATTGTTTGACCAGATTAACATGGCATCCTCAGGTATCTAAAAATTACACCCAAGGATTAAGCAGAATTATGGATGTCCACAATTCTCTTCCTGATATGTTGACTGATTTGTTAAGATTTTCCCATGTCTCAAAAGAAATCAGTTTGCTTGAGGTGTTGCCTGAAAACACATCAACAGGTATGCCTTAATTTTACTCAGATGTTATGAATTAACCTATCAGAAGCTTCCAAAGTCATGACATCATCATCTCAGCTTTAGCAAATTATCTTAAGGTATAATTAACCAAATTAAATTTCCATACACTAATCTTAGTGTATGCAACTTTTGAATTTTAAGAAAGCAACAAAAAAACGTCCTGTCCCCTTACTCTGGCAAAGCAAACAGAAATAGCTGTAGTAATCCTAGCTGACCTACAACAGGAAACGTTTATTCTGATTTAATGTCAGACAGTGAGAAAAAAAGGTCATGTGTCTTCTTATACAGTGCATGTAAATATCTGGTCTCTGCATAATGATGCAACAATCCCCAAGTGTGCAAACATCTGCTTATATACAGAAAAGCAGACACGGATGCATAAGTTATATACACATTTATTTCTTATTCTGCATAATGCTAGTAGATGTAATGGGGAACAATGCTCTACAGAAATGTTGACAAACATGTACCATAACAAACTGTTTTATGGTCACATAATTGCTCGGACTACAACATGCATACAAAGATGTCACTTTGTACAGAAACAGTCTGTAGCTCAGAATATGTCTAATGATAATGTCATCTCAAAGCTGTATGGAGAAAAAAGGAAATAAAAAAAATAAATGTAAGAGGCAATACAGTTCAATATAGAGATAAATATGAACAAACAATGCAGCTTTTTCCATTTTGGGGAGAATGGATTGGTAAGCACAAATGAGCGACACAGACAATAAACATTCTCTCAGAGAAAATAAAGACATAATTTCAACTCTGCACAGCATCACAGAACAATGTGCTGTTATGAGATGGCAAGACAGAGCATGGTCTTTTTGCTGTCAGCCTGCAAAATTCCTTTCTATACAAATTGTATCCACTCTGTTTTTTTAAACTCTGTCATAATGAAGGATTATTCAGGGTTAACACAGACACATGATTACCAGGAACAAGCGATGAAGGGAAAACTGAGGGCTTCAACAAGAGCTTCAATCATCAAACCTTCATTCATAAAAGAAAAAAAAAAGAAACAACCCTGACCCTGGATTTAACATTGGAGGGAACCAAAAACATCCAAGTTTCCAAAGATGCATCATTTCACAAAGCTGACTCCATGAGGTCATGTGAATCTCTGAAAACTGAGTCTGATTATGCTACGTTGGGCATACAGGTTGTACATAGAAAAAAGATGGACTTCTGATTAATCGCCGATGCAATGCAAAACATTTAACAGGACAGTTTTGCTTCTCCACACGGCTTTCCTTTAATCCAGTGTTTGCCTTTGCTGAGTAACACCAGGTGGCTAAAGTCTGTAAAGCTGTGGAGACTGGAGCAGTAGACAATGTACAGTTCACCGCAATAGTATTCAAACCCCTTGTAATTTCTTTATATTTTGGCACATTACAACCACAAACTAAAATCTTTTATATTGGGATCTTATGTAATAGAGCAACACAAAGTGTGACATATTAGTGAAGTGGAAAGAAAAGATTGAACAAAAGAAAATAAAAATGTGGATCTCTGCAGCTCCTCCAGAGTCTCCTTGCCAGTGTCCTGGTAGGTTTGCAGTTGTCCCATACCCTTTCTATTTTAAGATATTGGATTGAGTGGTGCTTAATGAGATCTTTAGAGCTTTGGGATATTGCTTTATTATCTAACTCTGGTCTAAACCTCTCGACATCTTAATTTTAATCCCTAACCTGTCAGCTTTGTTATTTGGTCTTCATAATGCTGTTTGTTTGCTAATGTTCTCTAACAAACCTCCAAGGTCTTCATAGAACAGCTGGACTTATATTGAGATTGAACTACATACAGGTGGACTGTATTTAATAATTACATGACTTTTGGAGCCAGTTTGCTGAACATTATTTAGAGGTATCAGAGTAAATTACTTCTAACAGTTTATATATTTTCTTTTTGTAAAAAATGTTAAAAACCAAGCATGGTGGCACAGTTGGTAGCACCGTTGCCTTGCAACAAGATGGTCCTGGGTTCGACTCCCGGCCGGCGGTCTTTCTGCATGGAGTTTGGATGTTCTCCCCGTGCATGTGTAGGTTCTTACCGGTTACTCCAGCTTCCTCCCACAGTCCAAAAACATTGCCCTTAGGTGTGAATGAGTGTGTGCATGGTTGTTTGTCCTGTATGTCTCTGTGTTGGCCTGCGATGGGTTGGCGCCCTGTCCAGGGTGTACCCTGCCTCTCGCCCATAGACTGCTGGAGATAGGCACCAGCTTCTCTGTGACCCACTATGGAATAAGTGCTATAGAAGATGAATGAATGAAATACATGGAAGTTAGTGGTTGTAACGTGACAAAATGCTGAAAAAGTTCAAAAGATATGAACACTTTTGCAAGACAATGCAGTCAGACAGATGGATCAGCTATGGACTCTCCCATTGTCACTCCTTTGCTCATCACTGAAGACTAATGGAGGTGAATACTGAATGTGCTGCACACATTTATCCATGAGGAGGGATACATGTTGTGGCTCCATTATAAAGGAGCCAGGACATTGACAAGAGTTTGACAACAGCTTTGAAAAAGTACAGAAATAGAGTTTGACATTAGTTGTTGAAAAGAAAAGAAAAAAATAACAACATAAAGAACAAACCATTTATCCAATGAGAACATCAGAGATTTATAGAAAACCTGAGAACTCAATAACATTACTTGTATTTGTTACATAAAGACCTGATTTCTCCTATAAAATTAGAATTTTCTGTACAGTGCTATATGAACAAAGCAAAATGACTTGCTGCCTTCTCATAAACAGCGGTGTTATGAAAAGACGGGAATCATTTCAACCACCGTATGGCAGGAAATTGTGGTCGTGCTCCGTTTTTTTGGTTTAGAAAAATAAGAATCATTCTTAATTCACAAAAAACACAAAATACTGCTTGCGGCCACTGAAATTAGGTCAGGTTAATATTAATTAACAGCTATATAAAAGGCCCTGGTGGTCAATTTGGATCGATTTACCCACAAATATTCAAATTTGAGGTGCATTGATACCTGGCATTAACATGCTTGTGACAGCATTTTATCTATATGATATGAAATCAAACCTTTAATTCCTATTTGCATTGTTTTGAGAGATTCTGGTATTTGCAACACTGTTTCACCGCCATATTAAAGATATAACATTTGAAAAATTCAAGTCATTTCTGCCTGTACACTTACAAATTCCCATTGGCAGAAAATAAAGTGCCACAATTCTTGGCCTGCATAGATTGCAGTATGCGGTATTGCACATTCCACAACTTTCTGTGAAAAAACAAACAAAGACATGGTGATAGTAAATAAAATTAAAAACAACATTAAACAACTCACCCATGTCCTTTGTTTTCATTGCAGTTCAGATTTGTGCGGCTCAAACTCACTCATACAGACATCATGCCGAGACAATGTATACTATTCCAGCAAAAAAAAGAAAATAGCAATTGTTGAAGGCAACATACCACATATACTGTATTTTCAGTCCGTGTAAAACAATCGCATGAATAAGACGAGAGACAAAATGAGAAAACAACCTCCTTTGGGTTTAAATTGGACTGAATAACACACGATAAATAACGCCACAAATAAATAATATGAGAAAAAATGGCATAAACTGATCAGCTAGATCGGGTAAAGTTTCAGGAGACGTAAGGATGCAGGGTAGGTAAGACTATGAACTCAATGTAGGCAAACCAACCATAAGCAACAAATACAACTCTGGTTATAAGATGTTTTAATAGATAATATGATGCAGCTGAGATAGATAAAAGCCTGTAACTGTGCTTCATTTGGTCCATTAGTATTAGGTGGAGTACTGTCATTTTATGTTATAGTCAATATCCTATAAATTGGCATTATATTTAGTAATGCAAAGCTTAGAATTATGTGTCAATTTTCCGATCTCTGGTTTTAGACCTGTCCATACCAATTTTAGCTGATTTTGATTTCTCAATAAGAACAATATTATCAGATATCAGAAGAACATTTATAATATTATTTTTCAAGCCTTCCTGACGTGGTCGCCCTTTTTTTTTTTTAAATTTAAATTGAGAAGCAGAGGCGACGACACAGTGCAATGTGAGAGAGCAGTTGCAATAAAGTGGGGTTTTACTATTATTTTAACACAAAGCCAAGAAGATTACGTAAATGGTATTTTAAGCTGTTTTTAGATTCCTGTTAGCAACCACCGCAGTTAGCGTAGCTAGCATTTATAAAACAGCATTCTCTGTGTGTATTCCCTGGATAATGAAGATTCTTACTGGAGCTCTAGCAGTTTTAAACGGCTGCCAACATTTCTAAATCTAAGATGTTCCATGACAGACAAGAGACTGAAAGCTCAAAATAAGAAAACAGAGCATATTTGCTGTACTCTGTTCAATCTTTCTGTTATCTGCTGAAGTCTGGCTCTCTCTCACTCTATTTTACCCTAAATGAACTACAGACATGTCTAGACATAAATAGATAATACAGTTTCCTTTTAGCTTCCTTCATCTCTGTGCTTCCTTTGACTTTACCTTACTGCTACTGAAAACAGCTAACTCTGAGTATTTTTCAGTCCCAGCTTCAACACCAAATAGTGTCAGTGTTTTCAGCATTACCCGGTAGCACTAAGTTCAAGGTATACACTAATCAAAAAAGATTTTAGAGTTGAAAAATCATCTGCTTTCAGTCAACAGCCGATTTCTTGGTGCATCTCTATTAATAATTAAGCATTTACCTCTACTATTGACATGTTGCCTAATTAGTCTTTTAAGAACTTTTGCCACTTTTTTTCTGAAGCCAGTCTAAATCTACAAAAGTCATATTTTATTTATTTTTCTAGCTGTATATAATCTGTTGTCAGAGAGTAGATACAATTCTTAGCAGTGATTTTGATAGAATCTGAAACCGGGCCCTAAATGGTGAAACTGTATGAAAAATATCTGCTATAGCTCCTGTTTTTACTGACTATATACATATTTGGCATCCGCAGTATAGCTGTTATGTGCTTTAGAGGAAAAGAGGTGTTTTAATGCAGAGACTGTATATCTGGATGCTGACAAACCAAACGTTGAAAAGGTGCTATGAAAACCCAAAGCAATAATGTCAGTATTACAGGTTGAAACATTATTTTGCACAACAGAAAATAAAAATAAAAAACATAACAGGGTTCATCATAGGAACACTTTGCATTTCCACATCAGGTAATGATATGTTTTTTTTGTTATTTTAGTTTTTTTAATATAGATCGCTACGATGCCAACACCCTCCTTCATGGCTGTTGATTCATTCCCCCCATCATTCTTTTTCACATTACAAAGGTTTGTACCTTGGGTCTTCCTTTGACATCCTGTGCATTGTCATTGCCTTGCATGTCATTGTATTTACAGTGGAGCGCTTTCAGCAAACTAAGCACCATAAAATATTTGTCTTTTTTTCTATATGCATGCTTTGTACAGATATCTCTTGTCTGTGCATTCCCCTTGCAAGAAAAAGTCATTTTCTATGGTAGGAGAACTTGTGTCTGCATGATTTGATGAATTCCCCTTTTCTCCAGAGCTTTTTCTCTTTGGGCCCACGGTTTGCTCCAGCATCATTCTCAAAACTTCATAAAGCACCGCAGTTTCTGATTCAGCAATACACAACACAAGTAAAAGAGAACCTGTCATGCCATGCAAGGATATCTTTCAGTTATACTGCACCCAGACTTTTCCTGCTGCTCTCCCACATGCCAGGGCTGAGGTTGTTATAGGTCTAGCTTCCTCACATGCTTGTTTCACAGGTTGGAGAGAGGCTGCCGTCTCCAGGTATCAGGTGGATGTCAGATGATGTAAATATGTGATTCTCTACTTTGTGTCCACCTGGGTTGGTGCCTTGGGTGCAATTTTGTGCTGCTGTTTTGGGTGACAAGGGTGCAGTTGCAGCGCCTGCCTCCTCCATAAGATGCTTCTCCTCGTGGTTGTCCAAGGACTGATCTTCATCACCGGGTGGGGTGTCTACCACCAGTCTCTTAGGGGAGAGGCTGCAGGTTCCCTCAGCCCTGACTGGGAGAATATCCTCCGTAGTAGGGATGAGTGGTGAAGTCTCTGCTGCTGGGGATTCATCTCCCAGGATGCTTGAGCTGATGTCCCCAGGAGAGGTGGTGCTAGGCGGTGTAAGAGGACCTTCAGTGGAGGGTTTGCTGAAGTTAACCTTCATCCCTTTTATTTTTAGAGGGTTATTTTCTGATGAGGAGCTTTGAATTATCTCTACAGCACTGTTAAAGCTGTCTCCTTCCTCTGTATGTAAATCCGATCCATCACATGGGTTGGGAGATTGATAGAAGTCATTACCACTAGAGCTCAGATGGCTAAAATCCAAAAGTGTTGGAGCTCTGGAGTGTCTGATCTCGCATAACCAACCATCACCACCACCCTGGTTAAAGCCTTGGTTTATGCAGTCTGCTGGACAGCTGGCTAAATTGTCTTTCGAATAATCTCTGACTTCCCTCATCTCAAGTAGCACCTCTTCCTTTAATGTTGAGTCGGGGCTAAGAGATTTCTTCGGGGATCCAGGGACGGTCATGGTTGTGCTCAAAGTGCTCATGGAGCTTGTGGTGTTGAGATTCGTGAAGGACTGTGACTTGGTCATCTGGTTGTACATTTCCTCTAGTTTCTGAACATTGAGGTGCTGCGGGGTCTTGCTTATCCGATGTGGACTTCCGGTGGTAGTGATGGTTACACGGTGTGGCGATCTTTGAGGTCCTGACTCTAGGTTTCGTTTGTCTGGAGATCTAAGACTGCTTTCTGAAGTGGCGTGCCGGGTAGAACCGCCCCAACGGCTTGGTGTAAGGTGGTTGTCTAGGGAAGTTTTGTCCTCTCCTTTCTCTACCACCACATCCAATATTTCCATACTACGGGCAAAGGCATCTTTTAGGTTCATTGATACAATGCTGCCGTTCCTCTTGGCTCTCTCCAATGCTTCCCTCCTCTTGATGGCTTTCTCTTGCCTTTTCTGCTCCTTATAAAACTCTGAGAAGTTGTTAACAATAATAGGGATTGGTAGGGCAATGACTAGCACTCCTGCAATACAGCACAGTCCACCAACAATCTTTCCAAGTAAAGTCTGTGGGTAAATATCACCATACCCCACTGTAGTCATTGTAATGGTGGCCCACCAGAACGAAGCAGGGATACTTGTGAATTTGGTGGCATCTTCATCCTTCTCAGCAAAGAACACCAAGCTGGAAAATATCATGATGCCCATGGCAAGAAATAATATAAGCAAGCCCAGTTCATTGTAGCTCCTTCTCAAGGTGAACCCTAGAGACTGGAGCCCTGTAGAGTGTCGGGCCAACTTCAAGATTCTCAATATTCTCATGATCCTGAATATTTGCACTACACGGCGCACATTTTGGAACTGTAGTACACTCTTGTTGGACTCTGTTAGGAAGATGGTCACATAGTAGGGCAAGATGGCCAGTAAATCGATGACATTCAGTGGGCCTTTGAAGAACTTCCACTTATTCGGAGAGGACAGGAAGCGTAGGAGGTATTCCATTGTGAACCACGCGATGCAAACAGCCTCAACGTGGGCCAGCTGGGGGTTATCATTAGCGTGATTAAACTCATCTATGACCTGAAGCTCTGGTAAGGTGTTAAGAGACAAGGCGATGGTAGACAGGACGATAAAAAGGATTGATATGATGGCAAGAATCTGAAATGAGAGAGAAAAAGAATAAAATGTAAGCTTGATGCCACAAAATAAAGCTATTTACCAAATTCTCCCAAAAAGAGGATACATTAAAATAAATAAACACATTAAATAAGTGGGCCATTGAATGTTCAGCCAAGATGCTTCTCTAGCCTATGACTTTATGTCCCACAGTCAATGTTTTACGGCTCAGTTGGCAGATCACAATAGCATTTGTAATCAGAGGAGTCTGCTTTGCATTAATAGACAGAAAATAGCTGCATAAATAAAGCTCAAATGTCTTAAGAGTGAATGATTTGAA
Organism: Crenichthys baileyi; assembly: GCA_036173005.1. Lineage (NCBI taxonomy): Eukaryota > Metazoa > Chordata > Actinopteri > Cyprinodontiformes > Goodeidae > Crenichthys > Crenichthys baileyi. The sequence continues at coordinate 312,987 of JAHHUM010000311.1, forward strand.
TCCAATGGAGCGTCTCTTTTCTTGAAAGACACCTTGGAGGCTTTCCTGAATGCAGATGAACAGTCCATTATACATATACAGATTTTACTCTATTGCGCTGTTGTTCGTTTTCCTACTGCCAGTGGAAAGTCTACATGTATAAAATGACCAGGTAGGACAGCATGAACGTGTAAAAGGATGGTATTTACTAATAAATAATGCAATTGAATTAAGGCAACATTTTATGAATGATGAGTGAAGTAGTTTTATTAGGGGAAAATGATGGCCAGAAACTTGTATTAATGTATGCGGTCTCATTTGCACCAGATTTTCTCTCAGTCCTTGTTTGATTAAGACCAAAAACTACAAAATACGAAAAAATATGAATACGAAAACCAAATGGGTGTATTTGTACACCCACTAGATTTTTTTTTAGAGAGATTTTTCCTGAAAAATATCTCCTTAAAATGTAAAATGTTAAGTACAATGCAACATATCTGTTCTTTAATTAAGCACATTTTGTTTGCTTACATTTTGCTTTCATAGTGGTTAGGACCATAGACACTCTACAGCCTTTACTTTTATGCAGACTTGGGTGCACCCATTAATTTAACTTGGATAAATACAGCAAACATTTTGAAAGGAAGACAGACCCATAACTTGTTTTTGTTGTGAAGAGTAGACTAAACATTCTTCTTGCAACGTTATACCTTTGTTTTAATTAGAAAGAACCACAATTAGAATCAGAAAAAAATCTTTATTGCCAAGTAATGTTTCACATGTATGAGGAATTTGCTTTGGTGGTAAGGTGCTATACATAGACATAAATACAGCTGACATAAAGCAAATGTAGCAAATTACCTATTTTATGATTCGGACCTACATAACAAAAAAAATTTGTCTGTTTCAATAAAATATAGTTAAAGTTATTATTCAGCAGAATACCACCATAAAAACATTTTAGTATTTTTGTAATAGTAATAATTATACTTTTTGTGTCCCACAAGTACTTTCAAATTGATGCTATTTGCCCCCGGTATCAAAAAGTCGGGACACCACTACAACTACTAGTGTCATTTTCTTTGTGGCTAAATATTTTCTTGAATTATGGACATAGTCATAGAAATGTTTAAATCTGATAGGTAATTTAATTTAAATGGCATGTTATTATCTGAAAATTCTCTATTTTGATTATTTTGGTTCTGATCCACTTGTTGGTGCTTATAAAGTATAACAGATTATTACCCATGATGAAACCAAAATAATGAAATCCTGCACACAACCACATTTCCTTACAGTAGACTATGAATATGCAACGTTTCTTTTAAGTCCTAGAAGAAGGAATAAAACATCACATCTGGTGAGTACCAACTGCTGCATGGTCAGCACTTCAATGCTCAAATTCAATGGTTGAGATATGGCTAAAACTACAAAGCAATGAAATCAGTAAATAGTGAAATCACCCCTGTCACCAACCACTTGTAGACATCAGTAGGCAATTTTTCAACCATTTTGTCACACTGCTTTGATGTCATTTCTCTGTCTATGTAATAAAATTTTAACGAGGAGTGAAGAGAAAAACATCAGTTCTATCAATCGGAAACTTCAACTCTTTAAAGCTATTGCCAACCATAGTAATGTTTCTTGTTTTAAATTAAAGTAACTACACTTCATACTTGAAATCAAATGGTAGTTATTGCAAAGCAACCATTTTCCATTGTACCCTCCGCTGTAAAGGCTAAGAACATCTGGTCTAATCTGTAGAGGTCAGCATAGGGCAGGATTCGGCAGCAGCACTTTATGCCAGGGTTTATTGATGGCAATCGATTAAACCTGGCCTTAGATGTCTTGTCTGGTGTTTGAGACTTATAAATTGAGGAAACATGTGAGAGAGGAGAATTGCGTTTGAATGTCACATCATGTTAGGCGACGAGCTGGAATTCTTCATCCAGCGCTCTGACTTATACCCGGCTCATTGCAAAGCTGCTGGGATTAGTCGATGTCCATTTTTCCCTTAACTCAACTCAGCCAGTTTTTCCTTCCCAACCCCCACAGGTGAATAATCTTCATCATACAGTAAGGACAGCACTGCAGTATAACATTTACTAAAATCCAACACATGGAATAATTTGCATGCTTCTGTGCAAAGTCCTTTGTGACCTGTGCAATATAAAACATATTAAAATCTAATGGAGAGAGGTTGAAGAGTCTCAGTCATGTCACCCTGAATACAAATTACAAATTACATTTAGCTGCAGAACACACAGATGATCTTACATAAATTTATACTCAGAGCCCAGGAGACAATTATAATATCTCCTTTGAGTATTCATTAATTTAGCTACTTTTAAATTCTAAATATGATGAGTTGAAGGTAAGTTAAACTTGAGCTGAAGAAGCTCAAGGATTTTATAATGTTTCATAACCTGACTTTTCTATCAATTAGCCAGTGAAATTAACCAAGAATGGGAAATTCCTTCTTTCAAATGAAAGAGGTGCAGAAAAAATACAGTGATTAGCAAAAGTATTCATACCCCTTAAATTTTACTGCGCAACAGGCACAAACTTTCTTATAGTTTTTCTGCGATAGATCAAAACAAAGGAGCCCCAAACTGTGAAATGGATAAAAAAATATTAAATATAGTCAATTTGTGTGTAATTTATTTCAGTTGGCTGCAAAATATTTTATTGAAATGAATAAATAGACCAAACTTATACTGTTTTTTCAAAAAATGCATGTTCACTCTTAGACTTGATTTAAAAAAAAGTATAGTTTAAAAATTGAAATCTTTCCATTAGAATTTATAGGAAACAATTAAATATAATTGGGGAAAAATATATTTTAACATAATCGTGGCTAAAACAACCAGATTACTCATACATACCCTACAGTAAATCCACGCTATTCCTTAATCCCTAATAACTGCACAGTATTATTTTCTTATGTTGTAAAGTTCCCTTACTGTATAGTTTCTTATTCCTATTTTCTGTTATTAATTTTTGATCTTGTGTGAATCGGCATGCTTTGATTATTTTGCTGCTGGTACAACTGAATTTCCTCCCGAAGAGACAATGAAGGATATTTCTATTCTATTTTAATCACATGCACATATCAGACTGGTTACTGCAGGGATTTTGGGGCCACACCCCTACATGCACAGTGCATTCCTCCATTACATGTACTAATGATTTTAAGAACTCTGGCCACCTCTCTTATAGAGAATGCAGATAAGGCCCAGGAAAAGGTTATTGCAACAATGACGAAGCTATCCTGGAGACATTTGAGGGAAGATGATTTTTTTTTAGATATTTTTTACAGCACTAATGGTCATGATTTTTGTTATTTTTTTGAAAGTAACCAGACAGGAAGCTAGGTAGAGAGAGGGGGAGACATGCAGCAAAGGTCTCTGGGGCCAGGACTCGAACCCGGGACAGCTGCGTCGAGGACTGGGGCCTCTGTGTGTGGGTTGGGCGATGATTTTTGATTTACACATTGAATGAGACTTTAGGACTTTTTAATTTGTAAATGAATTTGCTGAAACAAAGTGTCCAATTTCAAACATTTCCAAAATTCCACAATTTCCGGAAGTTATACAGAAATTTTCTGCCGCTTCGCAGCCAGGGAAAATATATTGACATTTGTGACTGTATTACCTTCAATGGGTATGAATACCTCTTATAAGTCACTGTAGAGAAGCCAGCATGATGGCTCAGCAGAGGAAGTGTTATTACTAAATGCTGGTACTGATTAGGTTAAACCTATTAGCAGTTAAGTGAGGCTAACCTGGCAGCGCTGGCACTGAGCTGAAAAAACTGTGGAGTCATAGAAAAGACACAGATCATATCAACAACCCCCCGAAACATTTTGGGAAGCTTGTTAGAAGCTCACATCTTGCTGCTAAGTGGCTCTGATGTCGTTCACTGGTGTTTCTTAACAAGATGGAAATACAAGCAGGAAACAATCTGGGGCAAATCATATGTTTACGGTGCAGATTTTTCAAATAACGTACAGTACACTTTGGCGTATATTAAAACACAAATTTCTAACTGAGATCATCATATCTTTATGATCCCTCCTTTTAAAAGTTTCACAGGAGACAATTAAAAGTGCAATATGACCGGGTGTGGGCCGCCTAGAGGCCCGTCTCTCATGTACAGGCACCCCTTTTTCGCACTGATACGCAAATTTCTGCTGGAGCGTGGGGATGAGCGGTCCTGAGGTGACTTGCATTAACATGTTCTGTAATTGAGTGGGAGTAGTTAAGAGGATCAATTACTCAGTCTCCTTCCCACCCCCCTTGATTTGCATGTGCTGCAGCATTAAGAATAGCATCAAATGGCGTGCGTGGTGGATAAAAAAAAAAGAGCCAGCAAAGCCAGCCGGCCTGAGGGTGACCTCCAGGATGAGGACTGAAGGAGAGAGGAAACTGTGTAAGATATTAGATATTCGATTAAACTTCATAATCTGTTGCATAATTCTCTTGCCAGGAGTTCAAAGAGTAAAACAACCTCTTGATGTCCTGGCAGAGCTGTTGTGATTTCCACTTACTGCTTAGTAAATCAAGAAACAAGATTACCCTAAATTGATTTATCATTCTTATTTTTCACTGTTTAAGAAGTGACTCAAATTAATGTCTCTTTACAGTCTTGTCTCTGAGATGTTCCTCTCAATGTGGGAGGAGGAAGTCACAGTCAGGACGTGACAGCTCGGTCATAAGACCTGATTGGCTTAGATGCAATGGAAATGTTCTTAGATGATTAGGTTGTGTGTGGCGTGCCTTAAATGTCCATGGCTGTTTTAGTTGCTGCACTTCCTCTCCACCAGCTGCACTGCAGCAGAGATGGCTTTGCATGGAGAGATTTGAGATAGGAGATAAAAGACAGATGGACACAGAGAAGGAGATTTTCACTAATGTCACGTGGCCTAGTTTTACAAAACAATCTGATGACTTCCCGTAATACTTTACTCTTTTACTGTAAATTGGAAAGACAGATCTCTGAGAGATGGCTCAAAGATTCTGCTTTAGGCAGCTGTTTGAACAAATCCCTGGCAAAAGCATTCATACACTATTACACATTTTGCCACATTACAACCACAAACACCAGGGTATTTGATTGCACAGATTTGTGCATAATTGTGAAGTGGAATCCTGTGGATTTTTCCTCAGTTTTTAAAACAATTTAACCGTATATTTTAGTTCAAAAGCTCCTTGAACATTTTGATTTAAGTTCAATCCACTAGGTTGGATCCTGGATTTTTTTCAATCAACAGGACAAAGACAAAGTGATAGTAAACAATTGTGGCTCAGATTTAAAATATACTTCCAATGGGTCACCTCAGGGCTGGGTGTTGTCACCTTTTTTTAAAATTCTGTATACAATATGTGTCAGAGCATATATGACAACAGATTCATAATAAAGTATGTGATTCTGTTGTTGTTTGTCTTCTCCAGGAGAATGAAAGCAGTCACTGTCCGGTGACTGATGACCTTGTTCAATGGTGTGACGGGTCTTACCTTCAACTGAATGCTAATAAGATCAAAGAAACAGATCAATGATTTTAGGTGGAAACCTCACCACCATGAAGTCACTGTAATTAAAGTTCATGCCATTGAGAGACTATTGTAGATGACAAATTGAACTTTGAAGTTGACTGTGAGACCGTGTGCAAAAAGGCGCATCAGCATCTATTCTGTCTAAGGAAACTATGCCACTTTAATACAGACCGAACCATAATGACCCTCTTTTGTCATGATTTTATTGAATCTGTTATATCTTTTTCTTCTGTGTCATAGTTTGGTCATACAGCTTTGAAAGAAAAAAATACCTATAGCAGATAGTTAAAGTGTTGTCCAGACTGATTGGTGATTCCCAATAATCATCTCTGTACAGCAGGCAGGTGGATTGCCTCTTGTGTTTTAAACAACTCCCATCCCATTCAAAGAGAGTTTCAGCTCCTTCCCTCCGGATGGACAATATTAGTTCCAAAATGAAAATGTAGGACAAGAAGCTTTAAAAAACAGCCTTGTTTGAAATGAGACAGATACACTTAATGGAATGTAATTGGATCTTAAATTGAATCTATATTTTATTTAACCACAGTATTTATTGACAACAGTTTTTTCGTGATGTTTTATTTGCTCTTTTACTTAATTTTACCAGAGTCTTGTTTTATTTAGTCTTGTTTTTATTTTATTTATGGGTTTTATTCCCTGCATGTCTGGTTATTTGTTTGTCTTTGTTATTAAGCCTTGCTTTGCTTTTCTGTGTCCTTTGATGTGATTTGTGGTGTTTTAAGCATTTTGAGTACTGCTATATTTCATGGTTCTGGCTATGTTAAGATTCTTTTTTCTTTTTCAGTGTGTGTAAGAATATTTTGAACCCTGGAAAACAAAGTAAACAAAGTAAAACAAAGTACAGGTACGTACAAAGTAACATTGAACTTTAAAGTGGAAATAAAATGATAACATGGTTTCAGTTTCACATTATTGTTGCAGATACAGGAGTTTTACTGACCATTTTACCACAGTTTATACCTTTTGACCACAGACCTTTCAATAATGGCTGTGCAACAAATAGTCCAGTGAACAGATTCTCCAACCTGAACTGTGCATTGGTGCAGCTTTTCCAGAATTACCATGTATAAATATATATATATATTCTTGTTCTTTGTTTTGCTCTCCTTTTTTAATATCCTCTACATCACTATTACATATTCAAAAACAAAAAAAGCAAATATAAAAAAATAAAATAAAACATTAAAAACCCCTTCCTTTCTTCCTTCCTGAAAAGCCGTAAGAATACAGTTGCAAGGTACTACACGTACTGGAAAATGAATGAATCTGCTTTAGCCACTATTGCCAAAGGCTGCCTTCATGATATCAAAGGTACTATTCTTTAAAAAAGTGTTAGAGGAGGAAGTGTAGTAATCTGGAATAGAAAACACACGAGAGTCCCGGTGTTAAGAGCCCTCTGGAGTGTCTTTTTACAGCCTTTTCAACGACTTGTCATCTCCAACCACTAGTCCTGAAATTGCAAGAATCATTCCTCTCCTTCCTCTGAAAGGAGCAGTCGATAGAGGCACTAATTCCTCTCTAAGTATCCTGTCATCAGTGACAACCCTGTGGTCGCATTAACACTTCACATCTTGCATCATCTTCCCTGCCTCCTTTTCTGCCTGGAAGGAGGAAAATCGTAAGGAAGAAAGTAAACTGCGTCACACCGATGACCCATCTGCCATCTCTGGTATTGTTATTGATTGTGTACACATCAGATTATGGAAACTGAGCAGAGAGCCCCTATAGATACTGCACCCCTTCTCAGGCATCCTATGGACCATAGATCCACCTCTGACGTCCATACTGCTCTACTCTCTGGGCACTTGCATCATCAGTCTGTGTTAGACAAATTGAGTCATTCATTAGGTATAATTTTTTTTTTTTGCTGCAGAATCAATCCAAGTGATTATGGTTATGCTAATAAAGATTGATCCCAGGACTTGAGTGGTATTTTATCTTCTGACACTGTATCTCTTCCAGTGTGATGACATTGTAAAAGCATGCACAGCTGTGAGTCTGCACAGTTAGTTTTCTGCTTACTAAACTAAGTTAAGTTCCAATGTTGTCGGATGATATGTAACAGAGAAAACTATTGCTTCATGATCACTGGCTTATAGCAGAGATCTTAAAAAGTATTTATTTTTCTAGTGTTAAGCCTTATCCCTTTAAGTCCAAGTCGTAGCTTAAGTCTCTAATAGTTAGAATTACCATTTTCCCACTGGATACCTTTTTGTCTGGTCTACTGTAGGTTAATCTGCTATAGGTTATAAATCCAAATCATTATCCTTAAGCTAAATTTAAAACTTAAACTTTTAACATGTTTTCTTTATAGAACATCTAGGTCAACATGTAAAATACTGTTAACCAAATAATTTTGAAAATTCATAATGAATAATATTTACCCCAATAGGATTATAAATATGTACCTATGCTTAAAGAAAACTAGTAGAAATGGGATAACACCAGATGATGTTGGATTTTTGAATGAATCAAACAGGAAATGCTTGTATTTTTATAGGGATTAGAGGCCTTATTTGCCCTACTCTAACTCAGAGGATTAGCAGGAATATTAGAAAACCATGTACAAAATTTACATTCAAAGGTTTTTAAGCTAAGTCTAAATAGTACACATGTTTTAAAGTGCACGATAAATTTCAAGATACAGAGCAAGGCTCAATGTGGTGAGTTAATGAGAAAGAATATTAAATTGAATTAACGAATAAATGTAACCAAAAGCTCTGTGATGGACTGGCGACCTCTCCAGGGTGTACCTCGCCTCCTGCCCATAGACTGCTGGAGATAGTCACCAGGTTCCCCGTGACCCACTATGAAAGAAGCGGTAGAATATGACTGACTGACTAACTGTAACCAAAATTCTTTTATTTTGAAGAACCAGATTTGTCCTTGTGATGACGCTAGCTTAACAGTCAGAGAATAAGATGTTGGTAGGTAGGTAGGTAGTCAAGTTTATCCGGTTTAAAATGATCCTAAGACAGTTAATACTGAGTTCAGTTTGAGACACATCTTATCATTGTTATCATTGTGTTATCATTCTTTTTAAGCTACATCAAGCATAAACAGATTATCAGCTAGCTACAGCCCACAGTGAAAGTCTTTGGCTAATAATAATGCACCAATCGGCAAATTATCTAAATTATTAAAACAAACAAAACAAAAAACTCCCACTTTTTCAGTCTCTACCTGGATCAACAAACCACATGTTTTTTGAGGCATCTTGTTTTCAGTTCATGCAAATCTGCTAAAGGTTAGGGACTTAAATAAATGGGGACAATCTTGTAATTCCTTAATTTTCTGTTGGAAACTACCTCTTCTTTCAAAGAACCTAAATGGCAAATGGACTGAACTTATATAGCACTTTTCCAGTCATACAGACCGCTCAAAGCTCTACACTAGAGCCACATTCACCCAATCGCACTCACTAACGCTCACACATTCATACACCGATACGCAGATCAGTAGGCAACTTGAGGTTAAGTGCCTTGCCCAGGGGCACATCGACATATGGCAGGAGGAAGCTGTTTTATCCTCATTCAGTTACTGTGCAGAGATTTGGGAAAACAATTACAAAACTGCAATAGAGTCATTCATCCTACTCCAAAAAAGAGCAATAAGAATAATGAAGGCTGGGTACCTTGAACATACTAACCCACTATTTATTAGGGCTGGGAAATAAACCGAAAATTTACCGACACTGAAATTTCCGACAATAACGGACGTCATTTTGCCCATGTCGGTAATTCCGCTATTTTAAAAAATGAAAAGAATAGTCGTTTTTGTCGGCTATGCTCATATCCCTTTAAGACGCTACGCTATGTGTACAGTCTGTAGTCACATGACTCCAAGCTATTGAGTCTGCGACAAGAAGTGAAAGAGATGGTGAAGTTGAGAAAATGGAGGAAATTTCAAATGTTGAAGTGGCGGTAGAGCTGGTGGAGGTGGGAGAGGAGCAGCTCATTCTCAAAGAAGGTGGGTTCAGCAAGGATGATGTTGAACAAAGACTGGCGACAAGGTTCGGCTTGGGGAGTTGGGGGGGTTTTGCGGTGGCGGGTCCGGCTGGTAGTGGTTAGGTTAGTGTTAATGTTCATTTATCGTTACCGAGGTGAACTGCTCAATATATCATGATATGCCCTGCTATTTCTACAATGAAAATTATAAAAATTCATATATATAGTTGAATTACAAACAGCACTAATTATGTTCAAAGCGTAATAAAACCAGCTACCAGAAAACATTTAAAAATTTTTTAAGAAAAGAGAGGAAACTTATGGATTGAGACGTTTAAATCAATATCAAACACCCATGATCAGAACAACAGAGAAAACATCTGCGTTTTTGTGTGGAGTGTGGAGCTCAAACAATGTCCAAAAATTATTATAAATGGATATGATATTTAAAACATTATAGTAATAATTATTATTATTGCTGTTGTTTTTATACATAGTAGTATTGTTGTTTATTTAATATTGAAAGGAAATATATAAGCTGTAGCACATTATTGAGAAGTTTTCTTCATGTAACCGTGAACAGATCAGTGTCAAAGTGTGTCTGGGAAAAGGATGGGTCAATATAAGTTCTGCACACCCCTTGAAAATGTTCACCAATTTTGTACGTTTCACCATTTTTTTCTTTTCTTGTTCCTTTTTTTCTTCTCCTGTACACAACTATAATATCCATCCATCCATCCGGGTGATGTTACATTTACTGTATGCATTACAACCAGGCAGGTCAGACCTTAAAGAAAAGCAGAAAATGGCATTGGCCATAAAAGGTCTGATTGTTGCATCATTGGCTGAACATACTGGAAAAAGTTTCAAGGGGATGCAAAAATAGCAAGGTATAAATCCCACATCCATTTAAAGTCTGTATCTAAGCCATTACTAACAATTACTAATAGCACAGAGCAAAAATGTCATTTTTCGAGAACCTGATTCATCCTTAAAGCAAGATTTTATAAGGCATGGATATTTTGAGTATGACTTGCATGCATTCCCAGAGAGCAGACATTAATCAACAACAAAGAGGGAGAGAACCCCCTGCCTTTCTGCCCCAGCGTGTCAAGATTCTGCAGGCCAATGGCCTTTATAATGGCTACTTTCCAAATGCTTTACACACATGGAGAGAGAGAGGGAAACAGGACTGGATGGTGATATTAGGTTCCCATCAACTATTTTATTCTGCAGATTGTCCTAGCTTCAGTGCAGTTTGGAGGAATGCCACAACCATCACAATTTAGACCTCAATTCTAAAGCCATTAATCTGTGGATAAAATAATTGGCTTTATAAAGAACTTGCCTAAAATGACTAGAATCGTCCAAATCAATCAAATAAAACTGGTACAATATTAATCTTAGTTTGTCCCAAAGCGTCTGCAACAAACTCAAATGAGAATAAATCACTCCAGCATCCATCTGTCGAACTATCTTTAGAGACTCCACGGGGAGTAAGGTGCACAACAATTAATTCCTATTTCAGGCAAATTATTGAGCCATTTTTGTACCTTTGACAGCACTAAGTGCAGTCAATAATTACTGTGGATGTAAGCATAATGCAGACTCACAATACTCTGTCACTTGCCATTTTATTTTTCATTAGTCAAAAAGATTAGATTATTCACTTGGGAACCCTAGCACCATTGTCATCATGTGATTAAAGTTTGAGGGTCTCTCTCTGTGGGGTCCTCCAAATTGGCGCAAAGAGACCAGCTCAGCATATACATGATTATTTGTTTATCAAAGCACAAATCCTTTCAGGTGCTCCTGTATTATCTTTGCTAAATGCTTACAGAAACCAGATGGATTCATCTAATGTTTTATACTAAGAGTGTGAGAATCATTCAGCAGCTCAAATTAAAATGGTTGAGTGGGCTGACAGCATATGAGGAGCCCTAATCAATGAGCACTTCTGCTCGCAGGATACATGCACCTTCAGTTACCAAAGAGCAGAGGCACTTCGTTTTAACCACAACATGGCAGTCATATGCAGGGAACAAATACATAAAAGATGCATTTATAATCATAAAAACCTTTTAGCATTTTTGCATATATTTTTTCATCTTATCTGATAGCTCCAATAAACATCTTTGTGTTCTCTTTCCCTCTCTGTCTTATAAAACACGCACTGTTCACTCTCTTTCCAACATCCCCCTCAAAACCCTTTTACTAATTTCAAGGATGTTTTTATGCAGCAAAAATGTTTATTTGTTAACTTATAATACTAGGGATGCACAGAAAAATTGGCTGGTGACCAACATTGCATAATTTGTTTTAGCTTGATCAATCTAGACAGGTGACCAACTATACTGAGAATTTCAAAAATACGATCTTTGTCAAGAAAAGTCTTTGGTGTAGATGCTGTTATTTACTCAGTCTTATCTATTTTTAGCATCAGGGAGGTAGGGAGAGAGATGTAAGATGCTTTTTAAAAGGAAACAGCATTTCTGCGACATCTTGGGACATGCCTGGTGTTCATTCCGGCTGCAAGAGAGAGACACTTTCAGCAGATAGCAAGAAGGCTGAATGGACAACAAGAAAGATGTTCTATTCTTTTGAGCGTTCGAACTCTCTCAGACATATGATGGATCTGGAAATGTTGGCAGCCTTTGGGTTTTGGGTAAGGATCTACATCTTCTAACTGATTGTAGTGTAAAGCCCTTTGGGATCTCTGGGGATGCTATTCAGGTGCAGGCCATTTATCATCTCTAAAATACACACATGGAGACAGCTGTTTTTTTAATGTAATAAATAATGCCTGTGGCACAAAGTTTAGAAAATATGTTTTTAATGTGATTCTCATATTTTTTTTATTATAGTCCTCGTACTCGTCGTCTTCCGCTTCATCCGTGACCGGGTCGCGGGGGCAGCAGACTCAGTAGAGACACCCAGACGTCCCTCTCCCCAGACACCTCCTTCAGCTCCTCCGGGGGGATCCCAAGGCATTCCCAGGCCAACCAAGAGACATAGCCCCTCCCGCGTATCCTGGGCCGTCCCCTGGGCCTCCTCTTGGTGGGACGTGCCTGGAACACCTCCCGAGGAAGGTGTCCAGGAGGCACCCAGTATAGATGTCCGAGCCAACTCAACTGGCTCCTCTCGATGTGGAGGAACAGCAGCTCTACTCCGAGTTCCTCCTGGATGGCCGAGCTCCTCACCCTATCTCTAAGAGAGGGCCCAGCCACCCTAGGGAAGAAGCTCATTTCGGCCGCTTGTATCCGGGATCACGTTCTTTCGGTTATGACCCAAAGTTCATGGCCATAGGTGAGGGTAGGAACGTAGACCGACTGGTAAATCGAGAGCCTTGCTATCGGCTCAGCTCTCTCTTGACCACAACAGACCGGCACAGCATCCCCATTACTGCGGCAGCTGCACCGATCTGTCTGTCCATCTCCCGCTCCGTTCTCCCCTCACTCGTGAACAAGATCCCAAGATACTTGAACTCCTCAACTTGAGGCAGGAACTCCCCTCCAACCTGAAGAGGACAAGCCACCCATTTTTGGTCGAGAACCATGGCATTGGACTTGGAGGAGCTGATCTTCATCCCAGCTGCTTCACACTCTGCTGCAAACCGCCCCAATGTATGCTGTAGGTCTTGGCTAGAGGGGGCCAGCAGGACCACGTCATCTGCAAAAAAGAGATGAAATCCACTGGTCCCCAAACCAGACCCCCTCCGGCCCTTGGCTGCACCTACAAATCCTGTCCATAAAAGTTAATAGGACCGGTGACAAAGGGCAGCCCTGCCGGAGTACAACATGCACCGGGAACAGGTCCGACTTAGTGCCAGCAATGCGGACCAAACTCCTGCTCCACTTGTACAGACACCGGATGGCCCCTAATAAAGGACCCCCGACTCCGTACTCTTAGAGCACCCCTACAGGGCACCACGAGGGACACAGTCGAATGCCTTATCGAGGTCCACAAAATACATGTGGACCGGTTGGGCAAACTCCCATGAACCCTCGGGTACCCTGCAGAGGGTGTAGAGCTGGTCCAGTGTTCCACGGCTGGGACGAAAGCCACACTGCTCCTCCTGAAGCCGAGGTTCGACTATCGGCCGGACTCTCCTCTCCAATACGCTGGCGTAGGCCTTACCAGGGAGGCTGAGGAGTGTGATCCCACTATAGTTGGAACACACCCTCCGGTCACCCTTCTTATGAAGGAGGACCACCACACCAGTCTGCCAGTCCAGAGGCACTGTCCCTGACAGCCGTGCTATGTTGAAGAGGCGTGTCAACCATGACAGCCCCACAACATCCAGAGACTTCGGGTACTCAGGGCCGATCGTATCCATCCCCGAAGCCCTGCCACCGTGGAGCTTTTTAACCACCTCGGTGACTTCAGCCTGGGTGATGAAAGAGTCCAACCCAGAGTCCTCAGTCTCTGCTTCCACCAGGGAATGCGTGATGGCAGGATTGAGGAGATCCTCGAAGTACTCCTTCCACCGACCGATAATGTCCCCAATCGAGGTCAGCAGCTCCCCAACCTCCCCAACCCCATTGTAAACAGTACTGGCGAAGCACTGCTTCCCCCTCCTGAGGCGCTGGACGGTTTGCCAGAATCACTTTGAGGCAAACCGGTAGTCCTTCTCCATGGCCTTACCGAACCCCTCCCAGGCCAGAGTTTTTGCCTCTGCTACAGCCCGGGCCACGGCACGCTTGGCCTCACGGTACCCGTCAGCCGCCTCAGGAGTCCCACAAGCCAACCAGAGCCGATAGGAATCCTTCTTTAGCTTCACAGCATCCCTTACTACCGGTTTCCACCACCGGGTTCGGGGATTGCTGCCGTGACAGGCACCGCAGACGTTACCGCCACAGCTACGGGCAGCAGCATCGACAATAGATGCGGAGAAAATGGTCCACTCGGACTCTATGTCTCCAACATTCCCCGGATTCTGGTAAAAGCTCTCCCGGAGGTGGGAGTTAAATACATCCCTGGCCAAGGGCTTTTATTACAGTTCTCAAAGAGAAAATGGAATCAACCAACTTAGGTCTCAGTGGGTCAAAACTTTATAAACAGCTGATGTCTGAAAACCACATCAAACCTCTAATCAGTGCATTTCTACTTATAACAAATAGCCTTTGGTTAAAGCCATGAAAGAAAGTGGGCTGTATGCACTATTTATAGTTTCTGCATCCATTAATCTGTTGGCATTCACACAAACAAGCCTCCACACAAGAAGGAACAGGTACATTGTGCAAGCGTGGGGTGCTCCATTACAGTCGAGAGTACTTTTTGACCCTAATGACAAGTCTGATTAGCAAGTGAAAACATCGCATGCAGAAAATCCCATCTTAGTTGACACAGTGTACTGAAAATACCTGCTGTGGTGTTCAGGCGACACATCACCTAAATCCTTCTAAAGCCGACTCTAATTAAATGTAATGATAACCCTGAGAGGAAGGTGTGCCAGTGAATGACGTCCTGAGTTGCTAGGAGCAGAAAGAAAAATATGAATCCTCTGAGATGCTGAAATCTCGGCTTTCTAATAATGATATGCAGGCAACTCCTACTGTTAGACATTTTTGTGAGAAATTATGAATGCACAGAACTAAACTAGAGGAAAAGGAAAATTACTCTATGGCTGTTAAACGTGACTGCAGTCGGAAGCTGTGTTAACTTTAATAAAATCAAATACCGAGACATTCTTCAGAACATTGATTTGGTAGATGTGAAATTTATTACCTGTAATTATTATGAGGAATAAGCTACGGATGCTTAAAATTCATCTCAAGTCTTAGTTAAACTTAATTCTTTTTTATTACTTAAATTGTGAGCCAGATCCCTGGTGATGCAGAAACTCAAAGCTGGCCTCACACATTTGAGTTACAGACCACTCCATCAAGACAATTTCAGGGAGACACGTTGCCCGCTGCTGCCAAGCCGGAGAAGGAAGCTGTAACCCTGAGGCAAACATTGTCTTGGCTACAGCGAGGGCAGGCTACAGAATGGATTCCTCTGGTAAAGACAAATGTACAGAGAAATAATGGTTATGTACAAGCTAAATATTCACCCCAAGCATGCTGGAGAAAGGGAAACCTCCCTCATTAGTCTAGCATATACACCACATTTTGAGCATATACTCAAAATTCATTGCATATCAAATATGGCCAACCTGCAAAATATGAAAAACAAGAGAACATGCAATTCAATTAAGGCAGAAATGGGTTTATCTTCATGAATTTAGAAAATGGCAACAAGAAAACAGCTACACCCCTAACACCCCCCCATATTTACAAGAGACCAATTAATCGTTTAAAAGAACTGGAGCTTTGGCAATCAACAGAGGGAGGGTTCACCAAAAGAATCGCAATCGTCTGTGTGAGGTAAATAAACTGTAATAATGAATTTATGATTTTCATGCATCTTCACCAAAGTCTGTCAATAAATATGGAGGCAAACGTGTATAAATATGTGCATATACAGTGTGAGAGCATGGATAAGACTGGAGCATATTGGAATAGTTTGTTACTTTTGCTTCATGTGATGCTGTTTTTTTTATGCTGCTTGGCTGTTTGGATAAAATAAAGTTAATAAAACCCTGGGGATTGTAAAAGGTGTTACACAACAAATAAGGACTACACTTTACAGGATATAAAGTGTAGTCCTTTCTCTATATAACTCTCTATATAACAGCATCTAAAATAAATCTGAGGAACAGATCATGACCCCCATGTAATTCAATTGGCTCATGGGCCATTTGTAGTCCTTAGGATGATTTTGTGTGGCTTGCGATCAGAATTCAAGAATGGTATAAACTTGGCCTGCCAGCACACATGGTTGATGCAGATGGACAGTATTTATTTTTGTGAAGTTCTTCCCCTGGGAAATGTTAGGTACAACACAAAGTTGTTCCTTTGTGTTATCTTGTTTACAATGTTTTTTGCTTTCATTTTATTTCCCCAAAATGAAAAAAAAGAGGGACCTATAAGACGTTTTTGAGGCTGAGAATAGACAAAAAGTTTTTCTTAGACCAAAAACATAGAAAACAGTTGACTCAAAAATTATATGCCTTTCTTTTAATAAGACAAGGGTGTAAGAAAATTTTTATGTCCCAGATTTATGATTTAATTTATATAAATATGTTATATATGAACATAAAACATATGTTATATGTTTAGTTAATTGTTGAGCTGGTACAAATGAAAAGAAAATACAACAGAATCATCAAGTACCTTCAATTTCAGGAATTTAGGCCACGTGGACACCACTAGCCAAACATTTATAAAACATTATGCTCTGACAGGAATGCACTGAACTACCATTCCTAATCCATTTGTATCTGAATACAGTTTTGCTGTAAAGTCAAATTATATTTTCCATACTTAATAAACATTCTATTTATCTATCACGATGAGTACAGTTACACCCCTTAAATTAAGTTGTTTTCATGATAAGATGCAAAAAATATATATACACAAAATATACAGAGTTACAACAGAACACTACGACTAATATAACAATAATAGGTAGATGTTAGGTGGTCTTCTTACAAGAAATCCAGACTTTCCTAAATAATCATGTATACTGATGACTTTATTTAATGTTGAAATAGATACCTAAAGCCTGCCTCATTCTTCATAACCATAACATACCATTTTACTTCTGTTACCAGATTTCATCAGCCAGTAAAACTGTAAGAATAGATCTGACTGCAGTTTAACAAGAGTCTGTTAAAGACATATATCGAACAGTGTGTTGGTGCTATTTCCTACCTGCGCACCACTTTTGTGAATTAATTGTAAAACTGCTTCCATTTAAAACTGGACCAGAATAAATCCACACATAAATTGTGACTGACTTTATGTTAAAGAATAACCAGAAATTGAAGTTAGTGTCGTGATTAGTCTTTGTAAGACTGACTCTTTTAGCTTTAACACTTCTGGCAAACTTAAACTTTCATTAGTCCTTTGCTGCAGTTTTTGACTGGCTTTTTCGATCCTCGCTGTGTAATTTGTCGAACATTACTGCCCTCGGTCCACTTCGTGGCCAATTATTGGCCCTTCAAAATACAAACGTCAGGAAGAAAAATATGCAGCTGGTGAGACAGAGCTGACAGGCTGGCCTGACAACACGAAGACTCATAAGTAGATTTTTCATTATACTTTGGCAGCGTTGCAAAAACATAAGGTTTAATTTACACTTAAAACTGCAGCTAATGCCTCACAAAAATACCAAAACAACCCTCTGGACACACATTTAATCATATTGTGACAAAAACGTTATATATTTTTGGGGGATTTAATGGAAAAGATGAACACAAACAAGTCAATGTTTGTGGAACCACCTCTTAGTGCAATTACAAGCAGCACGTCTTCTTGGGCATGTCTCCCCGAGCTTTGAACACCTAGAGACTGAATGTTTTCATTTGAAAAATAGTTCAAGCTCAGTTTGTATGGAAGAAGAGCATCAGATTCTCAATTGGATTTACATCTGGACTTTGACTGGGCCTTTCTAACCATTGACTATGCTTTGATGTAATCCATTCCCTAGCAGCTCTGGTTCGTGTTGTATGTTTGTATGCTCCATTTTCAAGTGTTTTACAGCCTTCAAGAGGTATTTACCTCCATTCAACTTTCCATCAACTCTAACCAGCTTCCATGTACCTGATGAGAAAAAGCTTCCTCACAACATCATCATGACACCTTGTTTCCCAATGAGGATGGTGTGTTCAGGCGAAGTTTTTGCTCCACACAAGACATTTTGCATGTTGTTTGAAATGTTTAATTCAGGTCTGATCTTATCAGAGCACCTTCTTCCACATGTTTGTTGTGCCCCCCAACTTAATGGTCCCTGACCATGGTTCTTAGGACCTACTGTCCTGTCCAGCAAACCTGAAAATTCAGCAAGCCACCATGTGCTACAGAAGCCTTTAAATCACCCATCCATATAAGCCGTGGCAGCACAGAAACACCTAAAACAGGCAGGGTGGTGGGCCCTTAGGACCAGAGTTAGGGGCCTCTGCCCAACATGACTTGTAGCAGGCTTCCTATCTTTTCTTTTCATAATGCTGTTCTTCTTGTCAATCTTCCTAAGTTCTCATTTCAACAGATTCTACAAGCTACCCAGTTTACTAAAGGTAATGGGTTGAACTGGATTTTATTTAGGGGGCATTAGGATAAATGCAGGGGAATATAAATACATAAATGACTTCATATTTTTATTTTGAAAAAACATTTGAAATCTATGTACCGTTTTTTTTGTATTACATTACTATGCACAATGCATAATTGTGTTTATCACATAAAACCCCAATCGTATGCATTAGAGTTTTGAAGTGAAAAGGTCAAAGGTCCTTTTCTCTTGTCACTAGCTGCAGAGGACCTGCTTTGCCAATAACTTAGCATAGCAATAAATCTTTTTCAGAAATAATGCATCTTTAAGTATTCTCGGTTGTCACTGCTGGGCATTTGAGGAAAACACCCATGCGAATGCGTATATGTGTGCATTTCTAGGAAGAACAAACCTTCAGCCATAACACTGTGAAGCTTTATCAACCTAAATGAGCCCCAGCTTCCCCCCTCTGATAGGAAAGAACAGGAAGGTTACCAGAGATAGAGTTTTTCCTGCTATAGAGATACACATTTACATGCACGAATAACTATATGGCGACAACAAAAACACTTACAGGTGACGCAAATGAAGCTAATGGTGTGGTTGCAAAGCCATCAACTTCTTGGAAACCTTGGGTGCTGCCCTTCATGGGGATCTTACTTTAACACATCCCACCATGGTGGGAGAGGCCAACGATAAGTGTATTTATAGATGCAAGTTCCACAACTATACGCAAGCATCTGCGTGCAATGCATCTGCGTGCTCGAAAGATCTACACCCAAATAACACCAGAGGAAAACCACATAATTACAATGATACTTTTCTTATGTTTTGGGTAATTTTCATCTGCTTTGCTGCAGAGAAATATGTGTGTACCTATGTGTGACGAAAAAAAATGATAGCAGTCAGCAGGGTTATGTATAAATACGTCTTAGCTTGCTCCCTCCTGTGCTGGAGACGCCATAACCGACACTTTCCCAGTCCCAAGGAAGGACGAACTAACACGTATCGCATATGTCTCATTATTTATGATGCTATGAGTGCTGCAAATATCTTACAGGGGAGCTCTAGAGCGTTTCTGTATGTATGCAGATAACGACAAGAGCAAGATTTCTTACAAGCTCTCCACGGTCTTACCCCTGAATCTACTGATAACATCATCCATCTAAGATGGGAGGCTGGGGGAGGATGGGAAAGTGGGGTAGCCGTGGTAAATACTCATAAGTACCTCTTTTTTTGTGAGTGGTTCTTTCAAGAAATACTTAAATAAGAGTCACATCTCCGGTTTTACTTCGCAGATAGAAACTGGGAAAACCTCAAAGGAGAAGCTTGCTCTTCCCAGCACCTCCCACACACATATGCACAGATAGGAGTGCACACATACACACATACTGTACATACTGTACATACTGTACAGACTCTCCTGGAATGTCTTTTATAGCTTGTACATTTGTATGTTTTCCTTCTAACCACAAACCATCAGGTTCAACAGGCAGTTAAAGATAAAAATGAGAGCTGTCCCTTTTTCTAATTCCTCTGTCTGTTATTCTCAAAAACTATGTGTCACCTCGCTGTCTGATTCAAGCCGTGTAACCATGGAGATGTTTCTCAGCCCTACTAACACAAGTCCAGTGGAAAGAAGCTTTGTGACTTAAACAATGTTTTTCCTGTAGTGCTAAGAGTTTTTGTGACTTTGAGGAGCAGTCTGATATAACACAGGTTAATCAGAAACATCATCTTCTAACACCCTACTATACATGCAAAAGATATAATTTATTTTTAGAATGTTTCAAAATGAAGCAGTTACTCCACAAAGGAAACCACGAGTTAAGCTTCTGTCTACAAGAGGAAGATCTTCCTCCCTTTCTTATTTCCGAATGAGAATCAGAATATCCTTTATTGTCATTGTTACAAGTACAAACAAAATTGAGAAAAAAAGCTATCTGGTCAGCAATAAATGTTTTAAGTAAAATAGACAAATGGAAGCAGTTGTTAAAAAGATCGAATATAAACAGACATACACACATTAACTCCTTTTTTATACAAGGATGTTGGTTGAAGGTGGGGGAGAAGTTTCCAGCTGAGCTTTTGACACAAAAGGAGTGATGATCCTTTGGTTACACCCTCTATCCTTCACACAGAAAATGAAATATACACTTCTCTCTATCTCTTTCTCCCTCCTCCCCCCCAGCCTTTCGTTTTGAGACTGCTGGGAAATAGCGGTCACAGAGGAGTCAGCTAATTCAAATCAAGAATAAACAAGAAAGATGAAAGAATGAATGTACAACCCTGAGCTGTATATGCCGTCCTCTATATTCCTCACAGCATCCATCTCAAATCTTCCTTTCTAAAATGTGTACTCTTTGCAATTCTTTCATAAAATCTGTCTTTAAGAGATTCCATTCTTTGACATAGGTTTCATGAAAATTTTTTTAGCAGTTAGTTACCACTTACTTACAAAAATATCACCACTTACAAAATGCAACAATCTTCTTGTCTCTAATGCGCAGTTCATACCTCATGCTCCACTCGACCACGAAACCTGTGTGATGTAAGTTCTGTCAACTGCAATGGCCAACTAGGGTCCACTAGGACTTACTGTGGACATTCGAATGGAACCCAGATTTTTGTGACGCTGTGCTTGGTGTGCGCACTTGACATTTGGCAATATACTTTCCAGTCACAGGTGCAGCAAACCGTAACATATAAGAAAGTGGACGAGTCCAGGTCATGACAAAAAAAAAGAAAGTGAGGTAACAAGTTTGTTTTTTAAGAAATACGGGAAGGAAATATCTGCTGTGTTCCCCAATTTTTCCCCAGAGATCTTCTTGACAAATCACTTTATTCTATCTTTTATATTTTTTTGCTTCTTCTTCTCCTCTAAGTTAACAATGAATAAACCGACGCATCACCACCCTCTGAGAGGCTGTTGTAAAAATTTTATCTGTGGGTGGATTCCGATTTTTTTATTGGAGAACAACTTGTTTAATTGGGTGCCGGCTTTTCCAAGAGGCTCGAGTTCAGGGACATGGAGAGGTATTTCGAGGCCTTACATTTATGGCTGCAAACAGTCAGAGCCTTACAAACACAAAGTACTAAAAACGTAACCATTGTCGAACAAGTTATTTCACTAAACATTTAAGTAGTGCCACTAAGATGGTAAAGGTAAACACATTAACGTTTGCATATTAGCCAGCTATCTACTGCGAGTAAAAGGCTGACGGTTGTTAACCTCTGCACAGAGTAAACTTCAAAGTGTCTCTCAGGTGATTTACCATTTTTAGCTTTTTCAATTCTGTATCAACACAAATATACTAGAACAATCATTAATCACAAACAGAAACAGGTGTCATAGACAAAAAAAATGTGTAGCCTTTCATTTTCATGGGACTGAATGAAACCGCCATTACCTGTCAGTTTTTATTTTGAGCTATTTTCATAAAAAGGAATATACCTTTTGGATACTTGTTTGACATATATTCTGCATAGAATGGCTTAGTTCCATCCAACCATCCATCCATCCATCCATCCATCCATCCATCCATCCATCCATCCATCATCTATAGGCACTTATGGACAAGTTTTCAGATCATTACCGGGCAACATAGAGACATATAGGACACACAACCAACCTTGCACACATTCATAGCTAGGTCATATCGAGAGAAGACCATTAGGCTAACCGCATGTATCTTGTACAGGAGTAGACCCATCGATCATGCAAGGGCTTAGAACAACTCCAAAACCCTTGAGACTTCTTGCTGTCTAACCACCGTTGAATACCAACTGTCCACCCCGTGTAGCACTTTATTTAGTTATTGACAATTTATTTTAACATGTTCTGCCATTCTTTTTGTTGCTTGTTACAAAAATGGTCCACCATGATCTCAAGCAGAGGTTTTAAATGTGACGAGCAATCTTACTAATGTCATGTATTTACCTTGTTAAATTGATATTCGCATCAGGACCATGTTTACATGAATATATTCATGAGCGAGGCTGATGCGGGAGGGAAGACGAGACAAGCAGCCGAGCCGCCCTGTGATTAAATAACTACATAAACCATCAAAGAACAGACAACTACACCAACAAACACAAAAGCAAAGGAAAAAACAAATGAGGAAAAACAAAGAAGATCCACTGTTTATGAAATCACTCTGTCTTGGTGTTGCTGTTTATTTCCCAAAGCTTTGAACTTTGCATCAGTTTATATCTCATTTAAATTATGTCTTATCATTTAGACATTTCTTTCTCCTGTGAAGGTGAAAGAAGGATGCTTAGCAAACATGGTGTCAGTGACATATTGACGCCTGTTGCCGTAACCATAGAAACTTGTGAATGAAATCTCTGGTTCTCATGTCTGGGAGGCAGCTGTCATCACATGCAGAGATTTATTTTTTATTTTGCCAGTGCAATCTTACTTTGCTTCCGAAAATAATTTTTACCCATTTTACTTGCAGAATTATACATATTTGAGCAATTTCAGCAATTATCTTAGCCGGGGCAACCTCTTCTGCTCAGAACGACACATGCGACTCTCTCCCTCGCAATGTGCACTGATGTTTATTTTAGTAATGACTCATGCTGGATCATACTCTGTGGTTGTCAGTAAGAAAAGAACAGCCAAAACACAATTGAAATGTGACAATGAAAAAAAAAAGTGGTATAAATGGCTCAATGTTGCTTCGTGGTCAAGGCAAGTATGGGGAGCTGATAAGCGAGCTGGAAGAATGGACAGTTTCACTGCTTTTATTGCACCGCAGAGGACAGCGATGCTCAGGGTGCATGGGTGACTGTTTCCAGGACATTAGATTGAGACATACCTTTGTGTGAGAGCTATATATATGTGTGTGTGTATACATCTGAGTGGGAGGCATTGTGTTGGAGTCTGGGGGATATTGATAGCCTGTCTGTCCTTGGAAGAGCGCGATAGTTATGCCCCTAAACTCTTCACGGGAGATTTGCTTTAATTAATCCAAAGGAGGACGTTCTTGCAATTCACACAAACCCAAAACACGAACGGATGACTGCGAGCTGTGACACTGCAGCGGTGAAGGGGGCAATGACAGTATCAAACAACGACAGTTATTTTTTTAAGTTTGGTGTCCTCAGAAAAAGTGTTAGTGCACCAAAGGAGATAAAAAAAACATTTATTTTAATATTGCCTGATGGAGTAATCCTTTAACTTAAATGGTTGATAAGCGGAAAAGTACCCAGCTGGAGATAGTAAATACAAGTTTTAACTTTCAATCAACCTCTTCTTAAAATTACTCACCAGCTTTTTGCGTGTTTCTACTGGTGTTTTGAGCTCTTATGTGATGAAACATTTCTATTTATTATGGTCTTGATTATCCTTCAAACTGTCAAAGCAGGTATAAAACGTCCACCTGACAGGTGCGAACTGATGCATGGTCTGTATAGCCAATAATGAATCAAAGAATCTCTTTTGGCATTACAGCCATCGAACATAACTGCTGAGCAGCTTTTTTCATGATTTCACTGGTGTTTTGACCATCTGTCTTTGTTTATGAACTACGAATATTTAAAGTGCCTGTGACATCAAATTTTCATAATAAATCCAATTACATTTATGGAAAGGAAACATTGATACAATATTTTAAAAAGTAAATTCATGCCACTGAAATGAACGTTTGTTGAGATATCTGGACAGACTACTCCTTTGTGATTTTGTTGCGCTCTTTTATGACATCAGAGGGGAACCCCTGCAGTTAAACTGACTGCTGCTACAATGGCCAGCAACACAGACAGCAGCAAAGAATATATTTCTTTAGATATATTTCAGTCACTATCACAGAGAGACGCAGCAGAGTCAGAAGAACGAAGTCAGTTTTCATCAGATGGCAGAGCACAAGTGCTGCGGCCTGCGGACGTCGACCAGAGTCTATTTTTGCCGGCTGCCTGAGCACAGCCAGAGTCAATATGCATGAATCATACCGCACCAACAGGAAACAGAACCAGCACAACATCCAGATTTTCAACATAATTTACTAAAGACAGACTAGATCTTGCTGTATTAATAAATACACACATATATTTAGAAATACACGTTTATGTATTAGCAGTTGTTAACATTGGATCAGTTACTGGGTTCACTTAACTAAGGTATTATAAATCGAGCAAATAAACATTAAATACACCAAATTAAGCAACAAGTGAACTCAGGGAACAAAACATATGAAAATATCTGGATGCATAATTTTAATATCATGTCAATTACTGCACAATCCCTAAATATATAGATGTTTTCTTTCAATTTCTGCATTTGTGGGAAAAGCGTGTCACAGGAACTTTAAGGCTGGATGGCCTGGGTTCCTCAGAAACTGCCCTGGTCCCATTCAAACCGTAACCTTAAAGACACCTCAGTTCTTTTCGGTAATT
Source organism: Crenichthys baileyi (assembly GCA_036173005.1). Taxonomy (NCBI): domain Eukaryota; kingdom Metazoa; phylum Chordata; class Actinopteri; order Cyprinodontiformes; family Goodeidae; genus Crenichthys; species Crenichthys baileyi. The sequence goes on from JAHHUM010000311.1 coordinate 337,984, forward strand.
AGATCATGTGATGCAGTTTTATAAATTTTTTTAACAAATGTTTTAAAATAGTAATACTGTGAAACTTGGATATCATATCCTGGTCCATTCTAATGCATAATGCTCATTAAACAACATGCTTAATGGGCAAACATGTTGGAAGACCTTCTTCCATTTTAATTACATTAAGTCCAGATGATCAGCCTACAACTCTGCAGTGCTAAGAACACTGACAACCTTTAGACCTTCCACAACTTTGTTAATTTGGCTAACAGAGAAATTCCTAAAATACATATTTTCATTATAAAGTTTCAGAATGGTTACTGCTGTCTTGAGCAGAGGCGTGTGTGCGTCAATTGTAGAGAGCCAAGCTTAATAAAGGACAGATGGTTAATCCCATGAATGACAGGAGATCTTACTTGTGCTGATATAACCAGCCAAAGTTTGATTTAAGACCCTTCATTAACTAAGAAAAAAAGAATTGCTTCTAGTCCTCATTGTCTTCCCACCAATAAAAATACAAACACTTAAAGGTGTTCATTATCAGTGGGGGAGTGGCAACAGCTGCATGAGCGGCAGACTCCTTGTAGTAAAAGTCCAATTTCCCAGTAGCAGTTTTAACTACCAGCTCATCTGTCTCCTGATACTAAATATAAACATGCCAGTGTGCTCTGGATGCTTCAGAACAACAGGCGTCCAGGATTTAGCATCATTAATAAATCTCTTTCTCTGCACGTGACAGGAGCGTCTCTGCTTTGAAACTCTTGTCTTATAAGGACTCGTTCTGCTTTATGTGTCCATGTCTCGCTAGCACATTAGCGTAATGTGAGTCACTGTGACCATGCGGTTTATTGTCAAGTGAAATCAGGTAATCAGCGCGGCAGCGTAAGAGTAGGTACCGGATTATCAAGTCTCTCTGTGTGTAAGATGATAAGCCCCTGCAACATTTCCGAAAACACAGAGTGGGTTTCCATACAGGTGGAAGGAAACAGCTAAAATAAGCCAGGTGTGTATCAGATTATTTATTACCTCTCATGTTAGGGAAAGAGTGACGAACTGCTCTATATAGACTTCAAATCCTATTTTAGTTATCCACATTCATCCTCACAATGAATGGTATGAATACTCATGAACGTGCAACGTCCAAAACGGCAGGTACACACAGGCGAAGGACATATGCCCTGACATATGGACGGTGCATTCTCAGCATTTCAGCTATTTGTTTTTGCAATCCACGAGTTCAGCGCACTGCTCCACACTTAATACAGCCCTGTGTGTGGGATGATGGCGGGAGATGAGAGAATTAGGGGGCTGAAAACACAGGAGCAGACCCAGCAGGAGACCAAATAACACAGCCAACATTTCATGATGATAACATTGTTTACAGCCTCTGGAGCTGATTTGCCTGCAGATGTGCAAATCTGAACGCACATGAAATGTACTCATGTGGAGACAAGAAGTAATTAAGTCATGGGGGAGAGATTTGTAAGCAAACGTGATGATGAAGCTCTCATAAATGCACAAGGCATCAAATCCTAGCAAATTGGCCTTTTAGCCCCCCACTGCATAAAAGCAAAGGCATTATTAGAATTTATAGGGTGCGTCTTACTTATTTACATAAATAATAAACCAGCTGATCTGCAACGAAAGTCTGAAAAGCTATAAAATTCTTTGAAAACGTGATGTGAACCTACTTGCTATTTTTATAGAATGACAAAAAATATGTTGATTGTAGAATTTGTTAATTAGTGGATGTGAACAGACAAGAGTTATAACTACCAATCTAATTCTTTTTACCACTTTAATAACTACTTGAGTAAAAGCGTGACTGTGTTGGCTGCTGTGTCTTCCCGTGTCAGTCTGATGTGTGGGCTCAGACCTCACTACTGCAACAATAGACCTAAAGAAATGCACATTTTAAAGAAAAGTGCCTATTTGAAGTAGGAAAACTGGTGTTTCTGTAAGGTTGTTTTGTGCAGAATTAACAGGAACTGCAAGGAAAAGTAATAAGCTGAAAAATCAATGACTTATATTAAAACAGAGAGGATGGGATCAGTTTAGGAGGCTGAATCTTCAATATTTTAACCATGAAGAGAAATTTGTTATCACAATTTAAAGCATTTGTTAGACAAGATTTTGTCTATTTAAAAATATATATTTTACTACAATTCACTATTTCCCTTTATTATTATTATTATTATTATCGTTGTAGTGGGTATTATTATGTTTTATTTATTTATTTAATTATTTTCTTTTAAATCAGGGAAACATATCTTCTTAAGTGCTGCCAAAACTGTTCTCATTGAACATCAGCATTCAGAACAAGTCTGTAACACTACTTTGTGTTGATTACAACCAATTTCCCTGTGTAAAGAGACTTGCTGATGTCTTTTATGGCGAAAGGTGGGTGATATCTTTAATCTGCAATCTATCAATGCAGTGCCAGTAAGTACCCATTAATCAGTGTAATTAAAACTGTAAGGTAAGGTAATAAAAAAGCAAACATGGTCACCTTGGCGGGCCCTGTTACATTTTTAAATGCCTAATATTCCTATTGTGCCACAAGCAGAAAACACAATAAAACTGGCTTATGTGGAACCCTGGGTGAATTATAGATTGATAAAGAAGAACCTGGGGGCACAGTTTATGGCTGTATAAAATCATTGGTTTCAAATCAAAAGGACTATTTTAACACAGGCCATCTCTAACACCCATTGTCTCTAATGTAAAATCCAGAGGTTAATATGTAAATCTAAGTGGAAAAGCATGTTGATTTTGCTCCTAGTACATTTATTCTGTGCTTCTCTAGTATAACTTCCATAACAAACTTGCAATATAAACTTATCTAATTCATTAATTTTTAATGAGCAAAACTAGAACACTCTGAAACCAGGGTTAGTCATTGTTTTTTTAAGACAGAAATCTTTTAAAAAATGCTAGAATGTATAATTTATTACCACGGCTTCAGTTTTTGCCAAGCATGTAAAAAAGTTTTCAAGATGGCTGTAACAGGCCTGCTTTCTGAGCTTCTACTTCCCACTTATTGTCCTCAGCTGAAAGGAAAAACAGTTGTAGAACACAGCATCAGCCACTTTAGCTGTAAAAAGGCAAGGTCAAAATAATTGGCTGTTCTCTTAAGGTGTCACTGATTTTTTTTTTGCGCTATGTTGCCTGGGATGTGTCACAGCAGGTCAACAGTTTATTACAGCTACAACGGAAACAGCAGGGGAGCCCCTTGCTCTTCATAACTCAAACAGGGATGGAGCAACATAAGTCTTTTCCGTCACACCCTGCTAGTCATGCACTTCAAGCTAACACCTTGCAAATTGATTCTTCGCTGAGCAAACAAACATAACCACTCTGAACTACACTCAGGCTAACACGACGGATATGGTGAAGGTATTACTTAGGAGAGGCTCTAAGCAGCACACAAAAGACTTAAACATGGGTGATAAAATGGCAGCAACCTTCTGCATTCTAAAAGTTTGTTGCGGAAGAAGTCTACATGTATAATAAAAATAGCTGAAGTCAAAGAAGTAAATGTCTCGCAAAACTTTTCATAAACATGTTATTTTTTACTTTTGTCATTTCAAAGCCACAAACAGCAATATATTTTAATGGTATTTTATGTAATAGACTGCATAAAGTCATGTATAATTATAAATGATACGCAATTTTTATAATTTCTTACAAATTTAAAAGTAGTTTTCCCTTGTCTTTAGCATCTTGTATTCTAAAGAAAAGGTGCTCTAGTCAGATGAGACCGAAATTGAACTTTTGCACCTAGGTGTAAAATGCTATGGCAGGCAGAAAGTTGACACTACGCATCACTGTGAACACACCATCCCTACTGTGAAACATGGTAGGGGACGCATCATGCTGTGGGGATGCAATCCTTCAACAGTGACAAGGAAGGTGGTCAGAGTTGATGGGAAAATAGGATGGAGCTATATACAGGGCAAACCTGGAACAAGAAGACCTGCTAGAGGTGAAGGTTCACCAACCCTCAATAAAGGACAGCAACCCTAAATAAACCAAGACCGACACTAGAATGGTTTACATCACAGCATATCTATGTACAGAAAATGGCCCAATGAAAGCCCAGACTCAACACAATTAAGAATCTGAGGCTAGACTTCAATTATGCTTTTAATAAATGCTGTTCATTTAATCTGACTGAGCTTGTAGTATTTTGCAAGGAAGAATGAGCAAAAAGGTCTGTCTTCAGTGTGTGCAAAGATGACAGAGATTTACCCCAAAACACCTGCAGTTGTAAGGTTATTGGCTCGGGGGCAAACTTTTTAAACTTTTATTTGTAAAAATCAGTGATGGGAATAACGGCGTTAAAATAAATGGTGTTACTAACGGCGTTACTTTTTTCAGTAACGAGTTATCAAATGAATTACTTTTCCGATCGTTACAACGCCGTTACATTACCGACAATTAAATGGGGGGCGTTATAAACTAAAGCTACTCATTAAAGCTCTTGTCATCTGTTGTGGCTCACAGTCACAGGAGCTAAGCTTTTTTCCTTTGGTGAAGGGAGGAGTGAGGGGGCGAGACAATCGCATAAGTGATGATGATTGGCTAAGGTAGAGTAAGCTTTTATGGTAAGCCAATCAGAGGCAGTGTTCAGTTTACACACAAACCACAAATGCAAACGTAATTCCACTTTATGCAACTGGCTTGTGAAACCTTAGAAATTTTTTTAAATTCGTAGACATATTTAAACTTAAAAAAAGTAACGCAATAGTTAATTTCCCTGTTAACTAGTTACTAGTACTGAGTTACTACTAACTAGTAACTCAGTTACTAACTCAGTTACCTTTTGGGAGAAGTAACAAGTAACTAGTACTTTTTTTTAAGTAACATGCCCAAGACTGGTAAAAACATTTACCAGCAACAAGTTATCAATTGACTTTCACTTTAGAATTATGTACTACTTTGTGCTGTTCTATCACATAAAACCTCAATGATGTACTTTAAAGTTGTAATGTGTGAAAAAGTGGAAAGCTTCAAGGCATATGAATACGTTTGAAAGGTGCTGTTAATGTGTTGTAAAAAGCCTAATTACCGTCCACATGACAAGAGTAGTGTCTGCATGTGTGCTATTGTGTTGGCATATGAACATAAAGGCTGTGAGAAGCTGCAGTAAATCATGCACCTCTTTAGAAACCACAGCTAATGTAAAACATTAGGAGGCTATTATGTCCCGTGTTGGCCTCTTCTAATTGTTTCTTGTCAAGCTGCAATATTTATTGCCATTAAAACAGACCACTAAGGCAAAAACATGCTGTTAGAAAATCCCACAAGGGCCATCAAAATATAGATTTTTTTTCATAAGGGACACATTTTCTCAGAATGGAGTGATATATTTTGAAAATCAGTTTGAAATTTTCAGAAAAATTGGCAGGAAATAATTTTTTTGCGGAAATGCTGCGTAAAGTGCATTTGATTATGATAATTTATTTCAAGGAAGGGTATAAATGTTTAGCTGGTTAGATGACTCAGAGCTCTTTTCCTTTCATACATCAGTAAGACACGAAGGTTTCCAATTTTCCATCTCAGTCTAGAAGAAAATCTGCCTAAAAAGCAATATTACGAAATAATTCAATTGCAAGATAAAAAGATTATGTTCATGTAGGCTCCCTGCTGGTCATGTCTGTGTCTGGGTGCCTTGGGTTTAAAAGCTTTCCTGTGCATCTGAACAGTGATGTCACAGCTGCCATCAGTGGTTCCAGCTTGACAAACAGGAACAGAAGATCCCACCACAGCCAGCATTGGTGGCTAAATTAGGCCTGGGACAGCGATCAACTCTCTGATGTCACCGGTGGTCTAGAACAGTTGCCACATGAACAACAGTGGCTTTAACCTTGGCACCCTGACTGTACTGCGTTCCATAACGACATTCCCCTTGGAACGATCCCCTTGTTTTCTCTGTCTCCTTTTGCTTTATGAGAAAGCTATACTGGACCTTTGTTCTTTCCTCATGTCAGTCTCATATTCAACCCCATGTAACTGATGAGGCTAATTACAGAAATACAAACAAGTCTTGATCTTTAAAATAAGAAAAGGAGAATGTGATGCATGGACATGACGACAGGGAGGACATGGAGAAAACCAGACTGGTATCTCTAGAACATCCCTTGGGATTTCACATCCATCCATGACCTTGCTTTGAAAATTTATGGCGTGGCTTGGATTAATAAGGAAATTTAATCTGCATAACAATTTTAAATGTGGATGAGATGGTGGATAGATGGTCTGAAATTAGATTGAGCCGCACAGAAGATATCAACATGAGGCTCTTATATCACACTGGATAACATCCATCAAAATGGGATTAAATAGAGGCAAATTTTTAAAAGAAAAGCCTGAATTAGAGGTTGGCTTTGTGCACATAAAATAAAACTGTCTTTTCCTTTTGTTTCATCCCTTCAGTATGTTAGACAGCTATGGCTTTTCCAGAAGCTGAACCAGATTTTAAGATATCAGACAAGAAAGTGCCGTACGAATGGTCACCTTCAGCAAAAATACAAAATAAATAAAATGCACATTATTTTAAAACAACTACCAGTGCAGCTAAATAATTTCACAAACTGTTATAATATGATAATATAGACTATAACAGTAAAACTTATAATTTTATTTCTCGTTATTTTGATATAATACAGACACACACTCATGAAAAGTGAGAGGACACAGTCGAGTATGTTGACAGGCAGTTGGAGTCAGCTCATTCATGTAGCTACTTATGAGATTGATTTTTAAATCAGTGTCAGCTATAGATACTTCAAATATCAAGGTTGAAATCCAGATCTAATTTCTAATATAGATATAAAGGTAAAGACAGTGTCAGTTAGACCAAAAGCAGGCCATTTTAAAGGATATTGCGGTTTTGTTAAGAAATAAAACAGACAAAATAGAAACCTGCACAGAACAAAATAAACATCAGCTAAAATCTGTATAGTTTAAAAGTCAACTTGCTTAATTTGCAGAATATCACTTTATGCCATTATTCTCTTTTTGAAACAGTCAAATCAGTGCAAAAAATCAGATTGCTCATTACATCATTAATACAAAAAATGTATTAAAAGAAAATGTAAAAGTAAATTTCACTTCGTCATAGTAAAACATTTTGAGGCTCAAGAAAATACCATACTGTAGTTCCACTTACTAAAAACCAAAATTTTAATGTAATTTCTAAATTCAACCTTAACACAAAGAAAAGACAACTATTCTGTCTTAGTTTTTCATGGTGGCTTACAGCTTTGTAAAACATAAAATAAATTTGACAAATTTGATCAAAAAAGAAACAAAAAAACTATAACAAAGTGGACCAAACTTTTTTCCCCTGAGGTAAACTGTGACTTAGTGAAAGCAATCAAAGGGTTAGACATTAAGTCAATTACAGACATCATTATATTTCCTGCCTCTGTCGAGATCCGTCCCTGTTAGGTTTTTGTGTTTTTTTACTTTCTCTGCTAAGCCACGTGCTTTTCTGTTCATTCATGTTTATTAGATTTCTTCTGTTTAGTATTTGTTACTTGTTTTTGCTTAGCTGCAACCTCCCTAGGTCTACGTCTCAATGTTTTGCGTGTCACCCTGCCTATGTCTGTGAGTTTTGTCAACTATTATTAAAATCTTGTCGACGTCCTCCTGCCTGCATTTTGGTGCTGCTCAATAACAAACGATGACAGCCTCTATAAAAAAGCTACTGTCAAATCTTGGCCTTGCTCAAATTTGCATATTAAAGCATACAGCTAACCTTTGCTCTGGGTTATAGTTGCCCAGTTGCTTTGTAAAAATATATTCTACAAGGCAGGTAGATAAGATAGAGAAACATTTTGTGGGATTTCTTTAGTTTTTCAAACACAAGCTTGTAGCTTAGTTAGCACGATTGATCAAAACACAGAAATGACCTTCTAGCATACCTACCATATTGACCTTATTGCTGATGGTGCTGAGGTAGGTTCCAGTGTGTTTGCTTCTGGTATGATAGCGGAAGCTGCGGTAAAATGTGTTTTCTTGATAGCTAATCCTACAGGGGTTGGACAATGAAACTGAAACACCTGATTTTAGACCACAATAATTTATTAGTATGGTGTAGGGCCTCCTTTTGCGGCCAATACAGCGTCAATTCGTCTTGGGAATGACATATACAAGTCCTGCACAGTGGTCAGAGGGATTTTAAGCCATTCTTGCAGGATAGTGGCCACGTCACCACGTGATACTAGTGGAGGAAAACATTTCCTGACCCGCTCCTCCAAAACACCCCAAAGTGGCTCAATAATATTTAGATCTGGTGACTGTGCAGGCCATGGGAGATGTTCAACTTCACTTTCATGTTCATCAAACCAATCTTTCACCAGTCTTGCTGTGTGTATTGGTGCATTGCCATCCTGGTACACGGCACCGCCTTCAGGATACAATGTTTGAACCATTGGATGCACATGGTCCTCAAGAATGGTTCGGTAGTCCTTGGCAGTGACGCGCCCATCTAACACAAGTATTGGGCCAAGGGAATGCCATGATATGGCAGCACAAACCATCACTGATCCACCCCCATGCTTCACTCTGGGCATGCAACAGTCTGGGTGGTACGCTTCTTTGGGGCTTCTCCACACCGTAACTCTCCCGGATGTGGGGAAAACAGTAAAGGTGGACTCATCAGAGAACAATACATGTTTCACATTGTCCACAGCCCAAGATTTGCGCTCCTTGCACCATTGAAACCGTCGTTTGGCATTGGCACGAGTGACCAAAGGTTTGGCTATAGCAGCCCTGCCGTGTATATTGACCCTGTGGAGCTCCCGACGGACAGTTCTGGTGGAAACAGGAGAGTTGAGGTGCACATTTAATTCTGCCGTGATTTGGGCAGCCGTGGTTTTATGTTTTTTGGATACAATCCGGGTTAGCACCCGAACATCCCTTTCAGACAGCTTCCTCTTGCGTCCACAGTTAATCCTGTTGGATGTGGTTCGTCCTTCTTGGTGGTATGCTGACATTACCCTGGATACCGTGGCTCTTGATACATCACAAAGACTTGCTGTCTTGGTCACAGATGCGCCAGCAAGACGTGCACCAACAATTTGTCCTCTTTTGAACTCTGGTATGTCACCCATAATGTTGTGTGCATTTTAATATTTTTAGCAAAACTGTGCTCTTACCCTGCTAATTGAACCTTCACACTCTGCTCTTACTGGTGCAATGTGCAATTAATGAAGACTGGCTACCAGGCTGGTCCAATTTAGCCATGAAACCTCCCACACTACAATGACAGGTGTTTCATTTTCATTGTCCAACCCCTGTATGTACTGAGTTGTATTTTTTAAGTGACCGGTTTGCAGTGTTGCAATGTTAGATTCATGTTAGAAAGTACAGTTTTATAATTATTTCTCTTTCTGAAGAATTTAATCTTAGTTGGATCTGGCAAAAAAGGTCAGTTATAGTCAAAAACATGCACAACACCCTTTGCTGGAAGGACTTAAAAAGGTGACATAGGGTTTATTTTTAAATAATTGTAGTTGTTTTGTTGTCCTTTTATGACCTTAAGAATAAAATGAAGATGTTTCAAAGGCCACTTCTAGGATAAAACATTAGGTAAATATATAATTTGTATTATAAAGTGAATCACAGGCAGGTGTGGCTTTCAGGTAAAATGTGGATTAACAGTACCAAGCAGTGCGCAATTGGTTTGTATTTCGGTCTTCTGTTGGTTAAATGCTTAGGCCTACATCCTTCTGTTTTAAGGCTTTGTTGGAATAAAAATAACCTTCAAGTCAACGCTCAGTAAAGAAACAAACCAAACAAAAGCAGCTACATCAGAAAGCACACAATGAGAACCATTCAACCCCACACACAATGATTTACACTGCTGACTGTCAACACCAGCTGGCGTCATCTGAAACAGATTTGATCCAACGTGGTATGATCAGATGCAATGGCCAAAGCAGAAGGATGATGAGCTTATCACAGCTACGCTTTCAGTTTCACGTAATGCGTGCCCCTGACGCTGCCACTCCTCTCCCCCGCCTGAGTGCGCATCCAACCTGTCCTCTGCGTGCAAACTATTTCAGACCAATTCTGAAGCAAAGACATCAACACAGGATGACACACCTTTTGTTTTCTCTGCTGTCTCTGCTGAGGGCCACTACAAAAGTTGCCGAAGCCATCTTTGGGAGAACTCTTAGCAATCATGCCAACTGAAGTGCAACGCACTCAAGATGAAGAGCGCAAACAAGGCAGATACTGATGATAGCCAGCTTGACAAACAAGCTGTTTTTTCCCCCCTCCTGTGTGAGTGTGATGATGTGTGGGGCCGCAGTGGGAAATGAACCAATGGCAGAGAACACAGAACATGTGGATGCCTTTGGGCTTATGGGAGTTGTTGCATTTCAGGCACTTAAATGTCTATATACAATACTGCATGTGATAGCAAACCCAAAACATGCCCATACCCAGCATTTTTAATTACTTAAATTAAGTAATTAAAATTTCCTTTAATGGAAATTTCTGTCTTTTGACCCAGAAAAAAAGGCTGACTCTCGGAGACCAATGAACAATTAAAATGTGTTGTAAACTGGCTTTTAAAAAAAAATCTCCCTTAATCATTATGTTTTCCCAAGTCTGCCATTACTTCGATTCTAGTGGATGGACAGACATAATGCTGATCACCCATCACAGAAAGATTACATATAGATTTCCCTTTATCTTTATGTAAAGCTGCTTGTGCACTTTGAGCAGGTCTGGTTATATATGCGGAAGTAAATGTTCAAAGACTTTTATTGATCCCAAAGGAAAAAGATGTTTGGACCACTGGCTGTTGCTTGAAATGAGATAAAAATCTATTTATATGGTGAACGATTACAAGTGACACAATTATGAATTACTCAGAACGAGTAAATAATTTGGGATATTCGAGTGCGTCTGCGAAATGGATAAAATAAGACCACTAATAAAAGAAAGATAAAAGATAAAAGACAGTGGGGAAATAAAAGAGGAGAGTAGTGAATGAAGGAAGGAACAGAGGGAAAGAAGACACATGGATGTCTGTCTGAGGAAATGAGTCAAAATATCCTGTGTTGCTGCCCTCCCTTCTTTCACTTCTACTCAAAACAACACACATGTACGCACTCAAGCTGTGAAAACAAGACCCAACTGTCTTCTTTGTCATCTCAGATTCATTTTTTAATTTCCATAAAATCTACTAAAACGACTAAAAAAATGCCACCACGATCTGTAGCGGGTGTGAAAGATTGCACATGCATGACTGTGTGTGCTAAATTCGGTTAGGAGGAGTCAGGAGTTGCACAATGCCACAAAATGCTGTGGATGGGAGTTTGCGTGGGAGGACCACGGAATCTCCCCAATAGTCTGCGCTGCATCCGCGCCATATTTGGTCATTCTGAGTATCACTGTCAGTCAAGCCAAACATCAAGTACAAGTGTGTACACCCAGACGACCTTGGGTAAGAAGCCTCTTAAAATATTTCTAATATTTGTCTTATTTTGCAAGAACAGTGTCTTATGTATTTACAGTGTATTTCCCTAGAATGTTTTCACATTTTGTCATGTTATAATCTCAAACTCCAATGTATTTTACTAGGTTTTTATTTAAACCAACACACAGTCATGAATAACTGTGAAGTGGTAGGACGATGAGGCTTGGTTATATTTTCAACAACTACCATTGTTTTTTGCGTATGATTACATAAAAACAAACAATATAATCAAACTGTGAAATTCAAATACACAACAGAGCAGAGACACAACACTAATAACGACAAACAAAATGACTTAAACAAAATGCAATACCATAAGTAGATTTTAAAATAGTGGCAATCATTCATGGCGTCTTGGCTGGTCCTTTAGACTGCTTCAGGTTGGATCTAAAGTCAGTGTTCATTTTTAATTCTGCAGATGAGGAGTTTCCGTTCCTGACCCCATACAGAGAAAAGACCCGGAGACGTTTACAACTTTATAATTCCCACTGGATGCTCTAAGAGTTACTGAACCAGTAGTTCTAAGATGAGCCATAAGGTAAATAGGCATACAGGTTTGCGGTTTCATAATTTACAGCAATTTTTAGTGTTCAAGTTTGACTTGGGTATTCTAAGACCACTTTTATTTGATCTAAACCTTTCAATTGTAGTTTTGGCTGCGTTTAGGGTTTTTGTCCTGCTTGAAGGTGAACCTCCACCCCAGTCTCAAGTCTTTTGCAGCCTCTAACATTTTTTTTTCAAGAATTACCCTGTGTTTAGCTCTATCCTTCTTTCTATCAAACCCTGCTTCCCTGTCACCACAGAAGAAAACCTTTCACAGGGGTGATGGTGTGTTCAGTGTCAGAACAGTTTTTTGCAAGCAGGCCAAAAAAGTGTAAGGTTGGTCTCATCCAACCTTACACTCAGCACATTATTCCACGTTTGCTGTATCCACTAGACAGCTTGTAACAAAATGCGAATGACTCTTCCTTTGGCTTTCTTTCAAAAATGGCTTTCTTTTTGCCAAAGTGCTGATTTGTTGAGTTTAAGAGTAATAGTGGAGAGATTCCCCCACCTGAGTAGCTCCCTGAGAGTTACCATGGGCCTCTTGGCCACCTCTCTGATTTACACTCTATTTGCCCAGCCTGTCAGTTTTTACTTTGTGGCTGATGAATTGAACAGTGCTCCCTGAGGTATTCATATTGCCACGATTTTATCTCTGTTGTGTTCCTTGGTTGTCCTGATGCTGTTTGTTCACTAATATTCTCTAAGAAACTTCTGAGGCCTACACAGAACAGCTGGATTTATATTAAGTCACACATAGCAGCAACAGTGTAAAGGGATGCTAAATAAAATACAAATACATACCACCATGAATGTATTATTTCCCATTTTCCATCTTTTGTGTTGGTCTGTCACATAAAATTCCAATGCGTTAAACAAATGGACATTTGTGATTGAAACATGACAACAGGTTCAAGAGTTGTGATACTGTTGCAAGGCACTGTGCGCCATCAGCACTATCCAGCTGGGCCTGATGCAGCTGCTCACAGAAAAGCATAATAAACTTACTTTGAAACATTTTCCGGGGATTGCCTGAACACCCTCCAGCTCAGTGCTGGGTGTGTCTATAAGGTTTCCAACCCATTTGGCACCTAAAATACAACAAACTCAGCTCAAACAAACCCTAACAATCTTTGTGTGACATTCAGCCACCTTCCGCTGTAAATATGAAACCAGTCCAAGCATGCTGGCCCCCTTTGAAAAAAATATACTTTCCTCTCTGATACTAAAATGCTACAGCCATCTCATCGCCTGGCTTATGATCCCTGACAAGAAACAAGCTTGCTATCTACTTTATTATCAACACTCCATATACACTTATCTCCAGGTCCCTCACTATTTTCTATCCTTAGAGGCTCAGCTCAGAGTAGGAGCACGAGTTAGCGTCTGTATTTGTGTGAATCTGCATGTGTACTGTGGCTCCTCAAGCCTGCTGCTCCCTCCACTGATCTGCAGCAGCGTTGGTGGTGCCACCCACACAACTTCCTCATCATCAGTTGCATCCTGACTTTTCCAAAGTAGTAAAGTCCTGTAAGTGATCCCATTACCCATGCCACCATTTTGCCACCATGAGCTTTCACAGTGGATGTTTGGAGGGTTGAGAGTAACTTGACATCAGGGGAGCTGTTCCATTTTTAGATGCTTGCACAGTCACAGACCATTCCTGCCTCTCAGAATGTATCATTGCACATGGGAATACACCTATACACACTGGGACTGAAGTCTATAACAGGAAATGCAGACTGTTCTCAGACAGCAGCAATGAGTAGCATCCAGAGATGATGTGTTGCTGTTGCTGTGGGTTACATGAGTCTGCTAGAAGGGAAACAGGAAAATAAAAAAAACACATTAAAGCAGAGAGGAACCCAACCTGACAGAGACATATTGCCTTTTTAGTGACGCATGAAGCACCAAAGCTTAGGAACCCTCCTCTCTCCTCAACCCTAAGTAAACACAAAAAGAACTCCCTCCCGATAATATTGCCTCTGCTCCATCTCAACATCCAGCCCTCCTTCTCTTTTGTTCGAAGAGACCACCTTCAATCCAACACCAAGACGAGAATCCTTTGTAGTCCGCCCTCTTCCGCCACACCTTACGCTATTTGTGCATACAAAAAGCCTTGCTGATGGGAAGATTGCAGCCTTTCATTTGTCTAGCCCACTGCACAGCTCCACAGCAAAGCTGTAATTAGTGTCAAAAACAAATTTGTTAGTGCTAATAAGGATCCAAGCTGTGTTGCTAGCAAGCACAACATGGCAACATGCAGAGCAGAGGGACCAGATGTGGCCACTGCTGCTCGACAGAAAGATAAGATGCACAAGTTCTAAGGATGTACACCGTAGCTTTGAGCCATTCTTCCTATGAGACTAAAAGAGAGGCAATGTTAGTCGGCAAACCTGATGGTTGGCCAATCGTCTTGAGTTTAGATGCCAAACTGGAAAATCTTCAAAACCTTCCCACTGATGAGCTCATTTTGGTTGAAAATATCTCTAAATACTATCTTGATTTGGCCTAAAACAAAAAGCTGAGTGGACCTTCTAGCTTTTATCTTCCAAAAGATGTCTATAAGTAACTGAAATTGGCATGAATCATTAAAGAGTTCTTGAAAAGGGTACTGTGATTTATGGTCTGTCAGCTCGGACTGATGTCAGTTATATCTTTCTAGGAATCTGGCTGAATTTATTAGTTCTCCAAAACTCTGACAACCCAGGGTTCAGACCAGGAAGCAGGGTCGTAGTTTAACACTCCTCTCTCCTCGTACTGCTACCCCCCCTTACCCTATTAAGACAGTGTCTTGCCAACGGCCAAAATTGAAAAATTTAAAAAAAATCTAAAATGAAAAAACAGGAAAATCTATTAAAAATAAACCCAACTCAGACTAAGAAGAAAAAAAAAACCAATTAAATGTGGCTTACTGAACATAAAAATCTCTCTCTTCAAAGGCTTTGCTAGTTAATGACCTGATTTGTGACAATCAGACTGATTTATTTTTGTCTCAAAAGAAACCTGGGGTGCAGCAAGAGGTTATGCTACTAAAAAATGAGCCAACTCCTACTAATTATTTAAATTTTTCACATTCCTCAAAATACTGGGGGAGGAGGAGGAGTAGCAACCCTGTTTCAGTCCGATTTATTGACTAGTCCCAGACCAATCAATAGCTACAACTCTTTTTGAATATTTTAATCCTCAGTTTTCCTCATCCAAAATTGCAAAAGCACTAAAAACCACTTCTTTTTTGTTGTTTTGTACCTCCACCAGGCCCTTACTCTCAATTTTTTAGATCTTTTTTCAGACCTTTTATGTGATTTAGTGTTAAATACAGATAAGGTAATTATAGTGGGGGATTTTAAACTTCATGTTTTGGCACTGAAAGTGATAGCCTAAATATAGCCTTTAATGCTATCTTAGACTCAATTGGCTTTGCTCAAAACATTAAAAACATACCCACCTTTGTCTTCATTCTCTGGACCTTGTGCTGACATATGGAATGAGTGTAAAGACATAATATTTTCTCATAACCCTGTCCTGTCTGACCATTTTTTTAAAAACCTTTGATTTAAATTTTTAACCCGGTACTCCACACCTGAAAGAAAATTTCATTATAGTAGATCATTATCAGACAAGCTGTAACAACCTTTTAAAAATCTGTTCCCCTTTTGATTTCCTCATTATCACAGAAAAACACAGTGGAGGCAAAAAATTTTGTTTCTTTTCCCCTTTACAAAATTATAAGTTGTGCACAAAGGAGATTGTTGTAACTTCAGGGTCAACCCAGGCCAAAATAACAACCAAAACAGATCTGCCTTTCATGGATAAACTTACCTGTTAAAAGAAATTGAAACCAAATACATTCATCTTACCTTCCTAAATTAACAAAAACAGGAGAAAACGTTGTTCAACAAAAATGGCAGTTAGACCCTTATTAATCTCCTTTTAGTTACTACATCATACATGTTATCCAAGCATTAGACGTCAGGGGCCTTGTTCAGATCATAGTTGTAACAGAAGTATCACATGTAAATTGGGTGTCTTGCATCGGTAGCATCACCTTTTCTGTATTTCCTTAGTGTCATTTTTCCTGTATTTCCTCAACGTCCTCCTTTATCATAGTCCATTGCGATGATGACGTGAACAGGGGTGTGAAGACTTTCACAGCAGTGCTCAAACTCCAGCCCCGAGTACATAGGAATCTCAGAAAACAAAATAATTATGAGCAAAACTGAAAATTTTAAACCAAATATAGCCATGTAAATCTTTTAGATTATAATTGTGCTGCAGCAAATATACAATACATAAGGTTCTTAAGAAATAGAATAAATGGTCAAACCATTTTCCATTCAGGAAAAAACATTCTTCTAAAAGCTCTTAACGAGAACCCAGGTCCAGCCTCCACATCAACGAAGGGTAACGTTCTGTAGGTCAATTTGGTTCCCTCTCATCACCTGTAAAAGGCTACTGATAGAGAGATCTGAACTGCTCCTTTTAGCAGTGATAATCAATTATATTCACTCAGGGTTTTCATGCAAAAGAAAGAAACCGAAGTTAGCAAGGATAGTTCAAGCAATCACCTTTTTCCCTGGAAGCATGCTTAGTGCCATTCTAACTCACCCTATCAGCACAGATTTTGTCCTAAACTATGTATTTCTCAGACATTATCCTGAAAAGAGATAGATTGACATTGCTAAGTACTTTTTTTTTTTGTACAGTAAGTCAAAATAAGAAAAATCTTCAATTTGATCCAGTGCCTGAAAATAGTGCGTCTGGTGCGCATTTTATTATCATTCAGAAATTAGACATTTTATAAAACCGTGTGTGACCTTACCTCATGTGTTATTCTATTCTTTAAATGATCTAATAAACTTTTGACTTAACACCCATTTGATCAGAAAGATGCATAAGAACATTTAGATGTGTTATTCAGGCTTCACAGATAAGCTCAGGTTTCCCATCTCATTCAACTTAAGTCATGAGCCTTGTCACTTTTGTACTTTAAATGGTCCTCTCACTCACAGTTAAATAATCTTTTCTTTTTTGATATTAGATGCCGTTTTTTAAATGAGAGATCCATGTTTGAGATGATGCATCCCAGTTTATTCAATGGAGAAGAAGATCTTTAGTTTTCAACTATTTTCCACTAAACTGTCACTGTGGGGCTGCTGAGATAAATCAGGAGGATAGAGAATGGAGGCCAAAGCCAGTCCACCTCTATCTCACTCTACGTCTGTCCGTCTCCTCTCTCTCTAGTTCTTTAGGCAAGTTTAGTTTTTTTTTTTGTCTTTTTCTTTCAGCTTTTAGTTGTTAATTTGCTTTGCAATTCATGCCATTTTATTTTAACACATATTAGCATTGACTTCAGCTTCTTTAGGTTATATTTTCTTCAGTTTGCTCCAGTATCATCTAGCTCAGCTGGTTGTCTTTTTAGGTCCTGTCCGTACTTGCATTTCAATAACCGTTTCAACAAATAATTTTGAGGTAACTTCACCTAGTTAAGCTATTTTCCACATAGTCAGGTGCTAATGTTTCTGCTATTTTGTTAATTTATCAGATTTCAGCTGATACTCTATAGTCAACGTCATCTTGTTTCTGCAAGCTTTCAGATGGAGAAGTCGGCTTACAGCACTCAAAGTTTTCTAGTTTATTTGCCTTCTGCGCCGTTGAATGTTTGAATAATATTGCATCTTCAAAATACTAACTTAATTTAACCACTGATTCTATACTAATATTCAAATTCTATGATACTTTGTCTCTCCTGCTAGTATTTTCAGTTTTCATTTAGTTAAAAGCTGGCATCCAGTACCAGAGATCACAGCTCCATTAGGGTTTGTTCCTCCACACATTTTCTTATCTAAAAGATTAGTTTTAACTTCAATGCCAAGTGTTTAACCCTTATTCGTCTTTATTCGGGGTGCGAATACTTAATGGAGTCTGCACTTTTGTGCTTTTTGCAAGGAATGTGATGTTTGGCATTGTCTCTCAAAGGACTCCGGACAGTGCTTCTTGGTTTCTTTGTGCCCTTGGTTGTTCTCTCAAACCCCCATTTGGGTCGTGGCAGATGGCCGCTCAACTGACCCATTCTGTGGAGGTTTTTCCTTTTAAAAAGGGATTTTTTCCTCCCCCCATTTTTTTGTAAATGTGCTCAGTATGAGGGATTCCTGCAAAAGTAAACCCCAGTGATGTCCACTGTCTTACATGCTCATCTGGGGGGAAAGTGACTCTACAAACTTGACTCGATGAATCTGTTGGGTTTCCTTGATAGAAAAACTTTTTATCCAATTTGAATAAAAAATAAATTTGACTGACGTTCAAGTTGGATTAATTTGGAATGTATGTCCCGGGTTTTGTGAAGTCCCTTGAGACGCATGTTTTGGTGAATTGGGTATATAAAAAAAACGAATTAAATTTAAATTTTTAAACAGATGAGCTTAGCAAGAGTGTCTCTTTTTTGACATACCTATGTGAAGGAAAAATTTGGAACTGATTCAAAATATGGAACTCTGAGTGAATTCCTCATCAATTCGATGAGCAGCGCCTGTTTTGTGTTTTAAATGTGTGATGATTTCATATTTTAGGGAAAAGTTGGTAACCCTGTACTATGTGTCAAGTGTGGGTGGAAATTATGATGCCTTCATTTTTCTTTTGCAAATACACATTTATTTCTGTTTATCTTATCTTACCTTATCTCAGAGATATCTGGTTGTCAACACTTTGTCTATATAGCTCATTATGCTGAGGGAGTGCAGTGAACAGGTATGAATAGATGCTCTGTCATATGTCACAACTTGTTAGCAATATAACCAACTTGTGAGCATGTTCTGGCATTAATCTGTTCACTTCATATGCTAAAAATTACTGGGGAACAGTCATTAGGATGTTACTGCAAAGTTCCTGTGATTTAAGACAAGCCATTTAAGACTGAGATGGATTTGGATTGATGTGAAGCCTGACACATAGCTTGAGGCAGAATGATAGTCCTTGGAAAACTCTAGCTTACCTGGGTCTTTAAATAGATTTGCATTGACTTAAAATATGGAGCAAACATGCATTCCTCATCAGTTTGTGTTTCATGTTTTATATCTGCAACAATAACATACTTTATGGAAAAGGTGGCCACCCTACACTATATGCATCAGTTCTGTGCAAACATTTGATACAAGGTACATTTTTACCACTTTCTGCAAATGCAATATAATTCTGTCTCACACATTCTGTATAGCTCAATACATTGAGTGTGTGCAGTGAACAATAACTCAGCTAATTAAAAATCACAACTTGCTTGCAATATGAAATGCAAGACAATATGCTCTGACCTTAACTTGTTTCATTTTATAGCCTGATAAAATAATGTATAAGTATTTGATGTCAGAACCTTTGTAAAGTACGTAAGCTTGCCCTAGCAACCACTGTAACATTTGTCAGTAGTTCAGCAGACATCAGAGAACCTAATGAGTAGAAGGTAGATATTCAAAACTATAGAAGAAAAAAATTTAATGTCTTGCAGTCACTGAGAAAAAAAAACTGTTGATGTGGAAGAGGCAGGTCACACCATGGTACAACAAGCAGAGGCAGAGCTGACTGGTTATTGTAGAGAGTCTGTGAGCCTTGAAGATGAAAAACATTCATTCTCCAACTTTGTGTATTACAAGAACACCTTTAGATTAGACCTTTAGCTACAAAGTTTCCAGACCTAGTAGGAGCATTATGCAGGTAAACTAAATAAAAACTCCCTTAGACATTAAATATTGATTCTACAACATTAAGAGCCATTTCCTCCCTTTGTTTTATCAGTTTGTAAAAGTGAGAAGTAGGAAGAAAAAGTTGTAAAAAGATAAGAAACATTTTAAATGTCCTCAATAACCTGAAGTAATAGGACATTACATCACAATAATTTCTAGGCCATACAGTAATACACTGTATAGAGGTATTAATGATTCAGATATTTTTTTAAAAAGAAAAAACAGTTTACAGTTGGCAACTTTTCTCTGATTTTACACAATTTAATGAAATACAGAAGAATCAATATTTTTAACTTCCTGCCTCCAACACAAAGGACCCAACATATCAGAGTAAAAGGCTGTTTTTGTTTGTTCATAACGCTAATTTCAAATGATTAGCATGAATATTGGCTCATTAAACTTTTGGTAAAGCTATATTTTCTTTTGTGTGATAGAATCTATTGCTGTTTCCTATGATAACACTTCAACTCATTGAAAGCAAATAAACCGTATTATTTCTTTCCATGTTTGGAGGATATTTCAGAACTCAATGGGTTAAATTATGGCCATTAGAAAACACACTGAGTACACAAAATGTCTCTTTTGGAACAATCATGTGGCACTAATGGACCCAGAACTAAATCAGTTATAACAAATGAGTCTTTCATTTGGCTCCAACAAAAAAGCAGTTTAAAGTAATCTAACTCTCAAGCATGAAATAAGGGATATTTCATTGGAAAAGAATCCAAGAACTAAAAAAAAGAATAATGGCTTCTGCTAACAGACACATGCTTATATCTTCTAAAGAAGAATTATTCATGTGCATTGAGTTTTTTTATTTTTATTTTAAACCCATTTATGATCTCTAATAGAGTGGAACACAAAGCTGGTTGAAACCAGCCATAATTAATGAAAACCGCAAATGGACATCTTTCCATACTGGGCTGGAAAAAAGTTTTATTTTCTACTAGATTTAATAGCCACATTATTCATCTCCACTTGCAATAAGGCAAAACATGCCAGAAAAATCTATCTTTTTTAAAAACCATAAACTCTTTCTTCTAATGGAACCCTTTAATGGCACTAAATATAGTTAATTCACTGAGAAAATAGACCTATGCATAATTCTAGTTAAATACCAATGTCACACATAAGCCGTCTCACAAAGGACATTATAACAAAAGGGTATAACGGTAGCATACTGAAACAGAAATAATCCTTTTACCGTAAACGCTCAGCAGATATATATATATGACTTTGGGAACTCCATTTCATACACCCTTCACATTAGAAAGTAGAGCTAGACTCCTGTACTGTAGATGGAGTGGTAAGCTCCAGGGTCCTGGGAAAAAGCGTGGGTATTGTTGTAGCTCACTTCTACCTGTAATAGCGATATTAGGGTGTGTTTAAGAATATGAAATTTCATAAATAAATCAGTCTCCTAATCTGTTAAAATCAGGATGAATTCCTGACCTTCCCACTGACTGATCTCTATGAAACATTTAAAGGAGAAATTTCTGCATATTTCTTAGGTTTAAAAAGTGAGTTAGAATCAACACTAAAATGAATCAGTGCTTCAACTAAAGGTTATAAGAAGAGTCAATGAGAGCTAGTAATAAATAAAATAGAGACTACATTTTTTTAAATGAATCAGACAAACATTTAATTACCAAAACTTAATTAAAAGAAACACACATAAAAAACAAACATACTTTACCAGTACTCTACAAATTTACTACTCTACAAATTTCCTCTACAAATTATTACTAAAAGAAGAAAGTTTTATGACTATATATTATCTAACCTAATTATAGATCCAAAAGGTTCTCTATGAGTGTCCCCAACTGGTCAGATAAGTATTTGCCGAACTAATCAGAAGTAGGTCTAGCCATTAGTTTTAAGCATATGACACACCATGTTAGTGAATCTTCATTAGTTCAGACAGCAGGGCAAAGTGTGAGATTAAATAATTTCAGTTCATTAGGTCCTTGCCGCAATTTCTGAGCCGCATGTGTGTTAATTCTGTAGCAGTGGTGCAAATGTGCAGTGCAGTGCATGCACACACATGGTGTGTTAGAGCTAAGGTGGAAGTTGTTGACATGCCCCAAAAAAATCTATGGCAGTCTTGTTTATCTGGGAATCAAATTGAGTGTGATTCATTGTCAAATGTTAATTTGATACAAAGGCTTTATTTTTCGGAATCGTGTGTTCATTCGCCACTGAAATGCAAGACGGATTCATCATAATTTAACGTGAATATTGTGGGGTTCATACTTTAATCTAAGAGAGGAAGTTTCTAAACCTGCATTAATTCATCAGATTTCAGCACCAGGAGTGGGATTATATAGGTGAAAAGAGTCTTTTCTGGGTCAGATTTAACCATTTACTCTCATCGAACTGACTTGCACTTGTGCTCATGTGTTTACCCAACTCCATCTCTCTTGGCTGGAAGGATAGTTGGCTTGTCTGCTTCTACAGTGACTTCGTCTGCTTGCAGGTCACTCTGAGACTCCCAGGCCTTCACTTCTGGCACAGGCTTTTTAATGTCGGGACGAACCCCACTTTGCACCACCAGTTGAACCGGGTTCTGGATACAAAGTATAAAGCTCTGAAAGAAAGTTACTAAGCGAAGCGGAGCACACATCAAGAGCCTGCAGGTGAAAAAAAACAAAGTCGTGCAAGAACTTTACACAAAAAAAGACACACATAATGTAGCATCAGATACAATCAAAATCATTTATCCCAACTAGATCTCAAAAGAATGATCAGTCTTCTCTTTGACTAGGTCAGGCAAAACTTTTATGATGGATTTTAACATTCGGCCTGAGTCTTCCCAAATGCAGAACAGTTCACAGAGAGCTTTGAAGTCTGGATTGGACTGATCAGCCAATCAAGGTGGGACCTGGAGTAGCGTGAGGGCCCATTTTATTAAGCCAAAGAAAAAATGATTTTTACAATTTTTTCTAAAACCCATTCTTTAAACTCAGAGATACCAAAATTTCAACAATCTATCACCTTAGCCAAAATTCCATCGCATAACTGAGACTGATTTTACATTTCTGTTTAAACATGTAGTCAATCCATGAAATAACAGACAGGTTCACCTTTGAGACTTCACCAAACCAACAATCAGTATTTAAAGTTATGACTATGGATTATTGTAAAGCTTTCTGAATTTTAAAACTACCAAACTAAAATGATAAATTGCAAGACTTTGACATGTATTGACAGGCAAGAAGATCTATAGTCTAGCATGACATTTTGAAGAGATCTGGAGAGAAGCAGCTCTTGTGGAAGAAAGGTCAAATCCAAGGTGTTGGATGTCATGTCAAGTAAAGTGACAGCCTTTTTTTTAATAAAAAAAGCTTAACATATTTGTAGAAATACCTGAAATGCAGCTGTTTGCTAACTCCCCCAAAAAATAACTGACATGTTATCGTGCTTTTTCAGAATGTATAAAGGTTTATCTTCTTTGGACTGCTCTTCAGCCCACCCACTTCCCCCTCCTGTCCTCCCTCCAAATCTGATGTCCCTGTCAGCATTGTCCACATCTAATAAAGAGAGCTTGTTTATCAGATGGTGGACAGCGTGCCGGTGCTGATTAAAGCTTTGCTGAACAATCTCTATTTCTCAGGAAAACAAATTGAGCCACATCTTACCTTTGTTAGAGAACAAGGGCTCCCTGAAATATGAAGGTATACTGATAATTGACAAATACAGTTTGTATCTGAATGTAGTCTCACAGTAATGAAGGTTATTTAAAATGACCTACTGCTGGTAGTTGTGGTAATATATCAATTTACCACACACAATGTAATGTTTAATCAGTGTTACTAGCTTCCATTCATGCATACGTCAAAAACAATTGGCCTGGAGCATTATTGACATCACTGCTAAGTTGCTCCAGCCACTGAAAACCAGATGCTCTGTGCAAATCGAAACAAAATAAACAGAGAAATAGATTTAGACAAGGTGGCTAGAAGGGCAGAAAAGATTACGTAGATGCCTGTTAACAGCTCAGGCAGCTCTCACCTCTTTTTTTCCTACTCTTTATTTCTCTGGTCTATTTATTTCTCTGACCTATGCCCTGATGCAGTTCCTCTAACATCTGCCCACAGGGTAGATAAGCAGATTAATTGAAAGATTTGGATTTTTTCTCATTTAGCCTGTCTGGCTCCAAGATTTTCCATTCCTTTCTCAAGCTCAGTTCACCAAGTCCACCTTTTGCATTAAATGCACTGAGTTATAAAGGACTCTAAAATATAGTCAGAGTATTATTTATTGCAATATCCTGCTATAGTTTACAAGTCCTCCGCTTGTTTGCACCAAGAGTCAAAAATCACATTTACTGCTCACAGAGGAGAGTTGGAAAGAGTATATTCAGGTCTAAGTGTGTAAAACTGTAATAAAATGCACTGAATAAAAACATATAATGAACAGGCTTATTATCAGCCCTTATGTTATTATTATGCAATGAAAACTGCATTTTCACTTTTTAGCTGAAAACACTAGCAGTCCAATAATACTAATCAGGCCAATTACTGTTTTGGAAGAAAATATATTTCTGAATGATTATGAATGTAATAATTTACTAGTAAGTGTAGTAGAATAATGGAAAACCTACATGTCCTACAGTCATGACATGCATGCTGCTGAATCTGAGTAAGTTAATTATTAACTGAAAGGGTGGGGGTGTTCAGAGTTCAATCGGTGAGTTAGTTTATTCTGTGAAAAGAAGTGTCAAACCAGCCCTTATTAAAATGAACGATTCACATATTTTATGTGCTTCTTATAGTGCATTCCTCTCTGAAAACCTGAGTAAAATGGATCACTCCATACATAGTTCTGAAGACCAGTGTACTTTAATAAAAAAGTTGATTAGGGAGGTTAAAACGTATTAAAAAGTGCAGATAACGATAGTCTGATTAGCTAAAATGATGATGTCAAATAATTTCAAATTAAAACAGCAGAACAATGTGGAAGAAAACAAAAAACTGCACCTTTGAATGGTTCAAAGAGTAATCAAAGTTTTGCCAGTGATCAGCCCCAGTATGATCAAAGACTTTTACCTGCTTTGCTGTAGCTAGTAGACGACACCAATGTGAAGCAAAGCCTTTAGCAAGAAGCCCTCGCATAATCCAAATGTTCAACAATGACTGGAATGGACTGATGAAAGCAGGATTATTCTGTCAAACCACCGTAAAACTCTGAATTCAAACCACAGTATACTGTGAAGCAGGGTGGCCCAGGCATTATGATAGGGGAATGTTTTTTTTTATTATGTTGTTGGGGGTGTTTGTCACATAACAGGAATAATGGGAAATGCAGAGAAACTGTGGAATTTAGTCCAATCATCCAGGTTCAAATACCATGCAACAAGGATGTGAAGCAGCTCTCAAGATCATTGGTTATACAACTAAATATGAGTTCAGTGGTTCAGGGGAAGCTAAATCTTCGAGCATTTTTCAGTCTGAGTTTGTAAAAGAAAATGCAGACCCTTCTATTTTTTAGTAGCCTATTATTCTTACTTCATCATTTTCTTTGGAGATATAAATTTTATATTTTTTTTATTTTGATTTGGACTAGAATGTGCAACATTCTAAACACACATTTGTGTTTGGAAACAGAAGCTAATATAAAAACCAACTCACTTTACTTACTTCTTAAAACACAATGCTACTATTTTGAGCAAAAGTGCACATACAACTATGTACAAATATGAGCTGTAAATATGCTGTAAACAGAAATAGAAAAAGGAAAAAAAAAATAATCGGAAAGAACAAGGCAGGAACAGTTCTGAAGCTGAACCTGCAAGGCAGCCCCTACTGCACAGATGTGAAACACCAGTTATCGGTGGACGGTGTCCTGCAGCTTTTAGCTGGGTCACTGCATCAACACATGATCTTGGTATGTGAATGTGTGTGTGTGTATGAATGAGTTTTCTTCTGAACAGAGGATCTCTGCTGAAGGGCGTGGCTGCTACACACCTGTCTGCAATTCCCTCATCAGACTGTTGGGGATTTAAGGAGCTGTTGGACAACCAGACTTTACCTGATGATCAACCTACTTGGTAGAGCCCTAATTGAATATTCCTGAGTGTTATTTGCCTATTTTCTGGGCACAGTGTTGATGGTACCCTTCTTAGCTTTCTCAAGCACATCTCCTGTATTCTCTGTGCCTTCCAGGTTGAAGCCTTCTCCTTGGTTCCCACACCAACTTAAGGATCACTTCTGCAAACCTCTTCTTGAAAGATCTTTTCTGGAAATCCATCCACGATCATCTAATGCAGCTCCTCCATCTCCAGCTGCCCTCAGCCTGCCCGGTCTCCAACACCCTCTGTTCCATCTCTTGGATCTCACACCTCCATCTGCCCTCCTCACATCAGAGTCCTTCTTGGAACACTGGTTGCCATTGTAAAACTCCCTGATTCAAGCTGCCACCACGATCCCTGGCTCCCCTCAGTCTCATCTATCAACTTCAGCACAGTAAGCCTCTTTATTCTAATGCTCCGTTAAAAGACTCCTCATCGTTTTTTCCTCCTCTCCAGCCAACTGCTTCTCTCTTCCTCCAGACACGGCAGAACCACATTAGCGTGAGACGTCCGGGTCACACAGATTATATATTCTTCGTTGTAAATAAATGTTTTATCTGGTACATTTCGAGTCCTGTTTATGATTTGCCATGTTGGTCAGGAAGATCTGCAGAAATGTGCCCGTACTGTTTCTGCTGAAACCTACACTGGGAAATCAACATGCTTATACACAACCAAAAGGGCAGGTGTGCCTACATACCTCCATGCACAAGTACACATGACATGTATACAGTAAGAAAATTCCTCCCATGCTTTTAACGAAAAGGTCAAGCTACTTGCTTCTGTTTTTAGGTCAGTTCGTCTGAAACTGACACCAAATGGTCTGAAGTACACTTTACATAGAAGGTCAGATATGGTTATAAAAATATTTAATCTATCATGGAGAATTAATGGACAAACATTTCTTAAAATGTCAAGTGAGACCAATCCACCTCAGCTACCTGTAATTACCTGTAATTACATTTGATACGCTCCTGCTCTGTAGTAGCTAGAGACCACAGGTATATTTGCATTACAAAACATATTTATGGTGTACAAATCATTATGAATGTTATATATTTTCAGCTTTTAATGATGCATTTGCACCATGCTTTTTCCAGGGTGAAATGTGTATCCAATATACCACATCAATGCATTTTAAAAATAAGAACTAAAAGTTGCATATGCTCAAACAGATAAGCCAAATACCTTCTGGTGAAAACCTTTATGCTCAGACAAGAGGACGTATGAGCTTTTTGGTCACAATCCAAAGAACACTTCACAACTGTCAAGCATGGTGATGGAAGCATCATGCTCTGGGGTTGTTTTGCTAACAGAGGTACTAATACACATTGTGGCAGGAGTAATGAAAACCTCCATAAATCAACAACTAGATACTATAAACTGGACAACTGGGTCTTTCAACGGGACAACGTTAGAGCAGGCTAATATAAAGCTTCTGGAATGGCCCCAACCTCAACCCTATCGAAGATTTATGAACTATGCTTAAAAGCTGAGTCCAGGGCTGGAAGCCAACCCATTTAAATAAGCTCTACTAGTTCTGATACGAAGAGTGGTCAAATATACAGCCAGAATTATGCAGGAGCGAATATACTTTAAAGTTGTGTTTGTATAATCTTGTCAACCTCAAAAAAGTAAGAATGCTTCAACAGCCTGAGTGAAATCCAATAATTACTGTGTGTTGATGATTATTCTATGTAAACCTGTGACTGCTACTGCATATTTATGAATATGAATGACTGTATAGCTAAGTGTTCTGCAGGACACAATAAAGTAAATTCTACATAGGATAAAGTAGCACGACAGCTGTGCATACACTCAGAAAAAGGGGAACGTTCCCATTAGAGTTATACTGAGACTGGCTGATTTAATGTATTGATCAGTGATTGCAGCCTGCCAAGTCCCTCTGGAAAACATGACATCATATAAAAGGCAACATCAGAGATATTCTGCTGAGGCCAAGTATAACGTTTGCTGTGTTTTAGGTTATTCTGATTACTGGTGTATTTCTGGAATTCTCAGTGATTGCAACATTTCTATGTAAATATAAATTAAGCTATTTAAAAAAGAATAATTAGTCCCATTAATAAAAAGTCAATAGGAAGTAGTTTTAATTTCACCCAATGGGGAGAAAAAAGAATGAACGTATTTTTTTTATATAAAAGCTTCTCAAATTTTAATAAAGGCTACATTAAAAGTTTAATAATGATTCATATCTAAAAACATTTTTCAACAAATAGCTTAAGGTCAAATCACCCTCTAAAGATAAATACTATTTTTTTTTATAAATGGTGTCCCCTCTTTTAATGAATAGCTTTAACTTGATTTAAAGCCTTAATTTCATGCCAAGAGCTACTGTGCCCAAATACCTTTTTATCATCCAGCTTCATCCCTGCATTCTTTTACAGTGCTGCACAGATTTGAATGAACAGCTTGTACATAAGAATTCAACAGCTTTGTGCAGCAAACACCATAAAGTAGAATAATCAGTTCTCCAGCTGCAGCAGCATTTGTTTTGCTGCACTGCTTTTGTACTTCCAAATGACCATTTGGCTCATTCATAATTACATGCAGTACATATTATGAATTAATCACAGCTGAAAAACAATCTTTGTTCCACACCCACTCCGTGAGCAACACAACGTTGAAAATGTTTGTACTTTTTCAGCTAGACCATTTCATTCATATCGTTTGATATGTGTGTGCAACAGAGAACAAAGTAAACTGTTAATAGAGAGGCCTTAAATGATTCATTGGCAAAAATACTGTTCTCATTTTGTTGTGTATCACTTAATATACAGGACCAATCACAGCTCATTTCCAGATTGAAGGACATGTATGAAGAAGAATATTTTTCTCCTTAGACTGTGCTCTGAGAGGGGTTTGAACATGGGTCGCTTTATAATTCCCTGTTAGAGAAAGACAGATCTCAGGGGTCATGAAGATAAAATATGCAGTTTAGAGTATTGTCCATGGATTTTACAGCAGATGAGAATTTTTGTATAAGTCACAAACTTGTGTTGTGTGTTTTCCGTGTTTTCAGTTGTTTGTGTTATGAAAATGAAGTTTCAAGCGCTAAACCGCTTCAGCTATAAGAGGTTAAAATATTTGGCTCAATTAGGGCCACAACTAGATTTATGTTGAATACTGGTATCAATGTATGTAGAGTTTTTAAAAATTAAAAATTGTTGGGGTCATCCATTTTGGTCGCATATTTTGACACACGCAACTCAACAGACGTCGCAGCTCTGACGTCACCGAGAGTTAAAACCGGCCGAGGGGGAAAGTTTCGTTGCCATTTCCCGCGTGTCGCATAGGACAGTGCAACGGAGGCGCACATCTAGAGGTCTGGGCAGGATGAGGCATAGTGAAGGTGATTTAGAATCACCTGTAGTTAATCCAATGTATCAACTTGTTGCATGCAATACTGATTGAAGTGTTTTATGCTGAGCTGTGTTTTGATTTGCTGCGCAAGCGCTGCTGAATCGTGCGTGTTCATGTTTTATCTGGCTGATCCCAAATCAGCCAGGGGTTAGAAGTTGGACTTTAAAAGTTTTTCATTCAAAGCAACTGTGGTCTGGGCCTCGCCCGACCACTCTTTTGTTCTAGTTTTATTACTGGAGTTTTTCCACTGAGTTCCTGCCTCAGAGGTTTATGACTCTTTGTTCGAGATTTGGGGAGATCAGCTGGTTTTGGCTAAAGGGGCGTGGGCCCACCGTTTTATCAGCTGATTGCTGCAATCGAGACATCAACTTCCCAGGAGGACTTCTCTTTCCATTTAACCAAAATTACACATTTTGTCCATAAAACTGCTGGTTTGATCTTCATAGACACTAAATGCGCATATATTTTTCTTTTATTATTATTGTTAGGTAATCATTTTTATTCCCTTTGTGTAGAATAGTGCTTGTTAGTTAGGTGAAGGTTTTTGGACCAGAATAATGGTATATCAGAATAATTTGGCTTCAATAAATCTTCATATATATAATTAAGAGAAGCGTTTGTGTTTATTTCGTGCAAGAGTGATTTATCTGTCAAAACAAGGTCGAAGATCCTCCACCTTCGGTGAAGTGGTTGAATAAACAGTGACAGTTTGTGGTTTTCGTTAATAATTTGTAATTATTAAAGAGCTTTAAGCCCATAATCAAAACACCAGAGGACATCTCTGATTTCTATTCGTAAGTAATTATTTTTGGTTAAGAAATAAAATATTTTAAATTATGATTTTAAATTATAATTCTTGATAAATATTAATTAATCAAAAATCATAATTCTTACAAAATGTTCCATCATATCGTTGCTATGGTTTAAAGTCTTTTTAATGAGATGCAAGAGGCTGTATGAAGCAAAGAGCTGACATCGTGGAACATTGTGGAACATCAAGTCCTTGTCACTTTTTATGCTTATTTTATGAATTGTGCACTTACATTGGGATCATGGTTGTGTTTTTTTTCTTCCATATTTAGGGACCATCTGGAAAACAAATTTAGAAGCTCTAAGAGTGACCCACAAGTGGACAGATTATTATTAAATGGATAAATCAGAAATCAGGCCATGCCATTAGTTTCACTTTTGGTTATAAAAAACCTGCATACCAAAGTGAGCGACTCTTCATCAGTGCAGACAGAATGCAAACTCTTGCATGAGATGAAGTAATGTTATTGTTACATTACTGCTACAATGTTTGAGTAGAAGTGCTATTGCAGTGGTTCACTGGTGGTACAATTTTTTGACATATCCCAAACATCTGTCACCCTGGCGATCTGATTGTGTACATAACATTGTGAAATGCATAGAAAGACGGTGTATTTTTCTACACCATTGGAAAGCAAAGCAAATATGCAAAGGGTTAAACCTCCAAATGGCAGTGTCACATTCATAAACATCAATGGCCTTTGACCTCACTCTTTGTACCAGTCACTTAGATATCAATTTTTTTTTACTGGAGGAAAACAAAGTGAACAAAGAATATTGACTACTACACTATCAATGCAATGTACTGCTTTAATCTCCACACAATGCTGAAAAGATTCAAATTACAAAATAACTATCCATTTGTGAGATTAAAACCACTGAAGTGATGGAGCAGCAGGCTTCTTGGAACTGGTAGGTCTGAGAGAGTAAAGGCTGCAGGATGGTATTTTTTAGGGGAAGACTGAGTGCTCTGTTCTCTAGCAGAAGACAAGCACATGTTGCCAAAAGCCAAAGAATACCTAAATCAATATTTCCCCTGCTATTCCAGGAACAGCAACAAAGTGAGTGTATTGAGTTTTTCCTGCAATTTTGAATAAAAGGAGATGAAACTAATGGGAGAAAAACCCAAAGTGTTTCCTAGGAATGCTTTTCCAAGGTTTTCTCCCTATACATTATCAAAATAGCCTTGCTTAATTAAGACCCAATTGCCTTTGCAGGTTTGTTACTAATGGCATCGATAGCTGTTGTAAAGGCCCTTAATTACTGACCTAACCCTCCATGACCCGCTTCTGTGACATCACCACTTTCAATACTTCAAACAACGTACTTATAATAACACATTTCATATTACGGCAGTCTTTCATGAGCTCTTAAGAGTGCTGGTGACTGTGTGGGTGTATATGTGTGAGTGTATATGTGTGAGTGTGTGATATTTTAAATCACTATGAGTTTATAATTTTTCACTTTTCTCTATCCTCATCTCATTTAATGTGGTGAACCATGGTTACAGTTTTCTGCTGCCACCATTTTGAGAGGATGGATAAGGTGATCAGAGCAGAGCACCGCAATCTACCTTAACTTATGGACCTGTGGTTAGAGTTGGAAATTACAGCCTGTAAGGATGCATAGGTATTAGGAATATGGGCTGAGACAGTCATATTTCTTTATATAGTCACCTTCCTATTGCTTTCTTTCTACATCATGCTGCTGGCAAGGCATGGGGTGATCTACTTTATTAGGCAGTAAGGTTAGGTGCATTCTCTACACATATTCTTCCTGTGTTTCATAGCTCAGGGAGTAAAAGTCCCCATTTAGCTTAGTTCATTGAGCTTTATCTCTTACATATATCAAACCTTGCTGTAATCTAAGAGGGAAGATCCCATCCTTTTTTTATGCAGTTTAATTCTGCCTGGATGTGCAGGGATAGGAAGTTGTTGCAACATAAAATTAAATATGTATTATGATATTTAAGAAGCATCAAAACCAGCAGGTAAAACCTGCAACAATGAGGCTAAAAGAGCTCCTTAGGGAACAGCATGAAACTACAAATGGAAGGGTATGCCATGGAAGCTGTTAAGATTTCTAACTTCAGCAAAACACCTCTATGCTTATCTTTCTTTGTGCTTCAAATCAGTGTAATGTAGGACACATAATAAATCGGAAAAAAAGAAGGGAAAAGCATAAAGTTGTCAGTATGGCTCCCTGTTTTAAAATTGACTTTTACTGGGATATACTGACCTTGCTTAGCTGAAATGTTGACCTCATTCGAAACCATTACTATGGAAAAATTTTCAAAATTATTTTTTTCTACATACATCAACTTAAGTTTCTGTCACATTATGGTCCCGTAAGTGGTAAACAAGGCATCCTTAAATGTGTGGTGCACTTGTACCCTTTAATGTATGTGCTAATACATGGTGTGAAAAACACAACTGTTTAGACAGACATGACGCT
The DNA here is from genome assembly GCA_036173005.1 of Crenichthys baileyi. Classification (NCBI taxonomy): domain Eukaryota; kingdom Metazoa; phylum Chordata; class Actinopteri; order Cyprinodontiformes; family Goodeidae; genus Crenichthys; species Crenichthys baileyi. The sequence goes on from JAHHUM010000311.1 coordinate 370,460, forward strand.
GGTTCTAAAATACACCTAAAATGTGACAGCCTATGCTAGTAAGCTAATGTGAAGGAATATCTTAAAAAGTGCTAAATCGTGGTCATACCACTCTTCTGGTTTAAAGTCCTTTTAATTAGATGGTAGAAAAGTGTGAACTCTGTTTTCTTTGACTCTATGGACCATAACGCAATGCTGCCCCTCCCTCATCTGTGCTGCACGCTGCCTCTTAGCTGGCTGAAATAAGGCTGTTACACTTTTCCTTCACTTACTTCAAAAACAAATTCAGCAGTTTGGAAATATTTCTGCCTATGCCACAACACACAGGTGTCAAATTTAAACTTTGTCTGGCACAGCGTATGCTCCACTAAGCTGCACAAACCTCCAAGCTTAGATGGGCACTGTGCTGCACTTGCTCAGCATTTCCAAAAACGAATCGCTCTCAGAGCACAGTGCTACTTGTGCTGCTTTCGGTCTGAAAGTCCCTTCATACAGGTAATATTGCAATAAAACTACAGTTTGCAAACTCTGATTGCCATGTATGTTGAGCAGCTGATTGCAACCTTTATCCAGTGACATGAATAGCGGCGTCAAAATAATTGGCGTTACTTTTTTCAGTAACGAGTAATCAAACTGATTACTTTTTTCAGCGTTACAACGTCCTTACCTCCATTCTTTTACAAAAAAATTAATACAATAATTTGCATGTAAACATCACAAACTCATTTAACCACAATATTATACTTAAAAAGATACATTGCTACATTCATTGAATGCCTGTGTTCACATTTCAGTTTTTGCAAAGGGCAGATCACCGAATCCGAATCCTGAGCAGTAAATGTCAATAAGGTATTCATAGAAAATTTTATCAACAAGATAGTTCAACAATAGAAGCCTTTGAAGCCCGAGCTAAAGCTGTCTAGTAATTATCGCGTTAGGTTTGTGACACGACCTTTTGCACTCCATCAATTTAGCATTCAACCAAATTACCAGAATTAGCAGTTTCTGCCTGAGGAAAGTCTGAACTGAGTTTTATGAGGAATAGTATTAATGTGCTCTGTTGATTTTAACAGGGAATCGTTTGGCTCACTCTTGATTAAGTAGAATAACCTAATGTGGGTTTTTATTGTAGAAAAAATAGTTGAGATTTATGATTCTTTAAGGTTCTGCCAGCATTTCCACAAAAAACACATCCAAGCCTGTAAACTGCAGGTCTATCAAAGGCACAACAGTCACAGTAACATGCTTGTAGCCACTCCCTTCATCATACTTGCACCAAGTTTGTACTGAGAGCTTACAGAGCACCACGGCACAGAGCAAAGCACTCGGTGATCTTGTTTATACAAAGAAGGTTTTATGCTTTACATAACATTGTACCTCCCCTTTGCCAACTGTGCTGTTTCGCTTTAAATCAAAAGTGATATAATATGAATAAAACAGACCCTTCCAGCTTTAGAAACAACTCAGATAGAATGGCTTCAAACAGCCATGACTCTTTATGCAAGCTTGATTTGCATAAAATGCTGCTAAAAAACCGTCTCGTTAAATGATGATACGCTTGTCAGAATCAGCTGGAAACACGAGCAGAGGATAAACATTAGCTCTGACAGAAAAACACTTGCAGTTAGAAATATGACTTTCAGGCCGGCTGCGTAAAAGCACGAGAGGCATGTTTTTTGTTTTTTTAACTTGCATACAAAGAAAGGAATTGCTTTTGGCTTTAGCTCTCTAATGCCACAGTCACATAAAGAGGAGCGTGTGTGGTCTATTACTGTTTACACACAAGCATTAACTTCAGATTGTCACGACTGCATGTGGAAACCCAGTGAGTAGGGACTGGAGGAAAGCAGAAAGTTGAAACATTCCAGAGCTGAAATCAACCCTCAAGGCTCACGGCACATGAGATGTTGGGAGGTCAAAGTACGTCAAGCTGTCAGGATATTACACAGTGATTGAGGAGAGTGAGTCAGCAGAACAGAATTAGGTTCAGGATCAGAATTAATTTAACTAAGGTGTTTGGATCTTTGGGTGGTTGTGTGAAGGTGGAAATAGAAAGACAAATGAAATGATGTCTGCAAATAATGCTCATAATAAGAGGGGAAAACGAGGCAATTCAAAAAGTACATTTGAATGAAAAAGGATGTTCTCCCTTATATATTTATTCTGTTTTTGCTTGTTTGCCACACTTAATTGTTTCAGGAGATCAAAGTAAAGTAAGTAAGACAAGACAACCTGAGCAGATACCAAAAGTAAAAAAAGGCAAAGATTTCAATAAAAGTGAAAAAATCCACGTTAAGTCATGAATTAACTGTGATTTACCACAATTATCACGAGTCAAGAAATCATTTAAAAGGAACCTGTCTGACCACGTGAAGTAGGCTAAAAGATCTCAAAAAACAACACATCGTGTTCCGATTTAAATCAGTCTGAAAAGGGTTACAAAACAATTTCTAAAGCTTTGGACTCCAGTGTGAGGGCTATCATCCACAGATGGTGAAAACATGGAACAGAAGTGAGCTTTCCCAAGAGAGGCTGGCCTGCCCAAAATTACTCCAAGAGCGAATTGACAACTCATTCAGGAGGTCAGAGTTAGTGCACCCACTTCTATACTAAATACGCTGAACTGAAATGTATTATTGTACTGACTTCCTCGGCTACATTAATAACCATTTTTACAAACACACTATTAAAAGCAAAATTGCTGCCTCTCCCCTTTGTTCTCTAGTAGTTATCTCACATCCTACCATAACACATTTTAGAATATTTTTCGATTATTTTAGTGCAGCACTTGTAGCCTTTATTTATTATTATTATTATTATTATTATTATTTAGTAGGCAGGCAGGAAGTGGGGTGAAGAGAGGGGGAAGACATGCAGCACAAAATGGCAAGGACAGGGCTTGAACCACTGCAACCAACTACCTTTAAAAGTCACCTAAAAATCACTGCCCAGAACACAACATTCCCCAAGTGAAATGTGACGATGGATGTGGCAGCATCATGGTGTGGGGATGGTGTGGTACTCCACAATTAACCATGGAGTTTGACGATGATTTATCATTTACATGAACAAACTGGAATCTGTCAGACAAATGAGATTTAAACCGGCCTAGTGCTGTTTCATTGATCCCTACAGCATGTTCCAGCCCTTCTAAGAGAATATTGTGATCGACTGTATAAAATGCAGCACTGAGATCTAACAGAACAAGTTCAGACACAAGTACATTATCTGAGGCCATAAGAATATCATTAGTGACTTTCAGCAGAGCTGTTTCAGTGCTATGATGAGCTCTAAAACCTGACTCAAACTCTTCAAACAGATCAGTGCTATGGTCTGTAGGTCTGTAATTTATTAAGTCATCTTGATCAAGTGAAGGTTTTTTAAATAAAGGTTTAATTACAGCTACCTTAAAAGCTTGTGGGACATATCCATTTACTAAGGATAGATTAATCATATCTAAAATGGGGCTTGTAATCAAAGGGAACACTTCCTTAAATAATTTGGTTGGGATTGGGTCTGACATACAAGTTGAAGGTTTAGATGAAGTTAATATTTTTGATAACTCAGGAAGCTCCATAGGACCAAAACAGTCCAAACACAGATCAGGTTCTACAGTTACTTCCATTGTTGTCTCGCTTAGTGAGGATGAAGTAATCATCTTCGGGAGTATGTCAAAGATTTTCTTTTTAATAGAATCAATTTTATTTAAAAAGAATCCCATATAGTCATGACTGCTGAGAGCTAAGGGAATGGATGGCTCAACAGATCTATGACTGTGTAAGTTTAGCAACTGTATTTAAGAGAAACCTAGGATTATTCTTATTCTCTTCTGTTAATGATGAGAAATAAGCTGTTCTAGCTTGGCGAAGTGTCTTTTTATACAACAGTAGACTATTTTTCCAGATTAAGTAGGAATCCTCTTGGTGTGTAGAGCGCCATTTTCTCTCAAATTATCTAACGTTGTGCTTTAAAGTACGCAGCTCTGAATTAAACCAGGGAGCTAGCCTCCTATGAATAATTACCTTCTTTTTCAAGGGGGCTGCATTGTCTAATGCACCACGCAATGATGAAGTAACACTATGAACAAGAGAATCAATTTGTGAAGGCGAAGAAACAAAATTATTGCCCTCCACTGTGTTTTTCTGTGATAATGTGGGAATTAAAAGTGGAACAGATTCTTTAAAGGTTGTTACAGCATAGTCTGATAATGATCTACTATAATGAAATTTTCTTTCAGGTGTGGAGTCCTTGGTTAAATTAAACTCAAAGTGGCATATTGGGAGGTAACTTTTTGACCCACATGCAGAACTACGAGCAGAAAACCAGAGTAGTTTGTAACTTGTTTATTTAATACACTGGGCGAGTCAGAAACTGGTACTGGTCGGGGCTGGAACCTGGAAGGGGTGCTGGTCAGAGAGGAAGGCTGGGAGGAACAGTCATCGATGCAGGGGTTTATTCCGGGAAGGTTTACACCGGGAGTCCAAGTCGGAAAGTCCGTGGGCAGCGTTGGAGAGCGAGCGGGCTGGTGGGCACAACCTGTCAGAGAAAGGGAGTCCGTGGAGAGCGAGTAAGACGTCTGGCACAGGTAGGAGCTGCAGAATGAACTGCCAGGGCTTGGTTTGTCCGGTGGGGTACGGTCTTCGAGGGATGGAGATGATTTCCAGAATGTAGGGAGCTTACAGGACCTGGAGGTTGCAGCAGAGATAAACTTTAGACAGGCTGAACAGAGCTTAACAGGTCACTTAGACAGGTTTCTAAAATCTTCAGAAACAAAGATGGCTTGGAGACTTGAGGTTACCAGTCATGTGGGATCATCAGGCGATGAATGCATGTCCTGCAGGTCCTTATAAGCGCCTCAGTCTGGATTGCTCCCAGGTGTGCGGCATTAAGCCACTCACCGCTCATCAGTGGCTCTCCTCGTGACAGGGAGACTCAGACAAAATAGATAACAAACCCCACATCGTGACACAAAGATTATTAAAAAATGGTCAGACAGGGCAGGGTTATGAGGAAATATTTTTATGTCTTTACACTCGATGCCATATGTCAGCACAAGGTCCAGTGAATGAAGACAAAGATGGGTAGGTTTGCTAATGTTTTGAGCAAAACCAATTGAGTCTAAGATCGCATTAAAGCCTATATTTAGACTATCACTTTCAGTGTCAACATGTTAAAATCCCCCACTATAATAACCTTATCTGTATTTAACACTAAATCAAATAAAAAGTATGAAAACTGATCTAAAAATTGAGAGTAAGGGCCTGGTGGACGGTACGAAGTGGTTTTAGTGCTTTGCAATTTGGATGAGGAAAGCTAAGGATTAAATATTCAATAGAGTTGTAGCTATTAATTGATATGGGACTACTCAATAAATCGGACTGAAATTTATCAGACTGATTGCTACTCCTCCTCCTCGCCCAGTATTTCGAGGTAATGTGAAAATTTTAATAATTAGTAGGAGTTGAGTCATTTATAGTAACATAATCTTCTTGCTCCAGCCAGGTTTCTGTGAGACAAAATAAATCAATCTGATTGTCACACATTAAGTCATTAACTAGCAATGTCTTTGAAGAGAGAGATCTTATGTTCAGTAAGCCACATTTAATTGTTTTATTTTTCTTTTCAGTCTGAGTTGTGTTTTTTTTTTATGAGATTTTCATGATTTCGTCCTTTTAGCTTATATTTTAATCTATTCAATTTTGGTCGTGGGCGAGACACTGTCTTAATAGGTTAATGGGTGGGTAACAGTACAGAAGCTGCAGAGAGGAGTGTTAAACTACGACCCTGCTTCCTGGTCTGAACCCTGGGTTGTCAGAGTTTTGCAGAACTAATAAATTCGGCCAGATTCCTAGAAAGAAGAGGTGCTCCATCCAAAGTGGGATGGATGCCGTCTCTCCGGATTAAAACCATGTTTTCCCCAAAATGTTCATCAATTTTCAGTGTAGCCCACATCCTTTTCTGGACACCACCTCGACAGCCAGTGGTTGAATGATAGCATGCGGCTAAACATGGTCAGATCAGGGAGGGGACCAGAGAAAATTATGGAGTCCGACATTGTTTTGGCAAACTTACACTAACTTTGGTGACCTCCGATTGACGTAACCGGGTGTCATTTCCGCCAGCATGAATAACAATCGTACTGTATTTACGCTTATCCTTAGGCAGCAGTTTCAGGTAGGATTTGATGTCGCCCATTCTGGCCCCTGGCAAATATTTGACTATGGTCTCTGGTGTCTCTAGTGCCACGTTTCTGACTATGGAGCTGACAGTTACAAGAGTTTGCTTTTCTTCTGGTGTGTCGCTGAGCGGGGAAAATCTGTTACATCTGTACATGTTGTTCCTGTGTTAGAATGTGAATATGTAAAACGTCCATGCCAAAATCCAACTGAGAATTTTGATAATTCCTTCTACTTCACAACTGTGCACTACTCTTAAATTAAAAAGAAAGAAATCATACAGTTACACAACTTCCCTGGCCTTTCAAAATCTAAACAAGCAAATCATATTTCAAAAAACAGGGACCAGGTTCCTGCAGAATATGACGGGTTATGACAGGGTATGGGGGTTTTATAGGATTGTGCTATTTTTCAGAGGCAGAGAAAAAGATGCTAACAAAGTGTTTTAGATGCATCTTCTCATAATAATTATACACATAGCTTTAATTATAAAAATGTGCCTTCAATCAGGTTAGAGTAGCTACATTTATCCACAGAAATGGGAAATCCATTGAGATAGCCTTGTATACGGGTGATGAAATAAAAGCAAAGGTAAAGGACGCAATTTAAACACAGCTATGACATTTAAGACCATAAGAAGCTTAAGGTATTGTTGAAATGTTTACGTGAAAAAGCTTTCTTTTCTGGGAAATCTTCCACAAACATCTGCCCACACCAGGCCAAGAGGAACAACTAAGCCGCTGCGTCTGTGTTTGTGTGTGTGTGTGTTTGAGAGAGAGAGAGAATGCTCATGATCGCAGATGAGCCCACAAGACAAGTGTAGGTAAAGGCTTGTGCCACACTGCTTGAACAATCCTCTACCACACGGCAATGCATTTTTATTCTGCCTCATATATTTATTTTTCGATTTTATTTACTGTCTTTCGCCCCACCATGGACACTCTCTATAGAACCCTTTTGACAATATAATCATTACTGTTAAACAACGAGCATTTCATGGTTCGGGTCTCTACTGTGGAAACAAATGGCTGTATCTTTCACTCTTTACAATGGTCCCTCGGGTTCATTTCAACACCTTCATGTTACCCTCCTTACTACCCCCCTCCACAAGCACCTATGGATATTTATGCCTGGCAACAGTTGCCTGGAGCTACCAAAGCTAAGAATAACTTGATTTTGGAGCATAGGCTGCAGGAAAAAAAATATATATTACAAGAAATCTTTGCAGTTCATGTTAATGGGATGCAGCTTTTGTGCTCACAGTTAATTTTAAAGTGATGCAAACCCTACCATTAACATAATGACTATGTTGCTACAAAATGAATAATGATTGTGTAGATAATCAATCATTCCTAACTAGGATATCAGAAAGTCATTTGACCATGTAAATATTGCTATTAATCTAAGGGTTGTTGAAAGTTTAGGGCACTGTGTATAAAGGACAAATGAGCGTTTCTTTATAACAGAACATTTTGTGGACATCCTTTAATTTATACATAGTGCCCACCAAATTTATTCATAAACCTTCGCCTATTTTTCATACCACAAACTTTGATGTATTTATTGGGATTTTTATTTGTGAAAGACCAACACAATGGCCTGTCACATGTAAAATCCATGATTATAAAGCAAAGCAAAATAATGAGGTTAAATGAGGTTTTAAAAACTTTTTAACAAGAGAAATCTGAATATGACATGCATTTATTGTCAGCCTCCTTTGTTCTGATACCCCAAAGCCATCATTAAAAGGAAACAATTTAAGAAGTCCTGTTTGCAGTTTTCAAAGGCAAACAGGACAAGTGGAATAGGTGGTCTGGTCAGATAAGACCGAAACATTTTGAACATGTTGGTTTGCATCCACCTCACTATGTGTGACGATAAACTAATATCGCACATCCACTTTGATCACACCATCCCAACTGTAAAACATGCTGGGGGCAGCATGATGCTGTGTGTGGTTTTCTTCAGCAGAAAATGAGAAGATGGTCGGAGTTGATGGGTTAGAGATAGAGATGGATGGAGTAAAATAAAGGATAATTCTGAAAGAAAATCTTTTAGACACTGCTCAAGAATTGAGACAGAAGTTCACCTTCCAGCAGGGCAACGTCCCTAAACACACAGCCAGAACAAAGAATATTCAGGCTTAGGAATAGCCTAGTCAAAGTCCAGACCTAATTTCAATCTACAATTTGTAGCCAAACCTGAAAAAAACTGTTGAGGCACTTTCTATCTAATCTGATGGAGCTTGAGCTTTTTGAGAAAGAAGAATGGTAAATAACTATAATAAAACTACCCCAAAAGATTAGTAACTAAAATTATAAGCAAAGGTGGTTCTAAAAAGTATTGACTCAGCTAGGCTGAATACACACCAGACTTTTTAGATTTATATTTGCCAAAAAAAAGAAATAAAAAAAAGCATGTATCAATTTCCTTCAACTTCACATCTATTTTGCGTTGGTCTGTCACATAAAATCACAAAGAATTAAATGTGAACACTTTGCAAGGGTCTGAACCTCTAAAGCTAGAAGTGGCTGTGGCCTACAGTCGGGAAATACTGCGCACATCCATGGCAGCTGTTAAATGCCACAGCAGAAGTGGAGCATATTTTACCCACCGGGATCTCGTGACACGTTCAAGCAGAGGTCAAAAGAATATTCCAATAAAATACCTCACGACAATGAGAACTAACACACTAAAGTCCTTCTTATAACTACTTTAAAAAGGTACTACTTTAAGAAATTTTTTCCAAAGTTCTTATTAGTAAACATTTAAAACATGCTAGGTTGCAGTGCTTTACACTGTTTACTTATGTTATGATAAATAAAATCCATCTAAGTATCGATGGAGATGATGTCGTTTCACCATCTCTCAATTTCTCTGTCCTTAATTTCTCGCCTTACATCTTCCTTTGCCATTTCTGTGCATCTATTGTTGCGTTGACCCAGACTTGTTTTTGTCCCCCACAGGTCTGTGTGCGGACACTGCGGTTTACCTGACTCTCCTTGTGTGTCTGTGCAGCTATCATTATCTTACGTCACTATGAGAGAACTTTTAGCCACCTCTCTCTCTTCTTCCCAACGCTAACTCACTCTCCTGGGAGCAATAATTAGGGAGGCATTAGGCTGGTGAGCCAAACCACCACCTACTCTGACCTCCCCCAAAGGGAAAGAACAGAGAGGAGAGCTGAAAAAGTGCCAGCACACAGCTGCAACCCTTTCCGAAAGGCTGCAACCTCTAAAAGAATTCCCCTGATGAACCAGTCAAGGAGCTGACTGAAGAAAGAGAGAGAAAATGTGCAAAACTGCAGTGTACAAGGGTCTGATCCATAACTGAAAGTGAATCTGGAACTCAAGAGGTTAAACAAGTTCCTTGAGAGTGAACCAGCTGAAACAAAGTTGGCCAAATCTTGTTCTTCCTTGCTGAGATTTTCTGTGGCATTTCCTTTTATTTCAGGTATTTAGGTTTATGGAAAGCCAAAAACAATACAAACACACAAAAGAAATTTTATGGTCATTTTTCAGCTATCCTGGATTTTATACTGTAGATTCACTGTAGATAATCACAATTACAATAGTGCGCACAAAACTGAACCCTGACAAGTAAGACTTTTAGATCTGTTTCTATGTCATTATGCAGAGTGATCCGATGCATACAAATTTTTTACAAATCTTAAATGTGTACTTTGTAATAAAAACCTAGTTTCATTGTATTTTCTACCCTGTCACCAAAATATCTGCTAGCTTCGTGTCACATGTTCATCAAAGCACATATGAAGCTATGAAATAATCAAGCTGTAATAATTTTATCTATTGAATACAGCAGACTAGTGCTATAAAAAGGAGCAGATGTGATTTAAATTATTGTCTAACTCTGTTAGCAGTGGTTACCTCCAAAGAAAAGTGTGTAGCCATCTCTGCATAAAAATGGCTTCAGATGAAAGGAAATCACTTCCAAGAATAGTGCACCTGAAAGAACAGCTTTCCGTATCATAAAAGACTTCAAGGCCTCTCGCCATCGTTCATCTGCCATGAAAAAGAGTGTCCAGCAACTGTCACGATCATCTTCTCCTGAGGTGAGCGCTGCAGAATCCTGCAGAGCTTGATCAAAATTAGTAAACGAGTTAGTGTGGGTGCATCTGTATCACATGAGGGGAAAAATGGCAATGGCTTCTGACAAGAATAGCATCAAAGAAACAGCTTCTGTCCAAGGAAAGCATCAAGGACTGAGGTTCTGAAGGATGTAAAGGAACGATACAGCAGAAAACTGTTATAACCTATAACAAGGTTATAAAGAGGTTATAACCAAGGTATAACCTTTTCAGTAATATGAAATCAATTCTCAAAAATCTGATAGAAAAAAATAAGCCAGAACCACATTCAACTGCAACTGCTTTGCCTAGAATAGATTTACAGACATTACAGACACAAGTACATACATTAAAACTTTGAAATATCTTTATTTATGCCATCAAAACATTAATACAATTTAAAGGAAATGTTAAAACCCCAAAAAGCAACATTTGTGCCACTGCCAAAATGTTAGGCAAATAATGTTGTGTATCTGTAGCAAAATGACTTTCTAAAATCAGTGAACAAACCAGAAGGGGATGATTAATTAACAAAATACCAACTAGTTTAGCCAAAAACTGAATCTAGGACTGTAGAGTAACTTCATAATTTATCTTTATATTAACTGCTGTTATAACTGATGTACCTGAACCATTTTTAAATTACACTATTATGTTGAACTATATTAGTTCAAATAAATGATTCCATAATTAAATTTAAAATCCATCAAAAGTCATTTTGAGGAATATTTCATTCCTAATAAACAAAAATTACAATAATCAGGGATTATGAGAAAAAACTACCAGGCACTGGTAATTAACATAATTAATAATTATTTTTTTTTAAATCAACTTAATATTTATTTACTAATGATTTGATTAAACCAAAATAAAGATGCATGAGAAAAACAAAGATACAAACACTCTGTACTCTGTGAACTAGTACTAAATGCCTAAAAAGACTCCCAGGTTTGAATGAAAAACTTGAAAAATCTTTGCAGGACCTTCACAATAAAATTAGATGAAAGTAACAAAGTTACAATCCAAACATGAATATTTATACATATAGAACTTGAATGGGTGATCATCTGTGATCTGGTTTCTTGTTGGGTTCACTGGTTTTGGAGTTTCTGGGGAAGGATTTATCACGAGGGCTGATCACCCAGTCAGAAAAGGATTTGGGGTAATGTGAGAGATACAACACGATGTCAACAATCTATTTTTGTAGATTCAATACCATCTTCTGACAGAACCTGTTTCTACATTCTAGATTTGAAACATGTAATTTTTCTATTAAACAAAAATATAGGCTTAGATTTTGAGTTTATCACATTAATCAATGTGATAAACTCTAAATTAACACTAAAATCTGTGTGTCTGCGCACACAACAACCATATATTAATATATTCCAAACAAATTGCATTCAGCAAACGCAATGTGAATCACTGTTATACCCCAGAATCTAATGCAGTATTCCACTATCTTGAATCACTAAAAATGTAGTAAATCTAAAAGTACAAGTTATTCTCTCAGGAGCAGGTGAAAAAGTTCTAAATATTCCACAACTGAATGTAGGCCCGAGGCTTATTTCCATCTCTACATAGCTCAGCTTTTTGTTATTTGGGCAGATTTTTAGCAGCGACCCAAGGTAATTACAGAGAACAGCTTTGTCATATCTGCTGAATTTTTAGCCATTTCTTCACAGACATGCAGGGCTTTTGTACCGCTACTTTTACATTTCCCTATTATTTTATTATTAATCTTTAAATTACACTAGCTCAACAGTGCTGCTGGTTGTTCTTAATATTTACATAACTTCTCGCATTTACATATAATAAACTCACAGCCTTATAAAAGACATGCATGCAACCTTTGCATTCATACATGTGATTTAACATCCCCCCAGTTCTTCTGAACTATAAGATGATGGAAGGCATATACATAAACATAAACACTTGCCCAGCCATGTGCTCACTCAATCTCATTATAATTTGACTATTTTCTTCGCCTGCTCATTAGTTTTTGAGAAGGTCCCAAAGATGCAAACCAGGATAGAATGGAATTTAAGGTGAAAAGAGGTTAAAAATGAATCAGGTAAACAGAAAAACAATGAACTTAGAAACTGGGTGCAGAAGAGGAATGAGAAAATAGGACAGGTGGAAATAAGTGTAAACAATATTGGAGAACAGATAGAAAAGAGTAGAAGAGTGGGTACAGTAAAACCTCTCCTATTGCTGGCATCCTGCCAGCTTGTGGACAGAGATGGAGCTCACCGCTCTCCGCCTACTGACCGCCTCCTCATCTGAACGTTCACTCTGCATTAAGGGCCCCAATCAAATATTCATTCTCCAAAACCTGTACTTATATAACCAATACAAGTGTGTCTGCACACTGACCTGACTGACAAGAACAACGCTTTACACCAACTGCAGAGCAAACAATCATCCATACAGCAAGCAAAGAGGTCAGCACCACTGGCCCACACACAGCACATGATATTCTTGCACAGAACGAACCAAGCCTCGTCTATACAGTGCTCAGGTGGAGGTAATTAATGAAGGGATTTTAAATTGAAGATGTTTGATTTGATAAAAAGAAGAAAACTGACACAGTACTACAAATTTGGGCTCATTGCGTGACACATAGGGGTGTGTAGCTTTCACATTTGAACCGATTAGGTACCGATGTCCGGTACCTAGGAAACAGTGTTGGTACTCAACGATACCAGGTTTCGGTACTTTTGTGAGTGTTTATGTGGTAATAAATGTTAATTTGCTTAATAATAAATCTCAAAATTTTTCAATTTAACATTTATTTCTTAATATATAACCTTTAACGAATATATCAAAACAACATCCAGCCGTTTCAGCTGTTTGTGTTGTAACATCGCAGGTGTTTCAAGCATTTCTTCTCCTATGTTGCTGGCTGCAGACGACGAGCCACTAGCGGATGCAGGCGTGCAAACGGTGCCAAATGCAGAAGGTGGAGCCGCAGATCTGAGGCTGACGCAAATTGTGCACTCTTCAGCCTTGAGAAAAATCTTGTGCTTAACCAGGTGCTTCCTCAGATTAGAAGTACTCTCACCGCTGGCCGTGCACTTCGCGTCACAAATATTGCAGCGAGTGTAATCTGCATTGCATTTTGAAAAATGGAGCCTTACGCTTTCTATGAGCCATGCTTTGTTGACTATACCAGTGGCTACTGACATTATTTCACTCTTGTGCGTGCAATGCTGTGTTCATGTCCGGCATGGAAAATCGCCCACTCCTCCACTCCCTCAGTCTCATGATGATGCGTTTAGGTACCAAAACATGGTACCGTTTCATTTTATGTGAATCGGTACTCGGCAGTACCGACGGAATTTGATTGGTACCTATAAAAGTACAGAATTTGGTACCCATCCCTAGTGACACATACTAGCACAATTTTTTTTCCCCCATACACTGAAGCTGGAGGACGGAGGATAAAAACTCAAACCTGAAAGGACAAAACTGCATTTTCGAAAAAGGTACAGACTGGTCTTAAGGTATACCACAGTTTTAAAATACAACGGTTTCAAAGCCACTTAAATTTTCAATCACATTTGTACTGTGGTTTAAATTCTTTTCATTAGGATGCCAAACACATTGCAGGACCTGCTCTGTGTTTTTGTAGTATAGAGAAATACTCCCCCACCTGTTGCTGAAAACCACCATTTATCTGTGTGTAGTGGTGAAACATAAAAAAAGTTGTGTTTTTCAGAACTAGTTTTCTGTGCAATAATTGCTTTTACTTATGTTCTACAAGTAAATTGAATGGGTATTATTTTTATACTTGTATCTACAGGGGTTGGACAATGAAACTGAAACACCTGTCATTTTAGTGTGGGAGGTTTCATGGCTGAATTGGACCAGCCAGTCTTCATTGATTGCACATTGCACCAGTAAGAGCAGAGTGTGAAGCTTCAATTAGCAGGGTAAGAGCACAGTTTTGCTCAAAATATTGAAATGCACACAACATTATGGGTGACATACCAGAGTTCAAAAGAGGACAAATTGTTGGTGCACGTCTTGCTGGCGCATCTGTGACCAAGACAGCAAGTCTTTGTGATGTATCAAGAGCCACGGTATCCAGGGTAATGTCAGCATACCACCAAGAAGGACGAACCACATCCAACAGCATTAACCGTGGACGCAAGAGGAAGATGTCTGAAAGGGATGTTTGGGTGCTAACCCGGATTGTATCCAAAAAACATATAATCATGGCTGCCCAAATCACGGCAGACTTAAATGTGCACCTCAACTCTCCTGTTTCGACCAGAACTGTCCGTCGGGAGCTCCACAGGGTCAATATACACGGCCGGGCTGCTATAGCCAAACCTTTGGTCACTCATGCCAATGCCAAACGTCGGTTTCAATGGTGCAAGGAGCGCAAATCTTGGGCTGTGGACAATGTGAAACATGTATTGTTCTCTGATGAGTCCACCTTTACTGTTTTCCCCACATCCGGGAGAGTTACGGTGTGGAGAAGCCCCAAAGAAGCGTACCACCCAGACTGTTGCATGCCCAGAGTGAAGCATGGGGGTGGATCAGTGATGGTTTGGGCTGCCATATCATGGCATTCCTTGGCCCAATACTTGTGCTAGATGGGCGCGTCACTGCCAAGGACTACCGAACCATTCTTGAGGACCATGTGCATCCAATGGTTCAAACATTGTATCCTGAAGGCGGTGCCGTGTATCAGGATGACAATGCACCAATACACACAGCAAGACTGGTGAAAGATTGGGGTGTTCTGGAGGAGTGAGTCAGGAAACGTTTTCCTCCACCAGTATCACGTAGGGACCTGGCCACTACCCTGCAAGAAGAATGGCTTAAAATCCCTCTGACCACTGTGCAGGACTTGAATTGACGCTGTATTGGCCGCAAAAGGAGGCCCTACACCATACTAATAAATTATTGTGGTCTAAAACCAGGTGTTTCAGTTTCATTGTCCAACCCCTGTAGATCTTCCAGCTTACATGCAAGCTTAATGGATCTTATTCTTATAAAACAATTTAACACTGATGTTTTTTTTGGCATTTCAAACTAAATATATATAATAAAACAAAACTGAATTTCTGTTGTACGAACATCGACAAAGTAATTGTAATGCCAGTCACATTTCATGATACCCAAGCAGAAGGGGGACTTGCCTAAGTAAAATGTGTCACAAATTGGTCAGCAATGTCTCCCGACCAGCCTGCATCCAGTTCCCCATGGTAACCAAAGTTGCGACTTCAATCTGTGAATGTGCGGATGGAGCTGCAGATTAGGGTGATGGCAAGGAGGACTTCCAACCTCAAAAACATGGAGCTCATCAACAAAGATAAGTATTGAAAATACCAGTGGAAACATGCAAAAAGGAGGTTAGCAATTATTAAAAGGGTTCGAACGCTGTAATGAAAATAAATGAAATAAATGAAATACATTTTTCCATTGATTATTGAAAAGGAGTATTTCTTCACATCATTTCTCTAAGAAAAAAAACATATAAAGGTATATAAAGCATTAATATGCCCTTCACTGATCAGAAGTGAATCTCTAATATAATAATAAAATAATATAATTTCTTGTTCGAAAATAGGAGTTCATACTGTCAGAGAAGCCTTATACAGGGATGAGTGACTTGCCATGGTCAGTAAAACTGACTGTAAAAATACTGTATGATCCACTGTATCCTGTAAGATTGGAAAGAACAATATTACAGAATTATTTAGTCCCATTTGTCGGCATTAACATGGAGTGCTTTGGCTAAGCAATGCCCTCAATTTGCTCGACTATTGTAGGATTTAAGGTGTGCGTGCTGTGTGGGACATTAATGGAAGCCTTAGGAAGCTCACAGAGTATTTTCTACCTTTTTAACAACAACACTGGGACTAATTTAATCTTATCAGCATTGCAACAACTTCAACAAAGACAGGACTCATTAAGGATTTCATAATTTACAACTAAGAGGCCATTACTTTTTGTAACCATGGCAACTAGCGTTATCAGCAGAGACCACTGAACTCCTTGATTTTTTGTCAACCATCAGTTTTTTGTTCAACAATGTGATCTTTGTGGTAATGTCATCCCAGCAGAAAAATTACAATGCCATCCTAGATGAACAAAGCGGCTTGTAATTTACCATGTTTCTACGACAGACTATTTTCTCTTTGCTTCTAAATACGTAGGTTGGACAGTAGGAAGGGGGAGCTCAGGAAATTACAACAAAACATTTTACTCTTGTGTTTTTGCTGTAATTTTCAGAGTTAAGTTTGCTTTATTTTGGGTTTTTAAATCAATGTTTAGTAGTACCAAAGCACAGTTGATATCAGAAATTTAGATATGTTTCCTCACTGTCTGACATTAAATCACACTAAACTTTAACTAATTCATGTCAATTAAGATTACTAAAAATATTCTTCAGCTAAATATCAGAATAATAAGAAATAGTGTTTTTAGAACTTTCTTCAAAGTCAGAAGTTTACATACTGAAAGATTACTATGTCTTTAAACAATTTGTGAAAGCCCAGATGAAAAGGTTATGGCTATCTGATTATCTTCTGATGATTGTCAACATCTGATTTAAGGCCAATACATCGAAATAACAGAGAAATTTGTTCTGTCCCCAAGGGATACAAGAACAAGAAAAAAAAAATCTTTTTTTTCCAGAAAATTTCATACATCACAAGAACTGAAGTCCCGGACTCCCGGTAAGTCTTCATAGGGTCTTCCACTGCAGCATACCCACTTCATCTTTTAGTCACCAGAGAAAAAAAGGGTTCTGCCCAAAATATGCATCAAGAACAAGCTGGAAGAACTCTAAAATGATGGCTGCAAAAACAGAAAGACTCCCATTCTGTTTTTGCTCCCTGGGAGAGGTAACAACCTAATCTCAGACAAAAAAGATTTGGTGACAGAGATGAAACAGTATGTGCAAGCCTCCAAACCTGACTCAGTTACATCAGTTTTGTCAGGAGGAATGGGTCAAAATTCTAGCAAACTGTTCCGAGAAGCTTGTGGAAGGATAGTTAAAACATTACACACTTTGAAATGCAACTCTACCAAATGCTAGAGGGGATGTATTTAAACTTCCTTTTGTCCCCACAAGGAAAATACTCAGAAGAATGTGGGCATCCTTTAACCATATGAAAGGAATATCTTATCACAGCAAACGAACAGAATTTGATGCTGATGATCCCGTGTAGCATATAAAAACTAGGATTTCAATAGTATTAATATGAATAGACCCTTTTGTTTCATGTCATCTCTATCAAAACTACCTCTTCAACTTCTTTTAACTTCAAGCATTTGCTCTAATGCTTCCAGTGATCCTTACTTATGAGTAAATATGTCAGAGAGTCAATTAAAGTTCAATATTTTCCAGTGTGATATTCACTGCAGTTATTACTTTTATGTTACATTAGAGAGTCCAAATTAAAGCAGCATGCATTGAAGAGCATTTCTTTGTTTTCTGTTTCAGACCCATGTCAGGAAGTGGATGAAACAGAGTGCCTAGCATCAAGACTTTCATACCCTAGATGTTGGGACAAAGCCAAAGCCTCCACTGTTAAGTGGTCAGTAATGGCAAAGTAATTCAATCCGACTAGGTTTTTCTCTTTCCACTCAAAACTTCCGGTACAATCCCTCTCCTGATATGTGGGTAGGAAGCTTTCCGGAAAACACTCCAAGGCCTTGTGGTGACTCTGCCAACAAGCTAATGATGCAAAGGCAATTAGACAGCAATTATGGCTGTCACTGTTCTTTAATTTAATTGGATTACTGCTTACAAAGCAGTGAGAATGAAGCATCTGGGAGGTATCTTACATTTGAGACTTAATGTGTGTAGTAATGCTTGAAAGCCATTTCTGTCTTTAAATCGGGCGTTTTGTCTGACACAATTAAGGATGAGCTCCAAGGCATTGGAGGAAAAAGTTAACAAAAACAACCACATTTGTACTGAGAAAAGGACCACAGTTTAAGAGGCAATTTTGGGGATTTTCTGTTGTTTTTTACATCATCAATTGGAATGCATGTTCCTGACTTGAAATCTGTGTGATTTGGTTGAACTGACTATGTAAAGTGCCTTGAAATGACCAGTGTTGAAATTGAAATTATGTTTGAACCATTTACATACATTTTTCTACATATGTGGCAGCAAAGTTGATAAGATTATTTTTTAAAATAAGTTCAACTTTAAAAGACCATAGCGCAAGAACCATGATTTTTGCAGACGTCTGCTCTCTCTGGCGACAAGTTTAAATGACACCTGTGTTGTGCGCATAAAAGAAGAAAAAAAAAAGCTGCCATCTGCCGCTGCGACTTCAGTTGGTTCTTTAGAGGCATAATGTCTTCTGAGGCAAGAAAGTTAGAAGAATTATTTCATTATCTAATATTGCATAGAAATATTTTAATTTGTACTGAAATTTTTCATATCGAGTCAATAGTCAAATCATTTTTTTTTAGGGGAAAAACGTAGCTACCCCTTTTAGTTGGTCAATAACGTAGATATTTCACTTAACTTTTATCATTTGTTTAGTTCACCGTATATAATACAATGTGTATTTTTAGTAACCTACCTTTTTAGCAAAAAGAGGGCCAACTGCTGGTCCCTTTTCATTCTCAAGGCAGATCTGAGCTCCCTCCATTGCTTGAAGAGTGCCCCGATATTTACTCTAGTCATGTTCTGTCGCTGATCAGACTCCAACTTTGCCCTTTTTGTTGCTCTAGACAAAAGTTGTTTTTTTTCCCTCTTGTGTGGAATCTGTGATGGGGTTTGAGATGCACTTGTGGCTGGTCTTTTGTGTTCCATCTTCTTAAACAGTCACCCGCCTTTGTTCTCTCGTTCTCTAGCTAAAGTGTCATAGCGGCAGAGACACTCAAGAACGTAGTAGCAGGGTAAATGAGAGCGTGCAGCATGTCACACCCATGCACACGCCC
Organism: Crenichthys baileyi; assembly: GCA_036173005.1. Lineage (NCBI taxonomy): Eukaryota > Metazoa > Chordata > Actinopteri > Cyprinodontiformes > Goodeidae > Crenichthys > Crenichthys baileyi. The sequence continues at coordinate 389,624 of JAHHUM010000311.1, forward strand.
TGAGAATTCGACAAAAACACTCTCTAATAAACTGACTAAATCAAGCCTGTAGAGGCAACTGCGGTAAATAGAAGATAACTTATTTTACATGTCAGGTAACTGGAAGGGCATGTATGGGAAAGAAAATAAATAATGTTTAACTTAAGAACTTACGCTACAAACCCTTAAATATCATACTTGTTAAAGTTTTAAATTTTACTAACACTCTTTAGATCAGATTGATATACAGTGGCTTCCACATTTATTAGCAGCTCTGGTGTGTAAAAAAGCCATGAAGTAGATTTAAATTTGTTTTGCAGAAGGATAATCTCTTACTGAAAAAATAGGTGGAAAGAACTCTGAAGGGTTTTTACCTGCATTAGCATCTTTATCACTGAAGATAAACTTGGATTCTCCTTGATGTTGTAACTATGTTAACACAACAATCAAACAATGACGATTATTCTTTGAATTTTTACAGTAAAACTTGCCAATTCCATTGAATCTAAAATTTTACAATTGGAACTGCTTAAAACCATCAAAGCAAATTCAATTGTATTCTCATTCTCAATAAACAGATATTCACATTTTAGATCTATGGTCTGTTTTAAAATTCAAGCATTTATGGGACGTCCCTGATAGTTTTGGGGCCCTAAGCAGCAGCTTATTTTGAGCAGGCAGTTATTTCTTTACATGAGATTTGAACGCTCTATAGAGCCTGGGCTTTGTGTCAGAATTGTGTTCTACTATTTTCTGCAAATTCTAAGAGCTGCTCTAACAACTAATCACTTAGTGTAAACTTATTTCTGAATTATTTGCTCTGCTCTTTTTTTTTGTACACTGGATAGTAAAAAAAGAAATTGGTTCCAGATATTCCAGATATATTTATTTTTTTCTGGTCCTGAAACTGTAGTTTGCCATTCCCAAATAAAATGTTAAATCTCCACAAGGTAAAAATAATCAGAGATAAAGCAAAACATTTTGACATATAAATTCCTAGAGTAATTATTTACCTTAGAAAATGTTTTTTTAAAAATAAATGTTTATAATAAAATAAAAATGAAATTTTTTGTGTAATGTGAAAACCTCTTGTTTTTGTGTGTACCAGGGTGTAGGGGTAGAAAGTGTGCACCATATACAGAGGCTATGAGTCCTCGACGCAGCTGTCCAGGGTTCGATTCCCAACCTTGGGACCTTTGCTGCATGTCTTCCTCTCTTCTCTCTCTCCCCACTTCCTGTCTGTGTCCTGTAAAAAAAAGGCTACTACTGCCACAAAATATATAAAAACACAAACAAACCAAAAACTCATCTTTTAAAAAAGTCAGCTGAGTTAAAAAAAACACGCTAGTGTTGTTGGTGATCCTACCTCCTTGCATGGGAAAGTTTACAGTTCATCCTTGCTTGTCATAAGAGAAGCTTTATGAGGTGTTAGAATGTCACAGCAGCCGTGACCCTAACAACGAACCGAGCTAAAGCATTCTGTAAATCTGCAAGACGTGTTGGGATATAAAAGTTTCCTGTGTCCTTATTTGAGACACAGGAAAAGACATTGACAAGAAAGATATAACTGATCACACAGACTTCCAGGAATCACAGCTTCTTTTATTGTGTGAGAAATGGTGCAAGCGTATCCAGTCACAACCTTTAATTTAATGCTCTGACTGTAAAATGTTTAGGTGGGTAACAACTTTCTTGCAGTAGTTTCCTGATTTGTAAAGACCAAGACACATTTACCCTAATTGAATAGTGTGTTCTCATCTTTGCTTTTTTTGTAGAGTGAAATATAAGTCCCTGTGTCACTTAAAAAAAGTAAAGTGTAAACAAATGAAGAAATCTTCAGTTACGGTTATTTTCAAATAATTGTTTGGGCTGATATTAATTGTACTGCTTTGTTAAAGCAATCAGGGATAGCCAAAGGTTGTATGGGACATTGGGGTCCTTCTTCCTGTTAAGAACATCACCACCACTAACAGGGCTTCAATATAGATTTGGTGGAATCTGGAGAGGGGGCCAAATTTAATTGGCTGAGGTTAATAGCAATTACAGATAATTGGTTATTAACTGAGCTGAAACATGAATAAAAGAGTCGCGGCATCAAATTGTAACTATGTTAACACAACAATCAAACAATGACCATTATTCTTTGAATTTTTACAGTAAACTTACCTTATGGTTTCTTTTATTGTGTGAGAATTGGTGCAAGCATATCCAGTCACGCACTTTAAAGCTTATTTGTCCCTAATAAATGGATTCTGACGCAAATGCATGTGGATGCTTTAGTTTAAGAATTTCATGAGATGATTCATCTTTTCAGTTCAAACCCCATTTAATTTTTTTTTAATTACAGGTTTTGCTTCATAAATAATCCTAATTTGAACATCTTATTTATCCCTACTAAGATACATAAGAAGTTTTATCTATTTTTAAACTTTTCTGCTATTCCTTTAATCATTATTCACACTTTTTCATAAGATGCTGGTATAACAAACTTTCCCTTACCCCACATACACCGTACAGCAGACATAGTGTCTTTTACTCAATCAACATAGGTGAACATAAACACATAAGCTGAAAGAAGTCAAAGTGAATGTCCTTATGTAGAAATGCTGTCATGTTATTAGTTAGGTGTCAAAATTTATGTTTGTGACGACTTATTTCTCCACCATGCTGGCCGACAAACTATGCAGTGCGCATTTTCTAACCGTTTTCCTGTAGATGTTTGATTGTGGATGTTGCTGTAATGTCAAGACTCAAAAATGTGACAGGAAGACCTGATGCCAACAGCCATTTACTCATCAAGTGTCATAGTTGTATTTTCTGGAGGTCAGTCTGACAGAACACATCAAAATACATAATGGACTCACAGTCTTCTTGCTCTTAAGTCCATGCTTTATGGGCTCTTATGACAAACTTAAAAAAACATACATAAACTGTATATCTGCTATAACCTGATGAAAGTATGATTGAAAATGCATTAAAGTCTTGTGTGGTGCTCACTAAAGAGTTCTTGTCCTAGAAGTTGCTCTGTACTTTTTATCTCTGTGTATTTATAAATTTGCAATGACCTTATATCTGATGAATGGTCTTACAATTTACAATTTTAAGACGCTCAGGCCTGACAGCTGAAAATGTCATCAAACACAATGTACCTATAGTTTAATCTAGAAAAGTCAAATAATGCAAAATAATGACCTTAACTGCCTGATTAAATTATCAGTTGAGAGAATTGAGAATTTAGCACAGCCTCCTCATTCCCATGCTAGGTCAGAAAGGCATTTAAAAACACTAGCCAAAATTACATTTTTGCAGGAAACCAGACATCACTACAGGGTGTCTGTGACATTGATGTTCCTGAATGGCAACTTGAGTCTTAGCAAATCTAATTCTAATACAAAAATAGGAAGCATATAACATGGTAACATCAACCTAGTTACAGTGGATCCCATCTATTTTCCAGACCAAGTACCTATATTTAATAGTTCCCACAACCCTGTTTCAATGCAATGATTTTGGCATGTAATAACAGATTCCATTAAAAATCACTTCCAACCTTTCCTGCCTTTAATCAGACATATATCCAGTACTGTTTAACTAAAAAACAAATGTGTGTGTCTCTGTGTTGCCCTTTGATTGACCTGTGAGCTGTCTAGGATGTAACCTGTGCTCCATGACAGCTTTAGATAGCCACCGTCAAGGATAAGGTGGGTATAGATATTGGATGGATGGATAAATCACCTTTTGATTTACTTATAGCATTCAGCCTTCTTTGGTAAGAGTGTATCAACGTACCACATATTGACATGCTAATTTTTGGTTTGGTTTTTGTACAAAACACCTTTTGGAATTGTGGCTCTTGGTTTCTTTAACAAACAATACTTACTACTAAAAAGGCTTTGGTGTTATTAGTAAGACATGATTGCTTTCTTTGGAAGAAATTACTCTGTCACTGTTGCTGCCAACCTCTTGGCAGATAGATAGATAGAAAGATATCCATCCATCCATCCATCCATCCATCCATCCATCCATCCATCCATCCATCCATCCATCAGGTGCTGTGACAGTTACAGGATTCTTCTCTGCTACATATTTTCAATTTTTCCTGTTTCACAAAATGGCCATTAACTACATCCTTTAAAATGTACCTTATAAAAATCTTCATATGACGGGTTGAATCAGCTGAACCGCTCTGTGAAATCCATTAATGAAATAAATGTAAAGTTCTACTATAAAAGGGAATCGATGCATATTCAGAAAGGGATTTATGAATGCAGACAGTTGCAGGGAGTGTACCTAGCTCCATGGATGTAGTAGGTTTGGGAAAAAAATTGTTATGAATCATTTTCATGTGTAAAAAGCCATGAATAAAACAGGGTTGGCTTCCCCTGAGTCATATGGCTGTTCTGGTCAACAGACTGAATATGCAATTTACTGACGAGATGGAGAATGGTGCGGCATTACAATGATGGCCTTCTCCTCTAATGTTCTGAAATGGGTCCCATCATAAGTCACAGACAAAGTCTCCGTCTCAGTTAACAAATTCTTTCAGGCAGCATCACACTTGATGAGCCGCGTGTTGAATGGTCTGGTGCATCTTATATGTCACACCTCAGAAACACACACACATATCAGACACTTGGATCTGAGAGTGCAGAATGTCATCAAGTCCTTGGCACTCACAAAAATCATTTCCCCCATAAAACACACATTCATGCTCCCTGTCTATCCAATCACAATACGAATCATCGGGGATAATGGCCTTGTTAATGAAGTGAGACCTGGCTGTGACCAGAAGCTGAAGCAGCTGATGGCTATCAGTGGGTGGAGTCGTCAGTGATGCAATAAAAATGTCACACGGACGCTAGGACAAGGAAGTTTGTTGTCGTGTACTCAACCATGTCTCCCCAGTCAACTCTATATCTGTTTCTCTGTTTACAATGTCTTGCAAGAATGCTCCTCAAACATTTCAAATTTTGTCAAGCTACAACCAAAAATTTCAATGTACTTTATTGGGGTTTTATGTGATAGACCAAAACAAATTCGTGCATAATTTTGAGGTGGAAGAAAAATTATATGTAATAATTTTATTTTTTCACAAATAAAAATCTGAAAAGTCCAGTGTGCTTTGTATTAAGTCCCTTTACTCCGATACCCCTAAATAAAATCAACTGCAACCAATTCCGTTCAGAAGTCCCCTCATTGTTAGAGAACATTATTGATAATGAAGATCAAGGAAGATAAAGACAGGCCAAGAAATAACTTTCAAGCAGAAAGAAAATTTTAAAGCAAGATTAGGTTATAAAACAATATCCCACGCTTTGAACATCTCACAGAACTCAGTTTAGTCCTTTATGTAAAAAAGGAATCATTTTGACACAACTACAAACCTACTCAGACATGGACTCTAAACTGACAGTTCAGATAAGGAGAGCGTTAATCAGAGAAGCAGGCAGGAGAGTAATTGTAACTTTGGAGGCGCTGCAGAGATCCACAGCTCAGTTGGGAGAATTGGTTGACAGGACATCTATTCCAGGACAGCACTCCACAAATCTGGCCTTTATGGAGCAGTTGCAAGAAGAAAGTCATTTTTGAAAGAGAGCCATAAGAAGTCCAGTTTAAAGTTTGCTTCAAGTCATATAGAGGACGCAGCAAGCATTTCAAGAAGCATTTTTCTTGCCAAAATCCAAAAATGTGTGGCAGAAGACACCATGAACACACTTTCGTCATGATAAAATATATTGGTGGCAGCACCATGATGCGAGAATACTTTTCTACAGCAGAGACAGCGAAGCTGGTCAGAACTGTTGAGAAGATGGATGGGACTAAACACAGGGCAATTCAGGAAGAAAACCTAGGATGCAAGAGACTGGAAACTGGGATGAATGTTCACCTTCCGGCGGGACCATAATCTTAAACATGCAGCCAGAGCTAAACTGGAAAGTTTTTCCAACTTTTAGATGAGTCCCTGCTCCAACATAACTGAAGCAAATTGCGGAACTGTCTTCTCAGTATACAGTACATTTCTACAGGGTCCTGGTAATGACTTAATTAGTTATTTAGGTCTGTTTAAGTAGAGACATAAAGAAGTTGCAGGACACAAGCCCTCAACAACTAGAGGGATCAAAGGCTATTCATGTGTTCAAATAAGCCAATCTAGATCCAAACCCAATTGAGTAATGGTACCAAAACTTAAAAATCGTTCTCCCACCAATCTGAATGAGCTTGAGCTGATTTGCAAAGAAGTGAAATTTTTTTGTCTCTATCTGCAAAGCTGGTAGAGACACACATAAGATCTCCAGTAGAGACCTGCATGGGACTGAGTTTTCAATCCCGGTCCCGCCCGATCCCGAGGCTTTTCTGACCGCTCCCGCCCGATCCCGAGGCTTTTCTGACCGCTCCCGCCCGATCCCGAGAACCCCCAACCCCCTACCTTTTCTTCAGCGCTCCGAGGCCGAGCGAGACTAGACTGATAGGCGCTGAAAGGCCGCAGTATGTCACGTGACGTGAGCGAGAGGAAAAGTAGCTGAATAAGTAGATCCGGTTATAGTGTTTATTGGACTGTTTATAAAACATTTTTTTTACAATGGTGATAGTTAATCATTACAGTGGTAATTATTACTTACTTTTGAATTTTGAAGCGGGTCCAAATGTCCGACTTCCCTGCTTTATTCAGTAGGTTGTATTGCCCTTCCCTAATTTTCTTTTCCACAGAAGCCACTGTCTCCTTACCACTCTCCATGCTTTGTTGTTACGTTGCCTCACTCTCACTCGGGAGTCGGGACCGATGTGTTTTGGTCTGACCGCCGAATCCCGCCCGAAACTACGTAAATCCCACCCGATCCTGCGACATTTGTGTCGGGTCCCGCGGGACCCGCGGGACTTCCCGCCCGATGCAGGTCTCTAATCTCCAGCTGTTAACTGCAGCAAAAGGTAGTTCTACAAAGTCTAAACTAATCCACGCCACATATTTCAGATTTTTAAGAGAGTTTGGAAAACCATGCATCTATTTCCTTCCACTTCAGAAATATGTACTACACTGTGTTTATCTATTACATAAAATCCCAATAAAGCACACAGAGGTTTGTGGCATTCGTAACGTGACAAAATCTTGAAACATGACAATGTATGATAAATACATGATGGATATGTTGTTCCCGTATCTGAACATGAATCCATTAAATATCTGTGTCTGGATGCAACAGATCTCATACCTCTTCCTGCAATCAGCAACAAAGCATCATTCAGTGGCTTGCGTTAATGACGGCTTTTATGTAGAGCACAACAAATTACAACATTCAGCTCTAATAGAGGAACCCAGCAAAGACTCTTGACCATTAGCAAGCTTGCCAAAGTCACATAAAAGTAGTTAACCCCAATGATTAGGAAACAACCACAGAGAGGAAGTGAAGTCTCTTAAAAGCCAGCAATTTGATGCCATGTGAGTGCGCAGATCGTTCCATAATGTGCTGATTATTTCAAGCACAATAACTGAAGCTCATTACATCTCTTTAACCTTCTGCACGCTTTAAGAAAAGCTTTCAGCATTGGACATCAGGAACTGTTAAGGGAGTGTTTGTCATGAAAAAAGTCAATCAGTAGCTTCATTAAAGCTTTGCTTTGGGCAGATCTTTTAAAACCCTTCAGTTGTGTCACAGTGTCATATAATCAGTTTGCATTAAATTAGGCCAAGGCCAGTGACACCCCAGCGGGTACATGGTGGCTAATTACTGTCGTTCTTTCATCCCATGGCGATGGGAGGAAACAGAGAGGGTCAGCAGAGGCAGTTGTTACTCCTCAATGAAATGGTTAATCTGTCTGTCCATCCGTCTTTGCTCTGACAAGACATCTGTTCGCACCCACTTCTTACTCCCATCTATCACAAATGCTCCAAGCATTACTGTATGTCCATTACATGTCATCCAAAAACAGGCTTCGACACATCATTTGCCAAATTTTCTGCGGTTTCTGTCTGACAGAACAAGTGTAGGGAATCAAAGCAGGAGGTATTTCAACAAGAACTGGGAAGGATATGGCTGAAATAAAGACAGGAATGAAAGGGTAAAGAGGAGGAGACGTGCACATCCACATGAACCCCCTATTAATCAAAGGACTGTCCTAGATGCCCCATGTGACAAATGAAACAGAATAATGGGTTCTTGGCAGAGGAAGATGTGGGATGGCGTGGTCATCATACTGTAACAGTTCCTCCACCTTTTCAGCCATATTCAGATATCCAAATTTAATATCAGCTGAAGGGGAAGCCTATTCCGTTCAGTGTGGGTATAAATTTAAATATATATTAATATATATATGTTTTTAATATATATATTATATATATTTATATATATATTTTTGTATAGGGGGTTATGAAATATGTTTTATATATATTTTATAATATATATATATTTTTATTAATTTTTTTTTTTTATATATAAATATATTATTTTAAAACATATATAGGGTGTTATGTAAAAGTTTGGTCTTCGCACCCTGCAAAATAAAATGGGAAAATTTTCCCAATAGGGTTTATTTCTTTTAGTAAACAAAAAGTAACCAAGATTATTATGAGAGCCACCTCCCACAAACCTGACAATAAGTTTGAATAACATCCTCGATGGTGACAACTGGTACAGTGCTGCAAAAAGTATGTAAGACCCTTAAATGTCATATCTGTTTTTGCCTGTCACACGTGAATGTTTCATAGCAAACAAATATTAATAACGGACAAAGAAAATAATACCAAAATTCTGTTTTCAAATAATAATTCTATTTCTAAAAGGAAACAAGCTACCCAAACCAACACCTCAAGTAGGATTTAAGCTCAGACTTTAACTAGATCATTCATTTTGGGGGGGGGGGGTTTTTTCGACCCCTTCAGGGGTTTGGGGAAAAATTTTCCTGCTGCAAAAACCCAAGTGGGGTTTTTGAGCCTGAAGGTAAACAAATTTTGAGGGCCCCAAACATTTTCCTTGGGATGTTCGGGTAGGAGAAAAATTTTAATTCCCAACAGGTCTCCTAAGCCCAAAGCAGAAAAAAGGAGCCCCACACAAAGACTAAAACCATCCCCATTTTTTCTTTTATGGTTTTCCTTTTCCCCAAAATTGCTTTTGTTAGTTTTATATCAGATGCAACAGGAAACTCACCTTCCAAAAAGTTCTACTTTTGTCTTTTCTTTTCACAGATTATGCTCATCAAAGTAAACAAGATTTTTTGTATTTCATTTTTGTTGGCAGTGAGTTTCACATTAGAACTCCCATGGATGCCATTTTGCCCAGTCCCTTTTTTTATAATTGAAACAGGAACAAGGACTGTACTTTAGACAAGTGAGACCTGCATTGTTTTAGATGTTCTTAGTTCTTTTCATAGGTGTTGATGTTGAGGTTCAAAACCTCTCCATGTTTTCTCCACTTTGTGGATAATGTCTCTCAGTGTGGTTCATTGGAAAGCATTTTTTCCCCGTTAGGTAATGAAAACGGCATTTGAAAAAAGCTATTTGCATTTAGTCCAGTTATGTTTGTCTGATATAAGGATTTGTTTGATGATGTAAAACATTTGTAAGAGACGTAAAACAAAAAATAAAATAATTATTTTATAATAAAATACTCTTTACTGCACTCTATAGGTCATTAAAGTTTACTGGGGCCTTAATGAGCCTGAAATTGGATCCTACCGGTACTTATAATAATTGATAAAACCCTTTCAGAGTTCTAATAAACATCATAAGTGGACGCTGATGTTGGCACTTGACAACATCAACAGCTAAATGTACATCAGGCTGCTTCTTTGGTATATGAAGAAAAATGTAAGGTATTACGTTCTTAAAGTTAAATAATCCTATTTCAGGTCTGCCAACTTACAGGTGAGTAATATAAGTTATTTCATTTTCAAATAAACATTCATTTTCTATGTCTAGCACTTCTGGCGGAAACCCATCTCAGCTAGCACACAATGACCTGCCAGTCCATCTGAGGGCTAACACAGAGATAACTATGAACACTCATGCTCACACCTGAGATCAAATTAGAGTTAGTATATTTTTTGCCTATTAGCGGAAGCCAGGTGCCCCAGAGGAAATACATAGGCATAGAAACAAAATGCATCTCCACTAAAACAAATCAACTAACGAATGAGGGGAACATAAAATATGTTTAAGGTCTCCATAGGTATCAAACACCCTGTGGCGTATTTCAACATAGATATTTAACCAAGTCATATCTAAATATGTCATAAGTTTGACAGTTTTACATTTGAAACATTTTCAGACATTTATTCCTCGGTTGCTGTGTGGGCTCACAGGAGTCCAGTTAAAAACAGTGCTCTACTGCTTCAGCTTACATTTAAAGCTAATGGAAATAGATTCAGAAAGAAGTGAGACAGATATGGAAAAACCCATAAAAAGGTTCCATTGTTGTTGTGCTTTCTAGCTCTGAAAGTTCTAGCATGATGTAGGCCATCCTACATAATCACTTTTACTAATCTCCTGGCCTGTCCATACAGAAACACCACAAGCAATGTTTTTTTCTTAAATAGTTTTGGACATTATTTTATTACCTATTTTTTTCTTATCTATTAAACTTCTTTGTAAATGCAGATTTCAGTTTATAGTTATTAAAATGTATCTATTAAATTCCTGTCTGCATTTTGGTCCTTTATTAATCCCCGTTTCTAACAAAAAATTTAAGTCTTGAGCCCTGCCCTAATTTATATTTTAATGAGTCAAACTCCATTAAGTGTTTTTAAAAGAGGTGTTCAACTTTCAGTAGACAATGCATCACTTCTAAAACCTTTTCTGTGCTGTCATGGTACCCAACCAGTGCATATAAGGTCAAACATTTCTCTATATTGTTTCAAGTTTGTCCTTGAAGATTTAGAGGCAACTGCATTGGTGGAGAAAACAGTGTCAAACCAAATAAAAAAAATCTAAAGCAGACGAGAAGTATCTGAAAGTCAAATTCTTTTAAAATAGGAAAAATAAATAAATAATCCAACAAAGACCTGACACAGAACCAGAGAGGTGCACCGCTCTTCAGTTGATCATTTATGGCAGCTTTTCAGCAAATCCCTCTTTAGGAATCACCTTCTCGATGCTAAAATACAGTTTTATCGTTGGGAATAAATGAATCAAAAGAATGAAGAAAATGATGCTTGTGGCTTGCCTTAAAATCAAGTTTAAAACATGTTCTCTGCAAATTTTTTGCTAGGTGTAAACAAAACACTCTTCAATCTTTTAAGTTAGGTGACTTTTTCATGCCGAAAGTATGCAAAGATCAGTGTTGAGTGGCAAAGGAACAAAAGTAAAAACTCCTAAAAAAGTAAGGTACTGGACTTGTGTCCAAAGAAAAACATTCAGAAAACCTGAAGAAATGTTCCTCAAGGACCAGGACTTTAGTACAGAACTGTACATATTTGAAGTTAACATAAAGCAAACGCTTCTAGGGGAACCACAGTTAAATTTATTACATTAACATGTCTTGCAAGGTAATATTTATATGCATCTGTTTTTAGGTTTAGTTTTGATTGACTGTAACCTCACTCTGTACTATTAGTTGACAAAGCTATCATTCATCTGGCTGCTAAATTTCTCAAAACTGTTGCTTACATGTTTTTCCTTATGCTGTTGGCCAACATTTAGCACTGATTTCTACATGAAATGAACAATTTTTGTGTGCAAGCTTAGAGCAAACAAATACAATAATTTAGTAATTTGTAAAGAGCAAGTCAATACATTTGCTGCATGGAAATGTGCAGACAAGTGAAATTAATATTTAACTAGCTCCTCCTTTACCTCTGTGTGCTGAAGCAATTATATTACAGCAGATACAAAGTACTGCAAGCTTTCCTCCCCATACAATTCATTTATATTTGTTCATAAATGATGGTGTGCATCACTCAGGAAGTTGAAGAGAATACAAACGTAGTATGACGTAGTAAATAAGCTTGGGGTTCATAAAAGAAGAGGTGAGGGGAAAGAAGAACTTTGTAGGCTTAGTATGAGATGATATAGTTTCAGCCACGAGTTCCCAGCTTCAGGTTGCAACCTTTTTCGGCCGTCTTTAGTTAAAATGTCAGGATTTTATGAGCTTTGACGACATGAAATGACAAATTTGTGTGTGCCATGGAGTGTGAGTTCATGAAAAGGATGTATTTCCACATTGCATATAATGGTCATAAATACATACCATCATTATTCCTCTGTGGATTATATAGTTGGAGCATTTACATGTTAGGGATGGGAATGTGGGTGCACACATATCTGTACAGATCTCAGAGTGTTTGCCAAGGCCATGTAGTATAGAGTTATTGTTCTCTGTGAAGAAAATACAAGAGATGGGAATTATAAGAAAAATAGCCTCTTAAACTCCCTAACCAACTTACCGAAAAGCAGATTAATACTCCTAATCAGATAAGCAATAAAAATTAATTCTCACTTCTCTTATTTAAGCCAAACCTTAGAGGTTGTTGTATTACAATAAAAAAGAAGGAAAAGAAAGATAACTTAATAGGCCACAGTGATGCTCCAACTGCCTCAAAGTAAATAGTTATGCACATCCACATAGCTTACCTCTGAGTGCTTCCTCACACTCCCACAGAAGTCCATTAGCTTGTCATTCGCTTTCTTTACAGTCATTCAGCTTTTGCACATGGCCCATGGCGGTGTGCAGCAGCTTGCTCCACATGAATAACAATATCTGATTATTCAGACCAAAGCCAAGTGACTCAGCTATCTCTACTGTATTCATCACCTCATCTCCTCTACTGTTTTCCTTCTTCTTTACCCTGCAACTCAGTAAAACAACTTTTATTGTCATTCTCCCTCATATCTTGCCCTTTTATTAATCTCACAGGTTATGGTTTACATCTTTCATTTCTCAGGCATTTCTCTGGCATTTGTTTCTCTTGCTGCCTGTTCTTTGTGTGTATCCAAATATGGGCATGTGTGTGTGTGTTTGTTTTCCTATGAAGTGGAAAGGCTAACTTTGCCAACGGCTATGCTGGCTTGCTTCTGTGTGGGAAGGACCCCAGAAGGATGAGGGGGAGTCTGACACATTCACAGGACAGGTAGAGCACAGTCAAGTCAGTCCTGCTGTCAAGATACAAAAAATAAAGGTGGAACAGAACGTCCATGGGGATAGTTCAAACAGTTTCTATCTTAGCAGACACTTTTCCACCAGTAAGAAGCAAATATTTTCCTTTGTGATAAACTTCAATAAGGAGAGGTAACAAATAAAGCTTTTTTGAGCCATCAAAAACATTTTGGCACGTATGCTAAGTTAATGAAAAAAAAATAATGTGAAAAATATCAATGAAGTTTAATACCTTTCAGTTATGTCTGTTGGTTTTGATGCACTCCTGTTTTGATAAGTGCATGTGTATTGGGATTAAGGGTGTAGAATTTAGTGTTCTGCCCAATGGGGGATGTTTATTTCTGAGGTGACCTCCCAGCCTCTTTTTATTTATTTATTTTTCATTTTTATAGTTCAACTAATCATCTAAAAACTAAATCTTAATGTGCAATGGTTCTCCCAAGTGGTCATACAATAATTAACCAAATTAATTAGAATGTAGAGCAAGCCCCTGTTTCAGTTCAGTTTCGAGCGTATAGTATGCAGAGAGAGTGACTATGAGAGTGACTCAGCATGCTGGAACTTGGGTATCCTCTAAGTTATCAAGTTCAAGAAGGTTTATTATCCCCTAAGTTTAAAAACAACAATGACATGGGACAACCAATAATGTGTGACAACCATTCGCTAAAAAATCATGACAACTCAACTCAACAAAAATTGTAAGAACTGCAGTTTTTCCATCTATTAGTCCTACATCATAGCAGCAGATATCTGAAAGCAGCTTGAACTCATGGTGCAGCTGGTGATCTGGATCCATCGGGATTGTTCTGCCTTATTTTGACTGACCTACCCTTTAACAGTTCAGTCAAGTTATTTAATGCTGTACCAGCAATTTTACTGCACACTTTAGCAATTCCTAGCAGTTTATTGTTGTTCTTTCAAGCTAAAAGCCAGAACCAGCAGATTAAGTTAAAAGTTAATACAGGCTCAATAAAGGAATAATAAAACATTCACACAAAAAATAATTCACATTCAAACCACACTTCCGATAAAAATATATTCACTGATGAGCCTTCCTACAGAGTGAGTCCACATAGGCTTCAAAGCTTGGCCTGTCATTATGGATATTTCCCACGTATTTATACTGGGAACTATCTCAAAATCTCAACATTTCCACCAATGATTACCACAGGTAAGGAGACAGCCCTGTCTTCTCTAAAATCCATGACTTTGACTTTGAGACATTTAAGTTTGACAAAGAAGACACATCAGTCAGTGAAATCTCTGAACACTAGCCCATGATCAGGATCACTGCTGCTGAGGAGGGACATGATGACAGAATCATCAACTACTTTAAAATGTGATGCTGTGAATGCTGGCTGCGACAACCGTTGGTATATAAAATAAATAAAAGGGGCATGGGGATCTGGTAGAAGAAAAGAGAACATCAGAGATAACCTCATTAACTCTCACACTCTGAGACAGTACAGTTAAAAAGTCCCCTAACTTCTGCAGCTTGTCTTTATTTATAAAAAAAAAGCAATAAAATTGTGTTTTTCTTGGTAAAGAATCTTTAAAGAACAGTTTTTGTAGCTTCAGTTAGAAAAACCCCGCAGTTTGCGTGTGGCTGATGAACACTAATTAGCAGAAGTAGTAAAATGTTTTGATTTGCATTTGCAATAAGTACAGCTCTGACAGCTTTGAATTTGAGTGGTGAACAATAGAGAATTGATATGGTTGTTTTTTTTCTTTAGTTTATGGTTTTCTTTGCTCTGCTGAATACCTATTTGTGCCCAATAAAATGCCTTTTTATTTAGACAATAAATTTGTTGCTCTTCGTCTTATGAAATAAGAAATATTTGAAACGAAACATTAAGAGATTATTTTCACCAAGTGCATTTATAACTCTGACAATGTTCCGTAATGAAGGACATGTCAACATTTTAAGTCTATGTCTAACAATGTGAGATATTTACCTTTTTACTTGGGGTGCAACACAATATAAAAATTTTACAATGTTCCTTGTCAAAGTAAAATTTGTCTTGTTTAGAGCTAAAAAAAAGTTGCTCAGTGAATGTAAGCTATTAATAGAATAAACCCTGGATATTAATTTTTGACAACCTTAATCCATGCTTGAGACTCTTATTTTGAAGTATGATAGGAATTTGTTCTTGACTTGCCCTGCTTTACTGACTGCATGTGGCAAATTATTTGGTAGTTGGTAGTTTAAAAAAAATCCTCATAATGAAAATAAATTATTTGCAATGTGGTAAGACTGTGACAGGCTAACTGTTAGCCACTAACAATACTAAAGTTGACACCTGATTTTGGAGTCTCTTTGAACAGACAGTTTGAGGTTTATGAAACTTCTATTGTATTTCTAAAAATGCATAAAGAGCAAATTGCAAGGCTTTTTGCTAATTAGGAATAGAATGAAACACATTGCATGAATAAAGTAAACAAAACCATGACTAATCAAACAAGCATTGGATTATTCTACACTTATTACAAAGATTGAGAAAATTGAATGCGATAAACTATAAAAACAATAAAAAGATTTGTAAGTTTCCACAAAATATTGCTAAAATCTTGTTTTGTCTCATTCATTTCTCGTCTCGCCTCATCTCATGAGCTCATGAGCATTATTACACCCCTACTCATTACCTCCTGTTAAAAGTGTTTAATTTAACTACAGTTTCCGTTTAATTTTAGACTCAATCTAAAAGGCAATGCAGGATCTTCTTTTTTTACATTAAACATGTGTTTAGTCATATTTATGTGCTTTGGGTGATGGATTATAAAATAAAAAATGCCCAGTGTTAGATAAAGTTTTATAAATTGGCATTGTATAAATAGTTTTAGCAAATTAGACAAAAATGAACTTCAACTGAATTATACCTGACTTACATTGTAGATTTTCTTTTTACTTGTTCAACAGTCTCATTATGCATATTTTCTTTCGACAGGCTGAGAATAGATTATAGAAAATTACTTTAATGTCAACAATTTGTCGCATGGCCAGTACTTTATTTGGCAGACAGCTTTATATCTGGCAGGCACCTTGTTTTGACCTGGCATTAAGTAAATAAAATTGATATAAAAAGAAAAAGAATGAAAGAACTAAATTAATGTATATAAAATTAGCATTTTTTAAATCTGCTGATTATAAAAAGTCAAACCTATAATTATCAACATGTTGTTTACTGCCACTAATCTGCAAGTAAAAATGTAAAAATGTTTTGTTTAACATTGGTCAAGTGTTTTTGTCAGTTAGCAACATTTTTTATGGTGATTTTATCCAAAACATTAAAAATAAAGAGGTATAACTTCAGTTATCTCGGTGGTCTGGTCTGTCATCCTAGTGTCATTTTTGTGATTTTATGACCTTATCTCGGTTAGCTAACACTGTTATCTCACTGTGTAGTGCACACTGGAAGCATGTCAGAATCAAAGAAAAGACCAAAGGCTTTTAACCATAAAATCATCAATGGAAAGGTAAGGAATGCCCATTGTTTTTATCCTGGAGGGTAAAAAAGCTGGATCCATTAAATTAACTGACAGTTTGCTTTCAGGAGGAAACATCATAGAACGCTGCAGAGCTATCCAGGTGAGGGCAAAATGCAACTATGAAGTTTGGCCTTTCTACAGAAGCAGGCCAACTCTTCATCAAACACCTGCGTCCTTTCCCTTGTCTTTCAATGCCACTCTCTTTTTATTCTGTTAGTTTCCATTGCCTAAGGACACCTCTCTTACAGTTTCCCTACATCAGCTGTTTTTTTTCATTGATGAAATGTAACCTTCTCATCCCATATTGTCGTGCTGTGAGGTAAGAAAGCCTCAATATTAGCATAAATGCAAGGACAGATAATCCCTCATACCCTTTCAATACAAACCCATCCTCTGTGCATTTCTCCCTACAGGGCAGCTTTTCCCTCAGGCACCTTTCAAACATAAAGTGTCTTTCATTTCACCTCCTCTGTAGCAGGAGGCCTGTCCACCTGAAGCATAAAGCTTTAGTAGAGATATTGGAGCACTGCCTTGTGATGATAGACGCTGCAGGAATCGCTGTGCTAATAGCACAGGAGGTGCAGGGGCACTGACTGCAAGAGAGATGATATTCCAGGTGAGAAGTTTCCTAAAAGAGAGGATTTACCAAATGCTGAGTCAGGATGGTTCTAATTAATACTGGTATGATAACAGAGACTTTTTGACTAAATGTTGCCCTATGCCCCCTTGGGCCCTGTTGGATAATTACCTTACTAATGAGAGCAAAGTGAGTTGTGAAAGGGAAATATAGCTCAAATCACAAAAGAAAAAAAAATAAAGTACAAACAAATCCTTCTGTATCTTTCAGTTGGGACATGATTTTAGGCATGAATAGTGACTGGCCAATTTAGCACAAACTATTTTTTTTGTCTGGTCACTGAACACACTATAGCAATCATATATTTGATTTTATTTTTTCTGGTCCGTATTATATAGCCAGCTGTGGTCAAAATTCGATAACAAAAGTATGTAGACAGTTCTTTTCACCATTATTTGTGTATAAGCAATTGTTCTAGAATGAGCAGCTGCAAAGTTTGGACTTTCTTACCTACTTATTTTCTACGTTTAAAAAAAAAGTGAGCTTTAGGATTAGAAAAGGTTCCATAATTGTTATTTAGAACAAACTTAAATTACCTAATGGTGAAAAGACTTAACATATGTTCATCTCCGGAACATTGCCAAAATTAGAAATATCCTGTCCGGGAGTAAAAAACTAGTCCATGCATTTGTTACTTTAAGGCTGGACTATTGTAATTCGTTACTATCAGGATGTCCACAAAATGCAGTTAAAAGCCTTCAGCTGATTCAAAATGCTGCAGCAAGAGTTCTGATGAAAATTAAAAAGAGAGATCATATTTCCCCTACTTTAGCTTCCCTTCATTGGCTCCCTGTTAAATCCAGAATAGAATTTAAAATTCTCCTCCTCACATATAAAGCCCTTAATGATTTAGCTCCATCATATATCAGAGATCTGATTGTTCCATACGTTCCCAACAGAGCACTTTGTTCTCAGACTGCAGGTTTACTGGTGGTTCCTAGAGTCTCTAGAAGTAGAATGGGAGGCAGATCCTTTAGTTATTGAGCTCTTCTCCTGTGGAACCAGCTCCCAGTTTTAGTCCGTGAGGCGGACACCCTGTCTACTTTTAAGGCTAGGCTTAAAACTTTCCTTTTTGATAAAAATTATAGTTAGAGTGGCTTAGGTTATCCTGAGCTATCTTCCTTATTTTTACCTCTGTCTTATTCCCTCCCTGTTGGATGGAGTAAGGGGGAGTCAGGTTTAGCCTAAACCGGCTCAGTTATGGTTGAGGTGCAAACACACCCTCCATTTCTGCTACCTGTATGACCCCCTCTCTTTTCCAATGGTTATAATCAATCTGGCAGAGAGAGGTATGCCAATCGTTGTGGTTTTTAGTATAACAATGACCATCAGTGGGCTCTAGATGGACAAAGTGTCTACTTTTAAGGCTAGGCTTAAAACTTTCCTTTTAGATAAAGCTTATAGTTAGAGTGGCTTTCTCTGTAGTTATGCTGCTACAGGCTTAGGATGCTGAAGGACATAATGACCACTCTCACCCTCTTCGCTACATTCTCACACTACTCTCCAATTTTACATTATTTGCTGTCATTTCAACTTTTAACTTCGTTCTCTCTCTTTTCTCTTCCTAGAAGCTACACCTGGCCTGACTCTGTGTCTACCTGTAACACCTTTCTGGAGAGGGGCATCGTCCAAGCTTCTGCTGGCAACAACTTAATGCTCACCCTCTACCGATGATCCACATGGCCCTGTCTTTCAGTGTTTAACCCTTTCTCTCTCCTAGACGTGGCGATTGACTGAGCTTTTACTGTGACTAACTCTATGTGCTCTCTTTCAGACTCTAACCTTGAAAACTGGCTCAGAGCTTTTCTGTTCTTTCTTTCTAGATGAAAAGACTAAAGGAGCTACATCCATTAACATTTACTTTTCCTTCCCATAGAAAGGACTCCTGGATCAGTGCTTCTTTGTTCTCTTTGTGTCTCTGCTCTGTTCTCTCAAACCCCCAGTCTGTTGTGGCAGATGGCCGCTCACACTGAGCCTGGTTCTGCTGGAGGTTTCTTCCTGTTAAAAGGGAGTTTTTCCTCTCCACTGTCGCTACATGCATGCTCAGTATGAGGGATTGCTGCAAAGTCAACACCAGTGACTGCCCACTGTCTCTACACGCTCATCCGGGAGGAGTGAATGCTGCAAGTCACTGACTGGATGCAATCTGCTGGGTTTCCTTAGACAGAAAAACTTTTTATCCAATTTGAATAAATAACTGAATCTGACTGCACTGTTCAATGATTAGGATTAATTGGAATGTATGTACCTGACTTTTGTGAAGTGCCTTGAGACGACACGTGTTGTGAATTGGCGCTATATAAATAAACTGAATTGAATTGAATTGAATGTGTTCTTGGAAGTCAGATTTTCCCAGTCGGAATTACAACAAAAACACCTCCTGAAGTCGGAATTCTGACTGGGCAAATTGGAGATCACTGAGCAGCCTCAAATTCATATCCAATATGGCTTCCACCCATATACAACAGAGAAAGTTGCAGGAATAAAATATTTATTAGTAAGTCACGTGGTGAGTAAGTAAGTAAAGTTTTCTTTCTCAAGCAATTTTAAAACATAAGTTACAAAGTGATTTATGTTAAATGCAAAATAAAACAAAGACAAAAAACAACAAATAATCAGACTTGGATAATTTAAACAGAAAGCAGCACACTGTTTGAATCAAACAGTAAAATACTTGCAAAAAGGGCAAGTTTTCAAATGTGACTTAAAACAATCAACAGTGCTGCTGATCCTTGGTTTTAGATCTAGCACAGAGAAAACATGAGCAGTTCTCACGGTTTCTATCTCATTAAACCAGCAGTACACTTAGTACTTTAAGTGAACATGTTTCATTAGAGTCTGAATGCATAAAATGAGGAGAAAAACTTTGTTGTAGGCTTGTGGGAATATTAGTACTTCGCACCATTCTGTAACAAATAGCAGATTCAACTGGTTTTCCAACATGTCAGAGACAACCTAAATGCACCATTAACCTTACAGGAAGGTTGTAGGTGTCTGCTGTATGAGTGTCAAAAACATCTGGGTTCCAGGTAGTTGTGGGGTTCCATAATTGATAAAATTTCAAATTGCTTGCTGCATACCCAGTTCAGCACATCCCTACTGTAGCCCAGTCAGAGATTGAGTGCAAATCCTCACATGCGGGCAAGACAGAAGTAAAAACTAGAGTAGCCTGGAGAAAACCTTTTGAATGTGTTACCTGTGCTTTACGTATTCTTAGGCTAGAAACAGCAAGCAATTGATTTTTTTTAGTTAGTACCATATATTGTGCAAGAAAACAAACATAACAGAGACACACAAGATATCAAGACAAATGGACATTCAAATCTTAAATCACAGTTTAAGAATTATGCATATTCTTTCAAGTAATAGGAGGAAAGCTAAAGTTTTTTCTTTAAACTTTACACCTAGATTACAAATGGAAAGTCTTCAAATATGTGAGTGGATGTTGCGTAAAAAGATATTGTTTTAATAACAGAGATAAAACATCAACCTTGCAGTGGTATGAAGGTGACAGCAATTAAGTATTCTGTGCTCTGTGCATCTCCACTCTTCTGATTTATAAAGAAACATTCACCAAACTACTTTCAAGCTTTTTATTTATTAAGAAAATATTTTTCATATCAAGACAGAAATGATAACAGCAATGGCAGTAAGATAACAGAAAAATACAGGATAGATTATCTATTAAAACATGTCAAATATCTTAAAGTAAAAATACATTTAGGGGAATATTTATTGTAGCTCTGTGATATGACAGACAGACAACCACTGCCTTCTTTTGAACCCAAAACACCTGCTAAATGAGTCAGTGGCTACTGCTTATTGAATGAGATCTGCCAGCTGAAATCAGTAGCCCTGTAATTCCCCTGGATAAAGCCATCAATAATGGAAAGGACCTGAGATGAGATGAGACGAGATGAGACAACAAGAAAGCGAAATTCTTTTGCATTAACCATGAGAGAGTCTCCCTCCTTTGTCTCGCTTCAGCTTATTTTTCATGGGAAATTCTAAAAAGAAAGAATGGAAATCGATCCGGGTGAAAACAGATACTAGGTTCTCCGGCTTCGCAGAAGGGCCGGGGATTGATTGGGTGGAGAGGACAGGCTGTGGGCATAAAAACCAAGGACTGGGCCAGGGTCCAAAAAGTTGGGGCTGCACATTCTCCACCATCCGGAGGGTTGGACGTCAAACCCTCCAGACGGCAAACCACCTCCACCTTGCGCTCTCCATATCTAACACGCTTGATCTACCAAGAGCTCCTTTTAATTAACTACTCGACACTGCTGCATGATGGCTCTGCTAACCTCCCCTAATCAGTTGTTCAATCGTGCGTGCCATATTTTTATACTCTTACATTACCTGAATGTAGCCCATCAATGAAACAAAAGTCAACACAATTTTATCCTAAATGATGTCAATGCTTAGTTTGTGGTATGCAGGCTAAGTCAGTGGCAGCTATGACCATAGATGTGACATAAACTAGTATTACGAAGAGACAAATGCTGCTTTTTACGCCTCCTGTTGCACACAGTGTTCCAGAGTTGCATCTGTTTGGATGTGTTCACCAGCTTGCATTTGGTTTTTTTCTCTAATCACAATGGTGTATCACAGGAAGGAAAGAGACATAATTGCATGTTTTCTTTTAGATTCCCTCCAATCTAGAGAGAACTGTGAAAGTATCCGTTGTTGTCTTGGTTACATCTTCCTTCTTGTCTTTTCTGACTATAAATAACACTGAGGCAGAGGAAGCCCCAGTGGTGTGAGTCAACAGTTAGAACACAGTGTGAGGCATGAAGTAGTTGGATTGAATGGGAAAGTGTTTAAAAACATGCACTTTAACATTGTCATCAGGCATATTATTAAATCTGTCACTCTATGTGTCACTGTACCACCCAAAACTCTTAAAGGTCAAAGCATCCATGCGAGATTAGAGATCAAGTACACAAAACAAATGACACAACAGCATGTGATTTCAGTGCTTTTGGTAGCATGACCTTCTCTTGAGCTTGTGTTGAGCAATCGGACACTGGAATGGACCTGATGTAAATTCCAGTGCGCTGGCAGTTGATCCAGGCTGGCGGATCAGATTTAACACAGAATTTTAACTGCATTTTGTATTTAGAAACTATGCTTGGAGAGTAGGCGGTGATGGTTCACTGTGTTGAAAGAAACTGCACCTGCTTTTCTGCTAAAAATGTGCAATGATACATGGCCAGTGTTGGTCGAAATATCTGTAAGACAACAAGCAAGACAGTAAATTATGAAAGCAGTCCCTTCCACAACCTTAAATAAAAGTCATTAGCCAAAGGTTCATACTTTTTTTAATTTCTTTTTTCTTGAAAAAAAGTGTGCTAATTATTTAAAATGTTTGTATTATTGTCATTTAGAGCACATTTTAAGTACTGTACTTCAGAGAGACGAAACCTGTTGTCTTAACCCTTAAATCAGGAATGTGGTGTCTAGTGTATGAGTGCCTGACAATAAGACTGTTACACGCATCTTTTAGAAATGACACCAACAGTGCATACTGACAGGTGCTGTGGTGCGACACTGACAACAGAACTGCTTATTATCAGTGTTGGAAGACTCCTAATGCTGTTCTTTTATGTCAGACGAACTTAGGGTAGCAATTCTTCAAACTGAAACTTTATATCTCACATTCCAACAGTTCCAACAGTAATTTCTTAGTCGTGTTTATGCTTTTAAATCTGACTGGTCGGACAAACCGTACATCATCACTACATCACTTCTTCAAGTCGTTGGGCCATCCTGCGTCTATACAAGTCAGCAGATTAGGGAGAGGAACAGATTAGGGCTGACTTCTACCCCGCTCCCCGCATCAGTCCTTTCAAATACACTCGGAGACGACACCTGCCCAGAAGTGGAAAGAGCTTACATCTCAGCATGCAGGCCAAATAGAAAGAATTAAAACATAGCTCAGAAAAACTTTTTAGAACACAAAAACTTTATTGTCACTTGTTTGGGTGAAGCTTTTGTCAAATGATTTACTTCAGTGAGAAGTTGATCTGTTTTAAGAAAATTATTAACCTTGGCTGAAGTAAAAAAAATAGTTCAATTTCTTGTAAAGGATGAACCTCCACATGACTTGTTGATCAGATGAAAAGTCAACAGTCCTGCAATATTGCAGGACTCTTTTGGTAAGCAGCAGGCTCTTTCTAACTATTGAATCGTGAAACAACCCTTAACTGAGGCAAGTGATGTCTGCAGTTTATTGGATCTTGTTGGGTTTGTGTGTGACCTCCTGAATGAGTTTCCAGTGCTATCTTGGAGTAATTGTTATAGGTCAGCCACTCCTCAGAAAGTCCGCCATTGTTTCATGTTTTTTCTCCATTCATGGATAATGACCCTTATTGTGTTTTACTGTCCCAAAACCTTTTGTAATCATTTTGTAAGCCTTTCCACACTGGTAGATGTCAAAAACTTTGTGTCTCATCTATTTAAAATTTCTTTAGATCAGGGCATGTTGCTTTTGGAGATATTTTAGCCTACTCCATGTTATAAGACAGACTAAGTAATTTCCTGATTCAACAGATTGGGCAGTAATCAGACATGGGTGTGACTGGTGACTGGTACTCAGTTGTCTAAAATATGTGTTTGCAGTTAACCCCAGATTTAAAAGGGCTTAGGCAATTATATTTTTAAATAGGACCAGGTTACTTTAGTCCTTAAAATTTGTGTTTAAAAAATGCTGTTTTTATTTACTTAGTTTATCTTTGTTGGATATTAGAATTTGTTAGAAGAAATCTGTAAAAGGGTAGATACTTAGTTTTGGCACATTTCACAAAGTGTGACATAAAAGTGTGTGTATATCATAGCAAACACACAGTGTTACTAAAAAACAGAGTAATTCATTTTTAACTAGAAGTGAAACTGCCTCATTATAAAGAATAATGAAAATGTTTTGTAGCTGCAGTCTTTACAGGCACTATTTATACTTCAGTAAAGGTTACTAATTTATTGTGCATGCCAGCTCAGAAGCATATAGGACATCATATTACATGCATACAAACAACATGCAAAGCAGCAGTACAAACCACAGCGATTGCTGCATCCTGCAGGCACTACTCCCATCAGTGCCTCAGAGAGCGTTAACTGCCCATCTTGGGATGGGCGGGTGATGTCACTGATGCTTTCCGGTGCAGTGCTCTTGTAATGGAGTCAATTTAGCTCCATGCTGAGCCATTTCGGCCCAGCCTTACCCCATGAAGGACACATTAGTGCCCCCCACCCTCCATTCTGCCATCTCATTCCTTTTTCTCATCGCACTTTTTTTCTTTTCATGCAGTTCAAGTCCCCACATTTACATTTCCGTTTTCAGAGCAACAGTTCATTAGTTTGTCCTATCCCTCTCTTCTACCACCACACCTTTTCTGGACTGATAACGGAAATGTTATCATATTGATATGAATGTAATTTCATTACAGTGAAATAAAAGCTGCAGCAGGCGACCTTGATTGAAGGCTCATCAGTGGCACACTCAGTGGTCATAGTGCTCATATAAAGTGTAATCTAAAAGTGTATTTGGTAAATGAATCAATATAACTCTTTCTAAATTCTCTTTGGCCCATAAATACCTGTTGCTTTTCATTCCATTCAAAGCCAATCCCGGTAATTCCCTCTCTATCCTACTGCTGCATCTCTATTAGCTAATTTAAAGATTAGTACTCCTCATGTAACCTTCAGGTCTTTCCCCTCAAGTCTCTGCCCTCTGTATGACACAAAGTGGATCAAATCATCTAGATGATAAAGGGATTTTTATACACTTCTTTCAGGGTGAAATTTGATTTGTAGCAGTGGAAGCTAAACTTGATGTAGTACAATCTGTGCCCATGCCAGATTAGCTCTGACATATTCCAAGATCACTTTCTAATTTGCCCTGAATTGCCTTAAGCGGTGGCATCAGATTAGGAGCTGTGCAGCCATTGACTTTTACCTCTGTAGGGTTGTTAGTCAGCATTTGCTCAGTTCACCCTTTTTTTTTAAAAAATTAAGGCATTGTAATTTTTACAAGCAGATCCATGACGTGGTTGCATTTCTGCAATGCAGAAGTACAAGGTAAACAAATGATGGTATGTTTAGTCCAGTTTTTCTGTATTTTGTGCCATGCAACATTGTTTTTCAAAGATGCATGGAGCAGCGATTTGTGGCTGAATTCCGATCTGTGCTTTTAGTAAAAATTTAAATTCTTTCTTTTCACAAATTAAATAAGAGAACTCAAAGTATTTCCCTTTTTACCTTCCATCTGTAAGCAGTCATTCTACCTTTTTATTACAAGCAAAGATTATTTCAGAAGTGTGAGTCTGTGAGAGATATGTTGATCTATGTTGATATGTTGATTACCCAGTTAGCAGGGCTGCATGTTCCATGATCAAAAGAGGTTAAAAGCTATATATGGATAAACCAGACTAACTTTACTGTACATAGTTTTATACTATAAGGAGAGCATGAAATGAAAAAAACTGCGAAATTAAAAAAATGGTAAAGGAGCAAAATGACCGGGACTCGCCAAAATCTAACTGTTGAGTTAAGCAGCCTGAATGAACGGCCGACATTCAGAAAAAAATACAGATTGCTTTTAAATACTTTCTCACAACTTTTGTGCTTCATTTGATTCTATTTTTAAACACCTAACAATTCTCAAAGCTAATTCTGAGTCTTGCTAACTCAGTAGCTACTTGAACACCAACACGCAACCTGGTTTAAATAGACTGGACTAAGTAAAGCTAAACTTAACATTTGTGTTGTGTTTATTTCTACTGGAAGGTGGATTTTGTCAAATGATGTTCTGTTATAATATTGTTTAGTAAAAATTCTTGACATTTTGGAACCTCTGACAACAAAAACTAAATTGTTGGTAATTTACCCATAGTTATATTACGTCTATAACCATGGGAGACACATATAGAGATAGAGGAGAAAAGAATCAAAGGAGAATGTGATAATGCAGTGAAAATGCTATAACAATGAATAGAGGCATGCTCCATGCAATGCATGACGGCAACTATTACTCTCCAGCTCTAAATTTGACTCTTTATTACCACAAAACATTCACCAACATTCAATAATAAGTTCATAAAAAATCTGGCAAATTAAAACATTAGTTATGTCAGACTGTAAAAATTACTAAACATTGTACACCATGAACATACACCAATTCATTTGTACTCAGTATGAACTAGTTCTTGTGAAGCCTGGTCTTGCAAAACAATACATATGATATATATCTGATTTATCTAAGCAGTATCTTTAAAGGGTGGATATACAAGGCAGATATTTTTTTCTGCTGGATAAAGGAGCAAGAAATTGTGGGTGGGTAAGTAGGTGGAAGCATTTAGATGCCAGAAAAACATAACTGAGAGTAAAATTACCGAGAAAGATAAATAGAAGTGTTATGTTTAAAATAAATGTAGAGTGAGAAACAGAACAAAAGAAAAAAGTAATATATGGTTGTTTTTAGAGTTCAGTAAAGTTTTGGACAGGCAGATCTCAACATTGCATCCTTTACTATATCACATCTTTTGACTGACAACCACAAAAAAAGAAGAAAACCTAAAAAGGTTCATAAATAATCATACTTGAGCTGTGAAGAATAGTCAGGGTCTGAGAAAGAAACTGACTATGAAATACTGAAATTGTTTTTTACTGTGCCTGTACTTTGCTGTGCCTACACTGCCTGTTTGTTACTTCTGTAAATCATACCCTGTTACACTTTCTGCACCATCAGCTAAATGCAAATACATCTCACACAAACGTATGAGGTGCAACTTAAACGCTAAGCTTCAATTTAGGCGAAACCATAAAGGCTACAAAGGCTGGTAAGGCACACAAAAAAAATAAAAGTTCAAACTACGACTTTTAAAAGGGAAAAATCAAGCACAGCCTAAGTTTTTAGGGCAAGCTAAAGGCTTTCTGTTAAAACAAAATAGCAAAACAAATGTTGGTGCAGGCTGGACAAAGTTGGTCATTAATTATTTACCTCAATTTGGAGTTACTAAGGGGGTGGTGGTGGTGGGGGAGGGGGGGTACAATCACATATTTATGTCATTTGAATGCTGTATGAGTAAACAGAATTTGGAAATTACTAAGAAACAATTAGAAATATTTCTTTAGAAGTGGAATAGTATCTTAAGATGTTTAGTCATCTGTGAGGAATCTCAACCATTTTGTGAGATAGTCTGTGGTAGGCAGAAGGAGATGATTTATCAGAAAAATCATCCACAACCCTGTTCCAGGCACAACCATAACCACCATGAAGCTGTGACTACCACTCATCTTTATAATAGGCTTTTATTCCTCCACCTGCTGCAGTCTGTTACACTGTCATAGTGCAGCTTCTCTCTCTCTCTCTCTCTGGCTCCGGCATTTCCCTCTTATTGCTCAATTTTTCTTTTCTTTTTTTTTATCTCTCTCAATCTAAAGCCCCACTTCTCTGTCTGTGAGCACTTTGTTGCAATTCAACTAAATGTTCTGCCTATCAATATTTCATATCAAAGTACATCCTTCTTACTAACGCCTCCTTCAAAACGGAGCTCTACTGGTGCTACCGGATACCAATGAGAGCATGGAGCCGGTATACAGGGTTGATGATATTGGTGATTTCATTAGCATACCATTCAAGGTTAAAGAACGGACATGTTAGTGCACCAGAAGTTCATTTTAATCTAAAATGTCAGAATTCAGGAATTAAGGGGAAATTTATTTGATACTTACCACTGATACAGTATCTAATGCATTCTTGTGAATGGTGAGGCAAGTGCTTTGCATGGTGCTGTTCATGCAATGTTTTACACGCCTGCCTGCGATGAGCTGCAGTTGCCCTCCTAAACAGGCACACATGCAATACACACATGTACAGCACATGCAGTGTGCATTACATTAATCTTCTGGCTGTGGAGTCTGTGTTTTAAGCATGAAGCCCTGAGGCAACAAGTAGAATGATTCTTCTACTACAATGCGATGTCATTCACCGCAGTTATTGAGGTTACATTATTTAAAAGAGGAAGAAATGTCTGCCTGTGTGAATGCAAACACATTTGGTCACACAGACATACAAGTCTTTCAGGACAAAGGGGTTTCATAAAAAAAAGATTATTACTGCTGCATTCACACAGTGTAAATACGTTACAGACAAGTCTCTGGCAGAAAGGGCAGCAGCTTTGGAGCTTACTTATCTTTTAATGAGGCCAAAAAAGCTTGTTGCATCTTTAATATTGCATTCAATAACAAACTCCTCCTTTTTCAATGACTCTTGGTGTGGCTGAACTGTCTGCCAGCAGTTTACTGCACATGTTTCTTGTGGTGGTAAGATACAGTAGGAAACAGCTCATCCCAACTCAATTCTCCACTGCTTCAAGCAGCCTTTCCAGTGTGGATGGGATCATCTGTTTTATCACTGGAGCATGAAGCTGCAGTGACATCAGACACATAACTGCCCTGTGTGCGCTCATTACATGACACTGATTGATCAGGCTTACAACAAATTTGCATTAAAGAAGGTTTTGAACATTTTTGGACTATATTGTAATGACTGAGCTAAAACATTTTAAGTTAAGGTTAAAATATTACTCCACCCTTGTGGTTCATAAATATGCGCTTGTATTCACCGGTTATGTTTAAAATATATATTAACTGTTAGAACAAATGAAAATGCTGTGATTTAATTTATGAAATGTTTGCCGTACAGAGACAGCACAGAGATAGGGACTCGAGTCTACATCTAAGACTAGAATCAGAAACTTAATAAGCTGCAGACACAGACTTCAGACTTGAGGTGTGAGACTCAAGCCTCATAAACATCTTTACCTCTTGTAATAAGGTGTGAAAAGGAAATGTTAATTGTAGATCTTCTGTGTAAATGATTAAAGTTGTCCCCTATGATTTACCATAGTGTATAAAAATGGTCGTGGTACCGTTATTCTCTGTAATGTTTCTCAACAGTACGTACCAGCTAAAGGAGTTAAAGGCAGCTTCCAAGTTTGTCTGTTTCTATTTAATGAATATCCTGAAAAAGATAAAAGTTATATATTCATGTTTGAAGTTAGGCCAAAGGATAATAATTTGAATCCATAACTTACAAACTTAAAAGGTTGTATGGGAGATTGCTGCAAAGTTAACAACACAATGCAAGCGACTGTCTCCTGCTCATCCAGGAGGAGTGAATACTCCGCTGGAATGAGTTTGAATTTGACTGCATTGTTTGAGAACTAGAATCAATTGGAATGTATGTACTTGACTTGGAATCTGTAAGATTCGATTGAATTATCTTTGTGCATTGGCACTTTATAAATAAACTGAATTGAATTGAAATACAGTGGTTCAGTGTTTTAGTCAGACTAGATGCATTGAAACCATATTGACTCCAATGATTACAGACCTGATACTTGACTTGGACTTGATGCAAAAGTCTTGAGACTTAGCCTTAACCCTCACAGACATGACTTGGAACAAATGACTTGTAAACATGTCTCGTTTAGAGTAGAAAGGCTTTTTACTCTGTGGATTCAAAGAAATTTAAGAGCTTTTAATACAATTTAACCTTGATTTATTAGATTCAGTATGTAGCAAAAATATTTTTTATTGCTACTGCTGTACTACATGCCTACTTGAGTCATATAGCAGCAAACAATGTAAATGAAGAATAAAAAACAAGACTATTATGCGTGATGTTGGCAAATTTAAATTTCACTGCAAATATGGTGATCAGAAAGATTATTATTGTTTAATAAAAATTACAGCTGCTTTAAATTAATGTAAAAAAAATTTTTTACATCACACTATTCTTCTTATCTACCGAGATTGCTTAGAATAGAGAAAGAGAAGCCTATTGCTCCAGATTAAGTTTTAAGCTTCCGCAATCCACCCCCACTCCCCCAATAAGCCTCTCCTTTGACCTCTATTGCAATAACCAAACAGAAAAGCATTTAATGAGCCCGCCTTTGGCCCTGTTTAGCCTTAATCAGATATGTGTCAGCAATTCTAATTGATTCTTCTTGCCGTCATGAGCTTGCGGTTGCTGTAATGTCAGACAGGCGCTGCACGTTGCAGCTGATGCTGCGTAGCCGGACTGTTAATTTCTGCCCTCAGACTTTGTGGTGTCATCAAAGGGGATTAGGGTAGCAGCACATCAGGTTGGAGGGTGTGTCTGTTTATCAGATAGACAGGAGGATGGATTTATACCTCCCTGTGTCACAGTTAATCCTTTCAAGAAGCCAAACTTGGGTTTTCAATTAGAAGAGACTAATGTAGTCTTTTTTTGTATTTGGTGGCACAGACTTCACCATAGGAATTAAACTGCTACACCTCTTGAACATGTGAAAATGCTAAACATCTAGAAAGTAATATTTATTCAACTTTTTAAACTATTATACCAATTAATGTAAACAGCATTCCTATGAACTTTCCACTGCTAAGGCATGTTCCGATTCTCCTGATGCGCTCTTTAAATCAGGAAGGAACTATCGGCTGTTTACCTTACAAAAACCTTCTTCACCTATCTATTTCCTTGTACTTTGTTCACATTTTGTCAATTTACAACCACAGAAGTGAACAAATTTTATTAAGATTTTTTTCTGAAGACCAACACAGTTTTTTTTTGTGCAGACAAAAATCTGAAAAGTGTGGTGTTTTATTCAGATCCAACGAGTTAATACATTCAGAACCATTTTTCGCTGCAGCTGCATATAGCTCAGGGTGAGTCAGACCGGATGGACTGTGTCTATAGACATTAATATTCAAGTCTTGCCACTGATTCTCGATTAGATTTAGGTCGGGACTTTGACTGGAGCCCTCTAACACATGAATCTACATTATACTATACCACTCTGACGTAGCTATATGTTTAGTGTTTATGTCCTGCTTGGAGGTGAACTTCCACCCAATTCATATGTATTCTGCTGCCTCCAAAAAGTTCTCTCCCTTAAAGGTATGATCAGGATGATGTGCAGTTTTACTGATTGTATGCCATACATTGCGTTTTGACTGTAGCCCTAATAGTTTAATTTTGGTCTCATCTGACCAGAGCACCATCTCCCACATGTCTGCTTGGTCCCCATGTGGCAAACTTTAAATGGTGCTTCTTATGGCTTTCTTCTTGTCATTCCTTCACACAGGTCAGTTTTGTGGACTACGTGACTAATAGTAATTCTTTTGAGCTGATATTTTCACCTGATCTCCTCCAAGGTAACCATGGACTATAGATTTTATTTATGGGTACCATAGAAAAGATTACTGAGTACAATCATGCACTAAGGATAGGTAGTTTAGAGTTAGCGTATGGTTGGTATTCTTATTATTATTTTTTTTTTTCACTGTAGGTTCCATGAGAATGTCAATAAATATCAATATATTTGAAAATAATAACGAAGGCACGTATTGTTCGCTGTTCCATGGTGAAGTTGCACTACTTTATGTAATTGGTGTCCTAAAGTGGCCTATTGATAATGAGTATGTTTATGTTTGTTTAGGGACAGCATTTGTGTTTGTGCTCTATAATCCATAAAACATAATCTAAGAAACACTGCATTGATTTTTTTATTTTAAAACATTTTATTCATATATATCCATCACAATTAATGCCTCAAAATATTGTGATAAAAAAAAACATTTTTATTAGTGAAAGATGTTGCCAACCATGTATTTTTTTTCTTCTGTGTCATATGTGCTGCATTATGTTGGTCTATCACATGAAATCCCAATAAAATACATTTATTCAAGTCTGTGATTTTAGTGTAAATTCAAGAGATGTAGATTCTGGAGTCATTACAATAGCTCATTCAGAGTGTCTTAAAGTTAAAACATGCTTACACAGGGGAAAGGTTGCACCAGAACTAGACCACTTTAAAAATTCCATATGATCCGAGCTGAGTTTTAAGATTAAAGGCCATGTTTTCATCAGGTGCGACAAGCAAAAAAAGGAATCTATCCCTTTTGATGTAATAAGAGAGATGAGCTTTGCACCCAAAGGCTTATGAAAACCGATTTAAAACCTGAACCGATTTAATGCTTCATATTCATAATCCGTATTAAACTTTACCCCAATCATAATTCAGCTACATGGTTAAATGTAACCTTCTGATCCTGTTGATAAGAAAATGTGTTTTACAGCTTTTATGATCTGCCTAATAACAGCTTGCTGTTTAGCCTTGACCAATGTGATGTAGTAGTGTGGGACTGGCAGAAAGTTGCCATTTTAAGAGTTAAGCTTGTATTTTAAAGATGCATTACAGTAAGCATTTCAATACTGAGATTTATGATGTCTATTTGTAGCTTAACTTGTTTTTTTTAATTGCAGCATTAGCACAGTTTGCAGGAGATATTATTAGGGCCATTTAAATAGGACAAGCTGGAGGAAATAGCCACTTAAAAAGACGAGAGCAGCATTGCTGACACAGGCATGTGCTCCTCTGTCCCGTATCAACAGTCATCCATCAACATAAGTGTATTATTCGCTTTCAGACACCTTATTCATTACTTTGAAGCAGGCGGCAAAAGCTACGGATGCTTAAGAGTCTCAGGTGGCCTTCAGATATTGTCACACTACTTAAAAGGGATTTATTACAAAACAAGTATACTTCAAAAATCTTTATTTGAGTCCCAGCCAGAAACAGCTGCCAGCATCGGTGGTGTAAGTGTGGTGCAGGACAAAACTCCGACTCGCGCAGGGTTTGGACTGCCAATACAAAGCAAATGTAATGGAAAATAACTGAGGCAGTCCAAGTGTAGTTTACTTTAAAAGATTGTTTGATGTATGACTCACTTTTATTGTTTTTGTATACAGTATGGGATTTTATGCATTCAAGTCTCTCTAAATTTAACTTTTCTTCAGCACAAAAGGCCATGCATTGTCCAGGGCATTTGGAAGAATTTAGATTTTTTTTCAACCACCTGTCATGAAATAAAAAAATGCTCTAAAATTGGTATAAAAACTTTTACCCTCAAACTGTACTATTAATAACGGATGGAAGTAGTCCAAGACTGCTGTACTAATGGTGTCAATGTCTTTTCTACATTAAATTTGAACTGGAAAGAGGTAACTACACAAATCTTTTTAATCTTTTAAAGATTCAAAAAGGCCTTGCCTTGCATCAAAGGGAAAAAGCAGTGTTTATTGGCTGAATGAGTACACAACACACTTCAGCAAAACACAAACACATACGAATAAGCCTCTTTGACAAAACACTTCAAGCCAGGAAGCAAGGAAGTCACAACCCACTAACGGCCGCCTTATTTATGGCCTAGCCTAGCCATGCTATAGCATCTCTATGTGTAAACAAAGTTACTTTAGTGCTTGAACGTGTAAAATACAGAGGGATTGGCTTGTATTGCTTAAAGTAATTAGCCTAGTCACTTAGTACCAACATCAGTATATTCCACTGGTTTTCTGATTTAAAACTGGTATGCACTCCACCGCGTCATTCCCAGATCCAAGCTCCAGCCCCTGAGACAAATCAACAGTGGTAAAAGAGTGACCTTCTGCTTTTAGATAACATTTGCTGGAGCTACATAACCTGATTCCATGCATATGATTATATTGAAGAAAACTGCTTTGCATTCTCTGTTGTTGAAGTGTGTATACCGACAACACAGCATTGATTTAATCCATTCTATTCTATAAATTAGACTTTGACATGATAGAAAATATTGTTGCAACTATTGTCTCAAAAAATTAAGATCATTTAGAATGATCTCATGGTGCAAAAACATGAAGAGACCCCCATTAATGCAACTAATTTTTGTTTCTTACTTTCAAAGGACATCAGCTGGGAAAAGGCGCAGTAAGGCAGAATGATTGCAGGACAGAAAGGAGAGATGGAGGGCAGAGGCAAAGGGTTAAATGTGTGGAGTTCCCCCAAGAGATGTAGATAATCACAGAAGGGTGCAAAGAAAATAAACTCAACAGCAAATCTCTAAAGGTCAGAAACAAACAGGCCCAAAAGTACCAATACACTGAAAGTGGCACCCTGTTTAGGGAGGGAAACAGCAAATATGTGAAACACACAAAAATATGAGGCAGAAGCCCATGGGAGCGATTAAAGAGGCATCTTGGTTAAAATAAAATGAGACAGGTGGGCCTTACAGGACACAGGTCAATACTTGTGTGCTGCCCTATCGATTGGCAGGACTTCAACCAAATGTCAGAACCCACAAGACCAGAATCTTTCATGATTTTCAAGTGATGGAAGGCAGATTCTTCATGAGAAGGCAACACCACATAAAAACCCGATTGGTGCCTTGATTTGCCATACTACACTAATTAAGATTCAGATGGCTTTATTAACCTATAATAATAATAATAATAATAATAATAATAATAATAATAATAATAATAATAATAGACAGTCTAAAACCAGAATGTGGTCTGCATGTGAACACTGGTGTAAACCACAAGGCAGCATGACCTTCAGGTGTGTCAGACATTGATCCTTTGGCCCACTGCACAGCATCCTGACACTGTCATGGGTCACATGGTCCGCACGGAGTGCATGTCTTTGTCCCTGTTTGCCCTCTGGCTAGTCAGGTCCTCTTCAGCCATGAACTCTAAGCCGATTACAATCACACCAGTGAGCTAAAAGGACAGTATCACTGTGTCTTGTCACCTTGCCTGACAAGACGGATGGACTGACAGTTCAAGTTGGGGAAGCATTTAGTAATCAGACTTGAATTTGTATAGACACAGTGTAACTTTTAGCAGATGGAAGCTACTTTAAATTATTTCAATGTATTCAGTCTAGTAGTCTGTTTTCTAATTTATCAAAAAACAGCTCTAACGGATGAATCCTATATCTGTTGCAGGGATTTATTTAATCCCACGTTTAAAGAAGCAAAGAAATCAGGAGGTTAATAAAAAGTAAACATTCTGATCATCCTGATTATTCATCAATCAAAATATTTATGTTTTTATTATTTGTTACTCTAATGTCTGTTCCTACTGATATAAGTCAATGAAACAAACAAAAATACGTAAAACAAAAATCCACAAAGAGACAAATAGGCACAAAGGCTTTTGTGGCTTAACTTTTAGTTCCAATAGTTGATAAAAAATGAAATGAAAAAATAAGAGATAAAACAAATACTTAATTTAAACAGGAGTGCTTAATTTTTGGTTCTGACAAATACTTTCACATGTATTCACAGGATAACATATATGACTTTTGATTATAACACTTCATGTATTTTTTAAAGATTCTTGGATGCTGTCTCTATGTATGTCGCCTTGGTCATCAGCGAGGCCCTTTTGTGACTCAGGAGGCATTGCGTTCCACAACAAAGAGCAGGAGATATAATAATTTACTCTGTCACTTCTTGGGGTGCGTGGAGACAGCAAACAGCTGGCAGCTCTGCCCATGGTGACGCCAACAGCATGATTACACAAGAAAAAACAAATGTGGTGATAAAGAGAGAAAGATGGTGTTTAAAATGGTCCAGCAGAGAAGCTACAAAAAAGGGAATAGATGAGCAAATATGAGGACCAGAAGGTGGAGGTGTGTTGTTATTGGAAGGAAATGCAATGACACACATTTCCTCTGTCACAGTACCCCAGTATCAGTCAGGCTAACAAGTGTTCTTTCATATATCCTGAGAGGCTCCGTTACACTGCAGAAGTTTTTAATTAATCTCTTCAATCCAACAAACTGAAGCCCTCATTTTGATCCAGTTATTGGCCTAGAGAGCTGGGACACAAGAAAGGCCAATTTCACTTCTTCTTCATTCCTGTCACAGACATTTCTACAAATGAAGTCTGCTGGATCCGCTGCACTAAAAATAACAGCTTGAACTCATCAAATAACTGCACCACTGAACAGGAAACATTCCTGTTTCAGTGTGTTGAAGGCCATTTGTTATAAATGACAAGAGAAGAAGCCAAACACATGTCATTCAAGCACAGGCTTTACTCACTGAGAGCACTGCTGATACAGAGCTAAAACGCATCCCTCAAATTTGCATCCGGGGTTGGTTGTGGGAGCTGAGTTACCAGCTGCTGTGGATCTCACACAGCTCGTATTGAGAGGAAATGCTGGGTGTCAGCGTATCGCCATTGCACATCATGGTTGCCACAGAAACCATACAAGCACAATGTTTTAGAAGAAGAAAGTAAAACTAAGAGCCTGTTAACACGACAACAATCCATTGAAAAGGGATTTTTTTCCAATTCTGTTAACACGTCTACATGACAACATTTTAATTACAATATCTGTTCACATGGCAACAGTAGAGATGTGAGAATGGTGTAATTTCCCAGCCACATCACTAGGTAATGGTATGCTCTTTAAACTCAACATGTGCAACACTTCTTGCTTACAAAACAGGGGAGAAGATGAACACTTTGTTGGAGAACCTTTGTTAGATTCAAATGAGTCAGCAGCACAACTAAATACTCTGCAATCCACCATCGTTATCGTTGATACCTTCGTCTTCTGTGAATTTTAAACTGTTTGGCGGCTGTTATGTTGTGCCCGTGCACATTCTGAATTCAGTCATACCAACATGAGCCAGGGCTTCCCCATTCAGTCATGAGTGCGGCTCTAAAGGATATTAATTAAAGGATATATATGTAAAGGATGTTTTGGGTGTCGTCTCTTCAGACGCTCAACATGCATCTAGCTTGTTTTGCTGTGGTTACCTCACTTCAGTAATTTAAACCAGTTGGACCATTGAGAAGTGGAATTTAAAAAAAATCTTGAACCCATCTCTTTCAACATTAAATCAAATGCTTTATCCACCATATTTGGTTCGAACCTGTTGCTAAGAGAAAGTCAACCAGTGACTAGACCTACAAACGACCCATGAACACATTGTCTATTATCTAAAAATATTGATGTCAATACATTATTGTAGTCAGCGTCATCTGTTACGTTGTAATATTCTTACCTTTTCATGATAACTGCAATCAAACAGCAAGTGTGAGATAAACATATTTTATAACTGCAATAAAATTTTAAATAGTATATATAGAAAACATGAGGTGAGATTGTTTTGAGTGAATCTTTCAGTCCTCAGTTTAGCATCAATTTAGCTATGTTCACGATCCTTTTCTTTTGCATTCTGATGTCATTAATGTCAACTTTATCACCATCTACTGGTGAAGAAAGTGTATTACAGTTTTGATTGGAATCACAGACTGTATAGACAGACACAAAAAAAACAAAGATCTGCTTAAAATAATATCCAACATACATTACTCCGCTTGCACCCCCACCCACATGTAAATTATATGGCTTTAATTATCTGTCAGATTTCTTATGTTGTTAGTGTCAATACTGTTGCCCCCTACTGGTGCAGAATAGTTCTTAAAGCTATTCTGATTGGAATGCCAAGGACTTGTAGTTACATATTTTTTGCAAAAACAGAGGAAAAATAAATAAACCAAACTTTCAGAATAGTTTCACTAGGGCAAAAGTTTATATGTTGTAGCTCTACAGGAAGAGACCAAATAGGCAACAAAACATTTCTTTATTCACCTGCCATCAAACATAGGCAAGACTGATGAGCCGTCAAATGTAAGAACACCACAATGAATACCAATAATCTCCCATGTCAAAGCTCTCAAGATAAAGCAGTAAAAATAGCTATCACTCAGTTTTCCAAAGAGTTGAGAACTGAAATGTGCAGGAAACTGAAAATACAGAGAGGAAAGGTGAAAATGAATGTAGGATGAAGGGGAGAAATGTCGTTGTGATGGTAAGGGAAAAAGGTAAAGAATGGCTGTGAGAGCACAAGGACAGAAAAAGTCAAGGAACTAAAGAATATAAAAAAAGATATGGCATGGAGAGAGGGAAGGAGAAAACAGCATAGCAACCATTGCATTGTGGTACTCAAGAAAAGCCAGTTCAGCAGTACTTGAGGGTGTTCAGAGGAAGAGGTGTGTATATTTCATTGTGCGTACTCTCCAAGTAGGAGCACCTGCTTGCGTACTACACACTATGAAAGGCATAATATATGTAATACTGTATGACTGTGCATGGATGTGGAAGGCTGGCTGTGAGCTGAGAGTGTGAAGAGAGATTACTGAAGCATGTAATGGAGACCTGGTGTTCATAGCCTTTAGAATGATGACTCCTTTAAACTCCTATCCCACTCCTCTCCATCTCCCATTTTTTCCAATGCCTTCTGGGAGGGGGAAAATGGCAGCGCACGAGATGAACAAACGTTCCTCGAGGCGGTGGAGGGAGCAATGATCAGGGGGACAGCAAGGAGACGAGTAGGGCAGGAGGAGGAAGGAACACATTACCCTCTTACTCAGCGTGTCACTCAAACTGGCATCACCAGCCAGCGCTGCTAGTTGCTGTGGGTCTACACAAAGCTCTCCTAACCTTCAATAGGATTTATGTCTTACTCTGATGGTAGATGGATTGTGAGCATTTTGCCTGTTTGGTCCACTGGACTGAATAAGTCAAACACATGCAACTGATGGAATCTGTATATGATGAAGGTATTTAAATAAAAATAATCCTTACTTAAAGCGACTCCTAGGACTTTGAAATTTTCATATTATCAAATTAGATGTTTTTTTATTGTTTAATATCCCTTTTGATGAAATGATGTACAAACAGCAATGTACCAGTCAAGTTGTCAGGCCTTCAGTATCAGATCATTCAAGCTATAAAGCTCTGCTGAACATCCAAGTCTTTACAAAATGGCACAGATGAAAGGTTAATAAACTAGCATTTAGCATCTAAAGAAACTGAATCTATCGCCTATTATTGGTGGATTTTATTCAGTGTCATGAAAAAGCATTTGCCTCCTAACAAATGTCTTCTTTTTTGATACGTGTTTCAGATCAATAAACACATTGTTTCACACAAAGGAAAGCTGGGTAATTATACAAAGTAGTTTTCAAAGGACACTTTCATTTATGAATTTACTGTAATTAACCCCATTGTTTTTGGTTTAGTTTCACCAACAGCACCAAAGTCTGATTACTGCTTTAGCAGTAGGAGCAAGGACTCACTTAAACAGAACCTGTCTGGCAATGTTAAGTAGGCTAAAAGATCTCAAAAAGCAACACATCATGCATTGATCTAAAGAAATTCAAGAACAGATGAGCAACAAAATCAATGAAATCTGTCAGTCTGAACAGTTTTATAAAATTTCGAAAGCTTTGGGACTCCAATGAATTACAGTGAGAGCTATTATCTACAAATGGAGAAAGCATTGAACAGAGGTGAACCTTCCTACGAGCAACTGAAATTTTGCAAAGAGTGCATCTAAAGTGCTGCATTTTCTCCCTGTCCAATGACGCCATGGCAAAAAGTGTGGGAAATGTAGGAATTTGTCACCAGAAATATAGGACTACGAAGCCTCAAACGTCCGTAGACAGTGCGTATGGAGTCGCCCGACTATGTTCTGACGTTTAACTACTGAGCCACAGTTTTAATAATCTGAAAAAATTACGTGTGACGAAAAAGTTAAAAATGAAGAATTCTGTTGGGGGGTGGGGGCAGAAAAGCCAACGTAGTTTTCTGTCCTAACATTTCATATTTCAAGTTTATCCCTTGACCAACTTCGATAAGACTTACACAACCTTCATTGCCTTTTTGCATGGCCTGTATTTGTCTTGATTGATGATAACAGTTTCTCATTACTGTAAAGGTGGTTTAAATTATTTTATTGGGTACTAATCACTGTGTCAAACATTTTGTAATTTTGCTGTTTTGATCTTTTTGTAGCCAACTTTGTTCTGTACTAAAAGGAGATGTCTGCCACAGTACATTTCTAAACGATCATGCTTCAACATGTACCCATCCCAGGGAGGTTTTGTACCTTATTTAACAACTGACGATTTAAATTATTTTTCTATAAGCTGCTCATGGTCTACACTAAGGAAATGTGGGTATGTGGCTCCAATAAGTATTTTATATCCTCAAGCAGTTGCCCTGCATTTATTGCATTTACACTGCCATCAAATTCTCTAAAAGTTAAGAAGGTAAAACATGATGTGTGGAAAAAGCTAAATTCATGGTTATATGATTTTTTTCATTCTTTATAATAGGTAAGGCAAGCTGTCATTATTTTGCAGATTGATAAATTAATACATTTTTACATATTTTTTATTTAATTAAAATATTTTTTCTTCTTCATTTCCCTATACATCATATGTTACTCAATTTTTTTAAAGGATTTTATTAAAGGACAGCAACCCATGTGGGCTCTGGGACAGGTTAATCATTTATGAAAATGATTGTTAATGTAATAGTGGAGTAAAAGGCTTGTTTTGTTAGCAAATCCTCAGTAGTTATGCTCTTGTGATGACAGGTGCAATTAATCGTAGGACCTGGCCTCCAACACCATCTGGCCACTCTCATTAGCCCTGGCTTACATTGGCTGTGATGTTTACAATATAAACTTATGCTACAGAGTTTTCCTTCATCAGTATACTTGTTGTCCCCCCACCCTCGCTTCTTTAACAATGAGGATAACACAGTAAGGATAAGGTGTGCCTCATGAGTTTTACCTAATGATGTCTCCATTCATGACTCATAATGCGCACGGTCAAGCACAATAAGTCCTAAGACTGCCCAGAGGGCTCCTTTGTGAAACCAGCGACACTGAGCTGCGTCGTAACATTAATTCCTATGCATGCAAGATCCAACTTGTAATGATATTACACAATGACACACAAGGGTTTGATTATTTGAACAAAGCAAAGGAAAAAAAGGATGGATTAGTTTTGTTTTTTCTTTGTACTTCTATGAAGAAGATGGCATTCGGTTTATCTCATTTGTATTTTTGTTCTGAATAAACTTTTTAGCATCGTATGAGCTATTAGAAAAGTTCTTGTTTTAGATAGTTTTATCTTTATTCTTTTGGTATAGGTATAATATACATAGTTCATACTTAAAGTAAATGTCTTTGTTAAAATACCCTTGTTAATGACATACAAACACCGACAATATTGTGAACATTATAGATGTTAAAGCTACTATGGGATTATCTTTAGCTCTTGTCTGTTTAATGATAGATGATTTCCTGTTTGATGCCCAATAAGCAGTGCTTTCGATCAGACAAGCAAAATAAGCTCTGATCAATCTAAAATACCACCATCACAATCTAGTCCATATATATTCTTAAATGTCTTCAGTTGTCTGAGCCTACCTCCAGGAGAATGAAAGTTGACAACCTTGCTTGTAAGGGAAACGCAGTGAAAAGTACACAGCAACATACGGGAGAGGAGGGAGCCAATCTATGCTTCAAACAGCTGGAAAAAGAATCGGATCACTCCAGTGCTTTCTCCAGCATCTCTAGGCAGTTTTGAGACAGTAACTTTGGAACTTGTCAAATTTTAAAAACCACCCTGAGGACCCTGGGATATTAGCTGCAGTCATTTTCTTCAAATAGGACATCTGAGATGGGCATTTACATTACAGATTAGCTTGTGAGGTAAACTAGTGAATTTATTGATCTTTTTGAGTATTTCTGTTTTCCTGCAAGCATAAAATGAAACACATCTATAAAGCATACGTGTGGGCAAATTCTGTTAAATATTTATTGTTAAATCTAACTTTGGAGTGTGTCTGAACTTTAGGTTTTAAGTTGATTTTATTACCTCTCACTCAGATAAAAAAAAATCTATACTGTTAACATTATTGTGAATATAAGTATCTGTAACAAATCCATGTAATGTGTGGCTATTTATTCGCTGCTAGTACTGTATGTTGTCTATCTAACTGGATCCTTGATTACCAAGCAAAACAAATCAGATATTTCAGAGCATGGTAGGATGAACCAACTTTTTATTTCTTAGCTTTAATCTCCAGAGGCATTTTACTCCTCTGCCAATTTCATCTAGCCAGCTGGATCTTATGATTAAGACAAGATGAACTCTTAGTTCAGCCAACATAAATCATATTTCTCAAAATAATAAGTTGATTTCTTGAAATAATGCATTTTGATTAACTTCAAACTGTTAGGCTACCAATATGTTTACATGCTTTCTTACTCTTATGTAAAAAAACAAGTGAATATGAAGGATACAGCTCCTATGTTACCCAAAAGTAATTTAGACCTTGTAAATTGCCCTGGTTGACCTGGTTGGGACAGAAGTGCAAATCCAGGTGGAAGAGTGTTTCTGAACTAGAACTCCTAGAAGCTTTTTTCACATTAGAAACCCAAAGCGAGGATTGGTCAAGCTTTGTAGACTGCGGTTGTGCTAGATTTTTGGTTTTTGTGTTGTAGGTTACTCTAAGTTAGTTACGTTTGGGTGAAGTCCAGCGAAATGCCCTTTTTGTATTTTCCACCCATCTTCATCGAGTGTTTTGCGTCAATGATAAACTTTTTGAATTTTTCCTCTTTGCATTACCTCCCTGTTCTGAATCCAAAGTGAAGACCCTCTAGACATCCAGGTCTGGTGCAAAAGAGACCGCTGCCACTGTTGTATCTTAAAATAACCTCCATAGGCTTTAAGAAGTAGTGCTTTCCTCTGTGTCCAGATGTGTATCTAAGTCAAAGAAAAGGTTTTAAGGGAACTACATATCTAGGAATAAAGTTGCTCCTGGGGGCTAAAGACAGCAGCACGAGTCGGACCTAAGAAGGCATTTTACTCCTCGTCCTAAGTGGATCTGATGTCAATGCTGCCAGATTCTCTGGTAGTTTGTAACATCGGCAGTTTAATTTTCTTTTCTTTCCCCATTGTATTCTATTCTCTTGCATTAAAAATAGGTTCAAAAACTCCAAATTGCACTATCAAAATTATCTTTCACAAGACAAATTAGAGACATGTCTTGATAACATAGATCTTTTGTGAGCTTTATTTCTTATACAACAGAGCATCTGTCTTTTGATGAACTCTTCACCAGTAAATAGCGTGTACCTAAGAATAGAATTGTCTTGTAGATTAGTAATTTAAGTCTTACGTTTTTCTACAATTAAGTCCTTCTTGGTTCTTTCGATAAACCTAAATGCTGATAAAACAGAAATGAATCTCAATTTCTTCTTGAAAGTAATGTTAAACAGTCTGGAAAGACGAAGAACAAATTTTCATGAAACAACTTTATCAATGCTTATGAGACTAATTCAGTTTTTAAAAACCAATAAGACAGTTTGGTTTATAGACATCAAAGTAGCTAATATTCCTAAAAATATAAATTAAAATCAGTTTTTTTTATAATAACAGTAGTTGGCAAAAACAGCAGCATGTCACATCTGTTTGGAGAATAAAAATAAAAACTCAGTGCATATATTTCTCTAAATCTGATCATTACATTACAGATATTATCCAAACTTATAATAATCCCCATGTTATAGCCAACATATAGAGAGAGGAGAAAGATAGTGGCAGATGAGGGACTGGGTTTTAAGTGTGTCCTGGAACATCCAGATAATAAATGCTGCTACTTCAATTCCCATGTGGGGGCCGTAAGAACTCATGTCACCTATAATCTAGGAGGTTCTCTCTTATCTGATTATGAATGCAAGTAAAGAGGATTTAGGTGCTAGTGCCTAAATTCCAGGCCATACTGATTAGAGGTCTGTTGGTGGGGTTATTTAACTGGGAGACAACCGGGGTAGAAGAAGGTGTGCTTCTCCTAAACTGTGCTCTTGTAGTACATAAGCATAATTTGCTAACGGCCTGAAAAGACAATAACCCCAGTCGACTGGTGTTACCTTGAGCTTCTCTGTACAGATAACCAAGCTTTTGTGAAATACTATTAAAAATGATAAAATAAATAAGGATTAACTACATACATTTTTAGAAACATAGCACAAAGTAACAAAGACCTATTCGCCGAAAATAGTTTGAGTGTTACCTGTATAAAATAAGTGTGCACATTGACTTAACCTTCTAAAGATTGACAACAACTCATATTGCACTGTAAGATAAAAACAGGTGGGGCTCCTTGAATTTAACTCTGAGGCACTCGAAAGAGTACATTTCTCTCATGGCTGACTAAAGAGCTCTTACTCTTTTCTTTGACCCAACCTCTCCTCCTCTTGGTCTCTTCAAGCATCAACATCTAAATCAGTGTACCTACAAGCCTCGGCTCA
The DNA here is from genome assembly GCA_036173005.1 of Crenichthys baileyi. NCBI lineage: Eukaryota > Metazoa > Chordata > Actinopteri > Cyprinodontiformes > Goodeidae > Crenichthys > Crenichthys baileyi. The sequence continues at coordinate 433,808 of JAHHUM010000311.1, forward strand.
GTGAATCAATGCCTGGAAGATAACAGTTGGTTGGAAGGAGGCAGTCCGTCATGATCAGAAGCAAACACCCTTGAGCAACGGCACGAGAGCCTGCCAACAGTGTATGTGGTGGAGAGGCTTTGGCTGCGTCCAGGCATGGCAGAACCGAACAGCAAAAGGCTGTGCCCATACCGGCTCATTGCTTATTTCCACTAGCTAGACTAGCTTATTAGATAAAGAGGAGAGTAATGGAGTCCATCCACATTAAGGAGCAAAAACAAGGCTGAACACGGCTGTTGTGTGTGGGGGTGTTTGGCTGGCTGACTCTGCAAGGAAGAAACGCTGATCGCTTTAAAATGCTCGCAGATCCTTTGCTATTATTTTCTGGGGAAGCCCGTTATCAATAAGGCCACTGAAAATGTTCACAGGTGTGAATCTTGTCATGTAATATATTGAGAATGCATTATTTTTGTCACTAAAGCTTTAATACTTCTATCTGAAAATATATAATTATATTAATGAAAAATAAAAGGGACAACTCTCCTGTCATCCCCATCATGTTTACCATCTAATGCATGTACACCAAAAAAGGACCAAAATGAATTTTGCATAAAAATAAGTAGATGCAGTTACAGAGGGATACAAGAGCAAAACCATGCCAATTTCATTCTATTCTAAGCTCGATATATGTTCTGTAAAACCGCATCCTTTACTCATTGTGAAAAAAGTTAATGCGGCATAAATGTGTCAGAATCTATAAAGGACGAAACACTCATGAGAAAAACAACATGATATATTATAAAATATAGCACAAGCATGAAAGGCAAGAAATCATGATTATTTCAACACAATCTTTCTTTTCAACAAAAATCAAGTTTTACTCTAATTCAAACAAAATAAATCTACAAAGGCAGAGTTTTTATAATATGGTCTAAATTTGTCAATAACTTCTTCATTTTGAGTAAATATATTTAAAATAGTTTAGGTTTTAAATTTTGGGACCCACAAAACACCAAAAGTCCGATTCCGTTTCCTCGCAAAAATTCTAAATGCAAGTTGCAGCTACATTACTTTGTATATCCTGTATGTGTTTGTGAAAGGAGTGGTTGCTTTTGATATGAGTGATATGGCTCTCTGCCCAGGTTGGCATAATCTTTAGGGTGCCAGAACTCAAAAAGTTTTTTATTGCTGATTTGCATATCTACTCAGTGGGTAGGGGGGTGTTGGTGCCCCATGCCTCCATCCAACCAGTGTTGCTATCTATCTATCTATCTATCTATCTATCTATCTATCTATCTATCTATCTATCTATCTATCTATCTATCTATCTATCTATCTATCTATCTATCTATCACTTATTTCTTAATGTTACTGATCAGTTACATACTAAAAATCTTTTTATTGGCTGAATAGGCTTTGTGGAGTAGGCATGTTTGGTTGTGTGTTGAGCAGAAGAAGGAGGGACTCATCCAGAGTGTCATTCATGCAAGAACCGCCATAGCACAAGGCCTTAATAGATTAAACATGAGAAATACCACAAAAGCATTATGCAGTATGGCATAAGGCACAAGTTTGACTAAGCACACTTTTAAGAAAGAAACACAACAGAAAACAGCCAGATGCTCCCTTTTATTGCCATCAGCCTCACTATTATGACCAGCTGCCTAAACTTGAGCTGGTCCACTTTTAGCCATCAAAATGTCTCTATAGAGTCAGGCCATGTAAGAACATCTGGGGCTGCCATATGCCTTGTAGATTGTCAGTATTGTTGGGTAGAGTTTTGTTTGTTGGGGTAGCCCAAGGGCGCTCAAACAGGTTGGTGCCTTAAAGGCCATGTCATGTTATTTTAAACAGTCCTAAGCAGCGGTGTTTGTGTAGCTACTAATATAGGACAGTGGTTCTGAAAGTTCGAGTTGGGATTCCACATGGAGTCGTGACAGAACAGGTGTGGGTTGGTGGAAAGTCTTAAAATAACATTTATGTGAACCCAATAATGCAGGAAGAACAATTCATTATAATAATGTCAATCACTGTAACGTTACCTGTGAGAGGTCGTAACATCGTAGATAATTAGTGTAGAGATTGACGTACTTGTGGATTTTTTGCCAACACAGTCACTTGTTTTTTGGTGTGCAGAATCTACATCATTATTAAGCCTAATGCACTTAACAATGTGACAGTAGGACAAAACTCATCCCCTAATGTACTTTATGAATACCTGCCCTAAAGTCTACATGTCTGAGAACTTGGAGGAAGAACTTATGTTTAAATAAGCTTCTCTACTTTCCCCTGGACTAATATTTCACAAAAACAAGCATTGGAAAGTGTTAGACACCTATTTTTTTTAATCCCAATATTCCCTTAAAAGAAAAATGAAATACACAGTTACACATAAAAAACACTGCATAGTTGTTTTTACCGTTTCATTCATATTTCATCGCTAAAAGTTAGCAAACATCAAGCTCAGCAACCTGAGCAAAACTTACGTGACTGCACCAGTTAGATCACTCAAAGCTTTGTTCTGCCAGTTTCGTTTTTACCTCCTTTTCAGTATCACTTGTGGCCTCTCTCAGCATCTCTCCACAGCTTCTAGCAACTAGATTTTGTAAAAAGTGAATTGAATTCTAGCTTTTCAGCTTAAACTCCAAGGCCATGTAGGCATTGTTGAATGAAATCATGGCCTGATTGACCCCATGGAAAATGTCACTACTTTCATGCTTAACCTTTATTTAAGGTCCAAAAGAGCTGTAGGTGACATAAAGCACCAGATCTGGCTCTAATGACTGATGAAGACTGAGTAACAGGATAAGAAAATAAGAGAGGAAAGGGGAAATGTGTGTGCCAGAAGACAAATTGCATTTGACAAAGAGCTTTGGCTGCCTTGTATGAAAGCACATGGCTGTGTAGCGGACTAGTAATGGCATTTCCTTAGTCAGGATCTTTCAAGAGAGCTCACTGTGCGATGTGTGCCGTAAAAGGCTTCCCTGAACTCAGCAAGCTGCTGTAAGACGGTATGCAGCCCCAGTACTCTACTTCCGTATGACTTTCAGCTGGCGATAGCCTGAGCTATTGGAGTCATGATCAGGCTCTCCACATAGGCCTGTCAGCAGGACGTTAATGCAATTTGATTAAGGATGGAATTTCCCTTCCAAGCACCAAGGGCTTCCCCCTCATGATAGTGTACAAGTCAGCAATACCCGGATGTGTCTGGAGGAAAAAAAAAAAACTGTATTGAGGAGTAAATTACTTCAGACATCGCACAGCACAGCAAATTACTCAACTGCTGTCACATGAGTCGCCCCTAAATTAGATATCGGCAGTCTCTGTCTAATTAATTCATATGCTACACGGCTTCCCTATAAAAGATGAACGCTGTAATCAAGCTAAGACAGGATCATTGTCAATCACTACCACTGGTTGACTAATAGAAAATAGGGAATATGCCAATAATGCAGGAAGGGAGAAAAATCTTTAAAAAAAGGCAACAGTAAGACAATTAATCTCCATTCACTGAGAGCCATTATAAGTTGTCTTTCAAAACTTGATCAATGTCTTAAATTTTTAACTTCAGTGTACCAAGCTGAATAGACAATAGAAACGCTGTTCAAAACTAGAGATTCACCAAAGGTCAGAGATTGAAATCAGTCAATTCTCCCTTAATCAGCTCTGATAAGTAATCAGCAGGTAAAAGACTATTCCTATTCTTGCTCTTGGAAATAGAGCGTAGCTTATTGTATTGGTACCTCCTGTTTTACAAAGAGGACCACTGCTGTATGAAATTGCAGTTATTTTTGCAAAAATAGTATATTGTAGGAAAAAAACAATAATTGAGTTATGTATTACAAATACTAAAATATATATATTGTATTTATTTTTATTTTATACACCTGTGAGAATCCTGTTCCATCATCCAGTCATTAAGACTGACACAAAACAAAGTTGCATCAGAAAAGAAACATGCATCTCTTCTTATAACGGGCATAAAGTGAAGTCATTGATCAATGGTATTTTATAATGCCACAAACATAAAAATCTGACAAAATTATTTTGTTGCCTTGTGAGTTCAGTCATATCCTCTGAAAAGCTTCACTGTATAATCTTAACCACTGCTTCTATTGACCATATCAGATGCAAGCTGATAAACTCTTGAGCATGTTTTGAAGGGCACGTGGGAGTTGGTCTTTAACAAGCATGCCTGCAATGTGTTATTGTGCAACCATTGTGAGCAGTAACTGTGAGACTGAGGCGGTACAATCTCACTTTCCAGTCTCGGATTCTTACCTTGGCAGCCACGGAGGAGCTGGGCTTCTCCAGGAGATCCCACAGTTTCCTCCTCTTCTCTGGGCAGCAGGTGTTATCGAACTCTCCCTCTCCCTCCCTCTCTCTCATGGTCTCAGCCTCCCTCCGCAGCTCCTCGTTCATCTGCTCTTTTTTCTGGTGGTAGCGGGCCTGGCAGCAGGACTCCAGGTAGATCTCGTCAATTCCCCAGTAGTCCAGCTCCTGGCCAAACGATAGGGCACACATCTCCTCCATCATGTGCAGCTTGCCCGTGCGATAGAAGTTCAGGATGGAGGTGAAGGCTCCCGGGTGCCGGTCGAAGAAGTACTCATTCTCATTCAGGCTGTAGTCATCGCAGATCTCCATGAGAGACTCATGGGTGTTGCAGTCCCGGAGCTTGCCAAGCCGGGTCCTGGGCAGGCGATCCAGGGTCCGCCACAATACCTCGTGGTTCAGACCTCCGACGTTAAGGCGGACCCTTCGCGATCGGGCTTTGGTACGGATAATCTCGATAGGCTCGGGGGGCAGTGATGGTGCAGTTCGGACGTTGTTGGGTTTTGGCCCCACTGGTCCAAGCTTTTCAGCCATGATAATGGAACAGGAAACTTCTTGAAGGTGTTACCAGGATGAACAGGCGAAGAAGCAAGCCAGGAGAAAAGTATGAACCTTTTGACTTATGTTGGATCCTCTTTAGGCAAGTCCCTCCATGGCTGAAAAAAAAAAAATGAAACTACTTCTGAGAAAGTGAAGAAATTAAACACTTCAAACATAGAGTACCTCACTTCAGGATGCAAACATGAATCAACTGTTATCACATGTCTTCAAGTCAAACTTTATGACAGCTGCACAGTGTTAATGATCCCTTTCATCACATTTCTTAGAAAGCATTGGTCAAAATCAATGTTTTCACTTTACCAGTCAATATGTCTGCTTTGCTCTGTGGTTCAGCAACATTTCTTTATACTGATGCTGTATAATCCCACTGTAGCACTACACTTAGAGCAGACCATGCTTAAAATCCAGCTTTGGGAATCCAACTGTAAGTCTTACATTTAATACAATGATATTGACTCAATGCAATTTGCTGGCCTTCCTTACGTGAATACGTTTTTACCATTTGTCATTTAAGTGTCTTTGATTGTACTGTATTGTATCACAATCCAACTGGACTGTATGTTATTGAATCTGCCTCGGATTGTACTGAAATCAACTGGACATATTTCTATATAATTCGACATCAGTACTGGTGTGTATGAGCTGTGAATTGACACAAAACAAATAAAATGAATCCATATATATAATAAAGTTTGGAGGTTCACATTTTAACCAGGAATATGACTATGGGATTATTTACCCCTCATATGAAAGATTTGTCTTGAACAGACTTTAGTTACATTTGGCTTTGGCTGATTTGAATAACAAATTTTGGCCAAGCTTGCTCGTTTTATTGGATATGGTATAATTATATATATATATATATATATATATATATATATATATATATATATATATATATATATATATGCGTGAGTGTGTGTGTGTGTGTGTCCACGATAAACACTGCAGCATACCTGTTACAGTGTGTGTTCACTAGTAACTGTGATCCCCGTAGCAATACGCCAACTAGCTCCAGTACCATCACTCTAAAATCCACCAGATTCCTTTTGGACTCAATTTAAAGTAGTATTAGACCAACAATATTAATAATATTGCATTAAAATAGCCAGTCTCACCTTGCCGCTGTGAACCAGCCTTCTCATGCAAACTCCTCGTTATCCTAGGGGACCAGAGGTGGAAAAACCGAGCCGGGATCCCCCTTCAGTTAGGTGGCTACGACTGAGGGGAGCACTCCGCGCACACAACGCGCGCTCCACATTATGTGGAAAATTAGTGTAGAAAAGAAAAACAACAGAAAGAGAGCGAGAGAAAATGGAAGGAGAACAGAAATAATTAAAAAAAAAGGTTTTAATCCTTCTCTTAAAACGACCACATGGACCGCTTCGCCATCGGAACGCTGAGTCCTGCGCCTTTCCACCTCCTAAAAAGCTCAGAAGAAGACTGGCTCGTTGAAGCGCTGTCAATGCAGAGACGTCGAGCGCGTAAAAAGCCGGCAAGGGGAAGGAGCGGGATGAGCGAACTGCGGAGTGTCCCGCTGTGTACTACAGAGAGGAGGAGCGGAGGGGCGCGCACTGCACAGGCTGCACCGCAGCACAAAGGTGATGACCAAATCACAGCCGGGCAGCAGGTTGTTATCCCGAAGTGAACTAAATAAAACACGCCTGAGCGAAAAATATATACTTCACACACCCGTTTCTTGTTGCATTTTTTAATTGTTCGACATATAAGAAAATCCAAACCATATATTTGTGATTTGAACATATATAGATGCACGGACAATAAACCAAATAACAAACGCACACCCTTCCGCGTAAAGTAATGCCGCCATGTGATGGAGGCACATTTTGCCGCAGGCAACTTTTTAGCCTAATGAAAACGAAATGTGTTTCCCTTATTTCTAAATGCTGTATAAAATTCTGGGTCGTCTCACTGCACAACTGTGAAGGATCTTCTTTAAAACACATGGAAACACAGGCATTGTTTTGCTTCTGCTAGGAACTTAAAACTCAGTTTAGATCCTCAGCTTCTAAGTCTCCAAAACTTTAGAAAGGCAATGGAAAGGTACAGACCAGCAGGGCTTTTGGGGTATGTCTCTGTCAAGAAATGGACGTTATTGCCTATTTAATTTGCAAAATAGCTCCAGTACAGTCAAATTGGACATTTTCAAGCCACCCATTTTTAATTGGGTTTAAGTTTTTTACTTGGACTAGGTCAGTCTGGCTCTTTCAATTTATTTTAGACGGGTTATCTCATTGAGATGTTTAAAAATGACTCTATATTTAGCTCCACACTTCTTCTCATCAACTCTAACAGGTTTCCCTGTCTTTGCTGAAGAAAAGCACAGTGTCAGTGTTCCGGCACACATTGCGTTTCTATAAAATTCAGATTTTCCGGGTGCTCAACTAACATTTGTTATGTAAATAGATGTTTCCACCTGAGCTTTGGATCTCTGCAGTTCCTCCAGAGTTAGCATGGGCCTCTATCTAGTTCTCTGATAAATGCTCTCCTTGCCACTCCTGTCAGTTTAGGTGGACAGCCTTGGTAGACTTGCACTGGCACCATACACTTAGAAAATCTGCACGCTGCCCAAAGCTTTGAATATTGTTTTTAAAAACCTAACTTTACTTTACTCTTTTCAGCAATGGTATCCCTGGCCTGTCTATTGTGTCCCTCTGTCTTTATGATGACATTTACTGTGGTTTCCTCAAGATTATGTTGGTCTGTCCTATTAAATGCCATAAATGCAATAATAAAGTATACAATAACTAATATTCCCGAGTTTTCCAACTGTTTTTTTTTTCTTTATATATCAGCTTTCTTCAGTTTGCAATAATATCACCATGTAGGTCTAGCGTACAGTAAATGTCAATTGAAGAGTTTGCCACAGCTCAGCAGTTTTGCAGAAATTTGATTATAGGCTGCATATATGTAATTGATTTGCCTTCCATGTTCCTTCCTTCCTGTGGCAAACAATCAATATAGCTACACTGACTAAACAAAGCCTTTGTATTCATGTTGTCCATGTCTTAAACCCTTTGGGCACTGCATGTTTGAAAGGTCACTGACTTTGGTGGCTCCTGATCACAGCTTCTGTTGATTAAATGTCACCTTAAGCATTAAATACACAATATAACTTCACCACTCATATTGCAAGAGGTGTTAGAAAGAGATGTAATATGGATATTAATTTTACTTTTGTGACTGTGATCATCATTTAAATGACAGGACCCAGTTCTGATAAAGGGCAGCATCCTCTACCCCCAATTGTGAGATTAAAAATATTAACAAAGCTGCTGATGAAACAGTTGTTCATTAGGCTACAGAGAGATGATTAGGGGTAATTGCCTGTGTCCCCTTTCATTAATTTTCATTATCAAACTGGCAGCCAATCAAGCGATTCCGTGAGTCAGGATATATGAGGTTGCTCTGGTATTTGCTGGAAATGATCACCAAAGTGAGCCCTGAGCACCACAGCGCCTACTGCACTCAGAGTGTGCTGTGTGGGACATGCTTGCAGTAGATGCTTCCGCCTTCTCAGTGAATATTAGCCTGCATGCATTGGTCCTTCAGAGATTTTAAAGCAGCTTGCAAATTCCATATATATTTGGTTGGAATAACTCTATTTATCAGTTTGATACCTATAATTAATATCTAACCAAAGGATCACATTGTAATGTGTTGTTTTATTCCTGGAGAGTGTTTGAAGGGATGAAGATGTGATTTTTTATTTTAGTTTTTGTAATTTCCATGTAGTATGTGGGCATGAGCTCGAGTGGGTTGTTGCTAAAGCAACCCAAATAGTAGCATAATGTTAAAGAGGCATATTTGGCCACAGAGCCAGAGAGAGTTTAATATCCTGATGGCTAACTCAGCAGCTCTGTGAGACTGAATGATTGAATCAGCTGGTTTTTCAATTAGCCTTCATTATCTGTATATGTCAGAGGAGATTTTATAGTCCAACAGAGACATCTGTAAATAGAGAAATAACAGAAATTGGCCAAGACGAATTGTTTAGACAATTCACCAATTTCCAGTTTGTCTGTTAATACAACCAGTGCAATGAGTAATTGATTTGTTAACCTTCAGTGTAAATAGTAAAAAAGTTAGAACATCCTCAGCAATGAAGATGAGAATGTGTGTTTCTGCGTAGTTTCTGCACTGGTCACTTTGCTTGGACAGTGGAATGAAGGTTGCAACTAATGGCTGCACAGTAAATTCAGTATTGCTGATTGATGCATACTGAGCTGGATGGTTTAAATATGCAGAGATGGTTCTGTGAAGATATAAACACTCAGGATCTTACCTGCAATAGGTTACCTGCATGGTAATTCTTCATTTTGTGAATCCTGGAACATTTTTTTTTTAATTTTTATGTATTTATTAATTAATTAATTAATTAATTAATTAATTTATTTATTTTCTGGATCACATAGAGTAACGTTGAGCCAATGGCTACTCAGAGCACAGTAGTTCCAGGGCAGATTTTTTAAAGTAAATTTTTCAATTTGTTGTCATAGATGGCTGCGGTTATTTACAATCATGGAAAAAGAAAATATACACTCAAGAGTTTCAATTCTAGGGGTTTAAGGTCCCGAAGGAAGAACAAAATTATTCATACTTCTGGCAGAATTTTAGATAATTTTAGATTTAAAATTATTTTCATTCAACCAAGAAGTTTATTCCCCGTAGAAAACGAGACAAGCATCTCTCAAAGAAATCATAAAACCATGCAAAAGGAATGTCAGTTGTCAAAATAAATATTTTTCTTCTTTAATTTACATTTAGAAAATGCTATGGCAACAATTATTTTTACCCTTCTCAATAATCAGGGGAAAAATCTTTATTTTCATTACGTCAATCCCTTCTTTTCTTTGCTGGCCAGCTTTTTATATGTGTCATAATGTGATTGAACGGAACCGGAGTGTAGAAAAACTCTTGGCAGCAGCATTGCAGATATAAGAATCTTTAGGCTTTAATAACAAAATAGATCAACTTACACGAGTTTCCAAAGGTTCAAACCAATGACATGGAACAGGGATCAGCATGAAAGTAAACAAGAGGACTGAGCGAGGAACAATGAAAATAACCAAACATATATACTGAGGGAAGAGGAGGGTGAACCAATGAAAATGGATGACAGGTAATCAGATGGAACATGAAACAGTTGTGGAACCAGGTTGCAGGAGGGAACTGAGGGAAGGTGACTGATTAAACTAACGAGACTGGGCTGCTGAGGGAGAAAAACAAACATGAGGACAGAAACTTAAGAAACAATACAAAATGACAAAACCCGGGGAACACAGATAAATACTTGTAATCGTCGTCTTCCGCTTATCCGGGACCGGGTCGCGGGGGCAGCAGCCTAAGCAGAGACACCCAGACGTCCCTCTCCCCAGACACCTGCTCCAGCTCCTCCGGGGGGAGCCCAAGGCTTTACCAGGCCAGCCGAGAGACATAGTCCCTCCAGCGTGTCCTGGGCTGTACCCTGGGCCTCCTCCCGGTGGGACGTGCCTGGAACACCTCCCAAGGAAGGCGTCCAGGAGGCATCCGATATAGATGCCCGAGCCACCTCAACTGGCTCCTCTCAATGGGGAGGAGCAGCGGCTGTACACCGAGCACCTCCCGGATGGCCGAGCTCCTCACCCTATCTCTAAGGGAGTGTCGGGCCACCCCACGGAGGAAGCTCATTTCAGCCGCTTGTATCCGGGATCTCGTTCTTTCGGTCATGACCCAAAGTTCATGGCCATAGGTGAGGGTAGGAACGTAGACCGACCGGTAAATCGAGAGCTTCGCTTTTCGGCTCAGCTCTCTCTTCACCACAACGGACCGGCACAGTGCCCCCATTACTGCAGCAGCCGCACCAATCCGTCTGTCGATCTCCCGCTCCATTCTTCCCTCACTCCTGAACAAGACCCAGAGATATTTGAACTCCTCCACTTGAGGCAGGAACTCTCCTCCAACCTGAAGAGGACAAGCCACCCTTTTCCGGTCGAGTACCATGGCCACAGATAAATAAATGAACTAAAATGAACACAAGAAGCTAGAAGGTAAAAACCAGCAGAAGTAAACAACAAAAACACCTATAAACGAAAAATGTAAACAAAAGATACACTCCAAAAGGGCAGAGCATGACATTATGTTTTCCATAGATTCCTCTAAAGATCCTCTATGAGATTCAAGTCAGGACTCTGGCTGAGCCGCTCCAAAACAATATTACTTCCAGTCAGATGAAACGTGTCGGTCGAATTAAAAAAATACTTTTAACCTAAGTCTGCCAGCGGTATGAAGAGTTTTGGCCTTAAGTGTATGATTTTATCTTTGCCAGGCTCTAAAATGATCTGAACTGCACACGACACTTCCCGTTATGTCGATGTCAGCCCAGTTTTTCCTTGATCAGCTTGATCGGTCAAATAGAAAAAAAAAGAAGACATTTTTTATTTTATTTTCTGTTTTCTTGTTCATAATTTTAATCTCTGACTTTTTTTCAGCTGTTAAACACATCAACAAAGAGCATGTTTTTGATAATCAGTGTTTGAATTTATGCAAAAATATGGAAAAATCCCAAACATTTGGAACATGAGCACTCTGCTCATGAAGTCCTACTTGGTTCAGTGTGTTGTGCTTGGTGTGGTCCATTTGAACTCTGATGAGCCTGAAGCTGGAGATATTGGCTTTTGGGTTTTCCCCCTCAGGTCCATGTGTTGAGGCAATCTTGAAAAGTTTATACAACCTTTTGAGAACACTGGAAACTGGAAATAGGCTGTACCTTACTTTGTTGCTATAGGCATGTCAGAGACACACATTATCATCTGCTCATCATATGCTTACACACTGAAGAGCAGTGTACAGACCACCCTAACCTACCAACCTAATTTACCATCTTGGTAAATTAGAATAAAGAACATCAAGACATTAATTTATAACATCCTTTTAATTTGCTAAATAAGTTAAACATACATTTTATAGCTTTTATAGCTATAAGCTTTTATTCCAAATATGATCAGTGTGGCTTACAGCTAATTCACTTTTTTTCAAAATTGTGGATAGTAATGTTCAGACTAGTTAAAACAGTTTTTTTAATATAGAGATGTTTCATGGCCTATGTAACCATGGGGAAGACTGCTGACTTGATAGTTATCCAGCAGACAATACAAGCCACTGAAGATCATTGTTAAAGTGTTCAGTGAGTGCTGCATATAAGCATATTAATGGAAAGTGGAGTGGAAGGAAAAGGTGTGGTAGAAAATGGTACACAAGCAACAAGAATGACCACAGCCTTCATAGGATCATGAAGCAAAACCCATTCTTTTATGCGTTGTTGTTGAGCCACAAGCAGTGTTTTAAAAAGGCATTTGATAAATAACAATTTAAAATAGAGCCACTGGGGGTGGGGTGGGGGGTATCGCATGAAAACCAGGAACCATGGAAGAGAAACGGAAATCCAGCAGGGATCGAATTAATCAGACTGGCCTAATAAGCTGAGGAACATAATGGCATAGAAAGCAAGTTAGACCAGTTCACTGAAAGAACTGCATCTGTGAAGGGAATTTATGAAGGGGCTGAGGGAACATGACCATTGAGCACAGAAGGAACTAAACAAGGCACGAGGAAGATCTAATTAAACCAAAGACCAATACTACAATAAGAATCTATTGAATTACACAAAGAGCAGAACACAAGAAAGAACTGAGAAATTCACCACAAAGGAATTAACTGGTAGAGGCGATAATTGACCAAAAAAAGTCCAAACAGAGACCCAAAAAACACATAATACATTCAAGAGTTTAGAGGAGATTCACAAGGACTGTGGCTGAAGTCAGAACTGCAAAAGACACCACGCAGATTTATTCAGGATGTGGGCTCCAAGTTTACAAGTGCCATCGTGTTAAGGGGCTCCTGAATCGGAGAAAACATCAGAAATGTCCTACAGAGATTAAGCTGACCTGCAGAGTGGTACAAAGTCATCTTTTCAGATGAAAGGAACAGTGTGGGCATGTGCCAAGTGCAGCTGGAAAATGACAAATCAGCATAAGATCTTGATTTAAAAAAGAGATCGAACTTATACTTACCATCAACCACACTTTTTCCTTCCTCTCAACTTTCTGTTAATACTCTTACATACTGTGAACAGCCAGCTTCTTTACCAATGACCCTTTGCAGCTTACCCTCCTCATGTGACAACTGTCCAATCAGCAGAATTTTGCATATTCATCAGCTCCGAGTCATAATCATTGAAATTAACAGAAATAAATATTTTAAATATATCACTCTGTGTAACAAATCAGTATAAAATACGAGTTTATTTTTTTTGGTGGAACTAGTGGCCTCTATTTTTACAGTATTTTTTTTTCAAAGTAGGCAGACAAGAAATGGGGGCAGAGAGAGAAAGAGGGAAGACATGCGACATGCGGCCATGGCCGGGACGCAAACCTGGGATGGCCGCGTGGAGGCCTGAAGCCTCTGCACATGGATGGCGTGCTCAACCCCTACAACACCAACACCGTGCCCATAAAATATAAGTTTCACTTTTTAATTATTGAAATAAATCAAGTTTTTGATAAATTTAAGCTACATTGGTCTTTGTTGGGGTCTTAGGTGATGTAAATATGAGCATAAAAATATTAGACTAAAACAGATTTTCATTTGTTCATACTGAGAAGACCTGATCTTAAATATAGTCCTGCATATAAAATCCATTTGTGTGTTGGTGGTACACAGGATCTGAGGAGGCATATGAATGCTGTAATTTACTGTGAGCTTCTACAGGAGTGGAAGAGCAAAAGGCAAAGTGATTTAAATAACAATAAGAAGCATTCAATCAATGTGGAGCGCCTTTCTATGAATAGAATGCTTGAACTGGTTTGAATGGTTATAATAAAAAATAAAAAAACACTTGGTTGAAGAATATATTGATTTTCTTCACTGTGGAAATCTCATGCAGCTTTTTTCATTAAATATTTTTGTTAAAATGAAAGTTAAATAAAAAGTGCGTGTATGAATGTGTGTTCTTTGATATGTGTGTATGTATTTTAGTCAGTAAGGGGGAGGGAACGCTCCACAACAGCATCCTATTTATTCTCTATGGCTATTTTTAGCTGTTGTCTGTGTCAAGGTTTACAAACACCCCCACCCCACACACACACACAAACACAAACAACACAACCACCTATCCCCCCACCCACTGTGGGCAGCTTTAGTATATGATCTGCGTCATAGTCATTAATCTTTGTCATGTCTTCATTCATCCCACAAAGGCAACTGTTTCCCTCTGATGTTGCCAGCTTGGCATAATGTGTCAAAAATACCCAGCAAACAATAAGAACACTTTGCCATTTGCCTGTGCAAAAAGACAAGTGTAGTATTGGGGGTCCACCTTAGAGGGTTAAGGGGTCTTAGTGTGTACTTTGTAACCATGCAGCTACTAAACCTTGCTTTGAATCCAACACAAGACCTTTGCAATAGATCATCCGCCTCTGCAATCAATCAAAGTGAGGAAAATATGTCCTAAACTATTCTTAGTATAAAAAAGAGCCCTTTTTTTTAACTTTTGCATGAGACTGTCCACAGCACCGTGTGACGCAGCAGACAAACAAGAGTGATTGATTACCACTTCATCCTGCTGGTTATGTTTGCATAATACATCTCTGCACATGGATCACTAATGAAATGGATTTCGTTTTGTGTATACTGTCAGTGGGATTTCGGAACCTGTAGCCTATTCAATACTTTCATGTTGTCCACAGCACACATGCTTGCCACAGTCAGACAAGGAAAACACACAGATGCAAATCTCTGTCCACCTCAATTTGTTGTTTACCAAAGAGGGAATGCTGTTGCTTTTGTTGCAGCTCGGTACAGCCTCTGGATTTCAGGAGTTTGCGGCGCACTAATCAGCATTCATCGGTGTTAGCAGTGCTGCCTCAGGGTAGGCAAGACACAGAGTGCTGCTCCTTAACCAAAGTGCTTGTGACACCATGATGATAGGAAAATAATGCAGCTGGGCTAATTGGAGCAAAAATACCCATGTTGGCATTTTGACCTGCTGGTACTGTGAGGAGTTGTCTCATGAGAGAAAACCTTTTTTGCAATCAGGGCATGTGTGACCCCTCCAGTCTGTTCTAGTGATCACTGAATGTTGTACTCCAAAGTGAAAGACAGGCAGGAGAGACCATGGAATAAGTAGCAATGAAGTCACAGATGATGTCGCTGGCAGGCTAGTTGGACCATAAAGAATTGCTAGTCTTTACATGACTTTTTTTTAGCTTAACATGTCATTTTAATGTCCAATAAATTTCTAGGAAAGAATGTGTTAGGATCTTTAGGATGCACAGAGGACATAGACTTCTCTTTAATAAAACCCACATCAAGAGGGTTGCAAAGTTAAATGATAGAAGCAAATAAGGTAACCCAAGAATAATCAATATTACCACCATCAGCTTTACAACTGCAGTCAGAAATTTAGGTCCAGACATGAACATTACATATTGAGCTTTCACAAATTTATTTCAAGTGGTTTTTTTTTCAGAGTGGAAAAATCCGAAAGTTGAATGATTTATAAAAAAAATAATATTTGGGGTTAAGGTTTAAATTCATTGTGGGTTTTTTGTAATTCCCTCTGAGTCCAAATATATACATACTTCCAGCTACATTTTTTAGTAGTTGGTGCTGAAGGTTCAAGATGGTATTTTAATTTAACCCAACCAATGTGTTGGATTATTCTTAGCTTTTTCTCTTTTAGCATCTTATTTGTCGTAAAGTCTTTGTAATATGTACAAAACAAAAGTAGAGACATTTTTACACAAAAATTTACAGTCAAAAATCATAGTTAGATTCAGTGATGCAGGTTTGGGCTCAGGGCTGGGAATTCAACAAGATTATTTTTATATCGGCAGCAGCACAAAACTGTTGCACACACCTGCAGCCAGTTGGGATTCTGAGTCCAGAAAGATTTCCAATACTCCTGTTGTGATTATTAATATATTATTTAATATTAATACTTTAATATTTTATTAAATAATATTTCAGTATGTTAAAGGTTGTCCTGTGAATACCAGCCCAATAAGGCAGTGGTATTAGGACAAAATTGAAAGGGATGAGCCAGGCCCTGACATTATTGAACAGCAAAACTCTGCACACACATGGAATGAATTCACACAATTTCTTAAAATACAAGAATTTATTAACAAAAATAAGTGAACTCAAAGTCAAACATATTTCAATCAACAAACTTTTTACTATGCTAGAACAATCCAAATAAATGTGTTCTTAGCTGTTAGCGGTTGAAGCTAACAAAAGAAGCTTATAGCTTACCATCCAAATCAAACACATACCTTTAAAATACCATTAAAGAAGGGTTAAAATGCATAAGCGTGGACGGTGTGTTCTGGTCGATCTTCTGTCTTTAAAATCACCCTTTAAATAAAGTTTGTCTCAACTTTAAAAAAAACACAAACACAGAACACACAGACTGAGCACATGTGCTGAGCAGATAATCTGCTAGCACTAAGATGGCTGAGTTTTCAACATAAACAAAACCAAACGTCATAAAACGAAAAATGTTTAGATAATTTCACTCTAAACTACTTCTCTCTGCCCAAAACACAACCTCTTATGTGAACCGTGCTGAGGAAAAGTTGTCCGGGGCGATGAAGTTGAAGAAAGCATCCACCGTGAACAAAGGGTTAACATGCAGCTAACCTCCGTAGCTGTGAGGTGGGGCGGCTCGTTCTGTCGGCCGGCCAAACTGCAAGTTACTGCTGTAACCACCGTGATGCGGTCCCGTTGTCCTTGCTTCAGACTGGGAAAACTGCTCCACTCGGCGTTGTAGAGACAGTGTCTCTGCTGGGAACTCCCTGGAACACAGTTTGCTTCTGTAGACCTCAGAAAGAAAAGTCAAGCCACGCTTGCACCTTAATTGCCCCGTTCATGAATGAATACCGGATACACAAACAGCAATTCATTCCTATTTAACTTAGTGCATCATGCAACTTGATCGCATGATTGTATGACACTCTTGGATCCAGTTTGAAGTTATGTCTTTTTGCCCGCAAAGAGACATTAGCGCGCTGTGTCGCTCCGTCCAGTTCTGCTGGGGACTTGCGTGGAAGAGGTCAGTTAGTTGCAAAAGCGGGGTTTTTATTCGGACAGTGACGTTCCGGGAAGTCCACTGTTATTCCCTGTTTCTGGCTGTGCTGGAAGTAGGTTAATGCGATTTATTTTGAAAATGGCCTTTCATTTTGTAACCCATGGCTGTGGCCAACAGTACAATATAAACAAGTTAATCAAAGATGGTTGAAAACCATGATCAAAAGAGTGATGCAATATTACCATGCAATGTTTATGTTTGAGAAGCAAGGATTATCTTGAAGAATCTGAAAATTAAGTTAAGTTGATCTTGGAACCAACTTAGGCAATAATTGGTATACCTTTAAAACAACCATTCACAATGCAAGATCAGATAAAACATTATTTTTATAAAATAACATTTAAAGAATGATTTGCTGAATAAAACCAACCTTCTGAATGACTAATTCTCAACGGTGTTTAATTAGCTGCCATTATTTTATAAAATAATATTTAAGGAAATATTATTTTGAATAAGAATCAAACCTTTTGTATAAATGGGTCTTAACGGTGTTTATTTAGGGAATATTTAGGGAAATATTGCCTAGATTGGAAACCAACAACCTTTCTGGGTAAATGATCTTCAGCTGACTCATAAAGTGGGCAAGCACGTGTTAGCTGTTAGCGATTGGCGCTAACAAAAGAAGCTTATAGCTTGTCATCAGAATCAAACATATTTTGTTAAAATACCACAAAAAAAAACAGCTGAAATACATAAGCATGAACAGCGCTTTATGGCTGGTCTGTGTTCAAAAACCACCCTTTAAATAATGTTTGTCTTAACTTTAAAAACACAACACAGAACAAATTGCTAGCTGAGCTTCTCAAAAAAAACAAATGTCATTAAACAAATATTATTTAGATTATTTAACTCTAAACTAATCTTCTCTGCCCAAACACTACCTCTTACGTGAACCGTGCTGAAGAGGAGTTGTCCTGGGCGTTGAGGAAAACATCCACGTGTGTAAGCAAAGGATTAGCTTGCAGCTAACCTCCCTGTGGGGAAAGGCTTTTAGCTTGCCCAGCTGAACCATACAAGAAAGGCACGTTCGGCTCCTTGAGTGGCAGTGATGCGGTGGGGTAGCTCTCGCTACGATGCGGTCCCGGCCTTCTTTTCCAGGCCATGGGGGAAATCCGCTTTGATTAGGGCTGCTTCTGGAGGCCTCAGAAGAAAGTCAAGTCTTGTCTCATTACACCCTTTATATGAATGAATACCGGATACTTGAACAGCAAATCTTTGCTTAACTTTGTGGCTTGTGATCGTAGTCACACTGGATCCAAGTTGAAGAGTCATGTCTGCTTGCCAGCAAGGAAAAAGATTTGTTTGTTGGAACGCTGGGTTTTTATTCCCTTCTTGTTCCTGTTCCTGGCTGTGCTTGAAGTAGGTTAATGGCATTTATTTTGAAAGTTCCAGGAAAGTTCGTACTGGCCTTTAATGTTGAAACCCATGGCTGAGTCCCAACATTCCTGTACCCTGAGCTGGTAGATAGCTCAAACAGTATAATGGCCCCTGTCTTCCTTAACGGCACACATTCACTGAAAGTCATATCTTGTCGTTCCAGAGCAGGATACAGTTTTTTGAAACCCCTGAAGGGCTTGCCTAAATGCCCAAATTAATCTGCAGCGAACAATTTGCAACAGGACAACCAACTCTTCAGAATGTTTCATCTCGCTGCCCGCAGCCCTCTCTGGCCTTCCTACTTTGAGTCTAACAAAAGGTCATAGACTGAGCAGCAGGTTTACCATCGCTTCCATGTCCTACATTGTTGCATTGTGTTTGTGTCACATACAAATCATGTGATGCCACTTTTTGGCCGCCTTGCTATGACGACCCCACCCACATTGGGGTGGTATAAAATCAAAATGGAAAACGTCCCGAACCATGTAGAGTTCAGTAGAGTGAGTTGAGCAGGTATTAATGGAAAAGAACCATAAGTGAGGGTGATGCTTTCCAGCACCCTCACTCAGCCCTAAATACATTTTTTTTAGCCAACCTCCTTCAAAAGTTACCAAGTTAGCATCTAGGGTCCACCTGTGAGAAACTTTATCTCCGTATTAGTACAGCTGTTCTGTAAAGGGCTCAGGAGTGTGTTAGAGAGCAATGGGGTAAAATAGCACCATGAAGACCAAGGAACACAGCAAACAGCTCAGAGATAAAGTTGTAGGGAAAGTTAGAACAGGGTTAGGTTATAAAACAATATCCCAAGCTTTAAAGACCCTATGTAGTAATGCTTTATCTATAATTAGAAAATGGAAACAGTATTTTACCACTTCAAATCTAGCAAGACATAGCCATCCACGTGGTTACACGGTAACTCTGGAGGAGCTGCAGAGAGCCATTAAATGTTCTGTCTGAAGTTCACCACAAACTATGAAGAAGGACCTCTGATCAGATGGAACCAAAATTAACCTTTTTTACCTACATGCAAATAAAAGGCTTTTTGCTGTTTGTCATATAAAACTCTAACCGGGAAATGGAACAGATTAAACGAGTCATGAAAAGCCTAAAATAAATATCATACTTATGCCCATTTGTTTGTAAATCTCTGATAAAATCTGTGTGCTGGGATGTTTGGGTGCTAATCATATTTATTTTTTTATATTTTATATTTATTTATATTTATTTCATTCGAAGTTAAGAAAAATGGCTTGCTTACACTTTGATAAGTCAGGGAGTTGAGGCTGTTGTTGCTTGTGTAATTGGGTCCACAGGTATTGCCGGAGTGTTATGAGTCCCTCTGGAAAATAATGTGAAAGATTAATCATTTGGACAGGAAACCCAAACTTTGCCCACTCTGGGGAGGGATAATTTGACGACAAGTTTCCTTTCTCTCAGCACAGATACAGCAGAAAGACCAGTGAATACTGTTCAAACATGTAATGACAGATTATGTTTATACCTCGGTGCAAGTACTTTTAATATGAAAGACATGGGAAGAATGTCAGTTTGCTTAAAATGCTGGCCTTATACTGGTAGTGATCTAGCCTGTTGTAGGCCTAATATTGATATAGTGGTTAACCACTAACTGGCCAAGTTAGCTGAACTTTGTGGGAGCATCTTGACTCCAGTTTAATATATTAGCAAGCAAGTTTAAAGGCTCTAGCAGCACAGCCAAATAAAGCAGCTGTGACATAAAAATACTGCTCAATCCTTTGTACAAACTGATTATTTATTAATGTTTTTTCCCTTTCTCTCTCGTTTTATGCATCCCCAAAGTGCAATAAATGTACAGTATTGCTAGCCCTGCATAAAGCATGTTGATTGTCTTGTACAACAGTGGACAGATGATGCACTGACATGAAATTCAACACAACAGTGCATATATGTGGTGACCTTGTAAATTTCCATTGATCAGTTCATCAAGTTTCTATGGGCTGTGGTCCACTGCATAGAGCTGATTTTACTTGGTTGCTATGAGCATTCAGCAGTGATATGTCATCCTTTTATCTCACTCATTTCATTCAAGGTTACAGATATTGAACCTTAAGGATAATTCTAACTTATGAAGTTGACCGGGCTCTTGATGACCTTTGCTACAGACTATCTATAAGTGGCTGCTGCTTTAAAACCAGAGGGATGAAGAGAAGAGACCACTGACTTTCTTTTTGATGTACCATCACACATTATGCAGTTAATGACCCATCACCCCAAAAAGACACATGTGGTGCTTAGCACAAAGTCTGCCTTTTGAAATCTAAATTACATTGCACTATATTTGTTTTGGAAGTAGGAAAATTAGGGGCCCCTCCTCTAAGTCAGAATTCCTTGGAAGGTCAGAGGTTTCTCAATACCCTTTACCTCTAAACCCAAAAGGGTCACTCTGTATTTAAAATGTAGTGATCATTGGAAAAACACAGCGTTTTATTTGCATGTCTTCTGGCTTTAATTTCATTAAATCAGCTGCACACACCTATTAGTGAACTTGTTTTTATAATGGTTGAAAACAAAATGCAGAGAAACAATCTATCGCCATTTATTGTTGTTGTGTAAATGAGGTCATGTAAACATACACATATAACTAGATATATACAGCAAACTCTACAATACTAGCACAATATCACACTAAAAACTTTATAATAGTCCAACCTTTAATTTATTCAGTGGGGGTAAAGTTACACGTTAAGATTCGCCAGTGACACACGCAAATACATGTAACAGAATAATTCTTAGAATTTCATCATTACCTATTTTGAATTGATCAGAGCATCTAAGAACTTTGACTTAGTGATCTATGAATGTCTGTTTCCTGGACAATAAATATGATGTGTTTCATGGTGACTCTACAAAATGGGCAGGTCAGCAGAACAGGCCATCCAAGTACAGAAGATGTTCATTATTTTTCTTAAATACAAAATCTGCTGCATGCAAATAGCTACTCACTTTAACTTGTCAATATAGGATGCTTTGGTTTATATTGGTTAGACAAAGACATTAAAAAACAGTCTGTATTGAGCAGTCATGACAGTCACATGCAGATAGGAACAATTTGAGCATTAAAATTATCGGCACAATGTTAGATGCTTCCCTGTGTGGAAGATGAATCCAGCAAGTTCTGATTTTGACCAGAAACAAGAGAGCAACTTTCAATGGGATCACATAAGCCACATAATAGGACAGTAATGACTGCTAAGTGCTCAGGGGTCAGAGTTTCAGCATGTTGATGGGTGGTTGTGGCTGGTGTCCTATAGCAAATAATTAGATAGCCTGAATTTACAAGAGCTTTTATTCATCTGATCATGTTCACTAGAAAAGCTCATACTTCATTTATATCTCAACTGCTCACATATGTTTCTCATGATTCTTAAAAAAAAAGACAAACAAACAAACAAAAAAATGTAAAGGTCCTTTTAAAATTAAGGTACTTTTTCATCTTGTACGTAGCGTTCATGCCAGCTTTACAATTATGATTTTGTAACCAAGTATGGTTCAATACCAAACCTTCAAACTGGTAATTTATCAACAATGCCCTGTTATACTGGTCTAATGCTAGACATACACCTCAGTAAATTGAAGCTCTCCAATCATTCCAGTATTCTAATGTTTTAACCTTATGTCTGCCATATATACACTGCTCAAAAAAAAAAAGGGGGGAAAACCAAAATTTCCTCCTAGATTTAATGAATGAAATATTCTCATTGATACTTTTTCGTACAAAGTTTAATGTGCTGGAAAAACAAAATCACAAAAAAAACATCAATGGAAATCAAATTTATTAACCAAAGGAGGCCCGGATTTTGGAGTCACACACAGAATTTAAATGGAAAAACACACTACAGGCGATCCCAAATTTTTAGAAAGCCCTTAAAAACCAAGTCAAAATGAGGCTCAGTATTGGTGTGGGGGCCCGTGCCTGTGAACCCCCCACAATTCTGGGGATGCTCTGATGAGATGGCGGATGGCTCCCGAGGGATTCCCCAACCTGAACCAAAGATTCGCCAAACTCCTGGACAGTCTGTGGGGCAACGTACGTTGGGGGATGGGGCGGACATGATGTCCCAATGTGCTTTAATCGGATTCAGGGTTTGGGGAACGGGGGGCCAGTCCATAACTCAATTCTTATCTTTCAGGAATGTGACAACTCCCGCCACATGAGGTCTAGCATTTTCCTGCTTAGGGAAAACCCCGGGCAAAAACCCCACCAGCATGGTCTCCAAGGGGGCGAGGCTATCTCGGTACCTATGGCAGTCAGGCTATCTGGTAGCACATGGGGGCTTGCGGCCCCCAAAAAATGCCCCCCACCCTTACTGACCCACGCCAAACCGGTCCGCTGAAGATGTTCAGTCAGCAGACGCTTTACTGTGTCTCCAGACTCTGTCACGTCGTCACCTGGCTCATGGAACCCTTTACTGTGAAGGAACAGAGGCCAGTGGCGAATTTGCCAATCTGGTTTCTCTGGCAAAAAACCCCAAACGCCTGCAAAGGGGTTGGGCTTTGAGCACAACCCCCATTTTTGGACGTCGGGCCCTCATACCATCTATGGAGTCGGTTTCTAACCGTTTGTTGCAGATACATGCCATTTGTGGCTGCTGGAGGCCATTTTGAAGGGCTCTGCAGGTGCTCCTCCGTTCCTCCTTGCACAAAGGCGGATGGTAGCGGGACTGCCTTGCTGGGTTGTTGCCCTTCCGCGTGGCCTCCTTCCACGTCTCTGGTGTACTGGCCTGTCTCTGGAGCGCCTCCCAGGCTCTGTACACTACGCTGACAGGGACGAGCAGCAACCTCCTTGCCACAGCTCACATTGAGTGCCATCCTGGATGAGCTGCCACTACCTGAGCCAACATGGTGGGTTTTAGAGTACGTCTCATGCTACATGAGTGGATAAGCACACCCAACATTCAAAAAGTGACCAAAACATCAGCCACAGAGAGCATAGGTACTGAGAAGTGGTTGGGGCCTCACCTGCAGAACCACTCCTGGTTATTTGAGTGTGTTCTTGCTAATCGCCAAAGAATTCCCCTGTGTCTATTCCATTTGCAAACAGCATGTGAAAATGTTGTCAATAAGTGTGTTGTCCTAAGTGGACGTTTGATTTCAAGAAGTTGGATTTTACTTGAGTTATATTGTGTTGTTTAAAGTGTTCTACTTTATTTTTGAGCAAGTTGTCTATAGTATATATAATATATAATATATAATATATCTATATATATATATATATATATAATATATATATAATATATATATAATCGCAATCAATCCCTATTCATTCACCATCACCTTTTTTTAGTAAGTTAACTGGTGCCAAAACCCAAAATGCTTTGCTGTATCGTACTCGTATCGTCATTTTCCGTTTATTCAGGACCGGGTCGGGGGCAGAAGATCAGCAGAGACCCCTGGGACATCCCTTCCCCAAAAACACCTGCTCCAGTCCTCCGGGGGGGAGCCCAAGGCTTTCCCCGGGCCAGCCGGAGACGTCCCCCCAGCGGTTGGGCTGCCCTGGGCCTCCTCCCGGGGGCGTGCCGGGGAAAACCCCCGAGGAAGGCGCCAGGGGGGACCCGAATAGATGCCCGACCCACTTCAACGGCTCCTCTCAATGGGGAGGAGCAGCGGCTTACCCCAGCCCTTTCCCGGAGGGCCGACTCTCACCATCTCAAAAGGGGTGTCCAGCCACCCTATGGGGAAGCTCATTTAAGCCGCTTGTATCCGGGATCTGTTCTTTTGGTATGCCCCAAAGTTCATGGCCAAGGTGAGGTAGGAACGTAGCCCGCCCCGTAGGTTAAAATCGAGAGCTTCGCTTTTCGGTTTTTTCGGTCAGCACAGCGCCCCCATAAATGCGGAGCCGCCCCCGATCCGTTGTTATTCCCGCTCCTTTCTTCCCTACTCGTGAACAAAGACCTCAAAACCCCAAACTCCCCTTTTGGAGGCAGGAATCCCCTCCAACCTGAAGAGGACGAGCCCCCCTTTCCGGTCGAGACCATGGGCGGGGACTTGGAGGAGTGATTCCCCCATCCAGCAGCTTCACACTCGGCAAAAACTGCCCCAGCGAGCTGAGGTTTTGGGCTGAGGGGGCCAGCGGACCAGTCATCTGAAAAAAGAAGAGACGAAACCCTCGGGTCCCCAAAACCAGACCCCCCCGGCCCTTGGCTGTGCCTAGAAATCCTGTCCAAAAAAGTTATGAACAAGACTGGTGACAAAGGGGGCAGCCCTGCCGGAGTCCAACATGCACCGGGAAACAGGTCCGAACCTATTGCTGGCAATGCGAAACCAAACCCCTTGCTTCCGCTTGTACAGAGACCTGGATGGCCCCTAAAAAAGGGCCCCCGACTCCATACTCCTGGAGCACCCTCCCCAGGGCATCACGAGGGACACATTCGAATGCTTTCTCCAGGTCCACAAACCACATGTAGACTGGTTGGGCAACTCCCATGAACCCCTCGAGTACCCTTTAGAGGGTCCAGTGTTCCCCCGGGCCGGGGAGGGAAAACCACACTGCCCCTCCTGAAGCCGAGGTTCGACTACCGGCCGGACTCTCCTCTCAAATACCCTGGCGTAGGCCTTACCAGGGAGGCTGAGGAGTGTGATCCCTTGTAGGTGGAACAACACCCTCCCGGTCACCCTTCTTATGAAGGGGGACCCCCACCCAGTCTGCCAGTCCAGAGGCACTGTCCCCGACCGCCCCCACAATGTTGAAGAGGCGTGTCAACCCTGACACCCCAAAAAACATCCAGAGACTTGAGGTCTCAAGGCGGATCTCATCCACCCCGAAGCCCGAGCTTTTTAACCACCTCGGTAACTTAAAGCCTGGGTGTTTGAAAGAGGTCCAAACCTGAGTCCCAGCTCTGTTTCCACCAGGGAATGGGGTGATGACAGGAAGTACTTAAAAGTACCCTTCCACCGCCCGATAATGTCCCCAGTTGAGGTCCAGCAACCTCCCACCCCCACTGTAAACATTGTTGGGAAGAAAATGTTTCCCCCTCCTGAGGGCGGTGGACGGTTTGCCAGAATCGCTTCGAGGCCAACCGTAGTCCTTCTCCATGGCCTCACCGAACTCCTCCAGGCCCGAGTTTTGCCTCTGCCACGCCCCGGCCGTGGGCACGCTTGGGGCCTCACGGTACCCGTCAGCTGCCCCGGAGTCCCACAAGCCAACCACAGCCGATGGACTCCTTCTTCGCTTGACAGCGTCCCTTACTGCCGGTGTCCACCACGGTTCGAGGATTGCCGCTGCGACAGAAAACCGCAGACTTTGGCCGCAGCTACGGGCCGCAGCATCAACAATAGATGCGGAGAACATGGTCCACTCGGACTCTATGTCTCCAACATCCCCCGGAATCTGGTCAAAGCTCTCCCGGAGGTGGGAGTTGAATACATCCTTGGCCAAGGGCTCCACCAGACGTTCCCAGCAGACCCTCACTATGCGCTTGGGCCTGCCAAGTCTGTCCGGCTTTCTTCTCCTCCAGCGGATCCAACTCACCACCAGGTGGTGATCAGTGGACAGCTTAGCCCCTCTCTTCACCCGAGCATCCAAAACATGCGGCCGAAGGTCTGATGATACGACAACCAAGTCGATCATTGACCTCCTGCCTAGGGTGTCCTGGTGCACTGATGGAAACCCTTATGTTTGAACATGGTGTTCATTATGGACAATCCGTGACTAGCACAGAGGTCAAGTAACAAAACACCACTCGGATTCAGATCGGGGAGGCCATTCCTCCCGATCACGCCTCCCCAGGTGTCACTGTTGTTTCCCACGTGGGCTTCGAAGTCCCCCAGCAAAACAATAGAGTCTCCGGGAGGGGCACTATCCAGCACCCCTGACAGGGACGCCAAGAAGGCCGGGTACTCCGCACTACCGCTCGGCCCGTAGGCCGAAACGACAGTCAGAGACCTGTCCCAACCCGAAGGCGCAGGGATGCGACCCTCTCATCCACCAGGGTAAACCCCAACACGAAACGGCTGAGCTGGGGGGCAACAAGCAAACCCACCCCAGCCCGCCGCCTCTCCCCGTGGGCCACTCCAGAGTAGAAGAGAGTCCAGCCCCTCTCAAGGAGATGGGTTCCAGAGCCCACGCTGTGCGTGGAGGCGAGCTCGACTATTTCTAGTCGATATCTCTCGACCTCCCGAGGATTGGGCGGCGGACGAAGGTGGAGACCTCTGTGGCCCGATCCCCGGATGCTTAGGCTGGCTCTAGGGACGTGGAATGTCACCTCGCTGTGGGGGAAGGAGCCTGAGCTTGTGCGGGAGGTCAAAATGCATTGCATTCTGAGAAAAATACATCATTATGACAAAGAATCCATCACAACAGCTCTTAAATCTGATGTTCTTCAGTTAATCATTAAGCATGTGTTCCAAAAATTCACATTTCCAGGCGACCTGCATCTTAGTCCTAATTTTACTATAAATAATAATAAAATGAGTAAATTAGTTCACCAATAACTGAAGCGCTGGTTAACATTAGATTGCTTAAATAAACTTGGAAAAAATTAGACAGGTTATGGTAAGGTCATTCGCTCTAAGACTCTTAATCTAATTTACAAACTTTAAAAGGAAACCTGGAAAACTACAACTGCAACTTTATTTAGTTATTTACTACATCTACTTGCCATAAGCAGCTTACCTTTTGACAATTATGGTTGACACAGATTGAAGAGGTGGCAGATTAAAGTACTGGCATGTGATTTTGATTCTGGCTCTTACTTCACCTCTGAGTTGTTGTGGGTTGTCAGAAGCAAAACAGAAAACAAAGCATTGGAAGGATATGCAGTTCTTGGTGGTCATCCCAAATTTCTTGGTACCTTCAAAAAGTTGGAAGCAAAGAAAACAGAATATAAAACTGGCATTGTAAGTCCCCATGTCTGTTATTTTTCAGTCTAAACGCAAAAACGAACACAAAGCCAAACCATGTCACAACAGATTCTTTTGAAAACGTATAAAAACCCTGCAGTTCAAAAATGCAAATAAAGACTTGTCAAAGCCTTACATGACCAGCACAAACAGTGTATTTCAATTGCACGTTTAAAAATAAAATGGAAAAATAACATGACTTGCTCTAAATGCTTAATACACAGCTCAGGTGGGTGAATCTATTGACGCCATTAATCGTGCACTCCTCAATGGCCCTTAATGGAAGAGTGCTAAGTAGAAAGCCATTGTAGAAAAAACACCAGAAGAAGTTCCAGTTGCAGTTTGCCGTATGCAGGGGACAATGCAAACATGTAGAAGAATGTGCTCTGGTAAAATGTGACCAAAATGTTACTTTTTTTTTGGCTATGTATAACACTGTAAGTGGTAGAGAACTCACACTGCATATCACCCAAAGTGTGATGGCAGCATTATGGTGTGGAGATGTTTTTCATCATTTGTAATGAGAAGAAGCTGGTAATGGGAAGATAGATGGAGCTAAATACAGGGCAATTCTCGACGAGTTCCTGTTTGAGGTTGCTACAGACGTGGACAGATGTTCACCTTCCAGCAACAACAACAACCCTTAAATATGCAACCAGAACTACAGTTGAATAGAATGCCAATATTTGAAAATTAATGTTTACACATTGCCTCCATCTAATCTGACTGAGCTTGAAATATTCTGTGAAGAAGAAAGAAATTTTGGCTCTGTGCAAAGCTGGTAGTCATACCCCAGAAGTCATTTTGGCTGTAATTGCAGTGAAAGTGTTGACTCAGTAAAGGTGATTATAGATGCATTGTACACCTTTAACTTGAATTTAGAATTATGAATCACTTGGTGTTTGTCTATAACATTAAATGCCAGTAAAATACATAAATTTTTGTGCTTGTAATGTAACAACATGTGAAGATGTGTTATAAGAAGGGTTATAAACACTTGAAAGGCACTAAAATTATTTTTAACCGCAAGCCATTTTATATTTATTTTATTCTTTTGGTTTTTAAAGCATATACTATTGAAATGCACTGTATTGGTTGGGTCTTTCAAGGTTCACATGTTATTTACAGAAAATGTTCAAATATCAGGCCTGGTGAGGCAAACAGTCTTGGGTTTGCATATTTTCCTCTTGCATAAACATTGCAAGTCTCCCACAGTCTGGAATACTAAATTAATATTGCATAAAATACTGAATCCACCCCCCACTATGCAAATTAGGCGCAAGGTACTCAAGAATTCGTCCACAAAAAACACATATTTCACAAAAAGTAATGGGAATGGCACTGCTGACAGATGCACTGCAGTTGCTTACTCAAGCACCCCAGCTAGACACACACACAAAAATCCCTTCATTTTGGACATTTTCAGAAATACCTTTAACAAAAACCTCAATTGTCTCTTTTTTGTCTTTAGTACGAGATGTACAAGTGCTCACTTTTGTCAAGTGGCTCAATTTAGGAAATTCTTTTGCTTTTTTCTGAGAATAACGAATTGAAGCTTCCCTTTCTATGTGCATCCCTTCTCTCGCTCTTTTTCTGTGACTCTTACATGCAAATACAAACATAACACTAATCTATTTTGTACCTAATTCACAAGAAAAATGGTGAATTAACTCCACCAATGTAAATTTCGTATTGCTCCTTGCAGCAATAAGTTTTCATAATAGCTATTTCCTGCCTAAAGAAGACAGGTATTGTATGTCTTAGTAGAAATTCCCTGTGTTCTGAGCACAGAAAGCCATCAAATGTGTATTTTATGAGTGCAGAACATACAGTTAGTTTGTTATAAGGTTGAATATTTGCTTTCTTAAAGATGGTTTTAAAAACCATCTTGCCTGCCTGAAATCATAAGTTTTACTCACAGTTCTTTATTGCCCACTTCTTCCACAGAGTAAGCCATCAGGGGAAGCCAATAAGGTTTTTCTTACCTCTGTAAATCTCAGCCTGGACCTCTTTCCTAACAGTGCTTTTAAAAAAAATACATTCTTTCTTTTCCTGTTGCTTTATGACCCACCTAAGCCCTGTGTTGACCTGTTATATTTTCTGCAGAGGGAAAGTAAAGTTTATCCCAGTCCTGTGTGATGTAAGGTCATTTTATCTCAGGAGCTGATTTAGGAAAACACCACCTGTGATTGAATTTTTTTACTGTGCTTGAAAATTACTCTCATACAAATCCCTATTGACAACCCATGTTCAGTGCTGATCCATCATGCAGCATTCTTTTGGCAGTCGTGTGTATCTCATGCCCTCGTCCAAATGTGGAGTAATGATGAGACATATCTAGATGAGCTATTGCTGTCACCTGAAAGGACAACCCCCTGGAGGACAAATGGCAGGTCCTTGGATCAGTGCGCCCACATTAACCTTCCCGTGTGGGGATCAGGGACAAGCCTTATACTTTAACATAGGGAGTTGAGTCATAGTTCTCAGAATACTATTTCTAATTTCCGTCACAGGAACTCCTGTGGCTGAAAAAATTTCTGCTCCTGGCAAAAAGACAAAAGAGAAATAAAGCCTTCCAAAGAAATATCTCAAAGGCGTTTGGCAACAGGAATAGGAATGGCAACCAGTGGGTACACTGCAACTCCCACCTGAGTTAAGGTTGGTCCGCAGCTGAACTCTGCTCATTTTATTACTGTGGAAGAGGCACGGGTCATTAGGCTAATTCTATTTTAATTATTGTGAGCAGGATTCATTTTTATCTCTCAAAGTGAGACATTTGAAAAACCCAAAGGGATCACAGAACATCAGTTTGAAAGTTGCACTGGAGCAGCCATACTCTGATACATAACAGCTAAAAGTCTATTGAAACTATCCCCTCCAACTGTTTTTTTCCTATATCTACCTATATCCCTATCAGCTCTGACCAGATTCCCTATCCCTGCTGAAGAAATGCATTCTCTCAGCATGATGCTGCCATCACCATTCCCTGTGATGAACAGTATTAGTATTCACCAAACAGGGGTTGCATGTAGAGCAAAAAGTTTAACTTTTCTCTGAAACTTTATACATTTTATTATAGACAAAGAGGTTTAAGTTTGATTATTGTGAGCAGGATTCACTTTTTTGCCTGGGTATTGAAAGCACAAAGCTGAGTAAGACAGTTGAACATAATATGTCTCAAAGCAACTAAACTCAGATACATAACAGCCAAAAGTCAGACGAGAAAAGCAGGTGATGTAGTATCTACAAGGTTTTCTTCCAGTATTGTCCTGTATTAAACTCCATTCAACCTTTCATTAGCTCTAACCAGCAGTCCTGTTCCTGTTGAGGGGAAGCAGCACAATGCTGCCACAACCATGGGTCACTAAGATGATGGCAAAGCATTTTGCGTGTAGGACAAACTTTCCATTTTGGGAGGGGATTTCTTTTTTCCTCTGGGTATTGGAAGCACAAAGCAGAGTGAGATAGTCCAAAAGGATAAACAAACAGCAACTTGAATGTGACACTTGAAACAAACAGCCTTGCAGCAACCATACTCAGAGACATAACAGCCAAAGGGGCCTGAGAAAAGCAGGTAATGTATATGGTAATCAAACCAAAAATAAATTTTTAAAGATCTAAAGCTTATTTGTTTGAAATACAGTCATTTGAAAGTCATCTTTCCTCATTCTGCTATGAATGATGTATCCCACTGGGACTTATTTTATTGTTTGTACAGTACGGTGACCATGTCGTGAAGAATAGCACTGAGATATTTTCACACAAGCATTACTTGCTAATGGCATTTTAAAGAAGCTGAAAGATGAATAATTAAAATTAAAAGCAAACATACCCCCTTTACTCTTTATGTTAAGGAATAAACTCTAAAAGGTAGCCTTATCTTGCACATACAATTTGAACAACCCTTCTAGAGATTTACTTAAGCCCCCTGCTGCCAGCTGCACGTGTGTTTACTGTCCATTGAAATTGTATTGAGTGCTGTCGTTTTTAATGACTACATTCATCAGTCTAAGCTTTCAGTCATTGTAAATACAGCTGAGCTGCCTTCAATCCAAGGTGTTAAATTGTCTGCTCTCTTAGTACCCTCTTTGTATTTTATTGAACTAATTTCTCTGCAATGGAAACCCTACAGGATATCTGTCTGAAACTGCCAGCTGGGTTAAGCTTAAGGGTTAAAAATGTACAACATAGTGAGGTATGTAAGTATGGGTTTAGCTGAAAGAGGTATAAAACTGTTCCTAAACCGTGAATGAGATAACGCTGAAAGCACACTGATAAGGTCATAAATTCTGATCTCAATCTTGGTGTCCTAAGCTAAAAGATAGAGTGTTTTGGAGAAATCAATACCTGACAGACTAGGGGAAAAGACCATTTAAAACTGCTGAGATAAAAGCTGAACATCTACTTGAAGAGGGAATGAAATTTGTAGAACAGCAGTAGAGGAAAAAATGTCTTTTTTACTGCAAGGTCAGCTCTGTTGCTTTGCTTCTCTGGGGAAACCTCTGCCAAATTCGCACTATGTCATACAGTTACCGCAAACATTGCTTCAAATATGTTCCTACAAAGAGATGCATTTTAGGAGGTTTTGCATGGACTTGCAGCATGTTTGGTACTTATGCCTTCCACATGATGAAGAGGTGCATTCTTGCAGAAATGGAACTAGGTGTTCCTTTTCTGAGAGATATATAAAGGACATTATTATTGCAAGTCTTTTTAGGCGTGTATGTGAAAAACTGCGATTGGAGAGGATGGAAAACAATCTTCTGTACAACCTTTATCTCGTGTTTTCATTAGTTAAAGCAACATTTTTACAGTAAAAGGGTGCTCTTCAATTATTAACCACTGACCTGCAACAACATTTGTTCATGTTACTGTACTCTCACAATAATGACTTGGGGTCAGAGGTTTACATACACTTGTCACCAATTCGGTGTTAAGGATGCATTTGTACAGTTCTGCATGTTGGTGGTGCAGTGGTTAGTACTGTTGCATTGCAGCTAGAGGGTCCCGGATTTAAACCCTGGCCAGGGCTCTTTCTGCTTTGAGCTTGTATGTCCTCCCTGTGCAGGCATGGGTTCTCTCGAGGTGCTCCGACTTTCTTACAAAGTCCGAAAAACATGACCGTTAGATTAATTAGTTTTTCTAAAAATTGCCCTTAGGTATGATTGTGTACTTGGGTGGTTGTTTGTCATGTGTCTTTCTCCGTTGCCCTTTGATGGACTACATGTCCAGGACTGCAAACAACTTCGGTCCAAACTATACAGGCTCAAATATATATATACACACAACTAATATTTAGACAATGTTTTTTGGTAATTTCTAGCATTTTGTAGTCATCAACAAGCTTCTGGCACCAATTTCAGTAGATATTGTGCCACAATTCCCATCACAAATTTTAGAGCTTAATTAAATTAAATGGCATCCTGGTACAGACCCCGTGTTTCAGCATGATCTATACATTAATAACACATATGAGTTAGTGGCCATTACAGGAGCCTAATGTTAGTGGGCTTTATCCACTCCAAAATATTTTTATTTGGTAACATTGTCTTCTTAGAACCCCCTTTTGTATTCAAGTTTTAATTGAGATGAAGTTGAAGAATTATGAGGTCGTCCATTTTCATCATTCCAACCACTTTGTGCAAGGCTTCACGTCTAGTAGCTGGTGTAGATTCTTAGTTATTCAGAACATGAAGACAAAAGAGAGGTCTTGTTGCCTACTTTTCCCGCACTTAAAGTTAACTGTGGGAGTACAACAGCCCTAAAGCCTGATGCTGCCACCACCATGCTTTAAAGCAGAGTGGGACAAGAGTTTCAGAATAGGATGTGACTTCATACTTGGCTTAATTACTTTTATTTCTTTCCTTTAACGTCCCGTAAAGCACTTTGGATTTGGATGGATTGCCTTGTGTATAAATGATGTTATACAGTATACTGTAAACATCTTGCCTGGCTTTGCCTTAGCTTTGTGTCCTAAACATTTGCAGTTTGAACTAGAGTATCGTCGGTTTGCCGACAATTGTTCATGTTACTTTTGTTTCATAAAAATCACCACACAGATGTCTCTCCTACTGACCGCTGTATTAAATGACTTTAGGTCATTTCAGAAGAAAATAAGCTGGACTTACCTCTGACTTTCACTTGCTGTTCAGCTAGTCACATGATTACAATAACACTTCTGGTTCATCAAAGTAAAAGCACTTCCCGTTCAGCCTGAAATGTGATGTTCTCATTTACTCACTACATGCCTCTTGCTCATTATGTTGTAATTTATAACATATCTTGCAGCAGTGTGTTTACCGATTAGACTTGATAGCAAAGTGTCATGTTGTGCAGGAAACGGTTATGGAAAACAAAGCGGTTTAAATGGTTTATTGACACAATGAGGTAAGTGAATGTTTCTTCTGGGTTCAGGGATGGAGTCCAAGACAGCGGTAAGGAAGAGAGGTAAGTGGTTATTGGGCGAAGTAGTGTTTGACAAACAATTATGATGAGTATAAGATATTGGTTCTTACTGTTTCAGGAGATGGTGGAGTTCCAGGAGGGAGGTGAGTATACCCACAGAAGCTGAGGTTCAGGTTATGGTGAGTGGTGCAGGTTGCTGATGATCATTTATTGTTTTGTTCCAAGAGATGGTGATGGTGATGGTGGAGTGTTGGAGGGTAATGGGGCGGGTGAGTGGTGGAGCTAAGGAGGAGTCCAAGCAACGAATCTATGAGGGCAACTAAAGGGGCAATGATGAGATAAAAGAAGGGAAATTTGGAATTGTTCTCCAATGAATGAAGGAGGTCAACAAGGAGGTAGGCTGGAGAAGCATAAGACAAGCAACAAACCAGAGGAGGACTGATTACCACTCAGTGAGTAAGAACAGTCTAGCATCTGCCTCAGGGAACCTGCTCCTCTATAAGCTCCTCCTGATTGAACTTGATGAGCTTCAGCTGAGAGGAATCACCTACCGGTCATACCCTGCAATCAGAAGAGGTGAAGCACATACACACACATGCACGCAGCTCTGTGGATATGACACAAATGTTTTAGAAGTGAATTTAGAACATAGTTTCCTAATAATCTTAAAGAAAGTTCTGCCTCTGACTGAGGTGGAGAAAACCTCCAAACCCTAAATAGTGCAGTATAAGAAGAAAGAGCACAGAATGAGCAAAAAAAGACAAAAACAAAAAAAAATCACTTTATTTGATTCATGCAGCAGGTGTTAATCATTTTCTATTATTGCATGTTGTATTTTAGTAGGGTAAATATTTTGTTTTAACAACTGTAAAGCATGTTGAAATAAATGCTAAAAGATTAAAAGTTTTTGAGTGTTCTGTGTTAAATTAGTCTGAAATTTGAATTAATAATCTACAGCACTCACAAGTTGACAGTGTTCCTAGGTTGCTGGGTTTGAAAGCTTTACCTGGACTGCTTAAAACATTCTTCTTGTCTTTGTGGCTAGTCTCATGGCTAGGGCAGTCTTAAAGAAGAATGGTTCAAATGCGTAATAAAAAGCCAAAAATAAATATTCCATTCACGCAGATGATGAGTGTATGTACACTTCTGACACCTGAAAGCAAGCCGAGAAAATTTCACTTACAGTCACTAAAAGCTTCTCACTATGCTGCAGGCTCAACATTTGCACATCCTATGGATTTGAAGGTGACATGTTAGCGATATACGAGCCTACATATACAGTATATATGGGCTCATATAAATTTCGTCAAAATGAATCTGAAGCATAGAAAATAATTAAATTTATTTTAGGATTATTTATTGTCCGCTGAACCGACAAGTTGGGAGTAATTTATTTGTGCCCAATCAAAAACATTTATGAGCCTGTTTCAGCAGTATCCTCTAAACAAGAAGTCATAAATCTACCACTGTATCCTTGTTTTTCTCTGTCTCTCCTCACTTCTTTCTCCTCCCTGCCCTTTTTTTAGTGTAACCCCACATCAGCTGACTTAGTACCCTGCATGGATTGAAGATTTTCCATCAGATCAAAATTAATTACTCGTGATTAGAGAGTTAGGGGGTGAGAAAGTGGGAGGTTTATTGTTGGGGTGCTTCCTAAAGGGTGAAGCTGAACACATTTAAAAAAAAGTAAAAACACTGAATGTTCTTGATGCTGTGTTCTGGGGAAATAATGGACAAATGATGTCCCCAGGGTTGGAAAAACAAAACAAGATTAATGAAGGACGCAACGGTTTTCAGGACACTGCGCTACAAAGGCCTATTAGAGCATTTTTCAGATTAACTCTTTTCCCTCTAATTAAAAATTTTACAGCCTCCTAGCCTAAGCGAAGCATAATGTTTGTGAAGACAAAGTCGGTTTTTGCAGTTTGTCTCCCAGTCAGAAATCTGTTTTGTCTCCACAAGGTGGTGTCATATTCATTAGCTGAATGTTGCAGCTCATTTTGACAGTTGATCTGACTACACTGACACGTTTTGTTTTTTTATTGTTGTTGTAATTCTACTTCAAAAGCTGAAATACACTTAAAATTTTCCTAAAAGGGCTCCATAAATGTGCGTGCACTTTTTGATGTTTAAGACTACCAGTTAAAACTGTCAGGGGACCTTTATTATCCAGCAGTGTGAAGTTTCAAGCCTCTCTCATTTCCTTGCAGAGAGCACTTCAGTGAGGGGAGACAGCAAAGCCATTATCTCAATTTGAAGAGTAGCTGCCTTGACCCTTCCACTGACCTTTAAAGCCATAGTTGCTGTGGTGTAGAGTGAGTTCATTATCCACAATTGCTGTCAGTCCATGAGCTTTTGTGTCATCAATCACAAAATAAGTGAGAGCAAACAGGACGTCCTGGAGTGGTGAGCGGACTCTCATCCCTATCTTCTGGATGCCTATTTCTTTTCTTCTCTGCGCTAAGCCTTCAAACCTAATCTCTTCCTCTGTGTCTTCCTGCTCTTCATTCTCACCCATTGCCGTCATCCGAACTTGCCTGCACAAATTTACAATGCAGATCAGGCTTGTCTAGTTTGTTGATATTATTGATCTTCAAAATCCTTTGCTGTGTGCAAAGGTCAATGATGAGTAAGTTTGCATTTCCGTCACCATAAACTGCTTTCATGTCTGGGGATACGCTGCAGCAATGGTCAGCTCTGCCTGTAACTGAGTGTACAGTAAGGGTCAGAGTTAACAAGCTTTGTCTGGGTCAAGCAAGTGGAACTAACCCTGACTCATGATCGGCTTACAAATGTACACCCTGCACTTGAAATATCTAAGTAAAGTAGGAGAAGTGAACCATTTTCTGCCCGGAGGAGAAACCACATAAAGTATTGCAGAACTTTGAAGGCCAGTGGTTCAAATACTAACTTTTACTTGAGCTAATCACCTGGCTGAAAGTCTCTGTTACGTAGGATTGCTCCACACAAATACTGCATTTCCAGTGCCTGGCCAAAATAGTAACAGACCTTGAACTTTTTCAAATTTTGTCAACTGACAACCACACATGATTGACTAACATAAAGTACTGCATAAATAGTGATGTAGAAAGAAAAGGATACATGGTTTTCAAGATTTTTTACAAGTAAAAATCTTAAAGTGTGGCAGGAATTTGTCTTCGTCCTTTTTGCTCTGTTACCCCTAAATAAAGTCATAAATACACCATATAGTGAACATGTTTCAGCTAAAGGCTGTTGTCGGAAAACTTCCAGAGAAAAGGCTTAACCCTGTTCATCTTATTGCCCACATAAAGCTAAAGATAGATATACAATGAGTATTAGTTCTCAGTATTTTGGATTGTCTTCCAACCTTGCATCCATCATTATGTCCTGATCCAATATTTCTGAAATCTAGTCATATAAGTCTGTAGTTATGCCCAATATGAATAAAGCCTGCCTTAAACACCAGTTTCATTCATCTTCCAAAGTATAAAAAGTAAAAAAAAAAAAGTAAACACAATTAGAGAACTTTAAAATGGTAAAAATGTATTCTGAAACTACAAAGCTACAGTGCACAAGGCTCCCAAGTGTGTGGGGGCACAGCCTTACAAACT
This sequence comes from Crenichthys baileyi, assembly GCA_036173005.1. Classification (NCBI taxonomy): domain Eukaryota; kingdom Metazoa; phylum Chordata; class Actinopteri; order Cyprinodontiformes; family Goodeidae; genus Crenichthys; species Crenichthys baileyi. The sequence goes on from JAHHUM010000311.1 coordinate 471,080, forward strand.
GAACAGATGGTCAAGCTGAGATGAAATGATACTGTTTCTGACAAACAGTTGTGGCAGTCTGTGTACGTTATGATTGTTTTTTTTTTTCAAATTGAGCCGTGCAAATCCACACAGATCATAACAGGGTTCAGGATGAAGGATTTAGGACCCCAGAGGGTTCCAGTGGCCTTAATGCCCACAGTAGTCTCCAAATAATGTAGTTGAGTTTGCCTCAGCTTTACTCAGCACAGTTACAACAAAAAGAAAACAAAGAAAAGGGAGGAAAAGTGATAAAAAGTGATAAAAAATACCCATGACACTCTGTTTGATAGTTTTGATAACTGAAACTGTTTTCATAAGTTGATGATTTTCTTATCTCTTTTTCATTGTTTTGAAATTAGGTTTTCAGGTGGATTTTCCATCTGTTCTGATCTTTATTACCCCACACTAAGTCAGTTCTCTGTTTTGTAAACCTTACCTTAAATATGTTCTAATTCCTTGTTCCATTCCTCTGTTTGTTACCTGCTTTGTTCTTTGCTACAAACTTAAGTCCATCAGTACATTTATCATCTGATATTTCTTGTCGGACTCTTCTCATACACCTAAAACCGGCTCTAATGTTGATGTTCACATAGATCTTAGCAATAATTTAGGTTTTATTGACATCCTGATGCTGTGGCACTTTTTATTGAAATAAACACTTATTAGTCATATTCTCCTGTCTTTCAGCTTGTGTATCTTTTCCGAAAGCTTAAATTCATTTTAGAGGGATTTGTGTGACAAGCCAACACCATATAGAGCATCATTAAAAAGGTTAAAGAAAATGGCACATGGTTTTCAAAACATTTTAAAAATATAAATCTGAAAAGTTTGATGTGCATTTTAATTAACCCCCTCTGAGTAAATTCCCCAGTGTTGCAATTTTATCTCCAAGTATTTTGGTGTATTTTTCTGCATGTCTGAAGACTGAAAATTTTGTCAATTGTTTTATTTTGCAAAATAACTCAAGCTGATTCAAATTGGATGTGGAGCATCTGCAATCAGCAATTTTTAAGGCTTGACCTACATTCTTTGTTGGAGTTTGATCTGGACTTTGACAGGGTCAGTCTAACACACATACAGTACATGCTTGGATCTACCATTGTGTCTTTGGCTGTATTTTAGGAATATTTGTCCTGCTGGGAGGCTAACTTCTGAGTCTTTTGCAGCCTATAACAGGCTTTCCCTGTATTCAGCTCCTTCCATCTTCCCATCAATTCTGACCCTGTCCCAGCTGATTAAATGGTGCCTATCTCCATCAGGGTCATTGAACAACAGGTGAGGTACACCCTGGACAGGTCTGCTGTGTTTCTTGGTCTTTATTACTCGTGATTATAAACCAATATTTTCTAACAAAACTTCGAGGCCTTACAAAACAGCTGGATTTATACTGAAATTAATTCACACACAAGTGAACCCTATTTACCAATTAGGGGCCTTCTTCAGGCAATTGGTTGTACTGGATTTTATTTAGGGGTAAGTGAATACAAATGCATGCCACACTTCTCTTTACTTTGTTTCTTCTTTTAAAACCACAAACATTTTGAAACATTGCAAAATGTGATTACAGGGTATAATCATCTACCAAACTTCCAAATTGTGACAGCTATACAAAATATATCCACATGGAGTTTACTTAAAGAAGTACAACTATCCACATGAGCTACTGGTCATCTTCTACACATCCATTATTCAGTCTGTCCTGTGCACACCAGGGCACCTGGCATCTGTGCAGACCCCACACATCATGAACACAATCTGTTTAGACTTTTACCTTTGTGACTGGGTGATACAGAGCGTTATTTGCAAAAAACAGCTGCTACAGAGACAGCTTCTTCCCCCAGACTGTCTCCCGGATGAACACAATGAAAACCTTACAGTCTGATTAGTCAGCTACTCTGTTGTGACACAAAATAGGCATATTTGCACTACCACAACCTTGCCTTTCTGTTTTCTTTTCTTTAAATAAAATGGCTGGACATACAGGGGTCTGACAATGAAAGTGAAACAACTGTCATTTTAGTGTGGGAGGTTTCATGGCTAAATTGGACCAGCCTGGTAGCCAGTCTTCATTGATTGCACATTGCACCAGTAAGAGCAGAGTGTGAAGGTTCAATTAGCAGGGTAAGAGCACAGTTTTGCTCAAAATATTGAAATGCACACAACATTATGGGTGACATACCAGAGTTCAAAAGAGGACAAATTGTTGGTGCACGTCTTGCTGGCGCATCTGTGACCAAGACAGCAAGTCTTTGTGATGTATCAAGAGCCACGGTATCCAGGGTAATGTCAGCATACCACCAAGAAGGACGAACCACATCGAACAGGATTAACTGTGGACGCAAGAGGAAGCTGTCTGAAAGGGATGTTCGGGTGCTAACCCGGATTGTATCCAAAAAACATAAAACCACGGCTTCCCAAATCATGGCAGAATTAAATGTGCACCTCAACTCTCCTGTTTCCACCAGAACTGTCTGTCGGGAGCTTCACAGGGTCAATATACACGGCCGGGCTGCTATAGCCAAACCTTTGGTCACTCATGCCAATGCCAAACGTCGGTTTCAGTGGTGCAAGGAGCGCAAATCTTGGGCTGTGGACAATGTGAAACATGTATTGTTCTCTGATGAGTCCACCTTTACTGTTTTCCCGACATCCGGAAGAGTTACGGTGTGGAGAAGCCCCAAAGAAGCGTACCACCCAGACTGTTGCATGCCCAGAGTGAAGCATTGGGGTGGATCAGTGATGGTTTGGGCTGCCATATCATGGCATTCCCTTGGCCCAATACTTGTGCTAGATGGGCGCGTCACTGCCAACGACTACCGAACCATTCTTGAGGACCATGTGCATCCAATGGTTCAAACATTGTATCCTGAAGGCGGTGCCGTGTATCAGGATGACAATGCACCAATACACACAGCAAGACTGGTGAAAGATTGGTTTGATGAACATGAAAGAGAAGTTGAACATCTCCCATGGCCTGCACAGTCACCAGATCTAAATATTATTGAGCCACTTTGGGGTGTTTTGGAGGAGCGAGTCAGGAAACGTTTTCCTCCACCAGTATCACGTAGTGACCTGGCCACTATCCTGCAAGAAGAATGGCTTAAAATCCCTCTGACCACTGTGCAGGACTTGTATATGTGATTCCCAAGACGAATTGACGCTGTATTGGCCACAAAAGGAGGCCCTACACCACACTAATAAATTATTGTGGTCTAAAACCAGGTGTTTCAGTTTCATTGTCCAACCCCTGTACATATACATGTACATACTGTTCCCTTTATCCTTTATTTCATTTCCTGTAAAGTTTATATATTTACACTTAGTGTCTGTATGCTGAGCACTTGAAACTGAAGTCAAATTCCTTGTTTGTGCAAACAATCTTGGCCATTAAAGCTGCTTCTGATTGAATTTGTAAGCATTATATGTACGTTCCCTCCATATCTATATGAAAATGTCTGCATATCCTAATAACTGAGAAATGCCTGAAAAGCTTGTGTTGAGCTTTTAATTGTGTGCTTAGAAGGAATTTAATCCCCAGTATGACTAAGGAGATTCCCTTTGCAAACACATTCATATTCCAATTTGCATTCCCGTTTGACAGCTATTTGCTTGGTCTATCGAGCTCATCACTGCCAAGCAGGAATATCTCTACAAGAAGACAGTAACTGTTAAATAAGGTTTGATTTGCAATACAATTTCTTGTTTTCATTGGAATTCAGTGATAAATCAAATAAATGTACAATTTGCTGAGGGGTTTTTCAACAGGGAACAGATAAAGAGTGAAAAGGCATTCTGGCATCCGGCCTGCTGCTCTCTCCCCATTAGAGGCAACTTCATTTATAAATGATGGAACACCTATGCAGTGCCACATGTTACTGGGAGCTCACACCTCCACACACACACACACACAGTATAAAAATTTATCCTGTTGTGAACTTCTGACTGGCAGTTCTGAATTAATGCACTCTGTATATTGCCGTTCTAAGCCACTTATGCGTTTCCACAACACTGGCACTTTTTACTGTTTTATAAATGAGTAAGAGTGTATTTTTCTGCAAGCAAGACACTTAATATAACATCTTCCTTCTTCTCTAAAATTCAAGTACCTAAACCTTGCTACCTATGGACATTAAACTTAGACACCATGCAATGAATGAATGAATAAATAACTCAGTGAATTAATATTTTATTTATACCGTACTTTTCACAGATATATCTTTACAAAGCACGAGATACAAGAAAATAAATAAACAATCATAAAAATCAAAACCACTAAATCAGAAGCTATAAAAGCAAAAAGTAAAAAAAAAACATAAAATGAAAATAAATATGAAGAAGTATTGTTATATCCACAAGACTGTATACAGGTTATGTGTGTGTGTGTGTGTGTGTGTGTGTGCGTGTGTGTGTGCCTCTCCTCTTCTCATCACAGGTGCGTCCTCACACCTGCGGCCTGTTAAGGTTCAATCAGGAGGAGCTTAAAGAGGAGCAGATCCCCTGAGGCAGATGTCAGATTGTTCTTATTTGTCAAGTGGTGATAAGGCCTCCTTGTAACTTGCGAATATAGTACTGTGCAAAAGTTTTAGGCAGGTGTGAAAAAATGCTGTAAACAAAGAATCCTTTCAGAAATATATATGATTATTGTTTATTTTTATCAATTTACAAAATGTTAAGTGAGCGAACCCAAACATACAGCCAAAGTCCTTAAGAACTATCTTCAGTGTAAAGAAGAACAAGACTTACTGGAAGTGATGGTCTGGCCCCCACAAAGCCCTGATCTCAACATCATGGAGTGTGTCTGGGATTACATGTAGAGACAGAAGGGTGTGAGAAAGCCTACATCCACAGAAGATCTGTTGTTAGTTCTCCATGATGTTTGGAACAACCTACCAGCCGAGTTCCTTCAAAAACTGTGTGCAAGTGGACCTAGAAGAATTGATGGTTTTTTGAAGGCAAAGGGTGGTCACACCAAATATTGATTTGATTTAGATTTCTATTTTGTTCATTCACTGCATTTTGTTGATTGATGAAAATAAATGATTAACACTTCCATTTTTGACAGCATTCTTTGTTTACAGCATTTTTTTCACACCTGCCTAAAACTTTTGCACAGTACTGTATACACTCACGGGCTCCTTTATTAGGTACACCTGTTCAACTGCTTGTCAACGCAAATTTCTAATCAGCCAATCACATGGCAGCAACTCAATGCATTTAGGCATGTAGACATGGTCAAGACGATCTGCTGCAGTTCAAACCGAGCATGAGAATGGGGAAGAAAGATGGCGCCAACGATGGCAGCCTCGGAGCTTTGCTCTCTCTTTGTTTGTGTATTTTGTGTGTTTTTATGTTTTTCGAGCCACAATACTGTGGTTTCGGGCCACAATTCTGTGGTCTCATTCAGTAGAGAGGAACTTCTCATCATCAGAGAGTCCTCTCTTGGGATTTTTTCACCATCTTTCACCGATCCGATGTTCACCGAGCTCCTGGAAAGCGGAGCTGCGGTTCTGTATGGGATACTGTGCCGAAAGCGCCGCAGGGGAAAGCGTGCTGGCGCGCTGGTAAAGCTCCCCAAAAGAGGACTTCGTACACCGCTGCCTTCAATCCATCTGGCAAATGTCCGCTCTCTAAGCAACAAGATGGACGAGCTGCTTCTCCTCACCGGTAAAAACACGGACCTCCGCGGATCAGCGGTTCTCTGCTTCACCGAGACATGGCTGTGTGACAATATCCCGGACCGCGCACTGCTGATACTGGACTTCCAGCTGCTCAGAGCGGATCGCAGCACGGAGCTATCGGGGAAGAAGCGAGGAGGCGGAATCTGCTTTTATATAAACGAAGGTTGGTGCAGAGACATTAAAGTGCTGGGGAAAACATGTAGTCCGGATCTGGAGTCATTTTCCATAATCTGCAAACCGTTTTATTCACCGAGAGAGTTTTCCTCGTTTATAATAATCGGCTCATATTTTCCACCGCATGGCTGCACTTCTGCCGCGGAAAAACATCTTGCTGAGCTGATTACAGACGTGGAGAAAAAACACCCTGACTCTTTCATAATAATACTGGGAGATTTTAACAGCGCAAACCTCTCTAATGAGTTGCCCAAATACAGACAGCATATTAAGTGTCCCACCTGAGACAAAAACACACTGGACCATTGTTACACAGCTTTAAAGGACTCATATCATGCTGTTACCAGGGCTGCTCTGGGTTTCTCGGATCATTGTCTTATCCACCTCATCCCAACCTACAGACAGAGAATAAGAGCTTCCAAACCCACGGTTCACACTGTTAAAAAGTGGACTGAGGAATCGAAGCAGATCCTACAGGCCTGCTTTGAATGCACAGACTGGACTGTTTTTGAAACTTCAGCCACTGACTTAGTGAACTAACTGATGTGGTGACATCATACATCAGTTTCTGTGAGGACATGTGTGTGCAGACCAAGACCTTCTGCACCTTTGGGAACAACAAGCCATGGTTTACTCCACACCTCAGGAATCTGCGCAGGGACCAGGTAGAAGCTCACAGCAGTGGAGATTGGGCGCGGTACAGGCAGGCCAGGAATAGACTTACAGAGGAGATCAAAGCAGCCAAGAGAAGCTAGAGTGAGAAGTTGAAAAACAGCCTTTCTACTGGTGACACTTCGGCTGTATGGACTGGTCTGAGAAACCTGACTGCCTACAGGAGCCCCCCCACCCTTCCTGAACAAAGTCCTCGCCTGGCTAACCGTCCAAATGGCTTCTACTGCAGACATGAAAAGAAGCCGTTCACACCTCAAATCATCTCCTCCACATCCCATTCAGGAACAAATTCTTCCCATAAAGTAACCAACCCCCTACCTTCAGATCCTCTGCCTGCACTAAAGATCTCCGAGGAAGATGTAAATAGGCTCTTTCAGCGCATGAAAACCAAGAAAGCTGGAGGACCTGATAACATCTCCCCATCATGCCTGAAAGCCTGTGCACATCAACTCGCTCAGATCTTCACCCAGATCTTCAACAAGTCACTGGAGACGTGTGAGGTCCCCTCCTGCTTCAAACGATCCACCATCATCCCGGTGCCCAAGAAACCCACCATCCTAGGATTAAATGACAACAGACCTGTAGCCCTGACGTCTGTGGTCATGAAATCCTTTGAGCGGCTGGTGTTGAAGCACCTGAAAGACATCACAGACCCCCTGCTGGACCCCCTGCAGTTTGCTTACCGAGCAAACAGGTCGGCTGATGATGCTGTCAACTTGGGCCTGCACTTCATCCTGCAACACCTCGACCATCCAGGGACGTACGCCAGGATCCTGTTTGTAGATTTCAGCTCAGCCTTCAACACCATCATACCAGTGATGAGTCCGCATACAGACAGGAGATGGATCGGCTGGTCCACTGGTGTGGTCAGAACTACCTGGAACTAAACCCACTCAAGACTGTGGAGATGGTGGTGGACTTTCGGAGAACACCACCGCCATACACAACCCCCACCATCCTCAACAACACCGTGTCAGCTGTGGACCACTTCAGGTTCCTAGGAACCACCATCTCTGAGGGCCTGAGATGGTCTTCACACATAGACACTGTTCGAAAGAAGGCCCAGCAGAGACTGTACTTCCTGGGGCAACTCAGGAAGTTCAACCTTCCACAGGAGCTGCTGGTCATCTTCTACACTGGTATCATACAGTCTGTCCTGTCTTCATCCATCTCAGTGTAGTGCAAAAACAAAAACCAAAGAGCAAAGTGTACCGGAGTCAAATTCCTTGCTTGTATGCACAAACTTGGCAATAAAGCTGATTCTGATTCTGATTCTGAAAGGTGATTTAAGTGACTTTAAATGTGGCATTGTTGTTGGTGCCAGACAGGCTGGTCTGAGGATTTCAGAAACTGCTGATCTACTGGGATTTTCACGCACTACCATCTCTAGGGTTTACAGAGAATGGTCCGAAAAAGAGAAAATATCCAGTGAGCGGCAGTTCTGTGGGCGCAAATGCCTTGTTGATGCCAGAGGTCAGAGGACAATAGCCAGACTGGTTTGAGCTGATAGAAAGGCAACAGTAACTCAAATAACCACTCGGCATGCAGAAGAGCATCTCTGAAAGCACAACACGTCGAACCTTGAGGCGGATGGGCTACAGCATCAGAAGACCACACCGGGTGCCACTCCTATCATCCAAGAACAGGAAACTGAGGCTACAATTCGCATAGGCTCACCAAAACTGGACAACAGAAGATTGGAAAATCGTTGCCTGGTCTGATGAGTCTCTATTTCTGCAGCGACATTGGGATTGTGGGGTCAGAATTTGGCATCAACAACATGAAACATGAACATGGCCTCCACAGTCACCAGATCACTTTTGAGTTGTGGTGGAACGGGAGATTCGCATCATGGATGTGCAGCCGACAAATCTGCAGCATCTGTGTGATGCTATCATGTCAATATGGACCAAACTCTCTGAGGAATGTTTCCAGTACCTTGTTGAATCTATGCCACGAAGGATTAAGGCAGCTCTGAAAGCAAAAGGGGATCCAACCCGGTTCTAGCAAGGTTTTATTGGTACTTCATAACAACAAATTTGCTATTTTAATTGCATTAATTGCTTTAATCTAGTTGCTCTCATATACAATACTCTGTGCCCCAAAGCATTCTGCAATGTTTCTTTCCTCTATTTAAAAAACAATAATAAAAAGTGATGCAATATTTTACTAATTTTAAAACAAGTGGTATACCTTTAAGATAAAAACTGGCTCACTTCTTTTATTGAAATCTACATGTAGTTAAATATACCAGAAACGTGCTTAAATGTTTGTATTTTTTGTTATGATTTATTTTGTTTTTTTAATTGTTAAAGGTAGGTCCTCTGCACACAGGCATCAGTGTAATCCCTTAATAGCCTTTGTAGTAATACAGCTGATTTTTTAACCAAATAAATAGTTTGACAGGATCTGGACAGCTTCACCGGATAAATAAGTGCACATGGCCTCTTTCTGAATGACTTGAAATTCACAATAAATTATCATTACATAGTCATTAAACAAATGGGCACATTAGTAAAGTCAACCCTGAATCAAATTAACTCACAGTGCTCATTTTCTCCTCAGCCATCCTTCTTCATCTACCCTCCATCTCCTTTTTGCCTTAATTTACCATCCAGCGCAAATTTCCAGGACAAACACAACCATATTGTTCGGGCAAATGTTTGTTTAACAAATGCAATCTGGTGCTAGCAACAATACATAAAGCTGGGCAGACGAAATATTACTCAACATGCTTCATCATGCTGACTCCACACACGTGGCTGTTCCACAAATAGAGCTTGGAGAACTCGTATCTGTGATGACCAGTAAGAACAATAACTGGACAAATATTAGTTTTGTACCATAAAACGTTTGGTGGGGGAGTAATAAGGATGAATTATCCCTGGTGACATTTATTATTTTGGATTGTTCATTATTATCTTTCAGTAGAATACGCATCAAAGATCTCTAATTAAAACTTATGTTTTTTTAATTTTCATTTATTATACTTTTCATTTGTCTGCAATAAATCTGATGCCAGTGGGAAGTTTCAGGTCATTGTTATTGGCTAAATACTAGTAATACTAATACTAATAAGAATGTTAATTCAAAACAAGTGTAAAAGTCAATGCAACACAGATCCATTAAAGGAGGAGCAAGGAGTTATCTTTGTCAGCAGTTACATATGTCCTACTTTTTCAGGTAAAAAGACATCTGTAATGTTGAAGTTAATGTATATCATTACAGATGTCTTTTTTAACTTAAGTGGGAAAGGATGCAGGGAAAAATGGACCAATTTTTTGACCCTCCACCTATTGTTGATCTCACTGAAAATTACCACAAGGTGGCATTAGAGGTAAAGTCAGGGAAGCACCAAACCCATGAGCATGGTACCTACTATATACATGCCTAGCATGACCTTTTATTTGCTGGATCTGTGCCACAAGTGAGCTGGAGGCTCATTTTTGTTGTTTACAGTTAATTAGAAAGTCAGCAATGAAATACTTTGTCTATATGATTAAATGTGTTTTGCTTGAAGATCACATCAGCCACTTCAAATTATTTATTAAACATAAACTACTAACTTTAGACTCTGTTAACACCATTTCTAACTATGTGGCCTTTTCCTATTATATGTACAGCTGCTCCATTTGTTAACTTGCCCTGTCTAAACTCTACAGTTCTCTTGGTGTGCTGAAGCACAACAGGGGGCCCCCAAGGAGTTGCAAAATTCACAAATACTTCTGGCTGGCCCTGATCACAAGTCTTCCCATATCAAATCGCTGAGCTTGAAGTAGATCAGATTTGGGCTGCAGTTCACTTTTATTACAGCCCAGATACGGACCAAACATTCTGTTGTTATGCAGCTCATGTTTGAATAAACTGCACTTTGGTGTTCCCCTCAGCTTAGACTAATCTGAGCCACAACAGATGCCAGTCGTTCAAAACTGTAGAAGGCAGAATTGGCCCCGATTCTTCAGCTAGACTTTATATTTGACCAATATCCCATGTTGTTATCCAGTCCAAATATTGAATTATTGGCAATTACTGATTGAGCCAACCTTTGCATTAATAATAATAACCTCACTCAGGATGTTTTTAAAAATGTTTTCAGAATGAAAGCAAAATTTAATTCTTATTAAATTCTTCTAAATTTCATTTTCAGAAGGTTTTTCAGATGTTCACTTAGTGTGTTTTAGAGTTTGAAATATGTACGAATTAATCAAACTATATATTGCATGAAAAGCATAAAAAAGAGAAAAATGTGGTCACATATTTGATCATTTTCTAATGTTGTTCACAGTACAGAAAAAAAACCAATTTCTCAGCCTGTTTTCTACAATCTCCTACTTTTCTCCTGATTCTTTAGAACAACTCTCTTTAATTGTTTAAACAAGGAACATTTAAACAATAACTACAAAAATATTGTTTATAGCAGAAAACAAAAAAGGAAATTTAAGTCATCAATGAACTCAATGATACACAAACCTAATGACATCCATCGCAGTACAACAAAGAAAACACAATAACAAGGCTCTGATTGTCATGCCAGCCAGTGTCTGAGTTTTGAGTTTGTGTTTTTGTTTATTATACCTGGTCTGGTCCTTAGGTTGCCTTTCTGTGTTTTGTGGTGTTAATTGATTTCACTCCCTTCAGTCTACCCACACCTGTTCCATTTACCCTGATTACCTGGTCCCTCTATTCATTGGTTCACCCTGCTTTCCCTGTTTGTATTTAAGCTCTTTCGTTTCCATTGTTCCTCACTGGTTTCTTGTTGTATTAGTTCTGTTTTGATCTTGTTCCGAAGGCGTCGTAGACGAACGCCTTCACAACCTGTTCCTGCCCGTGTGGGATGCGGGGACGGACTGCTCGAAGCCGAGCTGCCTCCACTGCCTGATCCTGTTCCTGAGCGGTTCGAGGACGAACCGCTGCCTGACCCCGTTCCTCAATTAGCAGTGCCTCAGGCCTTCACGGCTTTGCCAAGGGCTCCAGCAGTTTCTGCACCGCTCTCCAGGATCCCAGCGGCATCTGCACCGCTCTTCAGAACTCCACCGTGGTTCTGAGCCTTTCAAGCGCCACCGACGGCTTCTTAGTGGCCGTCCTCCGGACTGCCTGCTACGTGGGGACATAAATTTCTTATTTGTCTGTTTCTACAATCAAATTCTTACAGATATATTAAACTGAAGCCTGGACAATTTGTTGTGCTGTTTGGTGCTGCATCTATAGTATAATCAGATGAGGCTTAACTTGTGGCTTGAAAATGTACCTAAACTGGAATGAGATGGTTCCTACGATCAGTGTATGGTTTTTCAGTTATTACCAACACATGAGGATTAAAGATGAATGTGAAATCTAATTTTAAAGCAATCACAGAATACCGTGGGTGTTTTTTTTTTCCTTCAGATTCTCAACAAAAGACCATGAATAGTTGCAAGGTACATCCTGCAGCAAATTAAGAAGTACAACCATTCACACGAGCTGCTGGTCATCCTTCACACTGCCATTGTTTATTCTGTCCTGTGTTTGTCTATCATCGTGTGCTTTGGCCCATCCACAAATCAGGACATTTCTAAACTACAACAAATAATTAGGTCTGCAGAGAGGATAATCAGGGCTTACCTTCCCTCCTGGACTTGTACAGCTCTAGGGTCAGGAAAAGGGCAGCTAAAACTCTGCCACACATCCTGGATACAAAGTGTTTTGACTTTTACCTTCAGGTTGGTGCTATAGAGCGCTATTTGCAAAAAACATCTGCCACAAAGACAGATTCTTTTCCCAGGCTTTCTCTCTACGGCACAATTAACAGTCAGAGTGCTCAGATTAATACCATACGTATTGAAGTAATTCAACTTTGCCTCCTCTTTTGTAAATAAACTGAAGATACACATACACTTATTTACAAAAACATTTTTGTTTTCTTTTTTATAAATTTTAATTTAAAATGTTTTCACTAAAAGCAAAGTGGAACCAAAGTCAAATTCCTAATTTGTTTCCAAAAACTTGGCAAATAAAGCTGGTTCTGATATTTTTGTCCAGTCATGTGTGTTCGAGCATGGTACACATATGGTTATCTCCTGTCTTGACCACTGGAATGTCCTCCTCTGTGCTCTGGCAGGCTACGCTGTGAAACCTCTGCGGATGGTGCTGAACGCGGTGGCGCTTCTGGTCTTCAATCAACCTAAAAGAGCACACTCATTGAGCTTCACTGGCTACCCATGGCCGTCCCCATCAAATCCATGTCACTGAGAACATACAAAGTGCTTAATACAATGGTCCCCATCTACTTAAATCTTCTCGCAAAGGTAAATGTCACAACTCGGTTACTCTAGTTGACAAAGGATTGTTGGGTAGCAGTGTCCACATAAAGCTCAAGATAACTGAGACTCTATTCATGTGTCATTTCACAATGATAGAATGACCTTTCGAGCACTACTAGAACAGGGGCTCCCTGTCTAGCTTCAAGAAGCTCTTGAAAACTGAGCTCTTCAAACAACATCTACCCTAGCACCTACCATGTACTTCCCTACCCCATCTACTGCATGATCTCTTTGCAGATTTCCCTCCATGACTGTACTCCATTTCTACACTGTCAGACCCGTCACCTCTGACTGAACCTGACTAGTGGTCTTCTTTCTAAGTAGCTTACCGTTAGCTTTGATAATAATTGTATTGTGATATCCTCATTTGGAAGTCGCTTTGGATAAAAGTGTTTGTCAAATGCATAAACAAAAACATACCCATAAAATTGCACAACCTAGAAAAAAAGCATTTGGGTAGCTGTCCACTGTAGTTATCACTGTGCAGAAATCTGTGAGTTGTTTTTGCTGTCTGTCAATTTTGGAACAAATGTTGATGAAAGTTTCACTAAGCAAGCATTGTCATTCTTTTAACCTAAACCACGGTTGACTTTTAGCATTTTTACTGCCTAGTGACTCTGCTAAAAGCTGTATTTCATGGTACAAAAGGATTTTTACAAAATGCAAAACTAGCTGCAGGGCAGCTCTGCCACGCAATTTGTACAGTCAGAGACAGAACTGCAATCAGATACTTATTCCCATGGCAGAAATGCTTGTATAATCCTTAGTTAATGATATACCTTATCTGATAATCCAGTCTGATAAAGATTCCCTGAGCAATATTCCCTAATCCTCCCCATCAACAAGGAGGACTTAGAGCTTGACTTTACTGTGTCATGTCAGGAGTAAAAAACAGCAGCAGAACAGGCCTGAGTACAAACATCACAAACAACAACAAAAAAATGCTGCAAGATATTTAAGTCAAATACAGCAGCTCACACCCTTGTTAAAATGTTTTCGTTATGTAAACATATGAAAACATAATAAACAATTTTTAAAGATTTTCCCACATATACCTATTGAAATTTACCTTGCACGAAAAGTAATGGTGTAGGTGGGGGAATGCTGATTCATTAAAGCATTCGATTTTCTTTAGTTTATATCTGCCATTAATTGTTTTGAATCTGATTAAACTAAAATAAAGTTCAGCTTTCCTATTTAGTTTTTCCTGACTCCTCCACATTTCTGTCCTTTAGCTAAAGCCATAGTTGACTGAAAGGTTACAAAGGATTACAAAAACTGTCACTGCACAAAGATATCAGTCAAGGCAAATGTATTTAAAGAGCATTATTTATATACGATAGAACCAAAAAGAAGCAGAGAACAGCACTAAATGACCTGGGTGAGTTTCCAACAAGGACTGGTTGAGTTATACATGAGAAACCAATCCTCCATGTGTCAGGTGTAAAGGGTAGGGATGCGAAACAGAAGCCTTTTCTTATGAAGAAAGCATTCACGTGAGGCTAAAATCACCCAAAACCCTGTGTTGTGGTCAAATGAAACCAAACTTTAGTTTGATGCAAAAACTGTCCTGCTCATCCCCAAAAGAACATCATGCTCATAGTGAAATATCGTGGTGGCAGCATCATGATCTGGGGTTACTTTTCTGTAAAGGTGGATAAAGTATTCAGTTTTGACCCAGAACCTTCAGGTGTCCAAAGAATATATATATATATATATATATATATATATATATATATATATATATATATATTGGGGTTCAACTCCTGGCCAGGGGTCTTTCTGGAAGGAGTTTGCATGTTCTCCCTGTGCATGTGTGGGTTCTCACTGGGTACTCCAGCTTCCTCCCACTGTCAAAAGACATGTCTGTAAGGTTAATTGGTCTCTCTAAATTGCTGATAGGTGTGTGAATGAGTGTGTGCATGGTTGTTTGTGTGTGCTGCCCTGCGATGGCCTCTTGCCTGTAGACTGCTGGAGATAGGTACCTGTGACCCAATAGGAAGAACAAACCAAAAAGGAAAAAAAAAAAAAACAATGCGATATAGAAAAAGACTGACTGATGACTAACTATACATGTGTATTATATATATATAGATATATTATATATATATATATATATATATATATATATATATATATATATTATATATATATATATAGAGCAAATGAAAGTTTTGTAATGGGCTGGCCAGAGTCCAAGACTAAATCAGACAGAAAGTCTGTGGATCACCTGAATAGCAGTAGACCAGAGATCTCAACTTATGGAAGGCAAAGTGGTCAAGACAGACCAACATTTGGTTTATTGGTTTTTCAGTAGATTTGTGCATAACAAATGTCCCATATTATGCAGAAAAGGTATTGTTTTATTTTTGTACATCACAAAAGCCTGGCCTTTTAACAGGCCTGTGTTACGTTTTAGGCACAATTCTTCATTCAAAAAGTGTGCTCTCTTTATAGTTGCTTGAAAACTTTGGTACAAATAAATTGAAATCATGGTGAGACTTGTTTTTTACTAATTTTGAACTTTGGCGTTTGTGCTTGAGAGATTCTAACCAGATTACATGAAACTTTTTGAAGTAATTTCGTCTAATACAGGAACCTAATGACTAAGACAGTATCCAGTTTTCAGAAAGCTTTATTAAAACGGATTATAAAGAAATAAAATGTATTATGTTCATTGTATTACTGCATTGGTGCCAGTCAAGTGTCCTATCAGGTTACACCTCTCCCTGACTATGGAAAGATCATGTGAGTGATTTGCTCACAGGAGGGCAGAACATTGCCTGCATTAGGTGACACCCATGTAAATGGCTTGCTTCCCACACTATTTAAAGCCTTTTTGTGGTGGTGAAGAGAGCATCCGGATAGCCTAGCTCAGGAGCAGCATCACACACGTGCAGTAAGTACATCTTGTCTCCATGGATGTCTTTAATCTTTTATGCTTGTATTTTGATTAGAATTTAGTTTTAATGATATTTGCTGTTGCTGAATAATTTTCTATTTAGAATAATTTCTAGATGATTTGATTAACAACAGTTACAGTTTATGATAATTGTTTTACTCTTTTATATGTTACATTTAAAAATCATTTAGATCATTTAGATTATTAGATTTTACTATAATATATATTATATATAGTGTTTTATACCTTATATTTTACTATCATTCTACGATTGACACTCCATTTTGGAGTGACAAAATCTGCTATTATTGGGAATTAATCTGTTTTAAAACTCGTACTTGTTTTAGAACACTAAATGTAATTTGATTTTTATATGTCGTATATGACGTACGGATAAATAAAACGTACCAGGCATCTAGAAAGTGATAAATAAATGAATGAGTGATAAATTAAAAGTAGTAGGCATGTAGAAAGTGCACAAAAGCACATCAAGATAAAAAAGAAAGGGGGATAATATAAAGGAAAGATAAAATAATAAGAGACAAATAATATAAATATATCAATAACTTTTTTAGAAAAATTGCTAAATGTAATTTTACCCTAATCTATTTGGATATGCAAACAGTAAGTGCAAACCTCTTAGTGCTTCTATACTCTTGAATCTTAATGATAGAATAAATCCTTTAATTTGTAAAACAGCCACAGTTGTTTTCTTGGAAAAATTGCTCAACCAGTGCCTATTAGTACTCTTCCCAGACACTTGGCTCCTTGAAGCAGATATGTGACAGGCTCAACTGCAGAAACCAGTGGCACACATTTACTACAGCTTCTCGGAAATGATGAGCATTATCACATTCTCTGGCCTCTTTACCAAATCCACCATATTAGAGAAGATCAAATTATACAGAAGGTTTTTGTTGAGCATTGCAAAATTGGTTCTGTGCTGCAGAAGATGTGGAAGAAATAAAGGCTCAATAGTGGCACTGATTGCAAATCATCATTTAGTATTGTGCACTTATATTTGTGGTTAAAGCTTAAGTGCAATTCTAAATCCCATATAAAGTGCGGCACTAAGCTAGAGCTATATCACTGATTGAAACGTAAAGTCTTATAAGAAACAGGTAAATAGGTTACAGCTACAAGTTAAAAATAACTTATGTATACATTTTTATTTATAGTATTGAATAAACCAATCTTTACTTTGAGTGTTTTCTCATCTATGGCACTCAACAACCATTTACTAGAATGCAGAGACACCCCAAGAGAAGTGAATAAATTTAATGGCTTTGGTGACCACAGCTCACTGAGCCTACAGTTAATTATCAAACTTTAATCTGGACTGGCTCATTCTGCCAGCCTTAATGGAAAAGTCCTTGTTAGAATCAATGTTCAGGGCCACTGGTCCATGTTCGATTGCCTAAATGTTTGTTGTGAGCTGTCACTGACTGTGTAGAAATGTGTTGAATCAGGTGGTCAGCAAAAACCAAACATTTCCACAAAATAACTTCCCAGCCAGACAAACAAGAAACCCTAACAGCTACAGTATGTTATGGCAAGGGACAGCGGCAGTTTGTGAAAGCAATGCATCAGCAATATGTCAAGGGGATTCCTGTGAATTTTATGTCCCAAAAAGTAATTTATGATTTGGACTTTGGATGTGACTGATGGGCTTTATGCAGCATATTATAAAGTCTCTCTCAATCTTGTTCACCCAGGATCACCCCGTAGGCCACCTGGGAAGGACCCAATCAAGCCGCAAGCAATCTGTGAAGGACATCGTCATTTACTTAAAGTGAAAGTCTCAGCCTCCAAAATACTCCGTAGATCTAAATGCCCTTCTGGGTAAAGACAAAGTCATCTATGCACATTTCTCCTTTTGGCAACAATGCCTTATCTGCTCTGTCAAAGAGCAACTCTCTGTTCTTGAGCACATTTAGCAGCCTGTTTGCACTTAGTCCTAATGCTTCATTGAGACTATAGTGGATTTGTTTTCCATGTTTTCGTTTTGCTGTTTCATACTTGTTGAATGTTTAAATGGTATAAAAAGACTCCATTGATAAGTCCCTGTCTCCTCAGCTAAGGGATGAACTTCAGCAGAGATGTGGCGCGCCAGACCAGTTGTTATACTTACGTAATAGAGGATGAAGATTCAGCCCTGGCGACTCTAAATGCTGTCGAGGTGAGATTAATTTTACATTGTAAAACTCTAAACTCTTGTATATCAGTCGCATTAAAGGCATACAAAAAATAGCCTTCAGACTTTACTTAAACTTATACTATACAGACTCCAGACTTGACCCAGACTCAAGGTCTGGGACCCGGGTCTTTATCTTATGTACTGTAGTTGTAAATTAATTATGTTTTCCTATTTGAGGCTCTGTAGTGTATACAGATGATCAGTTATTACTGCAGTGTTGCTTTTACTAATTATAAATTTTCTGCTTTGTACTTGCCCATTGGAGGTAGTGAAGATAACTTCAGTATTTGTTTATTTTATGTTACCATCTAGCAACATTTACAGTAGTTAGCCACAAACCTCGGCTCTGACTTGGATTATCCATCCATTGTCTACACTTGCGTTGCAGGGTTGCAGGGGGGCTGGTGCCTGTCACCAGCAGTTATGGGTGAGAGGTGGGGTACACCCAGGACAGGTCTGCAGTCCATCACAAAGCAACACAAAAAAAACCAGCCATGCACACACACATGCTAACACTTAAGGAAAGTTCAGAGTAATCAGTTGACCTAACAGTCATGTCTTTTGGACTTCAGAAATAGGCCATTGTACACATAGAGAACCTATGCATGCAAAGATAGGAAATGCAAATTCCATGCAGAAAGACTGATTTGAATTCATAATTTACACAGATCCTTTGTAATCGGCTAGATGACCTGCCTTTGGTGTAAGATTCTTAATTTCAGTCAGACATTTGAGACTTGGCTTATACTTCGGGCAAAGGAAATTATGCTTGACATGGACTGGCTCTTTAAAGACATAAAACTTGAGGGCAAAAGGCTTCAGACCTGACTTGGACTTTGAAACATTACAGACTGGAACTAGGCTTGCCATTTGAAGACATGGGACTAGACCTCAGTTTGGGGTAAAAGAGTTGAGACTTGACTTGGAATTGCCTCACAGGGATGAAAGACTGGAGACTTGACTTAGTTTGGAAAACATGACATATGAACATCTCTACCCATAAAACTATGAACACTGTAAAGAGTGTCAACTCTTGGTGACAAGATGTAAAGAGTTTCAAAGGCTTATCAAACATTTTTTATCATATTTGTGTTGGTTTTTGCAAAGTTAATGACAACAGAATTTTTAAATAAAACTTAAAGGTAGGTCTGGAACACAGAAAACAGGACATGTGACATAAGCAGATCTGGTAGTGACAAAAGGAGCAGTACAGCAGACCATCTGGCAGTCCATCAGAATGATCCAGCAATTAACAATAAGAAGTCAAAGGCTAAAATGCTGCATTAGGGGTGGACATAGACCATGGAACCAGATGAGCTAATCAGAGGAAATGAGAAGCAGTGGAAACAGAGTGAAAGGAGGGAGCTAAGGCAGAGAGACTAATTAAGCAGAAAGGAGGAGAACAGAGATGAAAAGAAACCCAGAAGAAGATCTAGTAGAAATAATTCCAACTGAACAAAGAACACAAGAATGAACTAAGAAACTAATAAACAAAAGAATGAACTAAAATAGAAATCTGGAGAGAACATAAACAACAGAGGAATAAAGAAAACAGACACATAAAACAAACCCAAACACTCAAACACCTAAGGATGCTAACAGTTCTTTTATATTTTATTTTCAATTATTAAATGGATCAATAAGGGTCAATTTATATAGTCAACAAACTAGAAAATAAAACATCTTAACATCCTAACAACTCATTCACATTCACATATTAATTCCAACATATAAGCAAATCATATTCTATGATTTATTGAGTATAAAAATAAGTTGTAACAAAAATAAGCCTTAAATTAGTTCTGTTTCTTTACTTTTATTTTTCACATTTTTCCTTACTGCATAGCATATAAATCTGGAATATTTCTCCAGGAAAGGGGGCAATAATCTTCTTTAGCCCCAAGGACCGAGCAAACAAATTATTTTATCTCTGCTGTGATTTGCTGTGATTATTGAATGCGGACTTAAATTTATAAAATGGTTGTTGCATTTTGTTATTTTTATTTCCAACAGCAAGACCTTTGTTTGTTTGTGAACTTGCTTCAGGTGGTGCAGATTTCTGATACATATTGTGACTATTTCACTTCTTAGATCCATCAAAACAGAACATTGTGTTTGTTCATGAAAACTCTCATTTGTGCAATTAGAACAGCCTGAGAAAATATGTAATAAGAACTGCAAACCAGTATTGGTATTTATTGAAATGTTAATGTTTAGGTTGCAGCTTCTTTGCAACAAAATCAGTGATGACAAGAAATACAAATATATTTATATTAAATGTATTTTTACTCTTCTGTTCTTTATATATTCTTTATATGTCAAGATTAATTAGAATTATAGAAATGGAAAAGAGTAAAAAAATTATGTGTTAAGTGCTTATTGTAGGATGTGGCACCAAAACAACTGTGGTGACTTGGCTTCCTATGCTGTTTTTGTGCTTTTAATAATTTATTTGAAGCACTCTTTTTCAAATGTAGATTTACAATTCATTAGCGAATAAATGGGTGAAAGAGAATTTATGCAGAATTTTCTCTAATCTATGCAGGTGAAAAAATATACATACTGGCTCATATGAAAGTTGCACTTACTTGCAGTCATCACCAATAAAATTGAAGAGAATGGGATAGAAAAGTTTTATTGTCATTATACTGGGGGTACAACTAAATTGTTGTGTAACTCTGGCTAAATATTTGAGCATTTGTATGAAAAATGGTAGAGCTCATTCAAATAATATTGTTTCCTGGCATGGACACATTCACAAATTTTCATTAGGGTCAGCACCAATTCATACGCCTAAAATTAGCCTGCTTTAATGAAATAAAGAAACAGTTTTAATGATTTTTAGGGATTGGTGTCAACTTTAAACACCCAGTTACTTTAAGGTTGTAACAGTCTAAAAATTGATCTTGGGTTACAATAAGAATTTGTAGGTAGTCCCTCATCTTCAGTTTTACATTCACTTGGGAAACACAACATCACCCCTGGCAGCTTAACAGCTCCACAGTATGATACTACCAGCAACATGCTTGACAATTTGAATTTAGAATCAGAATCAGAAAAAAAATGAAGAATTTGCTTTGGTGGTGAGGTGCTACACATAGACAAATATACAGTTGACATAAATAAATTTGGAAATATGTAGTTAAAAACAAAAACAAGTTGTATAGGAATGTTATGAAAAAATAGAGCACTGTGGCACATATTAAAAATATACAATAACAACAATATAGAATTAAATGAAATAGTATTTACATGTGCTGAGATGTTCATACTATTTGCGAGGGTAAGTGTCAGTGAGGGACCAGAGCCTTGTTAATGAGGCTATCTGCAGATGGGAAGAAGCTGTTTTTGTGATGAGAGGTTTTTTGTCCTGATGGACCGCAGCCGCCTGCCAGAGGGAAGAGTCTGAAACAGTTTGTGTCCAGGGTGAGAGGGGTCAGCTGTAATCTTTCCTGTAGGCAGCTATTCAGTACAGTTCTTTAGGGTGGATGGGGAGACATAGTCTGGTCCTGCTGCTTTGTGGGGTTTCTGCCTCTTAAACAGTCTACTGTTCTATCACCTAAAGAACAACTCCAGGATTAAAGGACCTTCATCTTTAGTAGAATTGATTACTGCAACGGTGTCTTCACAGGTCTGCCTAAAAAGTCGATCAGACAACTGCAGTTGATCCAGAACGCTGCCGCCCGTGTGCTCACTAGAACTAAGAAAGTGGAGCACATCACCCCGGTTCTAAAGTCCCTACACTGGCTCCCTGTAGCTCAAGAATAGAATTTAAAATACTTCTGTTAGTCTATAAATCACTGAATGGCTTAGCACCAAAATACATTACAGACTTGTTGTCAGTGGATCAACCACCCAGACCTCTCAGGTCTTCTGGCTCAAATCTACTCTGCATACCCAGAACCAGAACCAAACATGGAGAAGCAGCTTTTAGTTCTTATGCTCCACTAATCTGGAAAAAACTCCCAGAAAACTGTAAAAGCGCTGAAACCCTAAATTGCTTCAAATCAAGATTAAAAACTTATTTGTTTAGAGTGGCCTTTGAATGTGTTTTCTAAACATTATTAGTTAAGTTTTCAGTCCAACTTTCCTTTCATATTCTTATCCATCATTCTATTCTCTTTATTTTTTTTAATTACCTCTGTTGTTTGATTTTCTGTATCATTGTAATGTTTTTCCATATGTATAGCGCCTTGAGTGCCTTGTTGCTGAAAAGTGCTATATAGATAAACTTGACTTGACTTGACTACTGACTTCCTTCTCTGAAATGGAGAGCGGAGGAGAGGGGGTGGAGCTGGCCAACTCTGAGTAGAGAGGGGATGAAATGGTGGACTGGGGCTGAGTCGAAGAGTCATGGGGGATGGTGACCGATTGCCCCCCCCTTTTCCAACCCTTGCTGTCTGAGTTTGGCTGTAAACCAAGGTTTGTGAGTGTTATAACTCACCTTGTGCGAATTGGCATACAGCTGTCCTCACAGAGGCTGACGTAGGACATCACACCTCTGTAAACTCGTCCAGGTTCAATTCAATTCAATTCAATTCAATTCAATTCAATTCAATTCAGTTTATTTATATAGCGCCAATTCACAACACATGTCGTCTCAAGGCACTTCACAAAAGTCAGGTACATGCATTACAATTAATCCAAATCATTGAACAGTGCAGTCAGATTCTGTTATTTATTCAAATTGGATAAAAAGTTTGTCTATCTAAGGAAACCCAGCAGATTGCATCCAGTCAGTGACTTGCAGCATTCACTCCTCCTGGATGAGCATGTAGAGACAGTGGACAGTCACTGGCGTTGACTTTGCAGCAATCCCTCATACTGAGCATGCATGTAGCGACAGTGGAGAGGAAAACTCCCTTTTAACAGGAAGAAACCTCCAGCAGAACCAGGCTCAGTGTGAGCGGCCATCTGCCCACGACCGACTGGGGTTAGAGAGAACAGAGCAGAGACACAAAGAGAACAAAGAACAGCACTGATCCAGGAGTCCTTTCTATGGGAAGGAAAAGGTAAATGTTAATGGATGTAGCTCCTTTAGTCGTTTCACCTAGAAAGAAAGAACAGATAAACTCTGAGCCAGTTTTCAAGGTTAGAGTCTGAAAAAAGAGCACAAAGAGTTAGTTACAGTAAAAGCTCCGTCAGTAGCTATGTCTAGGAGAGAGAAAGGGTTAAACACTGAAAGACAGGGCCATGTGGATCATTGGTAGAGGTGAGCACCAAGTTGTTTGCCAGCAGAAGCTCGGACGATGCCCCTCTCCAGACAGTTGTCACAGGTAGACACAGAGTCAGGCCAGGTGTAGCTTCTAGGAGAGAAAAAGAGAGAGAACAAAGTTAAAAGCTGAAATAACAGCAAATAATACAAAATTGAAGAGTAGTGTGAGAAAGTAGCGAAGAGGGTGAAAGTGGTCATTATGTCCTCCAGCAGCCTAAGCCTATAGCAGCATAACTACAGAGGTAGCAGTCCTAAAAACATCCCAGTCAAGGCCGTCCAAACACGCAGATTCATGCAAACATGAAGATTCTGTACAGCTTAACTGGTCCACTTCTTTGATCACTGGAGGAATGAGATGAACCAATGAGATGAACCATCATGAGATCAGAGTGACCCAGAGCAGCCTGGGGGACTGTGTGATAGGCACTGCTTACTGTGGTGTACCAGTGATGCAAAGTTTTCCCCAAAGTTTACAACTTGTGAAGTGTTCTTAGATTTGAATGCCTCGCATTGACCCCATCAAAAACATTCTTTTTGACCAAATCGCTCAATCTTTGCCGCATAAAGTCAATAGAAATATTAAAAATACAGTGGGGAGAACAAATATTTACTGTTTTCCCACTTGCAAAGCATGTAGAAGTCTTTAATTGTTGTCCTAGGTACTCTTTAACTGTGAGTGATGAATTCCAAAACAAAAATCTAGAAAATCGCATTGTTTGATTTCTAGGTAATTCATTTGCATTTTATTGCATGACATAAGTATTTGTTCATCTAACAACCAGTAGGAATTCGAGCTCTCACAGGTCTTTTAGTTCATCTTTAAGAAGCTCTCCTGTTTTCCACTCATGACCTTTATTAACTGCACCTGTTTGAACTTGTTATCTGTATAAAAGACACCGGTCCACACACTCAATCAAACAAACTCCAACCTCTCCACAATGGCCAAGACCAGACAGCTGTCTAAGGACATCAGGGATAAAATAGTAGACCAGCACAGGGCTGGGATGGGCTACAGGAAAATAGCCAAGCAGCTTGTTGAGAAGGCAACAACTGTTGTCGCAATCATAAGAAAATGGAAAAGGTTCTAGATGAAGGCCAGTCTCCCTCGGTCTGGGGATCCAGGCAAGATCTCACCTCGTGGGGCATCGATCATCCTGAGGGAAGTGAGGGATCAGCTGAGAACTACACAGTAGGACCTAGTCAATGGCCTGAAGAGAGATGGGACCACAGTCTCAAAGAAGACCATTAGTAACACACTACGCCACCATGGATTAAAATCCTGCAGCACATGCAAGGTCCCCCTTCTCAAGCCAGCGCATGTCCAGGCCCATCTGAAGTTTGCCAGTGACCATCTGGATGATTCAGAGGAAGAATGGGAGAAGGTCATGTGGTCTGATGAGACAAAAATAGAGCTTTTTGATCTAAACTCCGCTCGCCGTGTTTGGAGGAAGAAGGATGAGTACAAACCCAAGAACACCATCCCTACCGTGAAGCATGGAGGTGGAAACATCATTCTTTGGGGATGCTTTTCTGCAAAGGGGACAGGATGACTGCACCGTATTGAGTGGAGGATGAATGGGGCCATGTATCAGGAGATCTTAGCCAACAGCCTCCTTCCCTCAGTAAGGGTATTGAAGATGGGTTGTGGCTGGATCTTCCAGCATGACAACGACCCAAAGCACACAGCCTGGGTAACCAAGGAGTTGCTCCGTAAGAAGCATCTCAAGGTCGTGCAGTACCTGAACCCAATCGAAAATCTTTGGAGGGAGCTGATAGTCCGTATTGCTCAGCGACAGCCCCGAAACCTTAAAGATCTGGAGAAGATCTGTATGGAGGAGTGGTCCAAAATACCTGCTGCAGGGTGTGTGCAAACCTTGTCAAGAACTACAGGAAACGTCTGATATCTGTAATTACAAACAAAGGTTTCCGTAACAAATATTAAGTTTTGTCTTTCTGATGTATCAAATACTTATGTCATGCAATAAAATGCAAATTAATTACTTAAAAATCACTTAAAAATCATTTTAAAATGATTAAAAATCAATTTGATTTTCTGGATCTTTGTTTTAGATTCCATCAGTCACAGTTAAAGAGTACCTATGATAAAAATTAAAGAGTTTTACATGCTTTGCAAGTGGGGAAACCTGCAAAATCAGCAGTGTATCAAATACTTGTTCCCCCCACTTTACTTTTACTGAGAAAAACCATGACGTGTTTTAAACTTTTCCAAAAACTATAAAGCTGAACAACTCAAAGTAGTTTGCTGTAGACTAAAAACCAGGGAGCTATGGAAGAGAGACAGTTTAAAAATGTTCCCTACCTTGGATGAAACAATCAATTTCACTTAATTTATTGCTTTGTTTCAAGGTAAATTCTGAAGTGCCTTGTCAGATATTGTAGCTAATAACTGTTCAGTAAAATATTGGTAAACAAAACAAAAACCCCAAGAGAGCCAGTCTTGGGAATGTTAAGTATTTTTCTTTTAAATGTATAAAATTCCTGATATAATAAGCAATAAGTAAGAGAAAAGTCTTCCCAGAACAGATAGCTTCTCTTCTCTCTCGATAACTACCCGCTTCGCCCAGATTTAACCAAAAAGACAGTTATTTAAAAATAGAAGCTTTCTTTGCAACAGTATCCCAAGCAAACAGGCAGATAATCATGACAATGCACAAGGTACACAAACCAAGTGCATCTGTGTGGATCAGTATCGTGAACATACACTACAATCAATGTTACTGTCAGTTGGCAGAGAAGGGGGACCTGGCACTTCTGGAAAACCTGGTGAGGAGGAGCCCAGAGGTCCTTGGTGAGAAAGATGAATGTGGAGCCAGTCCTCTTCATCATGCTGCTGCAGGGGGCCACGTCAACCTCATTCAATTTATCACCTCTGTCATAGATTCACAGGGTAAGCATGACTCAGTCATTGGTCATAGTGCACTGCTGCATGCACTTATAGGAATTATCATAATTCTGTCTTAAAGGGGCTTTGACTAAATGTTTTTTTCTGCATTCTGTAATATGGTGCATATCAAAGAGGTGAGGATTTAAAAAAAATGTACATGCATGTTTGTGTTTTCGCATGTGTTCACGTGTCATGTCACAGAACTGAACAGCCGTGATGACCAGGGCAATGTGCCTCTGCACTGGGCAGTGGAGAAGAACAAAGCGGAGAGCTGCAGGGTCCTTCTGGACCTAGGGGCCGACCCCAACATCCTTAACAATGCCCTCCTGTCCCCTCTGCACCTGGCGGTCAGCCTTGGACACAGCAACCTGATAGAGGTGAGAAGGCTGAGAGTGCACCTTAAAATAAACTCATCTTTCATTACAGCAACAAAAATTTACACTGAAATATACAGAAAAATCGAACCTTTACATCCCGTATTAAAGATTTCATCACTGTTTTCAATTTATAATTTTATTTTTAAGTTATCAGACTGTTACTTGTTAGTTGAGTTGTTATTTTTAAAATATAATTTATGACATCCTGTCTTGCTGGGGCATGAACATTACCTGACATAGAGGCCCACTTCTCTTCACCCTTAAAACGGGAAATAAATTAGAACATGCAATTCACATGTTGATATGCTTTGGTCAAAAAATAAGTAGTTGCCTAAACTTGCCAAAATTTTCAGTCAGAGAAATAATTAAAAAGCTCAAACCAACTGAACAGTGAGAAACAAAACTGGATGAGGTCCAGAAGTTGTTTTGCCATTACGCAGAGGGAAGAGGATGATAAGGGAGAAAAGCTTCTCAAGAGCTCACTGTTTAAGAACTGCAGTAAAAAAACTGTACCTACAACAGTAACAAAATAACGCAAAGTTATCACGTTGGATTGATATTTCTGTTGGAAAGAATACTTTATTCTCAATGCCTTGTAAGAGTATTTTCATCCCTTGAAATTTTTCTCATGTGGTCAAACTAAGCCTGCTTTATTGTGCTTTAATCTATTTTATTTGTATTTTATTTGTATTTGAATTATATAAGGCTGACATGAAGTATTCCACAGTGTTGAAACAAAAGTAAAATTGTACATAATTTAACATTTTTGTACAAAGAAAAAAACTCAAAAGTGTGGCTTGCACACAAATTCCATCAAACATAGTAACCAAAATTACAACAAGTGGCACAACATGCCAATCTCTATTGCCCAGGAGGTCCTCATGTGAATACAGATAAACTAAGCAGGAGAAGCTTGTAATGCTTATTTAGGCTCATTAAAACCAGTACAGTGCACAGTGCACGGTGGCACAGTTGGTAGCACTGTTGCCTTGCAGCAAGAAGGTCCTGGGTTCGATTCCTGGCCGGGGGTCTTTCTGCATGGAGTTTGCATGTTCTCCCCGGGTACTCCGGCTTCCTCCCACAGTCCAAAGACATGCCTGTTAGGTTAATTGGTCACTCTAAATTGTCCTTAGGTGTATGAATGAGTGTGTGCATGGTTGTTTGTGTGTTGCCCTGCGATGGACTGGCGACCTGTCCAGGGTGTACCCCGCCTCTCGGCCATAGACTGGTGGAGATAGGCACCAGCTCCCCCGCGACCCACTATGGAATAAGCGGTAGAAAATGACTGACTGAAAACCAGTACAGCAACTATTCAACAAGTGTTACAAATCTTATTCTATGCCCAGAAATGTACACATCATTAAAAAGAGGTGCATAGTGGTGGAATAAGGACTAAACAGATGGACCTCACGTACTGATTAGTTGACCTCTGAAAGCAACTGGTTTTGGTTTAGGGGATTGTATTTAGGGGTATTTGAGTAAACCACGTTCAATATAAACATAAACCAGATTTTAATTTCTAAAAAAGTTTGAAAACCAGAGAAATTCAAGAGGTGTGAATACTTTTGTGAAACACCCTAATACCAAATTACAATCAACCTTTTTGGGTCCTACATTTAGCAATGTAACATTTAAATGGTTTTACGTCAATATAAAAAAGAACAACGATATTAGTAGTATCACATGTTGTCCGACATATACTTGAAAAGTCTAGATACTCAATAATTCACACAGAAAGACACCTGTCTTGGTCAGTTTAGTATTTGGCTCTTCTCCACAACCTGACACAGCATGGTTTGGAATGAAGGACAATGAAGGATGTGTTGGTAGGACACATAATGATGTCACAGATTGGATAACACTTTTTTTAAATCCCTGCCACCTTTAGCTGCTTTTGTCCTACAGTGTGACAGACTGCAACCTACAGGGAGACCTTGGAAACACCCCACTAATACTGGCCTGCTCCCTCAATAACTGTGAGGCTTTGAGTATACTGGTACGTACATATTTCAGTTTCTATTTACCACAAGCTTAGCATCTAAACAGAACTGTACCATAGTAGAAGTCAACAACAGCTTTGCCTCCAATAAAACATGGTCTCCCCTTGCCCTTCCTTTTAAAGATAAAGCATGGAGCCATGCTCTGCACACAGAACAAGCTGGGCCATTTCGCCATGCACGCTGCTGCCTTCGCGGGAGCAAAGAAAGCCATGGAAGTTATTCTGAAGGCTGGTATGAAAAAAAATTGGATCTGTCGACAAAATCTAAAAGTGCTGACAATAATGAACATTTTTCACAAGGCCAAATGGCAAATTAAGCTGATAGATAACAAGAGTTCACCTTGGCCCCGAGAGCCTCAAGAGACATTTTCAGGAAAAATGCTTGTGTACTCAATCCCTCAGAGAAACTCAGTGCTTGTGAGGAGACTGTATGGTAAATTTTGGTTTGTTGAAGGAAGTTTTCTTCATGTACACTTTAATGGACACAGTTACTCATAACTTCCTTCCTCTAAAATACTGACAGAAAAACAAAATTAAGTCAGAAATAGAGAAGCTCAATAGAAAGTGTCAGTATGTACACAATATATCCTAAATACTAAGCATCAAGCAATGGTTGATTTAATTCCTTGGCAGGAGAAGAGAATGGCCACAATGCAGTGTCCCACATCAATTATTTGGACAAGTCCAACAGCAGCCCTCTCCATCTGGCAGTGCGTGGTGGGAATTTCGAAGCCATCCGTCTCTGCATCGCCACTGGGGCCAAAATAGACCAGCAACAGGTATGTGACCAACAGATAGCATGAAAATGACTACAATGCTTTGCATAAAGTTACACTTTCCATCAGCGTTTAAACCATCAATCACAACGCAGATGTTCATTTGTTTATGACCACAGTTTTTTCCTATCTCCAATGAAGACATAGTTATAAACACAATGCAAATGGTCCGATTCATCTCCCATCTGTCAATTGCACGCTTTGTTAGATTTGCATTTGTTATTTTGTTTGTTTAGGTTTTTAAACTACAGCCTATTTGCCGACACTTGTACAACATTTCCCTGGCAATTGTTCTATTAGGACATGTCTCAGCCCGCTCATCTGGGAGTGCTCGTCATCTCCAGCTCCGGGCTAGTGGCCAGATCTACAGCAAGAGTATGGAATATAGCAAAAGCTTCAGTTGGCTAAATTAATACAAATTACCTTCATTTACACCATGGAGCTGAGTGGGGCAATCACTGCCCCCTTTTCTGCCAGTTCTGGTTATCTCAGCAAAAGGCTGAGTTAAAACCCCCAGTGTTAAGCCAGCCAGTCTGGGAGATACATCTCTAATGCTTCACTGGATGTATAAAGCATGTGCAAGATATGCTTTTGTGCTTTCAAATACCTGCATATTTTACTCCGTCTTAATAGAGCATTGTGTGCAGATATGTGTTATATTAATGCATCGTTCATTCCTAATTCCACATACAGTAATGCAGTGGTATTTTGTGATTTAGAATGATCGCTGCACACCACTTCATTTGGCCTGCACTCAAGGGGCTATTGAGGTGGTAAAACTGATGCTGTCCACTGTGGACCAAGTAGAAGATGTCATCAGCCTGACTGATGGGGCTTGCCAGACCCCTCTGCACAGGTGGGTGTTTTCCTGTCATCCTAGCCAGAATGAATGTCAACAGTTAGACTCCTCATATACTTCATTTGTTTTATCAAAGTGTGTTATTTGTTAATTAGACATAAAGAGATAGTTAATGAGATTTAACACATGGGCCGTTCAAAGTAATGGTAAACAATACAAATTCTTTATAGGATTAACTATAAATAGATTAACTTTGTTTGAAATAATCTGTAATCAGCAAAGAATAGTTCAGGTCAGATTTGCAGTTTTCCTGCTTGTCTTAATTTAAGGTGGCTCTACTGTTGAATACAGCACTAAAAATGCCCCTTTTGTGTTTTCACAAATAGAATAGAGGTTTCTATAGTCCCACTTCAAAAAAAAAAAATCTGTTCAGTTTAGAAGGATCCCATTAGTTTTGACCAGTATTGTTAGATAGTACTGGAAAGGCTAAAATCCAGTTCAGATTCCTTAAAAAAATTTGAAATGTTCCTTTAGTTAGGAAACGATTGGAAGTTCTAAAGTAGATACCAACTCTAAATACTACTAGATAATTTAAAAGTGGTAAAGACTTTTTTAAAGCTAAAGTTACAAAGTATTATTGTCCAGCCGGATGAGCAGCTCTTATTGGCCAACTCTGTCAACGAAACGATCTTAAAAGAACCACTTCATTTCTTACCTCACAAAGAGTTTTGGCTAATCAAGTATTAGCTAATCAGGCAAACTAGCATTAACCATACAGGTTGAAAACAAAGCATTTCTCATTAACTTGTGCATTTAAATATTAGAGGACCATTGGAAATTTTACAGTACTATGTGTATGACTAATAAATATGTTTCACAAGTGCAAATAAACAGTTAGCCATTGAAGCAATCCCAACATTTTTTCCTATTTAGTTTTTTTTGAATGCTTCAAAAAAGAGTTCATGTTGTAGAACTGAGCACAACATACATTGCCATATTAAAGTTCTACAACAGTACATCATCAGTGTTACGATCCTGTGTAAAACAAAATCACATCACATGATGTCTAATATGGGCCTTTTAATGCAGCAGCAGGTCTGTGCTGTCCTTAGATTTGGGGATTACAGACAAATATCTTTCCGTCAGTCACAAAGTTGTACAAATCATCTACTTTAGACATTGCAAATGCAGAACGTCACTAGTCTGCGAGGAATCTTGCTGTGCGTCATCTAAAGGAACAACTGCAACCCAGGAGATAAAAGATGAAATGATAAAGGAAAATCCATTTGTTATGTCACACTCTGACGAAACAGAATTAGAGTTAGGTCACTCTTATTCAATACTGGACACCATGACTGAGGTTTTTGGCTGTAGCAGCTGTTTTTGTTGGTTTACAGCAACTGTGTTTGCTTTTCCAGGGCAACAATATTTGACCATGCAGAGCTGGCGGAGTACCTAATTTCTTTGGTAAATATAGCCCTCACAAATACACATAGACACACATGTACACATCTGTTAGGGAAACATCCTGTTTCAGGTTTAGGTATCATCATCAGAAGCTGTTGCTGTACTTGATATCCTGTTCTGCTGAACAGGATATCAACTTGAGCCTGTTAAATTCTGAAACTATAAAATTGAGATGAACTGGCAAACATTACAAGACCAGGTCAGTCTCTGCTCTTTAGCCCAAACATTGTTAAAGTCAAAATTATTAAAGGTATCAAACAGGATTTACAGTGTTTTGGAAAAGTTTTGACACTCATAATACTAAAGTGAAAGGAATCAATCCATTACTTTTGTTTATTTCATATTTTTACAAATAAAAAGTGTGCCGTGCATTTTTGTTGAACCCCCTTTACTCTGGAACCCCTAAATCCAGTGCAGCCAGTTGCCTTTTAGAAATAATGCAGGAAAACCACTGCTAAAAATACCATAAGCTGTTGGGTTTTGGGCTTGTTACAAGAAGTAATTTGGGGTTCACAAAAATGTGGAAGAGGTTGTTCTGGTCAGACTAGACCAAAATTCAATGTTTTGCCTTTGCGAGCAGGGAAACTAACACTGCACATCACCCTGAGCACATCCACAATCATGTTTCACAGTGGGTATCACTGTGAAACATGATGGTGGCAGCATCATGCTGAGGGGCACTGCATGCTGAAGGCCTCCTAATGTGTGTTTTTAGAAATGGTCACTTTCTGTTCTTGACACAAGTTTATGATTTTTTCTTATTTGTGCAACTTCAATGTTTTTGTTTTTTCTTTGAGCAACAGAAAATGTTTAATTTGGTCTAAAAGCAAGGGTAGTGTTAATGCAGTGGTCTTTGAAATAAACTATGTATTTAGGTCGAACATCTTTCATGTGACCATCTGTTCCTCTAAAATGATCTTATAAAGGGAACATCAAATATGCTCTTAATATCTACTCACATATTAATGTAAAGAATTCGAGTGATTAAAACTGCATGTTTCAGGTAAAAAGCATGCCTGCCTCCAGATGTAGAGAAAATATTGCACAGTTGGAGTTGATTTGTATGTAATATAATCCTTTCCATTTTAATACTAGGAAACAAAAGATTATTGGACAGAGAGTGCCTGCTAAATGCAACTCTACCCCTGGGGATCTGTAGCAGTGTAAACATTCCTAGGACCCAAATGAGCTCTACGAAGAGATACCCTTGCACATAATTATTGATTTTTGTGAGGGAGAACAATTAAACTAAAGTATGGTAGTGCTATTAATGCCAGAAATTGTTTCCATTTATAAATATCCATTCATACCCATGTTCTAAATGGTTTAATAAAATAAAAACAGTGAAAATAAATGAGGAAATGTTAAGGCTTTTGTGTATTTTCTTCCTAGGGTTCTGACCTGAACAGCACTGACTGCAAAGGAAACACCCCTTTGTTGTTGGCAACCAGCTGTGGAGCATGGAAGACTGTAGCTCTGCTACTGTCCAAAGGTGAGATAAAATGCTGCACACCTCTACCAGAAGTACACAGATTAAGCATATGATTACTGATAATGTTGACTTGGAATAGGTTGTAAGTATATGCTCATAACTTTTAAGGGGCCGATGTGAATGTGAGAGACAAATGTGGCTGTAACTTCCTTCACCTGGCCATCCTGCAGCCCAAGGGTCTGAAAAATCTTCCAGAAGAAGTGCTACAGGTACGTATGGACTCGTTGCTCCACAAATTCACAATGTGGAGTTTAAAGAAAGGCATTAACATATTGGAATCTAATTAAAGCACTGTCCTCAATCAATTTGCCTTAAACTCTGCTGTGAATGGCTCATTTATGGCAAGCCAATACAGAGGACTCCACTCCTAAATTAAAAGAGTGTTTTAAACATTATAGATTTCACTGAAGCAACAGTGGTTTCACAGATTTCAAAAAAGGAAATTGTTACAATATGAAACTGGGATTTCTATGTATAGGTACGTAAAAGCTAAAATTTACATCTTACACTTCTGTCACACCATTGCTTCGCTGGCATGTGCCTCTATGGCATACAAATATACGCAGCTTCAAGTACCCCAGCATCCTTTCTATGCATGTCATAGTCAAACAGAGTGATATCCAGTCAAATCAGGCTGCAATATAATCTCTGGGTATGTCTAAAAAGTCTATGGGAAGAGCACTGCAGATACAACATAGTTCTTAAATGTATGCTACACTGCTGAAATTTACACATATGCTGTGTAAATGTCACAGCACTGTATGGCGTTGTGCAACAGTTGGATTTAGTTTGGCTATTAGCAACTATTAATAATAATAATAATTAATATCATTAAGAAAATTAATAAAGTTAGAGTATTTCATTTTCAGTCAGACTTTCAAATCAGGGCACCACCTGATCGGGAATCCTTAGCCAAACAACTTACAGTTCATCAGGTATTGTCTTGTTAATCCCAGCCCAATGTGGCATGGTATTATAGAACAATAGATGAAAGAGGTGATTCTTTCATCAGCAAGCTCTGCACACATTAGAGAATAAACACAAAGGAACTTCGTTCCAAAATCTAAGAATTTATTGACAGAAAGTAATTAAACTTCAAGATATAATTAACCAACTGTTCTATTAGACTAGTAACACTCAACTACATTACTAAGTAAAAATAAGAAGAATGGGGAAAACGTCCTCTTCAAAAGAGGAACGAATTTTAACCAAAAAAAATTTGCAGTGAAATCACAGTTCAGTGTGAATATTTCTTTAAGAACAAAGGTTTATCCTGAAGAATTTGGAGTGAGGTCAAATTTGTTTTAAAACTAATTAAGAATAACCCTTGTGTTCAAGCAAGCAATTCACCACGCAAAAAAATGGAAAATAAAATATTGCAATAACACAATATTTTGAAAAGTAGTATTTGCCAAAATAGACATCAACAAACATGTAAAAATGTGATTTTTAATGTTTCAAACCGCCACTATTATTTTAGCAAAATAACATTTTAAAATCTTATTTGGCAAAATAACCCTTTGGACAATTGATTTTTAATGTTGTAAACCAGCGATCACAGTGGATAATGTTGAAATCGATTGATGGACCACTGGCATAGCGGCAAGGAATGTTTATTCCTCTCACAAGATGGTGAATAAGTAGACAGACGTGATAGTGTTAGCAGGTTAGCGGTTCAGCTACACAAAAGGAAAAATAGCAGCCTTTATTTAGCAACCCCTTTAAGTCTCATATGTACTTTTATAACAATTAAATATTAATGTGCGTATGAGTGCTGGCGATATGTTATGGTTGATTGTAGTGTGGAAAAAAAGAGCTTTGCTCTAAACACAGCCACCATGGCTTCCGTTTTACCAGTAGTGTAGCTTTTAGCTTTAGCCTAGCAGATAGCAGATTCCGGAGACAATTTAACTCATTTATAGGATTATGTGGCCATATTTTAAAAGGTTACTGAAAGGAGATTGGGGGAAAACACATAAAAGCAGAGCAGACTCATGTTACACAACTAAAAAAACAACATTTACATTTTTTCAGACTAAATAATTTTTCTCTGCCAAGACACAACCTCTTATGTGAGCCATTCTGGTGAACAAGAGGACAGGAGGTCCAAAGGGCAATCAGCTGCAGAGCAGATGCCACCTCTCGGTTCAGCTGCCTTAGGGGAGCATATGCTAATTGGACTGGCACACTAGGGCAGCATGTAGTGTTTGGATGATCGTCTGCTTGAACTGGCATGCAGGGATGCGGTCTCGATGCCGTCTTCTTTGGGCAGTGGGGAAAACCGCTTTAGTTAGAGACACCATCTCTTCTTTAGGAATCTCTGGCTCAGATTTTTTTTTTGCAGAAGCTCATAAAGAAATATTAAGGCAACTAGTCTTATTTTGGCTGGTTGTCGATTGACAGATACACAAACATCAGACCGTACTCAACTATAGATTCTGGATGTGGTATTTATTCAGCCAATGAGATCATTCAGATGTTCATGCACACGTCTTCCCTATGCAACCAGTTGATGGTTGTGATTGAAGAGAACAAAACCACAGTTTTGTACTTTGATCTCATGGAATTCCAGCTGTGACTCCTCCTTCTGGGGAGTTGTCCTGACAATGGATTAATGCATTCTGGGGTTCATAGTTGTTGCCAGTCTCTATTGTTTGTGTAGTTCCGTGGTTGTTCTCCATCCATGGCTTGGTCCAACATCGGATATTAGCATTAAGTAGTTTATAAGTAGTTATTAGGTAGTTTATACTATTCAATACAGATGATCCAGTTTTACTCACCTTGGCATGTCCAATTCAAATGTACTTGGGAACGCATTATCTTGGGCAAAAGGTCGATGATCCAGTTTGATATCGTATCAGATATGCAGCGTTATATTGTGTCATGGACGCTCATTGAAGATACAAGCATTGCTATCAATTGATCACCACTTGTTAGTAAGTTGGATCCAATGGTGGTTAAAGCTGCAGACCCAGTAAACCCAAGGAAATAGTAAGGGTGATTTGGGAACGTATGGTGTAGGTCCCCATTTTAGAGATCTTGGGGGTGGATCAGAGAAGTCTCTGGAGATGGTTGGGCCATCATTGTTGATACATCTCATCAATGTTGTACTGAAGACTGGGGGAACAAGATAGTAAATCCAATAAAAAAGGTACCAGAAAGTGTGTACCAAATGTCAAGTAATGATATGTCTCAGCCTCCCTTGGAAAGCTTACTCAAAGGTGCTGGAATGTAGGCTCTGACCATTTGTAAAATTTTGGATTCTGGGGGAGCAGTATGGCTTTTTTCCTGGTCATGGAATTGTGGTTGTTTAGTCCAGGATATAGAGAAGGCTTTTGACCTAGGCCCTTGAGGTATTTTTGTGGAGGATGTTGCAGGAGTATGGAATAACTAGCTATCTTGTAGTGGCTATCCAATCATTGTATGCCCAAAACAAGAGTTATGTCTACATTCTTGGGTTAGAATTGGACTTGTTTCCAGTGTGTCTTAGACTTCCCTGGGGTTGCCCTGTGGTTTGCAGTTGCATGTGAAGCAGCCAGAGTGAGAGTCTGCTCCTCCAAGTCTGAGGCCATGGTTCTCAACTGCAAAAAGGTGGATGGCTACCTCCTCATCAGGGGTAAGACTGCCTCAAGTGGATAAGAAGAAGTATCTTGATGTCTTGTTAAGAAGTGATGGTATAATGGATTGAGATTGGGGTCTTGTCTGCAGTAATGGGGACAGCTGAATCAAAATGCTAGGTACTTGATTTACTGGTCCATCTTGTGAACCTCACCTACGGTCATTAGATATTTATCATGACTGATCGCACAAGTTCATACATTAAAGCAGCTAAAATACATTTCTTCTGTAGGGAGGATGCACTTAGCTATAGAGACAGGGCAAGAAGCTTGATCAACCAGGGGGAGCTTGAAGTAGTACCAATGTTCTTTTACATTGAACAAAGTCTGGGTACTTCCAACTGCACCAAACCACAAATCAACAGAAGGAAAAACATCTTCTTCCTTGCCATGATATTCTCAGGAATGACCTGGGTGGATTAACATATGGTTTCCCCTAACAGGATGAATGGATGGATTACAGAGTACCATATGTACATTTTTGAAATTCAGAAGTTATTGTGTGAGTTATTGTCCCACATGCTTCATTGAAAAACAAAATAAATTTATCAAAATGTGTCGCAAACTGTGAAAAAGCTGAAAATTCATTCGAAATTCAATACAAATTTAATTAAAACTGCAAGTAGCATTTGGCTGCCCTTGGTGCTTAGCACCACTTGGCCTGTGCTGTGACCGTGGGAGTCTTGCATTGCTGCCACGCCCTCTGCTTGCTTCTGGATGTCACCACTAGGTGGTACTGTGAACAAGCTTTCATATGACCTGTGGTGAAGCTGTGTTCTTCTCTGGCGAGAAGCATTAAAAAGTTGTCCAAAACCTAAGATTCCTGGCGGAAGGTGAGGTGACTTCTGGTTTGGTGGGATTAATGAAGACTTCCTGTTGTACTTTGAAGATGTCAACTAAAATTATTATGTGTTATTAGTCAAAGTTCGAAACTTCTGGAGACTGTCAAGGAAGGTCAATTAGCAAAGAAACATTATTTGGTTGTCATAGGGAAGGGCTGAAGTGATGTTATTAATTGACCATGCCAATGTGTTCAGCATTCATCCACAACGATGCACATAAAACTTGGTGTGGGTCCGGTGATGTATGAGCAAGATGAAGCCATTGGAATTTCCTAGGGGGTCCGGTTGATCCAAATTCTAATGTAATCCAATAGCTCTATTGGATTACATTAGAATTTGGATGTTGGGTGTAGGGTGTTGAAAAAGATCAACTGTTTTCAGTTTAGAGTAAATTCGACCACTCTTGTGTAAATTTAGAGGCAAATGTATGCAAATGGCAAGATATAATAATTGGCCATGCTGCCACGCCCAGAGACTCCAGCCAACAGTAACTGTTCCCAATAGGATTCAACATCACCTTGTTCAGTGTGATCACTCTGTGCTTGAAACCTATAAGAGTCAGAGTGTAAAAGAAGGATATCCACCAGTGAAACAGGTAACTTCCTGTTCTAAGTGTGTGGGGCTAAACTGATGTTAGCAAATAAGCATGTAAATATGATCAGTGCTGGTCTGAGATGACACATATACAGTTTGGTGATGCTGCAAGCTTATGTGTTGAAGTTATTACAGTTTCATCTTTCATGGTGAGAAGTCAGATTTTGAGGCTTGGCCACAGCAACATGCTATCTTGTAGCAAAAAGCTTTTAAAAGCTTTTGATCCCTGATGTTTCTAGACTAAACTGAGTCATTTTGAAGTTTGTACATGAAAAGCTGTAAGAGGAGTTTGCTCAGATACAACCTGTGTAAAAGAGACAAAATGGGGGCTTTGATCCAAAATGGCCGACTTCCTGTGGGGTTTGGATCATGACTCCAAGACACTTCTTTGTATATCCTGGGAAGTTAAATAGGTGTACTTAATTTTATAATCCTCGGACAAAGCATGGCTTGGAGCAGATTTTTTAACAATGTTTAATGGGGCACTGTGAGGGTTGGACTAAGATTGATCAGACTGAATTTGGTGCACATGAGATGATATATGTGGAAATTAGAGACAGATGTATGGCCGCAGCGTAAGGTTGCACTTCGCCATGCCACCACGGCCATACCTTCCAGCATACAGTGTCTGTGTTCCAAACCAAGTGAGCAAAAAATTAATCATTTGACCACATAGGATTGTTGGTCATGTAAAAGGGATAAATCATACCAAATTTGGTATATGTCAACCTTTCTATGTCAAAATCGCCAAAACGTTTTTGGCGAGAGGGAAAAGTGTAAGGCCTGGGTCCGCCCCTTCAGCATGCTCAAAAACTCATGATTTTGATAGCTTTTAATCCCCCATGCCGTAAGTGCATACAGACCACATTTGAAAACTATATCTCAAAATCCCTAGGAGGAGTTTGTTAAAGTTTGACATGTATGAAATATCAAAGATGCCCCAAAATGACCCTTTGACCGAAACGGCTGACCTTCTGCTGGTTTTAGGGCATACCTCCAAGAGACTTTTTTCATGATTTGGAGGGATCTACCTGTGTACAAAATTTCAAATCTCTACGACTTACCAGTTGGCCCATCTCAGTTTAGGGGGCGCTGTAGAGCCACGGCTATTTTCAGTTCCATTAAAATACAAAAATTTTACAAGGGGCACAATTGTCAGTGAAGTTTGGTGAGCCTCCAAAAAGCCAATTCATTTGTCAGGAGAATAATAAACGGAGCAGTTCCAACAAGCCTTCGCAGAGCTTTTGCTGCTCGGGCCTAATAAATTATTTGAAAGGCTATCTTTTGCCAATTTTAGCACACGATTTGTTTGTTTTCGAACACTAATTTATTTTATTACCAATGTATGCCCAGCTTTTTTGGAATAGAGCTTGTTTGCTATTAGTCCAACTTGTCTATAATGTCTCTGACTTTAGCATAACAGTGTGAAGGCGATGCTGAACTGTGAAGATAATGAGGGCTGCACACCACTGCACTATGCCTGCAGACTGGGTATCCATGACTCAGTGAAGAACATGCTGGGCCTCTCGGGGCAAGTTGGCCTTGCATGTAAGTCCAAAGACAAGAAGTCTGCTCTTCACTTTGCTGCACAGTAAGTAAAACACTGATTTAACTGGAATTTAAGTGAAAGGTGCTTAGTTCTTTGATAATGATCAGTGTTAGCTTGGGTTTCTGTTCAAGCCAACAGTGGCCCAAGACTTTCAAATTGTTTGATTGATATTTGGCTGCACGGTTGTGCAGTTGGTGGAACTATTGCCTTGCAGTGAGACGTTCCTGGTTTTTGAAAGTTGAAGTTCCATCCAAGCGTGACTTTATCCTTCTTTAGGTGATCAGTGACAGCACAAGATAATAAAAGGTTAATCAAAAGAATGGCTTGCTTAGACTTATTATCTAAAACAAACTGAGAAGTTTACTAGGTCTCTGTAATTAAAAAAAAAGATAGGCAGGTAATAAATGAATGCTCCAACTACTTCTTAAAATGTCACCAGATGTTTAAATCCAGTGAAAAATGTCTTACCTCATAACCTTTTTTCAAAGATTAATTGCACCATGTGGTAATTCTTCTGAAACCTGAAGGTGCTGTCACAAGAATAGAATTCAATTAGCAAGAAATGTGAAGAAATGCAATAAATGTTGTAAAAGAATGAACATCAGACATTTATTTGTATTGATTTTTCAATCACTCTCACCAATCTAATTAGAACTCAGGGGCAAAAGAAAACTATGTTATGATATCATGCTCTAAATCTTGATGAAATCCCTCTTTTAAACCCTGCTCTATTCATCGTGCTGACTCAAAGTC
Organism: Crenichthys baileyi; assembly: GCA_036173005.1. Taxonomy (NCBI): domain Eukaryota; kingdom Metazoa; phylum Chordata; class Actinopteri; order Cyprinodontiformes; family Goodeidae; genus Crenichthys; species Crenichthys baileyi. The sequence continues at coordinate 511,408 of JAHHUM010000311.1, forward strand.
CAGCTGACCTTCCTAAAAATTTCAGAGTTAAAGAAAGATATTTAAAAATAACAAAGCAGATCAATTTTCATAGCTTTTAGAATGGTTGACTCTAACTTTTACGGTAGTTTTTTAACTATAGGTTAAAGCCTTGTTTGAGGAGTGCTGCGGTGGTTTTGGGGGATTATTTTTTTATTTTATTATTTTCTCTTTTTCTCTTTCGCTTTGGGGGATTAAAATCATAACTACAGACTCTTCTCATTTTTCTACTTAAACATGTGTCTCAACTCATGTACTCAGCTGTAAAGGTGGTCATATTGTTAAGTTTGAAATAGAAAAGTCAAGTTTGAAATACATTAAGAAAGCAGCTATTTTATTGTAAATTGTAATCTGTACTTTCAAGTAAAGATGTCAAAGATGCTTGTAAAAAGTTTTGTATTGTTAGTATGAGCTTGTTTAAAAGGAAAATCAACAGTGACACTACTAAAACAGGAATGATTTAGTATAAGTTATAACTGAAGAAATAAAACAGCCATTCGCCCTCATTCTGTAATTTAAACAACTCTGCAACTCAACTTTGGAGTCAGCATAGCTGTTGGAGCATATTAGTGTTTCCGCAGCTCAATATCTCTCCAAAACCTCTCCTTTTTAAGATATGGGCGCATCAATACCTGCCACAGGTTACTGGAGACAATCACAGACTCTCGTCTGCTAAATGAAGGTGATGAGCGGGGCCTGACGCCACTCCATTTGGCTTCAAAAGGTGGGCACACCAAGGTGGTACAGCTGTTGCTGCGCAAAGGAGCTCTCTTTCACAGGTAGACACAAATGCTCTATAGACAGCATGCATACCCTTTGCAAAAGTTAAAAAAAACCTGCAAAAGTGACTCATACAATCTTGTTAATATTGATATTTTAAGCCAAATCAATATGTTGAAAAGCTATGATGCTATGATGAAAACCTGTGAACCTTTTTTACAGTGATTACAAAGGCTGGAGTTGTCTGCACCATGCTTCTTCTGAAGGATACACACAAACTATGGATATCTTGCTCTCTGCGAATCCCAAGTTACTGGATAAAACCGATGAGGATGGGGTATGAATAAAGATTTCTGTCTAAAATTGAAAAAAATCAATTAAAAAAAAAAAGTACCTTTTTGCAACAATAAGCATTACATCTGATACTAGTTTTATAAGATTATACAATAAGCTGCGCTATTACTCATGGAGTCTTTTGTTATCACATTGACATGTCAGAACACTGCACTCCATATCGCTGCAAGATCGGGACATGTGGCTGCAGTCAGACTGATGCTGATCAGAGGGGCTGAGATCGTCTTAAACAAGAATGACACTTCATTCCTCCATGAAGCCCTGCAGAATGGGAGAAAAGATGTGGTCAATGCTGTGATTGATAGCGAAAGGTAAGCAATCGAGATTAAAACATTTAGCGTCAAGTTTTATTTCATGATATTATTCGCTAAATATAGAAACATTAAGACCAAATTAAGCCTTTCCTCTTGCAGATGTGAGGAGGCTTTGAAACTGTTTGTACCCGGCTCCACCCAGCGATGCCCCATTCTTGACATGATTGAGTTTCTGCCTGAGTCCTACAAGGTTTTATCACTAGCAAAAACAAACTAAGCACACATATATCATAAATCTTTGTCTCCAGTTACCATAAATCATTTCTTTCTGCTGTTGTCCATTATGTGTCATGTTTTGATTAAGACCTGAGATCAGAAATAAAGCTCTGTTGCTGTGATTTTTACAGCATCTGCTTGACCGCTGCGTGAGGGAGTCTGACGATGACCACAACAGCCCCGACTATCATGTAATTTATTTACAGCATGCACTAACAATACATCAAACTAATCAACGCTGTAAAAGAAATAAAACAAATTTTTTTATGTGGGGTAGATTGAATATGATTTCAGATGGCTCCAGGCTCCCATTTCGGCGAAGTTAATTGAGCAGGGCTATTCTGCTCCACCACTAGTTGCAGTCAATGTAAGTTTTCCCCTCTCAAATCTAACTTTGGTGAATTCAAATGCAAGTGTTTCACGTGAAGCTGCTTTGCTCTCCAGTAGAATATTGTGTTATGCCTTTGAAAGAGTTAATACATATATCTAAGACTCAGGCTTGTACTTTTTGTGTCTGATGCATACAGCATACAGCATCATTTTCACACCCTCATAATGGGCATGAATATCATTTACATTTTTAACATTTAATAACGTATTTCAGTTATTTTATTTCCAGTGTGGAATCAATATGTAAGAAATAATTAGGTGCACACATTTGAATTAGTTGTATATTTTTCTGTAATCTACACAGGATCAAATTTCACATACAGTGTCAAACAAACAAATACCTTAATAATGTGTGAACACATATCCCTTAAACTACATTTCAAGCACATGGTTTTGTAGCCAGCAACTAGCTTCTGGTATAATTCTTGCTGGATATTTGACAACTTTACTTTCATTTTTCATTGGCTTCCTGAAAGTGACTTGGGNAAATTTTCATTTGGGGGCATTTTTTTTTTTTTTTTTTTTTTTTTTTTTTTTTTTTTTGCAATTTGGGTGATTTTTGCAAATATATTTAGGCCTCGAAATTAACGCTTATTTTAAATAAATAATAATAATATATAATAATATAATAATAACATCTGAATTGCAATAGGCCTTCGCAGTGCTCGGGCTTAATTACATTCTTTAAAAAAAAAGCAAATAATTGTAAACGTCAGTTTAAATTTAAAATATAAATTAAATTTAAAAAACGGCATTAATCCCGACTGTAAGAAATAGAGTTAAAGATTTTGTTTTTCAAAATTAAAGTTTAAATTGACATTAAATTGTAATACTCCTTCTGACCAATTCAGGTCGCTAGAGAGTGAGTAGGCAGTGACGCACTCTTCCAGAACATCAAGCCTATTGGGGACTGAAATACCCTGTGTTACCACTGGGGGGTGATGGCTATACACTCGCACAAACTTGGTCTCGATATAAAGTTCAAGGGGGACTTCGGGAAAACTGCATGGGGCATGTTTACACATGATTTTATGCTGAAAAATGGGGTTGTGCCGGTGGGGACCTTATTTTGGTCCCCATGGGTCAGCAGGTCCCCACGTGTATGCACAGAGTCAGGCGAAATCCTCACGGATGCCAAATAACAAAACACACACACACACACACACACACATCCACACACAGTTTGGATGTGAGTAAGGATTACTTTTTCTCTCTTTTTATCCCTGGGAGAGCCTTTCAGCCAACACACAGCTCTTGATGTTCCTAAGCTGGAAGCACTGGATCCACATGCTGGTGCATGTGGATCTTCCAGAAATGCCCTTCCTTGTAATTATAGTGCAATAGGTATACTATATTGTGTAATGTTGAACCTGTAGGATACTTGGTTTAATATGGGGAAAATGCAAGGTATTTCTCAGAGTTCACCACTTAAGACACAGCAGGGGCTTCAGGCCAGTGTTTTCTACAAAATGATTATGCTTTTAATGGACAATAGTGAAGGAGACCATTTTTCACTGGATGGCTATTCTAATCTTAAATGGCCACATAAATATGAATTTGCAAAGTCACTTTGAGTGTCTGAGCATATTTTTAATTATAAGGGGATGCTTTGATGCCTGGATATTGGACTAATATCCAATTATATGCATGTTACAATAACTATGACAAAAGGAAATATATATATATATAACATTTGTATTTATTTATCATATATGTATATATATACAGTACAGACCAAATGTTTGGACAAACCTTCTCATTCAAAGAGTTGTCCTTATTTTCATGACTATGAATATTGTAGCTTCACACTGAATGCATCAAAATTATGAATTAACACATGTGGAATTATATACTGAACAAAAAAGTGTGAAACAACTGAAAATATGTCTTATATTCTAGGTTCTTCAAAGTAGCCACCTTTTGCTTTGATTTACTCTTGCACCTTTGGGGCATTCGTTGAAAAGCTTTAAGAGGTAGTCACCTAACAGTCTTGAAGGGTTTCCCTTAGATGCGACCCCTTGTTTGGCCCCCTTTTGCCTCACTCTGCGGTCCGCTCACCCCAACCATCTCATTGGGTTCAGTCTGGTGACTATGGAGGCCAGTCATCTGGCCACCCACCCCATTACTCCCCTTCTTTGTCAAATAGCCCTTACACAGCCTGGAGGTGTGTTTGGGGTCATTGTCCTGTTGAAAAATAAATGATGGTCCAACAAAACCGGGATGAAATAGCATCCCCGCTGCAAGATGCTGTGGTAGCCATGCTGGTTCAGTATCCTTCAATTTAAATAAATCACCACAGTGCCCCCCGAAAAAGCACCCCCCACCATCACACCTCCTCCCCCATGCTTCACGGTGGGAACCAGGCATGTAAAGTCCATCCTTTCTTTTCTTCGCCCGCACAAAGACACGGTGGTTTGAACCAAAAATCTAAAACTTGGACTCATCAGACCAAAGCACAGATTTCCATTGGTCTAATGTCCATTCCTTGTGTTTTTTTTACCCCAAACAAGTCTCTTCTGCTTGTTGCCTGTCCTCAGCAGTGGTTTCCTAGCACCTATTTTACCATGAAGGTCTAATTTACACCGTCTCCTCTTAACAGTTGTTCTAGAGACGTGTCTGCTCTGTGTGGCATTGACCTGTTTCTCTAATCTGAGCTGCTGTTAAACCTGCGATTTCTGAGGCTGGTGACTCGGAGAAAATTTATCGTCCCCACTGCAGAGGGGACTCTTGGTCTTCCTTTCCTGGGGCGGTCCTCATGTGAGCCCTTTCTCTGTACCCTTTGATGTTTTTTTTGCTGCACTGGGGAAAACTTTTCAATGTTTTTCCAATTGTTTACTGACTGCCTTCATTTCTTTTAAAGTAATGAAGGCCACTTTTCGTTTTTTTTTTTTTACTTGCTCTTTTTTTTTTCCATAATACAAATTCTAGGCAGTCTGTTTTTCAGTAGGACTTCAGCTGTGTACTGTATCCACCCCTGCACAACACAAATGATGGTCCCCCCCATTTATAAGGCTTGAAGTCCACTTTTTAAACCTGACAGGGCACACCTGTGAAGTGAAAACCATTTCGGGGTGACTACCTCTTGAAGCTATCAACAGAATGCCAGACTGTGCGTAGCAGTAATCAAACAAAAAAGGTGGCAAATTTTGAAGAACCTAGAATATAAACGTATTTTTTAGTTGTTTCACCTTTTTGTTCACCATATAATTCCGCATGGTTAATTTATATTTTATGGCCCTTTTGTGAAGCTACAATATTCATAGTGATGAAAATAAGGACAACTCTTTGAATGAGAAGGTGTGTCCAAACTTTTGGTCTGTATTGTATATATATATATAATATATATATATATCCTTTTGATGCATAGGTATGTTGGAGTTTGAGGTGATACATGAAGGTTAAATTTTAAAATGCTTTTTAATCTAAATCAATCAAGGTCAATCAAAATATACATGGCTTCTTGAGGTTGCAACCCCCACGGGAAGCTAACCATGAATACATCCCCAAAAGAAGAATCTCAGAAGAAAACAGAGTTTAATTCTGCATCGACAGATTCCTTTGCCTTCACTGCCAACGACGCTGGCTTATTTGGCCTGCATAGTTCAGTGTTAAATTTATTTTTAAGTAGGCCTACACACGCACACTGCACTTCTATTTGTTAAATTCTATTGTTGTCACAGGTAAAATAATTCAAATAAATAACAAAAATGTTAAAGTTTATTAGATGTGTGTCATCTCCTGACTATTTTTCTTCGGTGGAAGAGAGAGCGAATGGCTCTTGTGGTAATAAAGGTTGCAGAACGCTGAGTTGGACAATTCATAGATGTTTGTCTAAAATGTCTCTGTGAATAACTTGAACCTTTTCAGGACGTATCCTGCATTTAACACTGAACAGGAAAAACTGGGTACAGAAGAAAAATATTTTATCAAATTAAACAGAGCGTAATGTGTGTGCAAAGATGTTAGCCTTGATTTAGGGTTTTGTTCTGTTATTGCTACATTCAAATTATAAAAACATGTGCTGCAAACTTACGAACATGACCATACGATGTTCTATATAATGCCCTTGTGGGGAAAGTAGGGCTGCAAATACCAATGGACTTATAAGCAGGGAGCCGAAGTTATAATTTACAAACTGTAAAAAAAATATTAAGGAGAAAAGATCTGCAAAATCTCTGAGAGCAAAAAAAAAAATCATATTCCTTCTAGCTGTTATTACATTACAGAAGGTGAAACCGGTGAATATGCAAATTATGTAAACCAAGATACTACAGGATGGAGGCGAGTGTGTTTGTTTGTGCTTTGTGCCAGCGTTTGTTGTTATTGGCATATGCATGTACCTTCAATTTCTATTCCATTATGAAAGAGCTGGGTGGGGTGAGGAAAATGTCATATGTTCTCCCAGGGAGAAAATTGTGCTGATCTGTCATGTAAGTCAGAGGCATTGAGTTTGTAATTAGGCTTTAAGGCCTCGGCTGGAACTCAGGCTATTGTCCACGTTTTGACAACAGCATAGTAATTCAACTGGATTCAATGGGAACAAACATGCTTTCAGTGTTAAATAGTGTTGGCTATAAGGTCAAAACATACAATTTGGAAGGCATTTTATTTGTTTTATCTATTGCAAAAAAACTCAGCAGTTTTAACTTACATTATTTTTTCCGTTTACCTTTGTTCGTTTTTTGCCTCAATAATTAAACTGAGATTGGACTGACTTAAGTAAACAGAAAACTGCATTACTACAGTGTAAACATTCAGTAAGTTCAACAGTTTTCCAAACAAAGCCAAAAACTCTTAACTCCTGCACATTCAACAGCGAGCTCATTTTAGTGTTTCGGAGACAAACAAGACCAGTCTGATTGGATAAAACTAAGTGCCAAGTGAGTGACGCGCTTCAGTAGCTGAGATGTTTCTTCCAAAATCTTTTAGGAGTGCTCCTTGAGTGCTCAGTGATCTTTTTACAACCAACGCAAACTGACAAGAAGACTTTAATTCACACAATCAACATACAAGTGCATTCCTTGTATGTTTTTTTAAAATTGACTTTTTTTGAAAAGAATTCGTTATGATTTATTGAAATGTCTGTAAAGTGTCTCTCACCCAATGAAAAAATACCTGGAGTTTTATAAATGTATGTTATTTATTAGAATATCTTATACAAATCTACTGTTGCATTCTGAAAGACACAACTTGTACTTTTTAATATCTAATTAACTGTTATTTATATATATAAAAAAACTTTAGATTAGCTCCTGAGACTGTAAAGAGTAAGTAGAGTAAGTAGTCATTGTAAGCCTTGGCCATTTCATACTTTTGGTATTTTGTTTATTTGGGTATTAAAAAGGAGCTGTTTTCCACATACTGACCATGCATTCATTACTTATGTTTGGGACGCTTCACATATTTATTAACCATAAGATTGAAAACAATTGTGTATACTTTATTCATAATCTACATTAAGGACATGATATTATACCAATAAATCATTTCCACCAAAAGGTGCTCATCAGTGGCTATAATCTGTATTATTTTACATGAGCCAGCTGACTCAGGTCAAAATGAAATAAAGTGTAATATGAAATCTTTAGAAAATAATAGAAAATAAATCAAATTCTAAAATAATTTTGATTATTTTGTCCTTGTTTATCCCCACAGTTCATCAAAGGTACAAAAGGAAACAGGCTGGAATGAAATGAAAAAGCATTGTTACAAAATGAGGGTAGGGATTGGAGAAGGGGTGCAATGACCCATATTTAGAACAAAACATTTATTTTTTAACTACTGATTATTCTGCAAGGATATATTCAGTAAATACTCTGCAGATCAGCCTGCAAAGGATTGTTATTCATAACTACTGTTTGGTGTTCAATTAATTTTCTCAAAATTTGTAACAATCCAATGGTTCATTTGAACCCTAACAAACACTCACATAATTCTGGAGTCAAATCCTGATACTTATTTTACCTCATAAAGCACACAGAGCAAGGGGCAGATTAACAATATCAAGCTTTTGTTGGCCTGACAGCAAATTACTCCGACAGTTACTGACCCTCGTACTAGCAATTTAAATTGCTCAACCTATGATCAGAGCTTTTTTTCAATCTCACACACAGGGTTTAGAGCATGGCTGTAACTTAGGAGACTAACACAGTCTTCTAAAAAGCACAAGGCTGGGTACAGTAGACACTGTGACAAAAGGATTAGGTTTTGGCCAACTTTATTTTGACCAATTCCAGTTTGTTATGGCTGGATTGGCCCAATCTTTAGTGGCACCTCTTGGTTTAGTCGATGTAGCAGTGACTGATTTTGGTGTAGTCTTATGAACTCAAAATTAATTGGTTGATTATAAACATCTCATTTCATTATTTTTTGTTTGTGTAATGATTTTTTTATATGAAACTAATAACATGTGATTGGTTTATTAAAAATTTTGCTGGATTTTACTTTCTATTTAAATACAAGTTGTGTGGTTATTTGTAATGACTCTGAAGAAGGCCGCAAGTCAAAACGCCTTGGTCTGTCAATAAAGTCTGTTCCAAGTACTTCAAGTGTTGCTGAAGTTTTCATCTTAGCAGTTTGTTTACCTTCTTCATGCACCTTGGAGGTTGGTGAAGGTGTACCAGAAACATTTGGACCTCTTTATGTTTTGAAACTAACACATTACTGCTTCTCAAGGACCTACACATGTTTCGTTGTCCGATGAGCTAACCTCTCCCTCCTACTTCCCTTTTTCTGAGAAGATTACTCAATCCATCTCTCCATCCAACAGGTCCGGACTTCCCTAAACCTGAAAGGTCTCACAAAGCAGGTTTACTGAAAGATCTGTTTAAGCTGGTGTCGGGAAATGACACACCTAACCTCTAACAGCCTACATCCAGAAGTCTCACCCTTCCTCAGCTGGTGGTTTGAATAACCAAGTAGCCCACAGTCGTCATCCAACTCTCAACAGTCACTTCTGTTAACGGCTGCTCATTCCCTGATTTTACAACTTGCACTTGGTATATGGGTTAGGTTGATTTAAGTGAGATGGTACTAATGAAAAACCAAAAATAAAGTGACTCAAATAATTGACTGTCCACAATTTATCTAGATTTCATATGCTTTCTTTAATTAGTAACGCTCTTGCAGGGGTCAGTAACAGCTTATATTCAGCAACACATAAGAACCGAATAACAGAAATGAAGCTTAACCTATGTTTCCCTGATGCTGAAACTAGTGAGTTTGGAGAGGAGGCTTTGAAGACAGAGACTCATTCATGCACACGGTGGGGATGAATTCTTCGGGAGGCAACAAATGCATTTTCTTGGGCAGAATGACAACTAAAATCTTCTGTTTTCTTCCTCTAAGCAAACAGGCACTGATGCCCCAGGTCTCGGGGGTCTATTACTGATACCTAGAGTCAAGTACCACCAGAAACGTCGTTGTCATGTGTCTCAATAGTTACTGACTTCCAGAGGCTGAAGGGTTGAAGGAAACACTTGAGGTATGATTGAGGTTGGTTCTGGACTTCCATAAGCCTGAAACTCAGAGCAGTCAGTAGCTCACTGACCAAGTTCACTTCAGTTGTCTGGGTAAAAATGCAATAGATGAAATTTAGATTCTCAATTATGAGCCACAGTCCTTTCAGGGCACATGGGTTGATCCTCTTTTCAATGCAGAATTATCAGCGGGGCTGAGTCTCCTGTCCTCTGATTCATCTGTAGCGTATTTCTCCATCCGATCTTGTTTGCTGGTCTTCTTCGAGGAAACAACCGCTAGTTCCTCTATTCTTGCCCATTTTATAGGACATTTTCACCAAACTCTTTATGCTTATTGGGCAGTGGTTGTTGCCATGGCTGTCCCATTGTTCACCCGTGCCATAGGGTGATCTTTTCTTTGGAATTCCCCAAGTCGTGTGCTTCACATCAGATATGCCATCATCACCTCAGTCCTGAGCCGTCTGCTGACCTCTCCTCTGACCTGGCTCTCGCCTCAGTCATCAGCCTGGTACTGTAAGCTACAACTTTCACTTCCCCAATTCCTCAATATCTGCTTTTTTCCTGTCTCATTCAACAATACACTTCCTCTTAAACAGAGGCTTTATTTATTACATTGGTGCTGCTCAAACTTTTAGTTACAACATTTTCTCCATTCACAGTTTAAAACCATTACTTCAACATCATTCTTTCTTGTTCATACATCACAAGTGATTATAAGTACTTTTCTTACACATGTAGTTGATCAGCAAAATGCAGTAGCACTTACTATTATAAAAAATCAAACCTTATTGCATTTCTATTTAGCAATCATAAAATTTAAAAAACATAATTCCATCCACAATCATTGATATATTGTTAGCATGATTTTTAAAGAGATCATCCTTTTTCTTTTAGCCTCAATCAGTGATGCACAAAAAAAGAATACATAACTCCAAATGTGCCTCCCAGACTTCACAGCTGTAGAATGGAATATTTACTGATTAATATTTCATTGATTCAATTGTGAGGGTTTAATTAATTTCTCCACTGATGCAGGGAAGGATCTCACCTCATTTTGACACATGCCATATGTGAAAATAAGACGACACAATAAGAAAAGTCTAATGTTTGCATCTGCAGAAATATAACATAAAAATGAATTATCTATATCCCTTTCTGCTCAGTTTTTCTACTGCTAAAAACCACAAATGAGATTTGTATCTAACTGATTTCTGTCGAAATGTGTATGTACAGTATACTAGTTTATATACATGTTGACATACATGTGAGTGTGATAGCATATAAAATCACAGAAACCTCTTTGAATCTTTAAACCTCCATCAACTTAAAAGGATCGACAAAAATATACTCAAAGACACACCAGCTTAATAGATCATAATTAGTATGATAAATCAGGCCTGGGCAGCAAAGAACATGTGCCACATGAAAGTGAGCCTTTCCTTTATCTTTGTTTTCATTGCAGGGATCTGTCACTTTCCATATTTAGGAGGAGTTTTGAACTTTCTCTGCCTCCTGGCCAATAGATGTATGTTAGATGTGTGCACCTTTTCCTCGGTTATCTCTGAGCTGTTGCTCTCTTGGGCTTGTTTTTTTCTCTTTCATCTCTCTTCTCAATCACCCTCTCTTTTCTGTCCCCCTCATTATGATGTTAGATCTCATTAAAGAAGAAAAACCACATTTAAAGGGGAAAGGGGATTGGTTTAATGGTCTGATATAAAATCCTCCACATATTTCAGTCTCTCCTTGTTTGTGCACAATCACACCAGTGAATGCTTCAAATTCAATCAAAAATGATTTAAACAACACATGATTACACGATTACAAAGAACACAAGAAAATTATCTTCTGTTTCAGGAGCTGTATAATGTTAGCTTAGAAGTTAGATTGGAGAACTATGCTATATTGTCATGAAAAGACAAGTATATAGTGTAATGCATGTAACAGAAAGATCGACTTGAACATTCAAAAACACTTTCTAGAACTTACACAGACATGAAATTAGATCTAAACACACAATCCTCAGTTTATGGAAAGTAATTTATAGTTGACTTCAACCAGCATTATATCTGTGTAAGGGCCTCATTTGCAAAGCATTCTTAATTTAACAACTAAACAAAAAGGATTTAAAAAGCAAAGATTTGTGTTTTTGATATTTTTTAAATGTTTTCTGGATTATTAATTGTTAGTAGTGGGTAGTGGATTTAAATATGGAAATCTTATCAGTACCATTAAGTCAACCTTGTTAAAGGAAGCTCCTGATAAATAACAGTGGCACTGAAACAACTAATTCAAATTGTCACTACCTGGGCCAGATCCAGACCTAATGATAATCTATTAAGGAGAAAAAGAGCCACATCAATTCAGACGGTGGTTATTCTCAGTGGTCAGAGTCATTAATACCAGGCAAGACAATTTTCATGACATAAAAACTGAAAGCACAAAGGTAATGCAAGATGAAAGATTAAAAAAAAAAAAAAATCAGAGTGACAGGTGGTCAGACAAGAGGTAAGAAATTACAATGAGAGAAGACAATGTGGGTACAAAACATACCGAAACAGACAAAAATCAGATGTAGTAGCAAAGTTAATGAGTTCACAATGTAGATGGAGAATGTAAGACTTTATATGTGGAAGTAAAAACATACAAGGCTGTGAAGAAGAAGCATCACTCATCCTGCATTGCATCTGAATAATTTGAATGTATGTGTACAGTGGAGACACTGTGGCCAAGTAGGAATAATTGCTTAAAATAGGCCACATTAACCTGTAGTTCTCTTGGGCACTGCCCTAGTTTTACTGAAGAATGAAATACTTAGCATTGCTGCCTACACACATGCATTACACATGTCACAAAACAGACACATATTCATACACATATTCAGTGTACAGTGGTACAGCTGTCATGCTAGATAGTAAGACCTTTGGTGGTGCATATACACACACACACACACTTGTCCCATCTTTAAGGATATAATACATGTCTTCATATTAATATTTTTCAATGAACTGCATGAAAAACGGTTGCATTATGCTTTTTTTGTAAAAGGTTGTCAAAAAATGTAATGATAGGTCAGCCAGGATTCAAATGGGTCTGCAAAGTCAAAACTATCACATATATTATAAATAATCTAGTAAATAATCTAGTAAATATATATATGATATAAAATCTAAAAAAGATGTATTACTATTGTTTCAGTTTTTTCCTGTTCCTCCTTCAAATTCATTTTTGTTGGAAAATATGTAACAAATCTAATTTTTAAAAGTGCATAGAAATATTGTTGTTTGCTGGCATTAAATAAAAAATGAGAAATATAGACCTACAGATTAAAACTCGGTGCTGAACACCCACAGAAAAATCTCTCTTCCCTCTTCAGCAGGAGAATGACTTATAGCATTAATTACATTGATCCATGCCAGCTTAATGAACCAATAATGTGAGCTTGCCATTGCCAAGAAAAGGCACTATGACATAATTAATGACTTACCGCTCACTATGTCAGCACAACCCTTATCAGTTCATTATGTGCCATCACTCGGTGCATTATGAATCCCTATTAGACAGCTTCTTTTCATTGCATATAGTACGCACATTACTTTAAACACGGTGCATTAAGACCATGTCTTCAATTCAGTGGCACAGAGAATACAGTGTGATGTTCATTTTTGGTTTGTTGATTTAACGCTGAATTAGCTAAAAATACAGAAATATTATTGAATTAGGTTTATAGTAATAGTTTAGTGAATTTAATGGAAACAACCTGGAAAATTAATCAAAACCTACATCATAGAGAGTTCCTTTACAAAAGCCTTATTAGTTGCATGTATCTAAAAAACAGTCTATTGATTTTTCAAGCTGCAAGACATATTTGCTTTGAGGGATTTCTCACTTTTATTATAAAGGCCAAAGTAAATTTTGGAAAATGCTACATTCTTCTTTTAACTGGTCTCGTTTTCTTTTCTTTGCCATTTGCAAAGGTGGGATGGTATGGTACAGTACATTCTGCTTGCATATTTCTGGATCCAATTTATTCAATTCATTGCTGTTTGAAAACACAATACCATCACTCTACAGTCTATTTTCTTCAAACATTGACACACTGTGTTTGAATTCCTCCATATTAGAGAAGGAGTAAAATGTTTTTTAGAAAAAAATGCTCGGGGCTTAAAGACTACCACTCCTTTTTATTGAGACAAAGATTGGCAAACTCTATGACTGCATATGTATTGCTGTAATTCTGACCCACATGCTAATGATAGCGATTTAGTCTAGGTTGGTGAATGATACAGAGGAAGATGTGAATGTGGCATGACAAACTTTTTATGTTACTATGATACCATAATGGGATTAACATCGCGTACCTAAACCCATAATGAGATAAGCTCATTGAGGGCATATTAAAAATACATTGCAGGCAACAATGTAGTTGTGGAGGGAGCTGTAAAAATGACTGTGGATTTGAAAGAAAATGTATCCTACTGTGTTTCATTACAAATGAAAGAAGTTTGTATTTGTCTTTGCAATTTTATGTAGCTCCTATTTTTTTATTCTCTATTATGTCTTTTCTAAAGTTGACCATTGGGTACAGTTTCTAGAAATGTGCAGGAATGAGAGAAAAGAAAACAGGTAAACAGATATTAAAATGAACATCCTTGTAGAAATGCTTTTTAGGAGTAAAAATTCACATCATAAGGTGACTGAGGGGTTTGTGTACACCTATTATCCTGGGGGCCATGTTATTGTATCGTTTTGACTCTTAGTAGAATCTTCCATGGCAGATTGGCATCAAGGGAGGGGTTAGGCTAAGAGTGATACCATCTTGATGCAATGGTAGATCACAGAAAGAGGCAAACCTCCCAACAGCAAAGACCAGGGCACCCTGCTGGAGCCAGGTTTGCAGGCAAGAATCTGATGAATGAGCCTTGGCTCCTGGAGCCTTTTTTGGTCCTTATTACGTTGTTCAGTATACAATGAAGGCATTTTCAGCCAAGTGTGAAGTGGTCTGGATGAGAATCAGTTTTGATACGTCTGAGACCATGGTTCTCACTTGGAAAAAGGTGAATTGACCCCTCTAGGCAGGCTGAGAGTCAGTCTTTGCCTCAAGCAAAGGAGTTCAAATATCTAAGTGTTGGTCACAAGTGATGGCAGAATGGAGCTGACGATAAATAGACTGGGGCCTTGTCGGCGGTAATGAGGGTGCTCCTCTGATCTGTTGTGGTGAAAAAAGAGCTAAGCCAAAAAGCAAAGCTCTTTATTTACCAGTTTGTCTATGTTACAACCCTCACCAACGGTCATGAGATATGGATCATGAGCAAAACAATAGAATATACTGATTTCGCTACTTTTTACTTATCTTAAAAAGCATGAGCATTGATCCTTTACATTTCCAGCCTCTAGGAAAAGGACTACTTTGCCTTTAAAGGTAAATTTGCTTGTCCTTGAGATGTTGCTGTTAAAAAAGATTTCCTGGAGAACACTTTTGAAATGTAAAAGGAAGCAGTTGAGGTTATTCTTCTGTTCAACACCGCATTCCTTGCGCAAACTTCTGAATGTCAACAATACAAGAAAAAGTCTGTATCTGGCTGTCACAAACATCCACAATCTATGTCACAATCTAAGATTACATTTGGTTTGCAGATTTAAGGTGCCAGTTATTTATTTATGTTTGAAAATACTCTGAAAAGATATTTTTGAGAAACTATTTTTTGGTCCAAAAATGAATAGTATTGAAGAAGTATGGTTGCTTCTTTTCCTCAGGTGCAAATGGGATCATATAATTTAAAATAAATTTTGATGGCATCACTGATATTCACAAATGGCTGTAGTTGCGAGTTCCAGCCTGCCCCTTTGTCCTGTAATATAAAAGAAAAGAAACTGCCCTCCCTAGTTACACTAAACTAAGTACAAGCCTACGATGGCCTCCTCTGAACCAAAATTCAAATACAAAATCTTTGTAAACATATTCAGATTAAAGTCTATATTGTGACATAACAGAGAGCAAACATTTCAACCTTAAGATGCATCTCCCTACATCTTACAACTGCAGATCAAGCACAATCACACAGTTGGAAATGACCTCCTCATTTGGTTTGGGCAAATAAAGTGTTTGACGCTGTATCAGATTTTCTATGTGAAATTACCTCTTCAAGATAGAAACTGGTGATGCCTTTATGTGCTGAGCCTCTGATGTAGAGCTGACCAACCATCTGAACCCATAAAGTATGAGCCCTTGTGTGGGTTGACATCTTGCATTGTCCATGCAGTGGTTCTGCTTTGTGAATAACACATCAGGCTGTTTGTACTACAGGCTATTGGCATCACAAATCAATACAGGGGGCAGTACTTTAGTATTACTTTTTCAAAACCTGGCTGGTAGACAATGATAGTTAGTATTTCTACGGGACCAGCTTGCAGAACTCAGCTTTTCTTAGATTTAAAATAAATCCAACAAAATTCTTTCACTAAAATAAACTGACAGTTGTAAACAGGAGAAACAAACAGTAAATGAAAAAATATAAAAAGAAATAAATAAAAACACAAATGTAAAACACAAAGGGGTCTTGACACAACTTCAAAAACTGGAATAAGAAAGAACTGAATTAAGGAAAATAAACATTGATATTTAGAACAGAAATAGTTCTGCTTATGAAAGTTAATTACAGCTCCATCTATTTTTTTTCTACACAGCCAAGTTCTTGATCTATATTCAGTCAACATGAACAAATTGTTCTTGACTGATCTTGAATATTCAGGTGTTACTTGTCAAAGTGTTAGTTTAGGATGAAAACATATTTAGAATAAAGTCATTTAGAAGGGTAATACACGGTAAATAAAAATAAAAACACTCAAAGAAAACAATATAACTGTAACTGTTTAAACAACTGAAGGAAGTACTTTACCAGTGCTGTTACGGTAGGGGCCTGTGTCTGGTCCCTGGCTCTGACTAAGGCTCCTCATAGGGCCCTTGTTGTGATAGACACGTTCCTCATAGATAGGGTCTATGTGGTGCTCGGGGGACCCTAAGGGCCGAAGAGTTTCTTGACTGTGTTGACTACTGTAGGAGCCACGAGAGCCTGTATAAAAGAAGGGTAAAAGTTTTGTAACTCACATTGATAGAATGAAAGGGATAAAACTAAATAAAAAAAATAGACGTAAGCATTGTTGAAGGAGGCGATTTAGAGGCAATTGAGTTTGTACATTGCAATGTTGGATGGAGACAGAACAAGGAAGAAAAAAGGATAGTGAAGTCATAGATGATGCAAAGAGGAAAGCAAGACAGACTTGATTTCAAGAGAAAAAATAAGATTATTCACAAATTAATGTAGCAGCAGATGGACAGAGGAGATAAGAGAAGAAGGTAAACAGGAAACAGATAATAACAATGATTGGCAATGACAAACAAAAACACAAAGAAAAAGAACATGGCCTCAACAACAAAAAACTTCTAAAGTTAACCTGTCTGTCTGACCTGTACATTTGCAAACTGCACTTTTATTTTTCTGTGGTGAAAAGCTAAGCATGAGATGATGTGTGTTTGTGTGTGAGCATGACTGTCAGTGGGCAAGATTTTGTGATTTACAGGAAAATAAGTGGGTTAGAACTGCCTTAAATCATAAACACACACACAAACGGAAACATGCATCACAACTAAAAGGATAGGAGAGGACAGAGAGATTGAGAGAGACAGAAAGCACGAGAATGATGTGTCTGTTTTTCATTTTTTTAATCTACATAGAACACATTGTTTTTTGTCAGCCGGAAAATAATGAGATGCAATGTCCCCTCGCTTGCTGTGTTTGGCAGGAATCCCACAGACACAGGGCAAGGAAAAAATTGACAACAAGCATTTGTTCACCACACAGCAGAACAAATGTAAGACCGTGCCCTTGCTCTGAAAACAAAACAAAAAAAAATAATATTAAAAAACGGCTGAAAAGGGGCACACTCAGGGAATACAAAGACAAGTCATGAGGGCTTAGCTGACATGGCAGGAGATAAAATGAGATCACACAAACAGACACGTACAAAAGCTCTGAGTGACAGAGAAAGAAACGGTCCAGTGGAACTAATGTCTTATCATATCATATTAGTTCTCTGAGGACTGCAAATTGTGTGCCAAGGGTTTTCCACAGGAGGAAGGGGCAATGCTTCAAGATTCAGGCCTCTATGTAAAGAAACCCACTGAAGCAGACAAATCTTATCAGAAACCAAAGCATGTGAGACATTTTTGTCATCCCAGAAGATTCAAACAGATACAGTAGCTTGTAGGGTAATTACTGTTGCAGCTTAGTTCCACGGCAGAGGTTAGGATCAGAAAGTAGCGATTACCCTAAATATCCCGTTTTGAACAGTCTTTTTAATAAAGTGAAACAAGCAGCCTAGAATATATACAACAGCAAGTACTGCGTTACTTTACTGGCCATTGTTAGAAAGAACAAATTGAAATTGAAGAGGGCTAAAAAGCATAGTTAAAGAATAAAACAAACATTAAAGTGGTATTCTAACTTCAGACTTTAAAAGAAATGAATAGATTTTAAAGAATAAGAAAAAAGAAGCCAGAATAAAGAGGAATACTGAGAATATTTGTGAAGGAGCAGGAATTAGATTCATAGACACACCCATTAATATCATGACTCATCCCAGCTTTCTTCCCTCTACACATGCCTTTTATCTAGGAGTTGGTTTTATTTCACTATTCATTTATTTTGTGTCTCACAAGGGCCCACTTGTCTAAGTACAGACCTCTTTCTTTCAAAGGAAATAGAATTTCAGATTAAAAAAATATTCCCTTCCAAAATGTTTCATGTGGTGAAATATTAGGAAAGGAGAATGTGTAAAAACCAAATGTTGTCCTTTGACACCTCACAATTGTGTGTGTACAGCTAAAACTAAACTTACAATGTATCGTTAACACTAATAATAGATGTTGGGAAAATATTGTCAAAGTTTTTTTATTAAATAACATGTATTTTTATTGGTTTTTAGTTTTGCTTATTTATTTATATGCCATTTATTTTATTTTGCATAGATTTCACCAAAAACACCCAGACAAGAAGGGCTGCTGTGTGTGCTGACCAGCTGTGTGTGCTGACCAGCACTAAAAGTAATGCCATTTTTTTGTGACTGCTAGAGAAGCTGTAATCCTGTTGACATTCTACACATAGCTAGTGCAATTGGTACTTATCTGGCAGTTTGTTGTGTTAAAGTATAAATTTACTCGTACTCGTCGTCTTCCGCTTATCCGGGACCGGGTCGCGGGGGCAGCAGACTCAGCAGAGACACCCAGATGTCCATCTCCCCAGATACCTCCTTCAGCTCCTCCGGGGGAAGCCCAAGGCGTTCCCAGGCCAGCCGAGAGACATAGTCCCTCCAGTGTGTCCTTGGCCGTCCCCTGGGCCTCCTCCCAGTGGGACGTGCCTGGAACACCTCCCGAGGAAGGCGTCCAGGTGGCATCCGGTATAGATGCCCGAGCCACCTCAACTGGCTCCTCTCGATGTGGAGGAGCAGCGGCTCTACTCCGAGCCCCTCCCGGATGGCCGAGCTCCTCACCCTATCTCTAAGGGAGATAGGGTGAGGAGGACAGAGAGATTGAGGAGGAAGCTCATTTCAGCCGCTTGTATCCGGGATCTCGTTCTTTCGGTCATGACCCAAAGTTCATGGCCATAGGTGAGGGCAGGAAAGTAGACCGACCGGTAAATCGAGAGCTTTGCTTTTTGGCTCAGGTCTCTCTTCACCACAACGGACCATTACTGCGGCAGCCGCACCGATCCATCTGTCGATCTCCCGCTCCATCCTTCCCTCACTCATGAACAAGAACCCGAGATACTTAAACTCCTCCACTTGAGGCAGGAACGCCCCTCCAACCTGAAGAGAACAAGCCACCCTTTTCCGGTCGAGAACCATGGCCTCGGACTTGGAGGAGCTGATCCTCATCCCAGCCGCTTCACACTCGGCTGCAAACCGCTCCAGCGCATGCTGTAGGTCTTGGCTAGAGGGGGCCAGCAGGACCACGTCATCTGCAAAGAGAAGAGACGAAATCCACTGGTCCCCAAACCAGACCCCCTCCACCCCTTGGCTGCACCTAGAAATCCTGTCCATAAAAGTTATGAACAGGACCGATGACAAAGGGCAGCCCTGCGGGAGTCCAACATGCACCGGGAACAGGTCCGACTTAGTGCCGGCAATGCGAAACAAACTCCTGCTCCACTTGTACAGACACCGGATGGTCCCTAATAAAGGGCCCCCGACTCCATACTCCTGGAGCACCGGTATAAATTTTTACATGATAAAAAAAAAATGTACTTTGTCAACTTGATGATGTCACAATACAATACAATTGTGTGGCCCAGAGCACATCCTAGCAACACTTCACTCCTGTTGCTGGCAGTAATTAATCTATGTTTGGCAGCTGTGTACTGAGTGTGAGAAGACCAAAGAAAACAGTAAGATATCTAACCATTTACACATTAACCTATGAAGCAGTGAAAAGCATAGTTTTCTCTTCATTTTATGTGGCGTATCAGAGACCATATTTACACTGGATTCTCTGCTGGATTCCCGCAGACATGTCCAGATCAAGGATTGTGAACAAAGCAAATCACAAAATAGGCAAGAAAACAGTTTTCTCTAAATTCTCTAAACAAACTTGCAACACAGTTTGAAGGTAAAAAGCGTACAACAAGGCGATGAAAGGGCGCAAAGACAAGATACAAGGAGCTGGGTCTAAAAAGAAACGTAACAGCAGCGATCACTATGAGCACTCTCAATGACAGAAACCTTATGGTAATTACTAATGCCTTTTCATATTATTTGGCCAGGATTTTGACACCTATTCAGAGTGTTTGTATTTTTATGGATTGGGTTGTGTTGTTGTCTATTGTGCATATTAGTTCTTTTAATGCGTGGCTCAGTTTTACAAGGAGACAGTTAGAGTGTGTTTTGCTGACTCCTGAGACGTTCAAAGGTGAAATCACTTCAGGGATCTTTAAATAGATTTTTTTAGGCAGGAACAGATCTGGTGATTACAAGGCTCTAAAATTATTTAACTTTAACATCAAGTGGATAAAGTTAAAGATCAATAATACTTAGATGAATTCGAAATGTTGATAGTGTGAAATGCAGCACTTATTCACTTTTCAAATTTTTCATGATTATCCTTTAAAATTACATATTTATTGATGTCTTTTAATTTAACTCCTTACTATATGGCCTTGAATATTACTACCAGGCATTCAAAGTTGAACTTGCACCTCCAGTGTTAGCTGATTTTTTTTTATTTACGTTATTTTAAAAACAGAATGATAGGGGGGGAGAACTTCACTCAGGTTCTTAAATCTACACAAAATTTGTTATACCATTTGTCTACCATTAACTTAACAAACTAAAGAACATAAAGCAATGAATAAAGCATTTCACTAAGATAAGTCATTCTAAGAGATGAAGATTTTTACCAAACTATCTCAATATTTTCAAACAACTGTTAACAGGGTTCATTTAGAAGTGTGGTTTATAGATGAAACAAAAGGAAATACCAATAAGGTAAACCATTTTTGTGAACATGAACTACTCAGAGCACATTTTTTAGCTGCAATCTGTTACATTTACTTCATTTTAATAAGTGAACTCTCACCTGCCAGAGTGCCAGGCCTCTGTAGTGTTGCAGTAGCGTAGAGCTCGTGTGAGATCTTGTATTGGTCAGAAGCGTGGTGAGCTGCCAGCCGCTTAGGAGACAGAGTGGCATAGCTCCCTATGCCGGAACTCATCTGCAAAGACAAATTTTTACTGGCTATGTTTAGTTTTGTGTTATGCTCAAGACAGAACAGCATGACATGTATGCCTAGATTGTGCTTGAGCGATTGCTTTGATAGCTGCCAAGATTTTTCAGAATGGAATAAATGCAACCAATGTTCAAAACATCCAAATAATAATGTTGCAACAGCCTCCTATAAAAAAGGAACAAATAAAACACACTGAATAAATGTATAATGAGTCCACTTCAGGAACTTGGTTAACCCAAAAACATGGTTTGAATAAAACACAGTACTCCCTATTTTCTTGTATGAAAACAATTCCCAAAGGGCAGAATTGTACTATGCTTTAAAAAAGCAAAATGTGTATTTGGTGCTCCACAGGATCATGCCATGTTTGTTATGAAAGTACCTAATGTATTAAACAAAACATGTAAATGACAACCACCTTCTGTTAATATTGATGGCACTGATAAAGATTTCATTCAAAATAAAATGCACTGATTGGCCGTAATATTATGACCACTGAAAGGTGAAGTGAATATTACTTTATCACTATACTTGTTAGTGGATGGAATATAGGCACCAAGTGAACATTTTCAAGCGGGAAAATGGGCATGCGTAAAATTAAAGCGCCTTTTCCAAGCAACAACTTATGATAGCTGGATAATTCGGTCTGAACTTCTCCAAAACCGCAGCTGTTGTGGTTTGTTCCCACTCTTCAATGGTCAGTATGTGACGAAACTGGTCCTAGGGAGGAAAGGAATGACCCTATGATAGGATCCTGGGTGGCCAAGGTTCATTGATGCTTTTGGGGAGCAAAGGCTGACCTGTTTGGTATGATCCAATAGACAAGCTACTGTAGCTCAAACTGCTGAAGAAGGTAATGCTGGTTCTTGTAAAAAGGTGACAGATTACTCAGTTCTAGATATTTTGTTGTGATTAGGCCTTCTTGACCAGTCAAGGTGCACATGCTTGTCAAAACCACATATCTCATCGGTGTATCTCCACAGAGTATTCCCAAAAACATAAAGATTACTTTGTTTAGGTAACGTAATAGAGTCAGACTCAAAGAAGAGCATAAAACATCTAATCAATGTCATACGTTTCTGTGACAGACTCTCAAACTACTACATTACAGTCAAACACATTTGCAACAAAACATTTATCATACCACACAGTACAAATGCCCCTTTTCCACTGGCTCTTTGTAGGCGTCGCGGCTCCACTCCAATGGTCTATCTCTATTCGGTACGGAAACTGTTCTGTTTCCATGAACTCTCTGACTGCTGGAGTTCTGGCTTGAAACTCCTCTCCTGCCATTAGTGTAGTGCGCCGCGCCGCTATTAACATTACTGTGTTACATTGTCACATTAAGGTTAGGCCATGGACCTTAGCCCTTAGCTTTGGGCATAAGGTCTGCGGTGCCTGTAATGGCAGCAATCCCCCAACCCGGTGGTGGACACTGGTAGTAAGGGATGCCGTAAAGCTGAAGAAGGAGTCCCTTCGGTTCTGGTTGACTTCTGGGACTCCTGAGGCAGGTGACGGGTACCGTGAGGCAAGCGTGCCGTGGCCTGGGCAGTAGCAGAGGCAAAATCTTGGGCCTGGTAGGAGCTTGGTGAGGTCATGAAGAAGGACTACCGGTCGGCCTCAAAGTGATTCTGGCAAACCATCCAGCGCCTCAAGAGAGAGAAGCAGTGCTTTGCCAACACTTTTTACAGTAGGGGTGGGGAGCTGCTGACCTTGACAGGGGACATTTTTGGGCGGTGGAAGGAGTACTTCGAGGATCTACCCAATCCTGCAGTCACACCTTGTTGTTGTTCCATACGTTCCTAACAGAGCACTTTGTTCTCAGACTGCAGGTTTACTGGTGGTTCCTAGAGTTCTAGAAGTAGAATGGGAGGCAGATCCTTTAGTTATCAGGCTCCTCTCCTGTGGAACCAGCTCCCATTTTTAGTCCGTGAGGCAGACACCCTGTCTACTTTTAAGGCTAGGCTTAAAACTTTCCTTTTTGATAAAGCTTATAGTTAGAGTACCTTAGGTTATCCTGAGCTATCTTCCTTATTTTTTTACCTCCGTCTTCTTCCCTCCCTGTTGGATGGACTAAGGGGGAGAAAGGTTTAGCCTAAACCAGCTCAGTTATGGTTGAGGTGCAAACACACCCTCCATTTCTGCTACCTGTATGACCCCCTCTCTTTTCCAATAGTTATAATCAATCTGAAAGAGAGAGGTATCCCAATCATTGTGGTTTTTAGTATAACAATGGCCATCAGTGGGCTCTAGATGGACAAACTGTCTACTTTTAAGGCTAGGCTTAGAACTTTCCTTTTTGATAAAGCTTATAGTTAGAGTGGCTTAGGTTGTCCTGAGCTATCTCTGTAGTTATACTGCTATAGGCTTAGGCTGCTGGAGGACATAATGACCACTTTCACCCTCTTCGCTACATTCTCACACTGCTCTACAATTTTGCATTATTTGCTGTTATTTCAGCTTTTAACTTTGTTCTCTCTCTTTTCTCTTCCTAGAAGCTACACTTGGCCTGACTCTGTGTCTATCTGTGACACCTTTCTGAAGAGGGGCATCGTCCAAGCTTCTGCTGGCAACAACTTAATGCTCACCCTCTACCGATGATCCACATGGCCCTGTCTTTTAGTGTTTAACCCTTTCTCTCTCCTAGACATGGCGATTGACTGAGCTTTTACTGTTACTAACTCTATGTGCTCTCTTTCAGACTCTAACCTTGAAAACTGGCTCAGAGTTTATCTGTTCTTTCGTTCTAGGTGAAACGACTAAAGTAGCTACATCCATTAACATTTACTTTTCCTTCCCATAGAAAGGACTCCTGGATCAGTGCTTCTTTGTTCTCTTTTTGTCTCTGCTCTTTTCTCTCAAACCCCCAGTCGGTCGTGGCAGATGGCCGCTCACACTGAGCCTGGTTCTGCTGGAGGTTTCTTCCTGTTAAAAGGGAGTTTTTCCTCTCCACTGTCGCTACATGCATGCTCAGTATGAGGGATTGCTGCAAAGTCAACGCCAGTGACTGTCTACTGTCTCTACATGCTGATCCGGGAGGAGTGACTGCTACAAATCTCTGACTCGATGCAATCTGTTGGGTTTCCTTAGATAGAAAAACTTTTTATCCAATTTGAATAAATAACTGAATCTGACTGCACTGTTTAATGGTTAGGATTAATTGGAATGTATGTACCTGACTTTTGTGAAGTGCCTTGAGAAGACATGTGTTGTGAATTGGCGCTATATAAATAAACTGAAATAAAAACACCTTCCCTGGTGAAAGCAGGGCTGGGGACTTGGAGTTGGACTCATTCATCACCCAGGCTGAAGTCATCGAGGTGGTCAAAAAGCTCTGCGGTGGCAAGGCTTCTCGGGTGGATGAGATCCACCCTGAGTTCCTCAAGTCTCTGGATGTTGTGGGGCTGTTGTGGCTGACACGCCTCTTTAAAATTGCGTGGGAGTAGGGGACAGTGCCTCTTGACTGGCAGACAGGGGCACATGAGTTTTATTAACTTTTCCCTGCACTACCTCAGCGAAACCCTTTTCTTTTCTCCTGGACCCATTGGCCAATCAGTAAACTGCTGTCTGTTCACGTCACAAGTAGTCCCAACTCAGGCCCAGTTGCACCTGCTCAGGAGCAGGGATCAAAAAGGTAGGTACCAGAATGGAAAAAACAGCAATGGAAACGCTCGCAAAGCGGGCTGAGTGGAGTAGAGCCGGGCTAAATGGTGCCAGTTAAAAAGGAGCAAAAGTGTCCCATATTCACTTTGTCTATAAATAACAACAATGCGGAAGGAAAATACCACAGTACATAAGTATTTAATCTCAGATCATACAAACTTCTCTAGACAGATTGAAGGAGCACACAGCCTGTAGTAAAACCCTCCAGTCCGCCACCAACATTACTGATAGATAGACATTCTAATATTTTTGGCTCATTTCAAAAAATTCCTTGCAAACAGATGCATAATAGAGTGAAACACTCCTTAACAATTCAGTACCTGGTGAAGAGGGGACGATGATGAACTGTTCCCTCCTCCAGTTGCTGTGGAGTTTGGTGGAGATGCCACCCTCAGTGGCGACCCACCTCCTGATGTTGTCACGGCAACTGTAGTACTACAGTGACATACAAAGTAAGACAAAGACGGAATTTAGTTGGACAAATTTGCGGGCGCACATGAACACACAAACACACACACACACACACACACACACACGCACACACACACACACACACACACACAGACAGACTCTTGTCTTATGATATGAGGTCCTTGCATTGACTCTCATTAACCTCCAATCATTTTCAACCTTTTCTATGGCCTAACCCTGACCCTAGCCCTAAACCTAACCATTACCAGTACAAACCTAACCCTAAGCCTAACTTTAACTTTAATTCACACCTTAGTCCTAAACCTAACCCTTAGCAAAACAGCAAGTGAGCACCATGAAAATGTCCTCACTTTGATTGTGAAATAAGAAAAATGGTCCTCTCAGCCATAAAAACAGGAGCACACACACACACACACATTTCTCAAATCGTAAGTTTACATACTCCAGTATCAATACCAATACGTGGAATCTAAAGTTAGAGACCCAGTGAATGTGGTCGCTACCTGTATGACTTGGCCAGTCGATTAACAGGAGACTGTTTACTAGGAGAGGAGGACGGGGAAGAGGAAGGCTGGCGCTGGGTGGTGGAGTAGCCTGATGTGTCAGAGGCTGATCCCAAACGTTGGTGTTTACTGGGAGAACCTGAACCTGAGCCTCCTCCCCCAGACAGGGGGGAACTGACTCGCTGGGCAGGTAAAGTAGAGCTGGAGTAGTAAATTCCTAAAAAATAATAAAGTTGAGTTTTTTTTTTTAATAAACAGAAAGAAACAGAGGAAAAGGGTGAGATTGTGAGGAGGCTGATGCTTGAACTTTAAAGCAGAAAGGCACCAAGTACTGGCGTAAATAGCGAATAAGTCAGTAAAAAGATCAAACAATGTTACCATACCATACCACTTTATTTCTAAAGCACTTAAAAAATAACATAACAAGTGACCAAAGCGCTGTACAAAAAAATAAGAAGTAAAAAGATCAAAAGCACTTAACAAAACAAAATTAATAACTCAGCTAAACCCAAAAAAATGCGAAAGACCGTTTTTATTTATTATTAATAATAATAAAAGAAAAAAATCTCATCTGAGTGTCAGTAGCACAAAGTTAATGAATGCTATGAATGTATCATGAGAAAAACAAATTTCAAAGAAGGAAAATGAATAAGGTAAAAAGAAGAAAAGAGGTGAATGCCTACCTGATCCTGCCCCAGTTTGTGATTGTTGCTGCTGGGCTGCACGATTAGATGTCACCTGAGGAGATAAAAGGAAACACAGAACAAGTTAGACAAGAACAGCCATAACAAGGGAAAATAAAGTGGAATAGGTGTCTGGTAAGGGAGGGAGACGTTTGAAACTGAAGAAGGAACAAACAACAATTCAAACAGCATTTGTTTATAGTGTATAGTCATCATCAAACACTATATGTACAGTAAGATCAGTCGTCCTCTGAGCAGTAAAAAAATTATTCAAAAGAAGTTAATAATGACACTATTAGAGAAAGCCAAAGGGCAATTTGAAAGAGACTCTTAGAAAACCTTAACATCTATAAGGCTTAGATAAAATAAATCATTTCTCTTAAAGCTTGTTCACACCACAATGTAAAAGAAATTATTACACAAGGTTTTTCATTTTTAATGTAGCCAATTGGTTTTCTATGGCAAGGTTATACATGAAAATAAGAATATATCTATATTAGCCTGGTTTTCATTTAAGCCCAATTTTAAATAACTTAAAAGAGAAAAGAAATGTATATTTTGAACTTGCCCACAGTTTTGACTCCCATGAAAGGCTCACAAACATAAGCTGTCTTTTCCTGGATAATCAAAAGAGAATTAGGAAGCTGTTTTAGCACAGATCAAAAGGGATCTTTCCAAATACCTGCTCACTCTTCTCCAAAGGCAGTAAAACAGAACCCAAATCACCTCATCGCTGAATCTCATAGAGTTTTAATTTAATTAACTAACTAATTTAATTTATTTTATTTTATTTTAGCTGTGAATGCATTTTAAAATGTATCATTGCCCAGCTGGATTTGTACAAGGCTTTAATATGCAAGCACATATAGGTCACCTTGGAACACTTATAACAGTGTTCAGGACAATTCAGTCAAAATATATATAAAAAAAAACAGACATTAAGTTGTCAAAATCATGTATAGAAATGTGTATTTTAGAAGTGAAGGAATTTTGACAATATTTCAGATGATCAATTTCAATGAAAACTTGACAGTCCAATAAATAATACAGCGCAAGCGTTGTAGGAATCAGCTCCATTATCTTCTAGCTATTTTTTTATTTTATCACAGATACACAAACAAAAACACATATACCGACCCCTTAAAGACACAAGTTTCTAATAGAATGAAACTCCTAATGATGTGTGCACACACACACACCCACGCACACACACACACACACACACACACACACACACATAGGAGATTGTGTTTGAAGGTTATGTTTGTAAATGTTTCCAGGTGTTAATATCTACAGCTACCTTGTTTTGTATCCACACCTTAGAAAAAAAAGAAAACCCCTGCCTGCACAGCAAATCTTCCTGAGATAAATACACCAGCATTGGATAAGTACTGAGTCCCCATTATTTCTCCAATGGCCGTTCCTGGTTTTATTTTCTTCTTCACAATATGCTGTAATGTATCTCTTGTACAAAGCAAACCTGTGGTTCCAGGACAGTTTTTTTAATCATGAGAACTGATTTATCCCAAGCTGAGTGGAACAATTATCTTAACGTGGAAAACCTGACATGCAGCTCACAAAAGCAAACAGACAGAGAGGCATGAGAGCACATAGTGAAACAAAAAAGGGAAATTTGCTAAAAAAAGGTTGTTATGTCTTTACTTGATCACTTTTATACATCAATATATATATATAGGGTATATATATATATATATATATATATATTATATATATATATATATATCTATATATATATATATATATATATATATATATATATATATATATATATGTTATATTTTATATTTTATATATATATTATGTATATAAATTTCAATCTGTTTACAATAAAAACGTGTATAAAATGAATTTACTTGAGATCTGAAACAAATGCCATTTTTTACAACTACAAGCAACAAGTTCGTGTTTACCTGTCTTACAAATTAAAGTATTATTGTAAAAATGACCATTACCATCATTCTGCTTAAAGATATCCCACATAAGTACATAAAAAAAACATTCTGCTCTTTATAGAGTCTTAAGATTAAGTAAGTAAAATACTTGAATGTATGACATAATTAAAGCAGGTTAATATTTATTATTGAAAACACCAGAAGTCCCAGTGTCAATATGTAGCAACCTGTATGACTCAAGTAGTAGTTATTTTCTGTTTAAGTCACACACATTGACGTAGGGGTATTATTTTACACTATTGTCAAAGAGAATCTTATACATTCCTATGAAAACACTGTAATCGGGTTGAAGGCTGAACATTGACTCTGTCTTTTAACATGTTTAGCCTCCTTTTAAGGTAGAAATCGTATCTGTTCCTGAGATCAAAATCTTGTTGCATGATGAAGAATAATTATATTCAGTGAGCATCCTTCAGAGTTATAATAATTATAATTATATTTTAGATGTTTATAAAATAGCCACCCTTTGCTCTCTTGGCATTCTCTCGATGAGCTTCATGAGGTGGTTACCTAAAATGGTTTTCCAAAGAGTTTTGAAAGAACTTCCCAGAGGTTCGTTGAAAAACCCCCAAAGGTTAATATTCCAGTCATCGCAGCAAAGAGCGGCTATGTTAAGGAATCTAAGACATAAAACAAATTTAAAGTTCTTTTACTTCTTCTATTTGATTACTAAATAATCCCATATGTATTATTTCCCAAGTTTGATGCCTTCAGTGAGAATCTACGTACAATGTAAATAGTCATAAACATAAACAAAACACTTAAATAAGTAAGTGTGTCCAAGACTTATATATGAACTGATCATGTCTAGGTTCTAAAGACTAAGCTTGTTGGTAAAAGCTTATTTATTATTGCTTGTGTTTTTTTTCTGCTCCTACCCTTCTTCTCCAACAGTTTATACCATGCCAGAGCCCCTCTTTGACTGTGTGACAAATACACATTTGAACATCATGTCAGCCCAACATTGGAGTAGATGATGCCCTCCACTACATGCTGCATAGGATATATGGTCACCTGGATTCCACTGATGCAATTGTTAGGATTATGTTTTTTGACTTCTCAAGTGCCTTTAACACCATTCAGTCACAGCTGCTCTGTGAGAAGATGATGATAATGCAGGTGTGCCATCTCAGATTAACTGGAAAATGGATTACTTAACCTACAGCCCACAGTATGTGGGCAATCTAGAAATAATACAGGGGCTCCTCCGGGGAATGTTGTGTCCCCCTTCCTCTTCACAATCTATATGTCAGACTGCCAGTACAACACACACTCCTGCTTATTCTGATGAATCAGCAGCTTTAGGTTGTATCAGGGGTGGACCTGAGGAAGAATACAGGGCATGATGGTTGACTTTGTGGACTGGAGCATCCTCAACCACCTTCAGCTTGACATCAGTAAAACCAAGGAGATGATCAATTGTGATCAATTTCAAGGAAGAAAAGGTATGTACAGTTTCCAGTTACTATTCAAGGCATGGAGGTGGAGGTTGCATCCAGCTACAAGTCCCTGGGTGTGCAGCTGGATGACAAGTTGGATTGATCCACACACAGAGACAATGTACAGAAAGGGTCAGAGCAGGTTGTACTTTTTGAGAAGGTTAAAATCCTTCATCATCATTAGACTCCTGCTCACTTTTTACCAAATTGTGGTGGTCAGTGCTCTGTTCTTCAGTGTGGAGTGTTGAGGAGAGGGAGTTCACTCTAGGGACACGAACAAACTTAATACACCAATAAAAAGGGTGTGGAAGCTTAAAGCTTTGTTTGTAAGATTAAAATTGTTATTATTGTTTTTACCATATGTAAAATGAATTCTGTGTAGATTGTTCTGAGCATAAGCGAAGGGTCACTCTGAGCAGCATGCAAGGCCTGTCTGGGAACAAATTACATTGGGGAAAAATTCTTGCCGTGAGGAATGACTGATGGGCTTGTTATTGTAGAAGTGAACTCGCAGGCTGGATGGAAAACAGTTCAGCCGGGAAATCTCATGATACCCTGAATCCTGCCAGGTCACTTTGACATTGGTTCAGCAATCCAGTTTAGCTCAGGAATGAGGAGTTGACCAAAATGATGAGATTGTTATTGTGTAACTGTCATGTAGACCAGTTTGATTTCCTGCAGATGTTCCTTGGAACTGTGCTTGAGAATCAATGTTGTGAGTGCCAAAATGTGCGCAGGTGAAAGGGCACATCTGATTGGTCAAAAAGTCTCACATACACAACAATGATATGACTGTTATATATATATATCTTGACTCATGAAAGGGATTTATGGATTCTTTGGGATTTTGTATGTATTCAGAGATGTGTTCTGAATAAAAGGTTCCCCGCATCAGCTTTGAGAGGAAACCAGTTGTCTCTTCATCATTTTTAAATGAGGAAACTTTCTTCTCCCACAAGGGCAAAATCAGGGCAGACTGAATGATGGCAGTGTAGAAGATGACCAGCAGCTCCTGTGGAAGGTTGTACTTCCTGAGTTGCCTCAGGAAGTACAGTCTCTGCAGGGCCTTCTTTCGAACAATGTCTATGTGTGAAGACCATCTCAGGTCCTCAGAGATGGTGGTTCCTAGGAACCTGAAGTGGTCCACAGCCGATACAGTGTTGTTGAGGATGGTGAGGGGGGTGTACGGGGGTGGTGTTTTCCGAAAGTCCACCACCATCTCCACAGTCTTGAGTGGGTTTAGTTCCAGGCAGTTCTGACTACACCAGTGTATCAAGCGATCCATCACCGTCCTGGATCAGTCCAATGACAGTGGTGTCGTCTGCAAACTCAAGGAGTTTCACGGACGAGTCCGCTGAGGTGCAGTCATTTGCGTACAGGGAGAGGTTGAGAGTTGAGAGGACACTTTGCTTTTTGGCATAAATACATGTGCGTGTCTTGTGTTTGGGACTCTATTTATCTGACTTGCTTATTGACAGAGTCTTCAAACGCTGTATGCCTTTGAATAAACCTTTTAAAGATTAAGTCCGGCCTTTGTCTATTAATGAGCTGACTTCTCTCTCACATTGATAAGAAAATTCCATCACAATTTTGGCGTCACGAACAGGATCCGACCTGCCAGAGGAACGCAGGAGGGGATAAGGATGCCTGGTCAGCCTCAGTCCACCTCCACTTTTACGGAGGGGGAGTCCTAGAGCCTGCCTGCTACTTCTGGCCGATTGGATCTGAACCATTTGTCTACAAATATATCCGGGTGAGAAGTTGCTCTGCTATATAATATATATTTTTTTATTACACATTAACCATCATCTCCTAATTAATTGATTAGGTTCCGGAGTGGGAGAAGGGGGACATCGACTGAGGCCCAGTTTACCCTGTAAAGGTATACAGGGAGGGTTTTATTAGCAACAATAAGACAAGCAAAACAAAGGGTTTTGCGGGTGGTTTTTAGCAATTTTTCTACACCTTTTAAAGGAGAAAAGCTAGTAAGGCAGACGTGCCGCTGAACAGGTAAAAAAAAAGGGTTCCGGAGCCTCAAAGTCATCAGGGGTGCGTCCTTCTCCAAACTCTGCAATTTATAAAATATTGAAAGAAAAAGGTGTGGATGATTGTGTTAAATGTGCTTTAATTTGGGAAGATAAGTTTGGTTTTCCACAAGGTGGAAGTTTAAGTGTAAATCAATTGAATAAAATAAAAGAGTTGATGGATGGAAACTGGGAGAAAATAAAAAATAAAAAAACGGATTAAAAAACAAGATTTAAATCAGAGAGAAATATGGGTAAAGTGTTGGAATGAATGGATTGAGGAGGCTATGCGTAGGGAAAGAAAGTCCGAATTGAAACAGATGGCAGGGGGAAAAGATTTGTCCGGTGACGTGGGAAACAGGTATGACAATGCTGGTTATACCGTTGAAAATCCCACGTTTCCACCCCCATAAGGAACTTGTGATGCTTCACCCTCCTGTCCATATCCATCTTTACAGAGTTTACACAGTTGCAGGCCCTCCAGATGGCAGACCTCGATCTAGACTCCCGTCCTCCTACAGCAGCAGGTCAACAAGTAAATCTGCCCGCAAGTCAGCCAAGTCAACTCGCCAGTCCGCTTCAGCATCAGCCCGTGAGTCAAACCACACATCCACCTGCGCTGTATGCTGACCTCACCAAGCGCAGCGGCTCCAGCGGAGCAGAAGGTGGGATCATCCACCAGCCTACAAATGAGCAGCGACCGGGATCATCAAAGGACCAGAAAATATCTTTCCTCTCCTCTCCTGTTAGTTTTCATGAGTTTACATGGCTACGAAGTGGAAGACAACGAGGAGAAGATAAAAAAGAGGAAGAAGAGTATCAATGCCCAATTTTGGGGAATCCGGAACAAATGAGCCTCAGTTGGTGTTTTTCGACGGGCTTTAGCAGACATCCCAAGCCAGCGCTGGCCCCCTTTCCCAAATCCCGGAGAGGCAAAAGTTTGCTATGGAACTTAAAGCTTTATGCCATGAAATGCCCCAAACGGGCACAGAAAATTCGCCGGGCCCCCTTCAGCAAAAATCAAACCGGGAGATTTATTTGGGTCTGAGACTGCCAGATCCTGCAGTGCGCCTTGTCGTGACAACCGGTGGTGAAAAATGGTGTTTTGAATCATCGTAATGGGCCCATGGTATACTGCCGTGGAAAACATTTGTGCAATGACTTGACAAAAAATTTCCACAGAGGAGTGATTGTGCCGTGCTAAAAAAGTCAAACAAGGCCTGATGAGACTGTCGCTGATTTACTTTACTGGATGGAAAAAAGCGTTTAATAAAATTCAGGTATGGAACGCCCCGCTGACTTTACTGTTTTGGGGCCCCCGGGAAAAAATGCTGTGTGGATATATTATGGAAGGACTTCTCCCTGAGATCGCAGTACAAACTAAGACTCTTTATGTTGGTGGGGGACATGGAGTGCGTTTCGAGAGCTAAAAAAAACATTCTTTACACAGCGATGACGTTATCAACGACAGGAAGAAGAAAAAAGTGGACAAAAGAGAGACTGATTTGCATAAACCGCCCTGACCCTGTTTTTACAGCACAAATCAAAGGGTTCTTTTCCCCGAGGACGACGCCGGGGGGATGTCGGGGAAGGGACAATGGTCCCCCCTTGATGCTTGCCAATAAAAAGGGGGACAGATGGGTCACTGGAAAAAATGAAATGTCCGGAGAAAATGAAAGGGGCTGACGGCGGCAACTAATGGGGGGACAGGACCCTGGATCTGGCTGCATTCGCCGTGAGGAGGGGTCTCTTAGGAGCGTGAGGTTCACAAACACACAAACAGTTGCATGATGATACTGATTCACATAGGTTTTGCGTACAGAGGCCCTATTTTCCTTAGAAGGGCCTCTGTGTTTTACCAGGCTCATATCCCATACACAAACCCTTTTTTTTAAAAAATACCTAGTTTTTTTATGATGTGATGGGTAAAGAAAAATTTTTTTTGTTGTAGATTCGGGAGGGGACACCCTGGGTTTTATCAGCTAAAAGTATCAAAGATCAGCCAAAAATGAGTGGTCGTTTATATTCATTGTGCCTTTTTTCCGGGGGAAAAGTTTTGGAAAATTTTTTTTCTGTTTTCCTCTAAAATTGTGTTCCAACTCCACCAAAGGAAACAGTTAAAAAAATTCTTTTTTGGTGTCCCCCTTTGTGTCCTTTTTAAACTTGAATTTTTGGATTATTTTTAAAACCCCTGATGGACTGGACATTTCACACTCAGAACGTTTGACTATGACTACACTGCAGTACATTGGGCGCCCAATCAACCCTTAATTGCATATCAGTGGGAACTTTCCAGTTGGGGTCCTGTACCTCAACATTTTTTTTCCCCAATTGGGGGAAAAAATGCTGGGGAACCTGGCATAGAGAAAAATTTCAAAATGATCTGCATTGTACTTCACATGTATCTGATGGACCCTGATTTTGACTGAATGAGAGAGTTCACCTCTCTGACATGTACTGGAAAATTCAGACAGCAGCTTTAATCTGTGAATTTTGGACCTCTTAACAGCTGCATTTCTTTCACGTTTTTCCTGGTTCGGTGCCGCATGTATCATTGGGCCAAGTCTTAAATATGGAATGGAAAGATTTGGGGGTTTTTGTTTAAGGCGTTGTCTCCTTTTCCCCACAGATTGGAGGGGGACAGATGTCCCCATATGTTTTTTGTTTTTCCCCCCTTCTCAAAATGCTTTTTTTAAAAAGACATTGTCCCCCCGCTGTTTTTGCCCGTTTAATCATACAGTGCCCCGAATTTTCACATTCCACTGTTGTTTTTAGCTACGGCTTCTTTCTGCGGATGCAGATCTTGCAAAGTTTTTGCCTGATTCATAGTGGGCTTCTCACAAATATGATGTTGTTCTCATTACAGATTGTAAGCCAGTTGTTATTTTTTCCTAAATCAAACTGTTTTTTGATTCCCCTCCTTAAAGGGGGGGTAAATTGTACCCTGTCCAAATTCCCCCCTGTGAAACCCGTTGGTTTTCCCCTGTAAAAAAAATTGGCCCCCTGGGGTTTTACCTGACGAATGGAGACTTTTCATGGACCCCAGGATGTTTAAACCGTCCTGTTTTTGGCCCCGCACCATCAGTTTCCCAACCCTTCTACGATTTTGTCACAAATCCGCCAGAAGCTAAAAAAATTTTCAGTGATAGACCTGCAAAAAATGCATTTTTTTTCTGTCCCTGTGCACAAGGGACAATCAGTATTGGGTTTTACTTTTGAATTTTGAGGGGAAGCCATATTGTTTTACTCATCTTTGTCCCGGGCTACACGGGGAGTCCCCCCTATTTTTTAAAACAGGCTCTGAAAAATTCCCGGCTGATTTGACTCTGTCTCCTGGAACTGTTCTTACACAGTATGGGGGGATGATTTTATTATCAGCAGGATCAGCGGATCAATGTAGCAAGGACACCTTGAAGCTGGCTTCAACCCTTTTTGGGAAAAGGGACAAAAAATTTTCAAAATCTAAAAATGGAAAACCCAAAACCTGTCACAAAGAAAAAAATGATTGATTTTTTGGTATGACAGGCTATTACAAAAGGCTCACATTCTGAATTTTCCTGACCTGGAAGCGCCTTTGGGGCCCTTTAATATATGGGAGGAGCCTGGCAGCTGCAGACAAAATTAAAAGGACAGATTCGGCAAAATGGGTTTCATTGATTTAAAAAAAGCCGTCCTTTCTGCGCCTGCATTGGGTTTTACCGAACCCGAATAAGCCATTTATTCAAATGGTGGATGAAAAATCTTGTTTCATGTCATCTGTGTTTGTTGCAAAACCCATGGTGATAAAATTCCGTTGCGTTTTTTGTTCCACATTCTGGTTTTTCCATCTCCCTCCTGGGAAAAAAAGACGTCTCATTTATCAGAAGCAAGGGGCTTAGGTATTCCCCTCAATATTATTGGACATGCCCAACAAAAAAAAATTTTAAACGTTTTGTAACACTTTAAACCCAACCACAACTTCTGCCTACTGAGGGGGTTTGGGGGAAGGTTTATGACTGCGCAGCTGTCTTTAAATGTTGTTTGTACCCCTCGTCCTGACTTTGCAAGACACCCCCTTTTTGACTAACCCTGATCTTGTTTTTATTTGATTTGGGCTTCCCCCCGGGTTCTGCTGTGGGTCTGAATCAAGTAGGGTTTTGCAGTGTGCTCTGACTCCCCAGCTGGGGGGGGTTTTTTGCGCTCAGGTCCTTTGCCAGCGCACTACTCTGCTCAAAAACTGAAAATTAGTTTTGCTCTAACTGAAGCTTGCAAGTTGCCAGAAAAGGGAAAGACTGTGACATTTTAAAACAGACTCAAAAAATTTGTTTTGGGGGGGGTGGTTTTCATGTTTTTGGGGGACATTGGGAAAACATCACTCTTTTTTTGAAAATCAGATGGAAAAAACCTATTTTGAATGCTAGACAAGTGTCTGATCTTCTGGATGCTATTTTGTTACCCGCACGTTTGGCTGTGGTTAAGTGTGCTGCCCACACAGGACAGTCCTGTTTTTTTTTCTAGGGGTAACGCATCAGCGGACTCAGCAGCAAAAAACTGCGCTTTTGAGGCCTTTTCCCCTCAGATGAAACTTTTTTTTCTCTGAGTGATCCGCAGGCTGTCACTGTTTCCCAAGTACAATCTTTTGCTACTCCACAGAAGAGAGAAAA
Source organism: Crenichthys baileyi (assembly GCA_036173005.1). Classification (NCBI taxonomy): domain Eukaryota; kingdom Metazoa; phylum Chordata; class Actinopteri; order Cyprinodontiformes; family Goodeidae; genus Crenichthys; species Crenichthys baileyi. The sequence goes on from JAHHUM010000311.1 coordinate 548,032, forward strand.
TGGCGAAAAGATGGCTGTATCTTTAACAGCAGTTCTGGCTGGCATTTCTCTGATTTGGAGACCCCATGCCTGCCTAAACATTTTTTTTTTGGTTTTTGGGCCAAATGGATGCACGGATTGGGAATCATGGTTCCCCAAAAAGGGGAATGCTGGATATGGTTAAAAAAAATTTGGTACACAAAATGTTTTTTCAGTGGTAGCTGAAAATTATTGTAAAAGATGTTTTTGATCTGTGCTTTTTCCCAAACCCCTCCAGGGTTTCCCTGCACAATCACAAGCAGCACATCTGCCTCCCCATTCCCCTTTCAGCATTTGATGATGGATTTTTTCATTGAGTTGACACCTGCTGAAGGGAAGGAAATATTGTGTTGGTGGTCGTGGACATGTTTTTTTTAAATATGTGAAGCATTTCCAAAAAACACGCAGACAGCAGTGTTTTTGTGAAAAAATTTTTGTTGACAAGAAATCTTCCCCGTTGGGGGTCCCCAGAGGTGATTTCCAGTGATAACGGAACGCATTTTTTTAACCCCAAACTTTACAGGAAAAATTGTAAGCTTCTAGTTTCCAGTTGAAGACCAATTTTTTCTTACATCCACAATCAGGGGGAGCAGTAGAAAAAAGAAAATTGGAACAATAAAGAAAAAATTTAGCTAAATGCTGTGAAGAAACAGGGTTTCCTGGCCAAAAAGCTCTCCCTCTGGTTCTTATGTAATGCGGGTGAGAAATAGATCCAGAGCTAATTTGAGTCCTTTTGAATCCTTTTTTGGGGGAGACCTGCAAATACAGGGGGGAAGACCAAATATTAAACCAAGTAACACTAAACCACTGCTCATTTTGAACATTCCCCATGTTGGAAAATTTTTTAAGGGTTCTGTCACGTTCTCTCTCCCCTCTCCCATCAGACGGTTGAAAGGCTGCCCTTCTGCTTGTAGCTGACTGTCCCCTGCACCAGTTCCAGCCAGGAGAGTGGGGTTGCTGATTAGAGATTTTAGGAGACGTCCCGGAGAGAAAAAACAGTGGAGAGGGCCCCTTTTAAAAAATTCTGCTGGGGACTCACTGCCGGGGGAAAGGGCCAAGGGCGGACACCTGGGTCCATTTTTACGCACTGCAAAGGTTTTTTGTTCACTGGAACACCACCTGAGTCGCAAACCCGGGGTTCTGAACCTGCTGCCTAGAGGAGTTTCCAACGACCGCCCCCCTGTACCACCGTGGTAAAGGGCAGCTTAAAGGGGCAGAAGCCACTCTGGAGCCACTCTGGAGAGGCAGCAGGAAAATTTTTTTATTATTTGTTTTTCTTTTAAAAAACTGTTTGTTTTTCCAGTACCCCAAAAAGGAAAATTCCACTTCAAGGTCACGGGGCCCCAGCTATATGAAAAGATGGGGTCTGTTCTGATGCTGTGGAAATTTGTTTTTGGAGTTTTTTTTATTTTCTTTTTTTGTGTTTCATTTGTGAAAAAATACAGCAAAGACAAATGTGTGGCTAATCTGAGTAATTATGCTAATAATACTCATCAACTGATTCGAAGAGAGATTTCCTCATTTCTCTGACTACCATGAATCATGCTGATAAGTTCCCGGGGCAAACTGATGCATCAAAACAGTGAGGAAGGAAAGAAATGATAGTTGCTATGTTTGTTTTTTTTTTCCACATGCTATTAATGATCAACCATTTCTGGTACCTGTTTCCTTTGATAATGCTTATACTCTAGCTACTTTCCTTTCCAGATAACCGATTGGTTGAGATCATTTTTCTTGGGTGAGGAATTATACTGTAAGGGAACGTAGAAATGTTAGTAGATTTCTAGTGAGACTAATTTAACATGTGCTAATACAGTAACTCTTTATAGGTGTTAGGGTAATAGGAATCCGATTAAAGATCCAGATATTTGTATAGCACAGGAGGAAAACACACCTTATTTCATTGGAAAGACAGGGGGTTGTAAGACTATTATACCAGTCTCATGTGCTTTAACCCACAGAAATACATCTGGGCCATGTCCTATCAGAACTGATCCTTTTAGCATTTCAGGATCTTTGGCTCCAGAGCCTTTTGTGTTAACTCTTAATCTGACAGCCTTACTGAATGGAAGTAAATTGTATGGTCAGGCAGGTAAATTAACCAGGATTCTTGTTACTTTTCCTAGTAGAGATGGGTACTCGTGTCCTAAGAACATGGTTTGGATGTGTGGAAATAGATCATATCTGTATCTGCCTGCTAATTGGTCTGAAGTATGTTATTTAGCTCATTTACTACCTACAGTCACTACTTATGATTCAATCACTCCATTATTAGACAGGAAGACAATGTTCAAATGAAAGGCTAGGATTCCATATTGGAAAGGGATTTTGGGTACACTTATTCCTAGTTATGGGGCTGCTAATGGTGCCCACAGGATTAATGAGTTGTCAGTTGAGTTAGAAAATCTTACTGCTTTAACTGAAGAAGTTTTTCACTGTTCTGACCAAGGAGGCAACAAGCTCTTTAGAACGATGAGTTGGCAAAATAGAATGGCTTTTGAATTACTGTTAGCTGAGAAGGCTGGTGTTTTTGTCATTTAATTGGGAGAACAATGTTTGCACTTTTATTCCTGATGTTTCTAACAACATGACAATGTATCCATGATAAATTATTTAAGAATTGCTCACGACCCAACAGAGAGAAATATGGGTTCTTGTTTGGCTCCTTGGTCCTGGGAATTATTACTGGTGGTTGGACATCCTGGTTAATGATTGGAGTTATTATTTTGATTTTAATTTTTGATTTTGATGTTTCTTTCATGTTGCATTTTTTCCAATGGGTTAAGGAATGGCAGGATGTAGACTTTATTTCGGTTTGTGATGACTATGGTAATTCTGCATTTGAGATAACAGATGGTATGAATAACGATGGATTTTATATTGCTTGAGATGCTATAATGAGGCAATAACTCTAAAACTTTTGGGGATTTTAATACTGATGTTCAGCATTTTTAGTGGTATAAAAAAAGATTTTAAATTTTTTTATTTTTTGTGTTTTATCCTTATTTTTTTGTGTTTGTTTTTCTAGTAATTGAGGAACTTAGCTCTTAGAGAAAAAAAACCATTGAATAAACACATGTATTTGTTATATTAATAAATATATATATTCTTTGTTTTTTTTTTGGGTTTACTTTGCTTATTATCCTGGGGGGTTTTTTGTAGAATTTTCTTTTAGTGTATGATTATCTTGTAATCACAAGGGGGGAGGTGTATAGGGGAATTCTTTCTTAAGTGCTATGAACTTCATTGACCTTTCTCCTCTAACCTCTGTGTTTTTATTAGTGTTCTGTTATTTAGAGCAGATGGACTCTAAATCCATTACCAGAAGGTTTATGGTTAACACTCCCTAAAGGATTATGTTTTGAGGGAGGGCAGATGGGACCCTCATGAATAACTTTGTTACCTCTGACCTGGGAAGGGTTTAGGGTCCATAAAACTAAACTCTTTTGAAGTTCAGAATCAGAATCAGAATCAGTTTTATTGCCAAATTTGTACATACAAACAAGGAATTTGACTACGGTACACTTTGCTCTTTGGTTTTTGTTTTTGCATTACAGAATATACATATTTACAATGTACAAATATACACATATATAGATAAATAAAAAGGTGCATTTGCAACATCTGTATGCTGTTGTTTGTTCTCTATTGAATGTTCAACAGAGAAACAGCCTGGGGGAAGAAACTGTCTCTGTGGCGGCTGGTTTTAGTTAACAGTGCTCTGTAGCGTCGGCCTGAAGGCAGAACTCTAAACAGTTTGTGTGCAGGGTGTGTGGGGTCTGCAGAGATTTTAACAGCTGTTTTCCTGACCCTAGACCTGTATAAGTCCTGGATGGAGGGAAGGTCAGCCCTGATGATTCTCTCTGCAGTCCTGGTTATTCGTTGCAGTCTGGACCTGTCCTGTTTTGTGGATGAACCAAACCACACTGAGATGGATGAAGACAGGACAGACTGAATGATGGCAGTGTAGAAGATGACCAGCAGCTCCTGTGGAAGGTTGTACTTCCTGAGTTGCCTCAGGAAGTACAGTCTCTGCAGGGCCTTCTTTCGAACAATGTCTATGTGTGAAGACCATCTCAGGTCCTCAGAGATGGTGGTTCCTAGGAACCTGAAGTGGTCCACAGCCGATACAGTGTTGTTGAGGATGGTGAGGGGGGTGTACGGGTGTGGTGTTTTCCGAAAGTCCACCACCATCTCCACAGTCTTGAGTGGGTTTAGTTCCAGGCAGTTCTGACTACACCAGTGTATCAAGCGATCCATCACCGTCCTGGATCAGTCCAATGACAGTGGTGTCGTCTGCAAACTCAAGGAGTTTCACGGACGAGTCCGCTGAGGTGCAGTCATTTGCGTACAGGGAGAGGTTGAGAGTTGAGAGGACACTTTGCTTTTTGGTATAAATACATGTGCGTGTCTTGTGTTTGGTACTCTGTTTATCTGACTTGCTTAGTGACAGAGTCTTCAAATGCTGTATGCCTTTAAATAAACCTTTTAAAGATAAAGTCCGGTCTTTGTCTATTAATGAGCTGACTTCTCTCTCAGTTTGATAAGAAAATTCCATCACGATGCCCAGGAAACTGATCTGTATTCTGAGGAATGACACACACCCACTGCATGACCTGGGGGTGTTTAGGGAGAGCACCTTCAGTCACAGACTGGTACCACCTCTGTGCAGGAATGAACAAAGCAAGAAGTCCTTCCTGCCATCATCTATTAGACTTGATAATGATCACGTTAACTTACCTTTGTTTTTGGTGTTTCATAAGTGCTGCTGCTGTAACAAAGAACTTTCCTGTAAAAGTTCTATTCTATGCTATTCTATTCTATTCTACTCCATTCTACTCTATTCTATTATAATGGTCTACAAATGGTCTACAAATCTTCAAAGAGTGTGGTTTGGAGATGTGCATGTTTCTTGTCAACTGGAAGCCATATTGTATGGAGTGCTCAAAATGTACAAATCTCCAAGTGCAAGAGGCACAAGCATGGTCTGGCATATATTGGTGTAAAGAGTGTGGTCTGTTCATTGCAGCTACCTGGTGACATTCTTTTCGCTGCTGCCAGAGCAGTTGTAGGATGTGTTGACAATGTCAGCTGGTGTGCCAAATGCATTATAACAACTCTTCCCTGGAGCACACTTGCTGTCTTGGCATGAAGCCAGCATGACTGGTACTGAATCTATGCAGTTTTATGCTGGGCCACATGCCATGGATATGCTGCAACCATTGCTATTGACTATGCAGCAGCCAGTACTCGATTACGCAACCATCATGTTAATAAATCAGCACAGTCTAACCATGGAAGTCTGGGAACTCTAATACATCATTTTGTAAAACAGGTGTTCAGAAGACCTCCCTAAGACCATGCATAGGCCATCTAAATTCTGGTTAGTATGTAGGATGATAGTATAGTCTGCTATCGGAAGTGGTTCTTACTGATTATAAATTAGTAATCAGCAAACCCTAATAGATCCCATGGTATAGCTTAGCTGCTATGTTGTGTGGGTGGCTGCTGTTTACGCTGTAAGTTTGATTTCATGAATTTATAAGATTCTGTTTTTATGTCACTTTATTTAAAACCTTGGACCTGAAAGAGGATTTTTTGCAACGTGTCCAAGCCAGTATTTTTAACCCAAACTACAGCATACTCATTTATTACAGCAACAGTTTTTGAAGCAGACACATGTAAAAGGTTCTTGTCTGCTTTTAAACAGGTTAAAAACATTTCTGCAAATACTATGAAGGAAATCGTAATGAAGATGCACTCAAATTTCAAAAATTATGAAGCCAGCTCTGTAAGTCTTCAGAATTGTTTAATAGACAATAAAGCCAAACTGAAGGTGTTAAGCTGGTGACATACACACAAAGCAGTTTAAGTATTCTATTAATGAGCTATATGTATTACTTTGTTGTTCAAAATGGTTTCAAACTATAGATGTGCTACAAAGATCAAAAAGCACAGTAAGCCATAGAATCCAGAGTGATGGGTAAATGGATAACTTTGTAAACAGACATGTAAATAAATGATGAGTAATGGATTAATTGTTGGCTAAGGTAACTAACAGACAGAAGGTCAGGCACACTCTGTGAATTCACTGTATCTTTTCCTGAATTTTCATATCTGGTGAAAGACTGGGATGTTTAAGGTGCCATGTAACCATGCATTATTAAAGCAACACTCAGGGTTAAAAATATCCTACAAACAAGAAGTGACATGATACACTTTTTTCTTACTCGTTCCCTCTTCTTTAAACACTCACTCATACAAACTTTAAATAAATCTATCCATGTAGACACATGGTTGAATAAAAACATGTAATAGTAACACCTCCCTCTGTGCACACCAAGCTGCAAACACATCAATTCTTGTACAGTACATGTATGCAAGCTAAAACTCCCGATCTCCCAGTTCTGACATACATAAAGCTATTCATGAGCAACAAAACTGTGCTGACAGCAGTAGCCCCATTACACTGACAAGCCCAAACATCAGAGGAAAGAGCACACAAGCACACACACACGGACAGAGATAGTGAGGAGAAAGGACAGGGGAAGGTGGATGAGAGGTGGGAAACGAGGACAGGAACACTGCAGAAAGAAAATAAATCTTTAACACTTATAGAGCTCCGTATCACATTTTCTTTCAATTTTTTCCACTTGTATTTCATATTTAAATAAGGAAGACCTCTAAGCTTCATCTGAAGCTAGCTCTGCAAAGAGCATCCCCGTCTTTGTTTGTAAAAACCACAGGAATGTTACAAAAGGCATCACATAAGTTTAACCCATTCCCAAAACATTAACAGAGGTCTCTTAGTTTTTTGTTTTTTATATAAAAAGGTGTGCGTTAAAATCACCAATCTAAAATATTTGATTACTTTTATTTTCTAATCATCTATGGCAAATGGAACATTTGTTCCCGACAGTGGAAATATTTTTTAACGAAGCACTGCAGCTGCTCACTGATTAAGCAGATGCGTGGGTGTCTGCAAGTTTATGTGTGTATGTATGTGTGTTTGCAGTAGCGGTATTACCATTGATATGTTAGGGACTTGAAAATTAGAATAATTGGCTGCTGTAGGCTCTAAAGTAATTTGCTGGGTTTCTCTCTAGCAGCTACTGCTGTGATTCAGATGTGAGTTTGTGTCTCCCTTTAACTCTGAAGTTCTTCTAAACAAGACACGTGCTGAGATTTCTCAGCGTGCATTTATTTATTTTTTCTAATTACTGTCTAATTACTGGTCTTCTGTTAAACTGCTTTAATGAATTTGTCTCTGTCATCAAAACTGTCAAACTCCAATGCATTTCTTAAAACGACAACTGGTATGGCTGGACTTCAGCAAAGCTAATAAAATTGGATTTTGTATAAACATACAATTAAACACTCAATTAAACATACTCAATAACTATGATGTCAAACGAATCAACATGCTGTGAGAGCAGCAAGACTCAGCCTTAGCTCAGTATGTGAAAGTTTAAATTAGTAAATTGTGCAGCTGCACGGTGAGGCAGTAGACACTTCAGAAGAGGTAGTTTCTCAGGCGTCTAATGACAGTTACAAACACTTTCATCCTATCAAGCGACTGCACAGACCAAAAGTTCTCAGAAACACTTCTAAGTTCAAACAAAATCCAGTCTGAGGTTTTACGCAGTCTCACCATTTGCATCCTTATCACCATCTTTTTACAGGAGTATTTCCTACCTGGTTGTAGCTGTGCACGGCTCCTCCAACATGCCCGCTGCGCTGAGGAGTTGCTGCAGAAATGCTGTCGCTAAGGGCGAGGGTCTGGTTGCTATGGTAGCTGGCAGAGTACTGGAGTGAAGCCTCCGGGGTGGAGTTGAGCTGCAAGGAACTCTGGGAAAGAAGAGTCGGCCCTACCAATTGAGACAGGAGTGGTGCATGGTTGGGTAGGCGGATGGGGGTTTAGAGTTGAATTTGTGTGCAAGAAAGAGAAAGTGAGAGATTAAGAGTGAGAAAGAGAGGGGGCGTGAAGGGGGGAGATTGAGAGGGGAAAGAGTGAAATGGGGAAGAGAGAGAGCAGCAATTTAGAGCAGATAGTGCAGCAGTGCAGCACTCTGTGAGTTGGAGATGGCATACATAATTTATTAGCCGAGGAAGGGAGAAACAGAGGAGAACACAGAGAATGGGAAAAGAAGGAGGAGCGGAGAAATGTTGTGGAAGTGAAAAGGAGGGCTGAGCAGAAAAGTTATGATGGAAGGAAGGTCTAACAGCTTAAACAGAGCGTCTTATTTACCTTCCCTCTGATACTGATTGCAACTTCACTCGACCACTGTGTAAAACAGGTAAGTCAAGAATGAATCATCAAACAACTTTATTTTCTTTACTGTTGCTGATGAAATTTGCAGGTAATGAAAATGTCTTACTAAATGAATGCATTCCTTTATTTCACTAAAACAATTTGACCACCAAACTATAAATGCAGAAAATTGCATATAAAAACTCCCTCCAGTCAGTGTTGACTATGACTTCAGCAGCACTTCTTAACCTCATGCAGCATTTAAGAGAAGGAGCTTCTTCCACCAATCACAGTTATATCTGATAGTCTACTGTCTCATATTTGGTTTTACCCAATACACATTTACTCATAGTAACTAAAATAGGTAAATCAGGAGGCACTTTTCAATAGGGGCTATGTTTTAAACTGGAGTGCCTTGGTAAAGAAAGCTTTGCACCAATAAGTGGTGTGAGTGAGCGTAAAAATGTTTTTTAATGTTGCATTTAGCTGTGTTGAATTACTATAGTCAAGGCAATTTCAAATACATTTCAGAAGGTAAAGATGTTGAACTGGGCTCACTTTCTTTAATGTCACAAATTCTGTAAATAACTACATAAAACCAGGGTGTGTTTCTTGTATCACAAAATAAATAAAAAATAGATAAATAAGTATTGCCATTTCTTATCCTCTCCCCTATCTATTTGCTTGCTCCATATTGCTCTCTTCCTCTCTTCTCAGGATTCTGTTCCCTCTGTGTGTCTGTGCGCTGTGAGCCAGGATCAACTCCTCTGGCTCTCGCCTTCACAAGAGTTGTCTTCTTTCATCATGATTCATCCCTAGCTCGTTATGAATTATTAATACAGCCCTTTTGTGTTACGCAGTCAGAGTAGGAACTCCAAACTCATCGTCACTCAGCTTTTGTGCTTGTTGCTTTCTGTCCTATGAGACATAAATGGTGTATGCTTTCTTTTAGTCATCGAACCTGCAAGGTAAAGTTTGTCTGCATTACAATCGATGAATAGCAAAGTTATTAGGTGGATTTCTTGCCATTAACTGCTTGTTTTAGGACCTCTAAGAATATTTGTGGTGATCTAAGGTCCCAATTTTGACTAACTTCTTGTAAGACCGATGTCTTAAATTCGTCAGTCTCTAAATATGGTCCTTCTCTCACAAATAAAAAACATTTTGCCAGCAGTTCTAGCCACACAACGCAGACAGCTGTTGATTGGATCGTCTGTAACTGAGCTGTGTTACAGCTCAGTTACAGACGATTGTTGTTCTGTGCCCTGTTGCTAGTGAGTCCTAAAATAAGACACAACATAAGAAAATAGGCCGTGAATCCTTTAGTCAAGGATAGAAAGTTATTTTTTCTGACGTTTTCAGAGATTGTAACCTCAACTCAACTTAAATTTAATTATAAACCACATTTAAAACCCTCTCTGCTGACCAAAGTGTGGTTCAAAATACAGGGAGGTGAAAATAAAAAATAAATATAAATTTAATGCAAAAAAACATAAATCTGCTGATAACTACTATGAAAATACAGTAATAGGTACAAAGACATGAGATATACAAAGACCAAATAAGTCTAGAGTGGGGTAATAAATATCTGATCAGCTGAGCAGAGAGACCTGGAAGGGAAGTAAGGGAGTAGAAACTCGATGACATAAGAAGACCAGAATATGAAGGGCTTTATGGACAAAAGGGAGGATCCTAAAATTAATTCTGACTTTCACAGCAAGAAGCTAAAGCAGGTGTGATATGATCCCTTTTCTGGATGCTTATGAGCAGTATTTTGAACAAACTGGGGGCAGGACAAAGAGGCCTGATCAGTGTAAAGTGGCAATAATCTAAATAGGAGGTACTGATGGCATGAATGGCAGTTTCAAGGTCTTACATCGAAAGAAAAGGCTTGATTTCTGATATAGACAGAAGTTTGGAAAACAACTGCTTTTCAACCACAAAACTAACCTACTTACCGAATTTAAATCCAAGATATGTATGTTAATATATAGTTCAACAAGTATCACTATATAAAAATGGGTACTTAAGTACTTTGACCACTTTTTATCATGTTTTAATCCTATCTATGCAGAAATACTAAAATCTCTTAAAGTTTCAAGATTTTGCAGACAATAAATAAATGGCTTCCTGCCTTAATTTTGTGTGCATTTATAAAGTATGTGACAGATTAAATAAAAAACACACAGAAATAATAGGGCTAACGTTAACATCCATACAAACAAAAGTATTATAGTATTATGAAAAGGCTGGTGTTGAGATAGTAATTGTTTTGACAAGAATATTTTTATTATTTCTCTGCAGAATTGATTATTTGCTGTATCACTCTGCATCAACACCTAACCAGCAACAGGGCAGGCTAAAAGCAAATGATTCTTTGTTCTGTGCAGCCTTTCAGTGAAAACATTAACATGTCAGTGTTTCATTTGCTTACTGCTAAGTGACTTGTAGAGCTTTTACATTGAAAATAAAACACACACGCATAATACTGTATATTAGAATTTTTCAGAAAAATAAGTGGCCTGGAACACTTTCAATAAAAGTGGTTACATAATGTGTCTTCGATTTGGACGGAGACTATGTTACCTACTGCAGACAAGATAAGAATCTAATTGTCAGACGTGTCTCCCCATGCTGTTTGGATGCATGCTTAATGATTACAGCCAAGCATGCTAGCCCATTCTAGGAAATAAACTGAAATGTAATGTTTTATATGCAAGATATTTTAAAAATATGAAAAAGCACATATTTCATGTTTTATATGAAAGTCTTCATTCTGTGATGTTTTTAAAATGTTATTTGCTATAACAAAATCATCTATCAAAAAGATAAGCAAACAATAAGTAAAATAGGAATGCCATGTTCCAAAACCAATGACCTGAAAGAAAATGCCAAGCACATTTAACAGGACCTTACACAGCACAAGGGCTGCCCTTCAATCATTGTTATGTTTTGTTATTATTTTATTTATTTGTTAATTTCTTTTAAAGCCAAAGTCTTTAGTTTATTAAAGTTACCTAGTGATTAGTCTTGGAACTGCATGTTGTGCTTCTCTCCAACTGTTCTGTTGTTGACAGAGTTAAATATTTAACACAACATTAAAACAATAACTGTTTCTTGTTTGGTTAGTGAATTACATTTTTGTGATAATTCATGTCCTAAACATCTTGAGTTTTAATTTAGTTTAAATGCCTAATTGACTTTTATGTCCTTTCAATGCCCCTCTGTTGTGACAGGCTTCAGAAAACAGTTTATATAGATGTATTTTTATTTAGATCAATTTGTTCAATTAATATATGCCTAATATTGCACATTAAGTCTGAAGGAAATCCTTTTTAAATCAATTTGCCTACTGCACACCGAAACAAAAGCGGAGAAGAGATTATTCAAACAACTAGAACTCATATTTTTCAGAAAATCGACAAGCTAAGAAGACAATAATACTTAATACCACTGCTTGCAATTCTGAAAAAAGCATTTAAGAAGAAATATAAATAGACTGAACCTGTTGAAATTCAAATGACTGTCCCTAAATGTAACTGCAAGCTGTACAGATTGCACCTCTGAGTCATATCAAAATCTCAAAACTGACACTGTGTTAAACCCTCTCAAACTGAAGTGTATGATAAATATGCGTAAATAAAAAACACTCATGGTGCTTCAGGACTTAACCAGTGAAACAACACAAATCAACACAAACCCTTCCCAAACAAACAAAATGAGGCTAATAGGTTTACTTACGTTCCCCACTGTCAAGTATTCCTGATTCCTGTAGAGATCGAATGCAGGAATCTACTAACTCTAAACCAGTGGTTAACTCATCCTCGATGTCCTTCTGTCCATCCGCTGTAGAGAAGAAAAAAAGGGAAAGTCAAAGAATGACTGAAAGAAAAGACAAAATTGAAATACTGAAGAGACCAACTGAGATCTCTCGGGATTCCAAGCTCTTTCCTCTAACAGTGTGTAAAATGTTCCTCATAACAGAAAATCATGAGATGTAGAAATATTTAATATGCTGTTGGACACCTAAAATATTTATCTATAGTTAAAAAATGTACACGGAAAAAGGCAGGAGACAGCAGACATGTTTTGTTAATGTTTGTGCTATATACTGATGCAGTTAAGAATCTGTGCAAAAGGTGTTCACATTGTCATCAACATTGCGAAACTAACAATAATAGCCTGTGTGCAGGTATAACATTTTAGCGTTTGGCTTACTTTAGTTTTCTAGAACAGTGCTGTAAAAGTGTATTTGACAAAAGTTCAATTACTGAAAGGTATGCTTCTGTTACACAACAAATAACACAGTATTTTTAGAAAAAGAACATGAAAACATTGGTGGTAGTGTGATGGTCTGAGGCTGACTTATTGCTTTAGGACTTGGATCTCCCACAGTAATTGAAGGAACTATGATTCCCGCTCCCTACTAGGAGATCCTTAAGTAGAATGTCCTGTCATCAGTTCATAACCTTAAGCTACGGAAGGTTTCAGAGCCTAGTCAAAGTGTAAACTAAAATCTAACTGAGATGCTATGGTATGTCCTATTCAAAAACCCACCAATGTGGTTGAATAAAACAATTCTGAAAGCAGAGAGGGACATTTCTTCACAGTGATGTTAAAAAGTATGATTTCCACTTTTCACAAATGGTTGAGGGCATTTATTGCCGCCAAGGGTGTCACAATCAGCTGTTGCGTGTAGTGGGCAATTAATTTTTCACAGGTACCAGGTTGGTTAGGATTACTTCTTTTCCATTGTAACTAAAATCATCACTTACAAAATTCATTGGATGATCTGAAACATTTAACAGTGACTAAAAAAGCTAAAATCAGAAGAAATCTTTAAGGGGGAAAACAATTTGTCATAGCACTGTATGTCTGGAGGCTGATGCCAATTTTCAAGTACAATATTATAAACTTGATCCTAAAACTCTTTATAAATGAGGGACAACAAAGGTTGTAGCATTCACTGGATTTACCCAATGTACAATGAAATATTTTAGTTAGTTAACAAGATGAATATAAGGATATAAGAAACACTACAAACATTCATAGAGAATTTTACCTTGAGTGTTCCAGCGAAACTGCTCATCTGTGGAGCTGAAAAAAGAAGTTACAAAAGTAAACACATTGTCCAAAAATTGCCACATGACAAATAAGCTTCCACAAAGCCTTAAAATGATAACAAAAGCATAGATACAGCATAATTAGTTTCATTTTCCTTTATAAGCATCAGTTGAATATGATGTGAAAAACACAGATTAAAAGACGAGAAAAAATGAAACCATTAGCAGCAGATCAGTGGTGTGATTAGGAATAAAGAGGTCCCCCCTTGAGAGACTGAGGGCTCGGCTATGATTGGATGTGGATGCACACTGATATCTGTCTGACTCAGTTTCACCCCCCTAAGAAAAGGATTTGGGGTATAAAAATCAACACAAACACGTAAGCACAGATCCCTCCCAAATGTGTCACAGCACACAGACCACACAGACAATGCTACATGTAAAAGTCAAATGATGATTTATCAGTTCAAGTAAGGAGTGTGACTACAACCCATTTCATCACAGAGTAAGAAATATTAAAACAAAAAGTCATACAACAGCTGCATTTATTTAGTTTCAGTCCTTTTAGAAATGCAGTGTACAATGACTTTAATGTTGAACCAATGATGCTGCACTGGTACAAGCGAGAGTTTCCTGAGCCTGAGATAATCTACATCTTTCCGAGACTTCCCCACATGGCATGCAAGCTATACAGTGTATGCATGTATATTTGCACATGTTAAGTTGATGTAGTAGCATGTAGTCTCTCACAGGTGAAGGAAAAAAGTAGTTCAGTATTGACTGCATCAGACACTTTAGAAAAAGTAAAACAGTGCAAAGATTTAGGGTTTTTTTTCAATCTACTTTACATCATTTTATCTTACACATCTAATAATTTAATAGTAAAATTACTTTAACTTTAAATTATATTCTAATATTATTTTATGTGCAAACTTGTGGTCCTTAGTTAGAATTGTATCAATAACAAGCATTATTCTGAGTTGGTAATCATCAGCTCAGGAAAGCTATTGTCTTTGATCCTCAACCAATACTGAACTCAAAAATGCAAGGTAGACTCAATTATCCCCAATCTGGAAATGACATGACCTTTATATCTTGTGCACATTTTGGACTGAAAAATGCTAGAGGAAAAAAAACAGTCTTGTGATCTGATAAATCAAGATTTCCAACATCCTTTCATCTATACTGCTTGTAGCATTTGAGATGTGACTCATTGGTTTAGATGGCTCAGGTAACTTTAACCTTTTTATTTAAAGCCTTTCTTTTTAGCTAAGCAAAGCCCCATTCTGTACATTTTGTTAAATTGACTAGCTATAGAAATTTAATAAACCACTAAACATATTTTGCACATTATGACATAAAGCACAAATGAAATGAAGCTCATAACTGCTTAGCATTTTTAGCCTTTATGAATATGCAAATGTTTAAAAAGTGTTTTTTTAAGAAACAAACCTAATGGATTAAGCAAACCTGAAGGACACTTTCAGTGTAAAAAAACTGCTTTCTCTTCAACAGCTAAAAATGCAAAATGCCTCCATCTGGCAGCTTTTGTCTAAAACAAAATAATAAAATAAATGATAAATTAAAGCTAATTCCCATTTCTTTCTTTAGTCATCTTTTAAAGCTTTAAAAAAATAATGCCCTATACTCAATACATTAGTTGAAGTCAAATCAGATGATGGTGACAAATATATGGAAGTAAAATAGTCTCATTAGAATCAGACATTTTTTTTAGACATTGAATTTATAACACTGAATTTTTATCCTGTGCAATTATGTATGTGAATTTTTTTTGTACTTAAAAATTGCCAGCAAAAATTCACCTGCATGAATTCACCTGAAAAAATTCACCTGCATGAATTCGCCTGAAAAAATTCACCTGCAGAAATTCACCTGCAAAAATATGCCTGCAAAAATTTGCCTGCAAAAATTCGCCTGCAAATGTGTTGCCGCTTCTTCCGGTCACTTCAAAACAAGAGCATCTGCGGACAGGGTTGGGGCACTAGCTGTCATCAGGTCAGTCAAACATTTCATTCAGTTCCATTACGTGAAAAACAAATACCGAATCTCAAATGGGTGTTAATTACCTGGCGTTTTGTATTAATATATTTTTGGCAGAAAAATCTCATCACTGATCTTCATTAAGCCACTATCCAGCAAACTGTTAAGAGACTCGCCTCTGCCCAAGGCAATGGTGTGTCACGTGATTAAAGAAGCGTAATCTGATTGGCTAAAAGACGCTCGACCAGAAGGTCAACACATTTGCAGGCGAATTTTTGCAGGTGAATTTCTGCAGGTGAATTTTTGCAGGCGAATTTCTGCAGGTGAATTTCTGCAGGTGAATTTTTTCAGGCGAATTCTTACAGGTGAATTTTTGCTGGCAAATTTTAAGTACAAAAAAAATTCACATACATAATTGCACAGGATAAAAAATCAGTGTTATAAATTCAATGTCTATAAAATTCTAATGAGACTATTTTACTTCCATACAAATACATCTGTACACCCACACTCATACAAGTGCAAACATTCTCTTTATCACAGTCAATTCATCACCGATTGATGCTGGTTGAAAAGGGAGAAGAAGACAAAGACAAAGAGGACAGGAGAAAACAGACAGGTTGAACAAGAAAGCTAGAGAGAACTATTGAACTGTCTGCTGAGTAATCAATGCCGACACAGACACACTAACGGATACATATAGATTCTTTCATCTGACTTCATCTACATCATTATTCCGTCTGTTTGTGGGCTTGTGTATGTGTCCTGATTAAACTGTTAGGTATTCCATCTGGTAAAACTATACCTGACATTTGTTGAGGTGCTTTTCATGCCAGCGTTAGGATCTTTGACATACTGAACAAAATTTTCCATCAAATCTAAATAATAAGGTATAGTATGGCTTGACTAACCTTTGCCTTTACCAAAGACTTTACCAAACAAACTCTATGGCTGTAGTGTGTCAAACTCCAGACCATCTGGATATAGAGTGACTCTTTTGCAGTTTTTGAGAGCAGATATAAAACTATTTTGTATTTCTGTTTTGTCAGCATACAATAATAATTTAATTTGAACAATGGTTTAATAAAATAAATGTGTGTTTAGAGATGTTTGCAAAACACTGCTGCCTTTCTTAGACCTCCTTATGGGTATCATGGCTTGTTAGTATTGACCAGAATGCAACAGATTAGTGAATTTGATCTAGTCTGCATAATAAGTACATTTCACCCAAATAATAGTTTGGAGAGCTCTTACTTTCATTAACTACCCTGATTTGTAGAAGACCAAAGTGTTTATCTTTATAAACAACTAAATGAGTGATTAGATTTAAACATTATGGATAAATTTAAGTTGTGTTTGTAATTGCCAAACGAGGGACAAAAAGACCGCAAAGGATTGATATATGCCACTGTGAACAAAGGGTGATTTCTTTGAATGTTTTAACCTTAAAAGAAAATTTCAATGAGGCAATTTATTCATCATTGCCTTTCAATGGAGTAGATTATAAAGGCACAATAGGTTTCTTTTGTGTATTTGATTAACTGTCTACAGTAACTTGTATGCAAGCTTTGCCTGAAGTGAAAAAGCTAACGCAATGTAAACTTGGTTTATGTTAAGTGGTTTTACTTTTTTTTGCGAGCAAGAAAGTAGGGGTTCAGTAACAGCTGTATTTCCATTTTATGGGGGCAACCAGTTCTCTTTTTATTCGAGAAGTGCATTATAGTTTAATTCTGGAACATTTCATGAGGCCCAACCAAAAGATTAAAATGAGGAGCTCTTTAGGAAAAATCTCAGTCATTACTTAGGTTAAAGTGGATGTCACTGGTACTAATAATGATTATCAGGCTGTGGTAAACTGTACTTCCATGTTCTGCAATACATTTTAAAAGCAAGAGAACAGACAGCAGAGTAGCATTGTGATACAGTGTAGCTGGTAAAAGAGACAGGGAGAAAGGTAAGAGAAGAAAATCTTTTCATGAGAACCTCACAATACCAACAGACCCAAGAGAGATTTAATAAGTACAGCATTATTCCACAACATTGCATCTTCGGCAGCTATGCCACAACAGCACACCCCGCAAGGCAGTGCCTCACATTTAACAGCAACCCTGTATTCATGAGACAGTTTAAATTCACTAGGCTGCTTCAAACACCACACATCCGAGATCGACAGACAGCGTCCTCTACCGTTTCCTGAGAAATCCACATGCATACATATAAAAACACAGTGTGTTCAGTATGTACAGATATGTCCTCTGAAATAGGACTATGTAAAATATGTATAATTTTTTTACAGGGGTTGGACAATGAAACTGAAACACCTGGTTTTAGACCACAATAATTTATTAGTATGGTGTAGGGCCTCCTTTTGCGGCCAATACAGCGTCAATTCGTCTTGGGAATGACATATACAAGTCCTGCACAGTGGTCAAAGGGATTTTAAGCCATTCTTCTTGCGGGATAGTGGCCAGGTCACTACGTGATACTGGTGGAGGAAAACGTTTCCTGACTCGCTCAATCCAAAACACCCCAAAGTGGCTCAATAATATTTAGATCTGGTGACTGTGCAGGCCATGGGAGATGTTCAACTTCACTTTCATGTTCATCAAACCAGTCTTTCACCAGTCTTGCTGTGTGTATTGGTGCACTGTCATCCTGATACACGGCACCGCCTTCAGGATACAATGTTTGAACCATTGGATGCACATGGTCCTCAAGAATGGTTCGGTAGTGACGCACCGATCTAGCACAAGTATTGGGCCAAGGGAATGCCATGATATGGCAGCCCAAACCATTGCTGATCCACCCCCATGCTTCACTCTGGGCATGCAACAGTCTGGGTGGTACGCTTCTTTGGGGCTTCTCCCCACCTTAACTCTCCCAGATGTGGGGAAAACAGTAAAGGTGGACTCATCAGAGAACAATACATGTTTCACATTGTCCACAGCCCAAGATTTGCGCTCCTTGCACCATTGAAACCAACGTTTTGGCATTGCATGAGTGACCAAAGGTTTGGCTATAGCAGCCCGGCTGTGTATATTGACCCTGTGGAGCTCCCGACGGACAGTTCTGGTGGAAACAGGAGAGTTGAGGTGCACATTTAATTCTGCCGTGATTTGGGCAGCCGTGGTTTTATGTTTTTTGGATACAATCCGGGTTAGCACCCGAACATCCCTTTCAGACAGCTTCCTCTTGCGCCCACAGTTAATCCTGTTGGATGTGGTTCGTCCTTCTTGGTGGTATGCTGACATTACCCTGGATACCGTGACTCTTGATACATCACAAAGACTTGTTGTCTTGGTCACAGATGCGCCAGCAAGACGTGCACCAACAATTTGTCCTCTTTAGAACCCTGGTATGACACCCATAATGTTGTGTGCATTTAAATATTTTGAACAAAACTGTGCTCTTACCCTCCTATTTGAACCTTCACACTCTGCTCTTACTGGTGCAATGTGCAATCAATGAAGACTGGCTACCAGGCTGGTCCAATTTAGCCATGAAACCTCCCACACTAAAATGACAGGTGTTTCAGTTTCATTGTCCAACCCCTGTATGTCCAATGTTGGTATAACACTTTATGTATCACTTTTTGAAAAACTTTGAAACTGTTTGAAAATGCTGCGGCAGAACATACTTCTCTGTTATCGGAATACACAAAAACATACCTAGACATGGAAGCAAATCAAAAATACCAGCCAGATTTAAATTAAAACAAAAGCTGTTTATGTTTGATGTAAAGAACCACTGTGTTTCTTTAGCGCCTTCTACATGCTCTGTATTGTACACCATCCATCTTGTACCACTCTAAAAACAGATATTATTCTTCTATTATGCAGAAGCATAAAAATGAGTCTGGGCACAAATTCGAAATCAGGGTATTTTTCGGAAAGCTGCCAGCCAGTGTGAGCATGATAAGGTTTTAACATTAGCATGACACCAGGATGGCAAGTCCTGCTTCAATTTCATTAACTTAAGCCGGGTTCACAATTCCCAATTAGGCTTGCTGTCTTCAACAAAATCTTTAGTTGAGAAAGAAAATCCCTCATCAAGATCTTAAATGAAAGTTCTTTGGTCGTTCAGCGCGACAGAAATTAGTACACTCCTGCAAAAAGATGACCTACGACAAATATCAAGCAGTGTCACATATTCTCTGGAAAAATAGGGCAGTGTAACTGGTGACCAATGATTGATTTTTGTCCTCTTTTGTTCAGAGTTGATTGTTTCTGCTGCTGTCCTCTTCCCCCTATCCTCATCTGCTCTCCCTCTTTTCAGCAGCTAACGCTAATAATAAGGGCTACACCAGTGACTTCTTGGCCATCTAATCATATATCTTTGTCAAATATGTCTGATTCTGCTACAGTCATAAGTCATGTAGTCACAGAGTGACATGTTCAAGTCGTGTACAATTTTTTAAAAATTACCGCAGCCACTATGCTTTTACATCTACCACCTTTGAACTGCCAAAATCACCTTACGGAAATGTTGTGCATGTTCAAAACATTTGTGGATATCTCACACTTTACCACGTGTAATGGGAAGCCCAGTATGTACTATAAGACCACATTTAGATCTCTACAAAAGCCATTCATGTTCTGGCCCACTTTCAATGTGGTGCAGGTTGAATTCAGTTTGATGGCATCCTTCTGGACAAGAATAAATCCTCATATAAAAGAATTCAAAATTAAGCTCTTATTGAGTAACTGAATGATTTAGCAACTGGAAGCAATCTATCAGATTAGTTATATATGTAGTATAGTATTTGTATTACTACTATTTAAAAAGAGATTTGCTTTCATAAACATTTAAGTATCCCAAAGACTGGTAATGAAATTCTTTACACTGTCTTTATCACTTTTATAACTTTTTTTTTTCTTTTTGCTACTTTTCATAATTTTGGTCAGTCTTGTGGATGATCGTTGCCTTGGCAATAAAGGAGAAGTCCAACAGTAAGCAGTGAAAAGGCATACATAGGTACTACCTTTTTTTGCTAATCTGACTGTTGCATAGATGTAAATCATCCATTTTGTGGTTATCACAGCAGAGATATTGTTGCCCCTCATTATCATCATGAGCATGACTGTGTGACACCGCAACATTAGAATGTCAGCCGTCGTAGAGGGGAGTGCTTTTATGTTCTGCTTAGGAAGTGGGAGTAATGAGTGTGTTAATGTGTGTGAGTGAGAGGAAGAGATATTTAAAAATACCCTGTGTTAAGAGTGAATGAGATGACATTGTGGAATAAAACAATAAACTCATACTCATTCAA
This sequence comes from Crenichthys baileyi, assembly GCA_036173005.1. Taxonomy (NCBI): domain Eukaryota; kingdom Metazoa; phylum Chordata; class Actinopteri; order Cyprinodontiformes; family Goodeidae; genus Crenichthys; species Crenichthys baileyi. The sequence goes on from JAHHUM010000311.1 coordinate 568,634, forward strand.
ACCAACAAAATGTGTCAAAACTCTAAAGGTGAAAGGCATATTGGGTTTTGTTTATTTGTATGACTATATGGCTGGTCTTGCTTTCACTGTATGTGGGTTTGTGCATATTCATCCATGTGTTCACGGTGTCTGATGGTTTGCTCAGAAACAGGTCTATTGTTCTCACAACAAGGCTGAGAACAAACTTTTGTGAATATGACAGCAGAATGACAGTTCAACAGTTGGGATGGAGAACAATTGTCTATAGTCAGTGTTCTGAAATAATGTCTAATTCCTGACAGCTGCAACAAAACCTTTATAACAATGCATTGTGGTATTTAAAACTCCAATAAACACAATAAAACTCTGAAACTTTCTCCTTTCTCAGTCAGTCCTTCAAACCACATAATACAATGCAAATGTTTAGGCTAAAGTACTTGCACTGTAATTTACTTTTAGTGTGCTCAGATGTGTCAGTAATGGTTACTGTATTTTCTAATGCAGAATAATTTACATGGGAGAAACTCTCACTTGTGCTGCAGAGCATTCAGAGAAATAAATGCACAGTAATAACCTAGCAAGGTCGAAAATTCCTTATGTTTTTTAAATCGCAGGATGCCACCTGTATTAATAATCTTACAATCTGCCACACCTTTGACTAAATCTATGATCCTTTGAGATCATTTGCAGTGACCTGCAACAAAAAACAAAAAGAGAGTTCGCTAGGTTAAAGTTCAAATCCGACATATGTGTGCTTTGTTACACTAACTTAAATTTTCTCTTAATGAATGAAAGAAAAATACCAGCTTACCAACTTCTTCAAACTGCTTTTTTTCTCAGCATGTGTGCATATCCACGTGAATGCAGCACACACATAAATACACAAAAAGGAATACCGTGGAAAATAAAGATACAATTTCACACCCCTTATGTATACAAAGGTAGGATAACAGCTTATAAAGTTGCTTAATCTGTGTATAACTGCAGAAAAAAGATGTTCGATAAACTAATTCAGCTCAGGAAAATCTCCCGCACATTGTTAACTCGCCAACCTAATATTCATATTATGACGGGGATAATGGCCATTTTGCTCTGACATAGATAATGACAGAATATCTCCATGCATAATTCACCAGGGACGAATGGTCTGACACTTGCTGCACTCTGCATTATTATGCTCCAAACAGACACGGGTTGTCTAATATTTATCATCATCTTGCAATGGTGACTGCAGCGAGAATGTTATGACATGTTATTCAACCAGAGACTCAAACCCCCCTCTGTATGCATAATGAAATATAATCTTAAATTTTGATTTGATTTTATTTACCATACACTGTTAGGAATTATTTTAGATTTAACATCAATCCAGGTTTTCAGGTATGGAAGGACATAATAGAAACGTTTAATTTCCACCTTGTTTTAAAATTGAGTTGAATACATACTCAAATGTACATTAAATTCCATATTGCACTGTGCTTTACAGTGTGACACCTTTCCATTATATTGTGTTACAGTATGTTACAATAGAAATGTCATTTTTTATGTTAAATTTAATTTCAGAAAACAAAATATAGTGTTTGTAGAAGTACTTAACTGATACTAGAAGAAAAATGATACTTGAGTTTCTACAGCAGCCAGAGTTTTAAGCAAGTCAATCCTGTAATATATGATAATGTGAAAAAGAACAGTCCTTATTCCTCAGACTCTTTACCCATAGTTAACAACACACACCTTCAAATCCCTTTTTGAGTCATCTGAAATGCCATTACACCATTCAAAACATAAATCATAACTTCGATCTAGTGGAAATAGATCACATAATGTGTGTACGCTTAAGGAATACAAAATAATATGCTGCTGTGAAGATGCTAGGACATAAATTCCAGAGGAGACAGCTGTCTTCCCTTGTGCCTAATCTTGCTCAGTACAGAATGACAGACTCCAAACTGAATGTAAAAGGAAAATAACTTTTTCCAGGTGGTAGTAGTAAAAACAGGTCCTGTGTAAAAATGTAATTTAACCCCTTGTTAAACCATGATTAACCACAGTTTATGGAGAACTGAGTTCAGTTCCAAGAGCTACAAAAACGCCTGATTTCTGTTCGACCTGTAGATTTGAGAAATCACCTGTCCCACAGCATGAAGTAGGCTAAACAAATGTGTTTGGTGATGTGAAACATTTGGGTGTGACCATAAAGCACAAACAAGAGAAATCTGTAAGAGTGCAAATACTTTTTTACTGTATTGTATGACAAAGAAAACATTTTAAAAATGATGCTTATGTACATATCAAACTGGTCACAGAATTTATATGTATATATTCATATGTCTCAGGGGACAATGGCTTCCAGAGGCTGAAGAGTTGAAGGAAACCCCGGGGACATAATTGAGGTTGATTCAGGACTTCCAGGAGCCTGAGACTTGGAGCAATCAGCTGTTCACCGATCAAGTTCACTTCTGTTGTCTGGATAAATAGGCTGTAGATGAAATCAGATTCTTAATTTTGAGGCACAGTCCTTCAGGGCTCACGGGTTGATCCTCTTTTTTAATGCAGTCGATCAGCAGGGCTGTGTCTCTGGTACTTCTTCCATCTAAGCATCTTTTTCTCCGTCCGATCTTATTCACTGGTCTTCTGCGAGGAAAACAACCCCGTTCCTTCCTTCAGCTTTGTCTTTTATAGTGCTTGACGCTTTCATCAGTCAGCTCCTTATTAGGATTTCCAGTTATTGCTCAATCTATTCAGCTCAACTTCTTGGTTATTGCACAATACTTTAGTCATGGTCATGGTGACCTACTGGTTCCCGTTTTTTCGGACTTGGAGCCTGTTACAGGCGCATCCTCCCTTCCTCCCATGTCCGTCAAAGGTCCTCTGTCAGCATACAGCTGACTTCTTGTAACTCTTAGTCATCCTGTACTTCTCTCCCTAATCTGCTCAGTCTTAAACTTTACACAGTATCACACATTCCATTCTCAGCTTTATACATTTACTTCAAGACACAGTTATAAAAGCATCACTTCATTCTTTTTATCCATCACTAATAATCAACATTATATCTTGCATATATGGTTGATTGAGAAATTTAAACCTTACTGTTTTGTATTCATTATCAGTTCTCAATCATATTTCAATCATTTATGTTCTAACTTGAAAATCAAAGATTACTTATTTCATTTATTACTTGTAAAAGAATGGAAAATCATTATACATCATTTCTTTGGATACACTTGTTTATAATTCTGCAAAAGATAAGACAGTTAATATTTATCTCCACACAGGCCTCTCCAGTCTTCTCAGCTCCAGAATATGACAACACGCCTGCTTCACTCTGCAATGCTTCAACTGTATTTCTTAATTTGTTGCATGGATTACACAGAAATATATCTATTGTAATTTTTTATGGCTGGCTGTAAGTACTTCGTGAATGCTGCATGGATTACATGGAATGATCTCACCTTATTTTGACAAGGGCCATCTTTTCACCTTTAAAGATGTCCTCTTTTAAACTTTCAGCTCACACATACTCATAAAATAGAAGCGTCAATGTATCTCTTATTCATTCATTCATCTTCTATACTGCTTATTCCATAGTGGGTCACAGGGGAGCTGGTGCGTATCTCCAGCAGTCTACGGACGAGAGGCAGGGTACACCCTGGACAGGTCGCCAATCCATCGCAGGGCAACATAGAGACATAAAGGACAAACAATCATTCACACACTCATTCACACCTAAGGGCAATTTTAGAGAGACCAATTAACCTAACAGTCATGTTTTTGGACTGTGGGAGGAAGCCAGAGTGCCCAGTGAGAACCCACTCATGCATGGGGCAGCCCTATCTCTAAAATGCTTTTCAAAAAGATAATTTTTTAAATACATACGTTTTAATAGTAAATTTAAACTAATGTTATTTTTTCAGTTTGTTGTATTTCATTCAGTTAGACAGACATGTGTATGACTTGCCTTCATATTGAATGTTGAGCTCATCGGTGCTCAACGTCCAATAGGTGAGCAACAGATGTGGCAACATAAAATTGCTATGAGGATGCTAAGATATCTTGGACTTAATACATCACATAAACATTACTTAAAAAAAAAAAAAACTGTAGTGGTGAGTCATAACAAGTCACTGCCTAAAAATCACTTAATGGGGTATTTATTTTTTGCAAAACATATAAACATTAATCTGTATATCTGACCTATAGAGAAATAAGCTCAACTGTGTAGTACTTGCATGTAGTAAATGTTAGAATCCTCGGGAAGGATTATTCTTCAGCTTTTGACTTGTTTAAGTATTGCACTAGTTTAAAAATACCACAGAAATACAATCTAGTGCAGAGTTTTAACACAAGTATTAACACTACATATTACCACAGTGACACACCCACCAAACATTTCATTCCTAATTCAAATCTGATCATCATTAATCATTGCACAAATTCAACCAAGAAAGACAAGCAGGATGGACTTTTTTTAACCGGCATACTATGATCTGAGTTCATCCAAAACACAGACATTGAAAGCCAGGCTATCTTCCACCACATCAGATCAATGGCTGATACTCCTTCCCCCACCACAAAGCACAATTGTACACATCTCCACACTTGTAAATTTATACCAGACATGAACTAGCACTATCTCACTCTGTGATAAGCAGAATGGCTCCACATGACCTTGATGCATTCAATACTTAAGATATTATGGAGATCACTGCATAATAGTAATAAAAAAAGAGAATTATGTCAATATTGGTGAAGAAAAACCAGTGGAACTAAAATTTCCTTATACTGTGCTTTTGAAGTAAAGGTTAACACTTGGTTTTTCTACCAGTTTTCTATGCTTTAATTATACGAAGGTTACTAAGGTTATACTGAACCACTTTTTTGAATGTATTTTATTTTCCTTTTTATCACCACCTAAATTAAAGATGTTTTGAAAAATAATAACATGAGTATGCTTTGTACTAATATTGGCTATTACTGGGTTATTACTGATCACACTTATTAATAGCTTTCTATAAGTTACTTTTAGTACACTGGACAATGACATGGCCTCTGTAAGGTGAAAATGAACAATGATAGTGGTATATAGGACAATGAGTAGGTATCATTGTACTTTTCCTACATGGGTCCAAACAGTCATTCTGTGTGAATGTATGCATGCGTGTATGAAATTGTTTGATGAAAATGATCCAGTGTGACATACAATTGTACCTTGGGGTTAAAGCTATAATTAACTGGTGGGAGAGGAGCTAGCTGCTCCAATTATTGTAACATATCTCAACACATGATTGGCCAATGACTCAGCAACATCAATTTCTAATATTTCTCTGACACACACACAAACACACACAAAGGCCAATGAATAAAACAGAGAGTGGCTTTATATTTATTATAAAGTTTCAACAAATGCGTCAAAGTTAACATTTGACCAAATCTAGGAAAAACAAACATAGATTATGCAACAACTTAATCATTGGCTAACTAAAGAAATACTGTAGAAAAGAATGGGACATCTCTTAGCATTTTATTGGTTCTTTTCTTGCTTTCCACGCTATAGCTGCCAACAACCAAGTGCAGAGAGCATAACCTTTCATACATTTTTAATTCCTCAGGCAACCAAAAATCCAATTGGATTTCTGAAATGATAAGCATTAATAACACAAACTGACATTCTTTTTTCTTCTGTAGCTATCAAATAATTTAAAGACAAAGCTGTTATAAAAAAATCTGTTAAATCATTGGCTTACTGCTAGGTGCACTATTTTAGTCACAATGTACAGTTATGTACATAGCTCTACTCAGTCAATATCTCACTTTCACGTTACATTATATGGTAAGGAAAATAACATCACACACACCAATATAACTGTTTAAATACTGGCTTTAAATGACAAGGATTTTATGTTTTCATACTGAAAATACCTAACATTGGTAAAATAGGGAGAAAAAAAACTGCCATTGACGTGGTAACTCAAGTTAAAATTGGACACCTTAAATAGACAATTTTATGTGATTTTGTTTATGTGAATTTATGTGAAATGCCAACAGCTGGCTTTATTCTACAACCTGACACCTCACACATAAAATACTGCACACCTCACCTAAGGGGGGTAATCACAAAAATAATTTGCATACAAGCAGAAATGCTCACAAAAATGCTGTACAAAGGCATGCACAGGTCTTATTAGTGGTATCCACATACATGTGTATGTCTGCACATAGACAAAGGGATGCCTCAAAGCACATGCATTTTGCAAACTCATTGTTAAACTGTCACTGAACTGACTGCGCTTCAGTTGCTGAAATTATTCATTTAAAAAAAAAACTTAGGAAATTAAACTAAGTTTTCAACAAATTAGGAAATTCCTAATTTGCAATTAAACTTTCAAATTGGGGAGTACTTTACTCATATAAACACTGGTGAATTTCTGAGTAGACACTGCAAATGTTTGCAAGATCCCCTTCAAGGTTAAGACCTTGCTAAGGTCTCACAAGCTACACAACCGATTAGGACATGGATGGACTGCAGCAACTTTCAACATCCTCCTTTGGTGTTAAGCCAAATACGGGGGTAAAATCAGTCAGTCAGTCATTTTCTACCACTTATTCCATAGTGGGTCGCGGGGGAGCTGGTGCCTATCTCCAGCAGTCTATGGGTGAGTAGTATATTTCCAATATTTCTCTTAACTTGAACGTCACACCAAGTAATCCACAACTACAAAGAAAACACAGCAAATTAGTCAACAAATAAATCTATAGTTTAAGTATTGAACCTTGTGAATTCATATTTAACTAAATATTTCTGCTATTCTATAGACATATTGTTATACTGAGATCCTGTCTGGTATCCTCACCAGGATGTATAGATAAGCAGAAGGGATAGGCGATATGGACTTAAACTTTTATCACAATATTTTGTGGAATTTCTTGCAAGAATAAGAAAACATAGATTTTTAAAAGCTCCTCAGAGTCTTTTTTTGACAATAGAGAGTAGAGCTCTGACTGCATGTCACTTTATATAGTCAGAGCTTCACAGACACAAACACTGCTCTTAAAAATAAAACTATTTGAGTATAATAGTTACATTAGGTAGTTCAATTCTACAATGAAACAGCACACAATAACTGTTTTTAACCATATTTTCAAATACTAATGATTCAGTTCATTCAAATATTTTAATTAATGCTCACATGGATCCAATAGTAAGAAAAAACTGTAAAAGTAACAGTCCCAATCACACTTTTAGTTTATAGAATTAGCTAACAGTATTACAGTAGATCATTTTTACAATACAGAACAATTCTTATCACAATATTTTTTTTTCCTAATGGCAATGAATCATAAAATATTTTCCCATGATCAGCAGTGCCTTTTAACAATTATCGTAACAAAGACGGCAATCATATGCAGTGGAGTAGGAAACCTCCCCTGCACATGATTGCCGTCCATATGAAGCGTTTTCATCTGCTTAGCAGCATAAGAGGATTCAGGAATTTCTTTGGGCCAGAAAGCGGCATGTAGAAACATACCATGCTACTACTATGTAAGGATAGCCTGGCAGGTCTAATCAGCATGAAACATGCACACAAAATTAAAAAATGTCTTTGTACAACAATATCTCTCAGCCAATCACACCTAATGTCTAAAGCTTGCGCTTGCGAGTTCAACTGTCATAAAAGTGCCAACTCCTTCTAGCCACAGCTCAGTCATCACCTCAACGGTGAATGCAATGCCAATGATTTTTCATTTGACAAACTGAAAGTCACATGCTGCAATTAAGCTGCAACCTGAGACTCAATTCTTACTCCAGTCTTCAAAATATTCGTATATATATTATTACACTTTTAAAAGATTTTTATAATATCGAATGTCTAGATAAACTCTTCACTCCTGTCTTGAAGTGGGCTGCACAAAGGCATCTTTGTTTCAATGTTTATCACAGTCCACATAACCAGAGAAGTATTATGATAGCTATGTAAACCGGAATGGCACAGAATTGTAAGTATATCTGAGCATGACCTCTCTGCTGCTGGCAATGGATGAATAAGATGATATCCATTACAACCAGAAGTGCATCAGAAGTGATTTTCTACAGCTCTAAATCCTGTTTCCATCTTGTTTCACAAACCGCCAGCTGCTCAATCGTGACCACAACTTTAACGCCTACTATGACCTACCTCATTGCACTCCAGTTTTCCAAACCTCTTGTCCAGTTCATCCATTTACCTCCCTCCAACTTCTCTAAGCCTTTCTACCTTTCCTCAGTGATATTCCTACACCTTATCAAGTTCAGTTCGCCCTAACAACAAGCATTAATCTACTTTTCACCACTGGATCTTTGCAAGACAGAACAGTTTTCCTTTATATTACAGTAATCTGTGTGTAAGTATAGAGGAGAGGGTTGATGCTCTTCTGACATACCTCCTAATCAGCTATAGTGTCAGTAACAGGCTGAAAATTGTCTTTAGTTGAACATCCCATGCTAACCGTAGATTCTTTCGTTCCTTCAGTGGATTTTTTCAGTACATTTAGCCCAAGCTAAATGTAGCTTGGGCTAATGTATAATGTAATGTGTTCTGGGTAACAACAGTGTAGCTGAAGTCCCTTACAGGTTTTTAATAAATGAACACAGCTGTATAAAAAGGTTTGGACTGGCAAGAAAACAAACTATTTCTTTGATTAACAACACACCAGTAAACACACCAGTAAATACAAATGATACAGAATTGTCCACAGCCAATGAGCAGTTAATTTATCACTTTGCTTTGACCTAAAAGTGCAGAGCTTCTGAACATTTTTTCACAAGTTTACTCTGGTCCTGTTTTTAATATTTCTTCACAGTTCTGTTTTCTATTTTTAATCTGTGTTATTGTCTCAATGCATCCCTCTCTTTTTCCACATCACACTGAAAGTTCTCTGTCTGCCACTCTGGCAGGGTTTGTTTCTTATCTATTCTCACCACTATCTGGTGTTGGGGGAAGATAAGCTTGCATTTGCATGTTTAATGAACCAAACACCCCCGATTTCCTTCAGCATGAAGAAACACACATGCACATGGGCAGAGCAACAAAAATATGCCGCTGCTGTTGGCCCTCAAGGCCTCTGTGTCCTTGCTGCTGACACAGAGTCACCAGCTGCTGACACCTTCAGGAACAAATATAAATAACAAATGGAGCAGCAAACAGCAGAGAACCTTTATTTAGCATGGTCACATAGATTCTAAATGAAAAAGAAATGATCTGCAAGGTTGGCAAACTAAAGAAGAAAACACATTTGATCCTTACACGAAGGTGAATTAAAGCTTCAGAACCTCTAGAAAATTTGAGCATGGAATTTATACTGTATGTTTTGCATTTGTTGAAATAACTGTATATATTTCTGTATATAACTGTATATACATTATATTTTTATATTTTTAAATTATATATTATATTTCTTTTGTTAGAACTTTATATAGGCCCGGTTAAGCATCTGAGGAAAATACTTTGTTCTGTACAAAGTTGAATGTGCTGACAACAAAATCACACAAAAATCATCAATGAAAATCAAATTTATTAACCAATGGAGGCCTGAATTTGGAGTCACACACAAAATTAAAGTGGAAAAACACACAAACATACAGGCTTATCCAACTTTGATGTAATGTCCTTAAAACAAGTCAAAATGAGGCTCAGTATTGTGTGTGGCCTCCACGTGCCTGTATGACCTCCCTACAATGGCAGGGCATGCTCCTGATGAGACGGCGGATGGTCTCCTGAGGGATCTCCTCCCAGACCTGGACTAAAGCATCCGCCAACTCCTGGACAGTCTGTGGTGCAACGTGACGTTGGTGGATGGAGCGAGACATGATGTCCCCCATGCGGCCCTCCAAAGAAATGCCACCCCACACCATTACCGACCCACTGCCAAACTGGTCATGCTGAAAGATGTTGCAGGCAGCAGATCGCTCTCCACAGTGTCTCCAGACTCTTTCACGTCTGTCACATGTGCTCAGTGTGAACTTGCTTTCATCTGTGAAGAGCACAGGGCGCCAGTGGTGAATTTGCCAATCCTAGTGTTCTCTGGCAAATGCCAAGCGTCCTGCACAGTGTTGGGGTTTGAGCACAACCCCCATTTGTGGACGTCAGGTCCTCATACCATCCTCATGGAGTCGGTTTCTAACTGTTTGTGCAGACACATGCACATTTGTGGCCTGCTGGAGGTCATTTTGCAGGGCTCTGGCAGTGCTCCTCCTGTTCCTCCTTGCACAAAGGCAGAGGTAGCGGTCCTGCTGCTGGGTTGTTGCCATCCTACGGCCTCCTCCACATCTCCTGGTGTACTGGCCTGTCTCCTGGTAGCGCCTCCAGGCTCTGGACACTACGCTGACAGACACAGCAAACCTTCTTGCCACAGCTCGCATTGATGTGCCATCCTGAATTAGCTGCACTACCTGAGCCCCTTGTGTGGGTTGTAAAGTCCGTCTCATGCTACCACGACTGTGAAAGCACCACAAACATTCAAAAGTGACCAAAACATCAGCCAGAAAGCATAGGTACTGAGAAGTGGTCTGTGGTTCCCACCTGCAGAACCAGTCCTTTATTGAGTGTGTCTTGCTAATCGCCAAAGATTTCCCCCTGTTGTCTATTCCATTTGCACAGAAGCATGTGAAACTGATTGTTAATCAGTGTTGCTTCCTAAGTGGACAGTTTGATTTCACAGAAGTTTGATTTACTTGGAGTTATATTGTGTTGTTTAAGTGTTCCCTTTATTTTTTTGAGCAGTGTATGTTGCGACACCTTTGTTAAGTAATATGTTAAACCGAATGTTTCTAATAACAATCCTTTTTTCCTACATGCTTTGGTGTTATCTTCTTACCTTGTTTTTAGTGTCTTACAGGAACATCTCAAAAAATCTGAATGTCTTTATAAAGTCCAATTTATTTTGTCACTCATTCAGAAAAAGAAACTCGTATTTTAAATAGATTAATAAAACATACAGTGAACATACAGTAAAGATTTTCAAGCCTCTGGCTCACACATAACGAAAACCCAAAATTAAGTGTCTCAGAAAATTAAAAGATTATGTAAGATAAAAAAAAGGATAAGTGAAACAGAAATGTTAGGTTTCTGAAAAGTATGTTCATTTTAATGCACTCATTACTTGGTTGGGGCTCCCTTTTCATGATTTATTGCATCATGGCGTGGCATGGAGGCGAACAGCCAGTGACACTGCTGAGTTCTAATGGAAACCCAGGTTGCTTTGATAGCAGCCTTCAGGTCGTCTGCAGTGGTGGGTCGGGTGTCTCTCATCTTCCTCTTGACAATACTCCATAGATTTTCTATGGGGTTCAGATCAGTTCAGTTTGCTGGCCAGTCAAGGATAGGACCACTAGCAGTGTGGGTAGATGTCAAGTCCTAGTAGAAAATGAAGTCAACATCTCCATAAAGCTTGTCAGCAGAAGAAGGCATGAAGTGCTCAAACGCTTCCTGGTAGATGGTTGCGTTGATTATGGACTACAGGAAACACAGTGGAGCAAAACCAGTAGATGTCATGGCACCCCGAACCATCCCTCACTGTTACATTACATTTATACATTAAAAATGCATTTTTTCACTCTATGTGTATTGAATCTATATACACTATGAGTTTCACTTCTTGAAATGAGTGACAAAAATATTGCACTCCTTCCCAATATTTTTTGGATGTACTTTGTGAGGTTTAAAGTTTTTGGTTTTGACTGTCTTTTTTTTTTTGTTTAGAAACCTTAACTAACGCAGAAAGTTATCATTTATGAAACCACTATTACTATTACTTTTACTACCAAATAGTAGTTGATGTTTTTTGGTGAGAAAGTACACCTCAAAACCTCATCTATGCATTTAGTTCAAGAATGAGCATATGTTTAAATGTGCTTCTGTGTTTTCGGAGCAGCAGAGCTCCACTGATAGGCCATGTTGGCTGCAGACTCAGCAGTTGGTTGGAATGTGTTTTCCCCACTGACTAAAGCCTACTGGCAAGTCGCTCTGTCAGTTTCCACTACCTGTTATCTGTTAATAGTGGCTTAAGGGAAATTTATAGCATCTTAGTATATATGGTAGTAAATATTTTAATTTTCTGACTTAATGTTTGACATTTTAAGTTAGTCTAAGGTATTTTATTAATTGTCAGCACAGTTTTTCCTCACAATACATAATTCTGTTTTGTTTTTTTTCTAAAAAATTCAAATTTGAATAAGAACATTTTTTCTCTATTTTTGCTCAACATATCTTATATGAGTTTACCTTAAGATAATAATAATAATAATAATAATAGAAAAATAAGTTTATGTTAATCAGAGTTTAGTGGTCATTGTAAATAAATAACGCAGCTATAAAACAGCAACTCTGGCCAGATTCAGGGTAAATATTGAATATTTCTTGAAACATTTCCTGCTTATGGATCTGGTACACACTTAGTGAATAATGGAAAGGAAAATAAAAGAAAAAATCAAATGTGTAACTCTAAAGCTGGTCATCATCTACTATTATTCTTCAGTTGAGACAGATAATGTACAATAATATAGTTGACAGTTATGTTTCACTCATTACAGAAGTCTGACAAAGTAATCTGTGGGTGGTTAAAGGTGGTTAACCAACATTATTTACTTAGAAAAGCTTTTTTATGATCAGAAATGACTCAACCTAACTCATTATTTTTTATATTTAACTTAGTATAGACACTTCTTCCTAGTAATGTATATGTTGTCAAATTAATATTTTATTCTTACTTTGCTAAGCATTCTAAATGTGAAAATAATGACATTCCTGGATGAAACAGGACCATTGAAATTCCACACAAAAACATAGCTGTCATATTAGTGGTTTGTTACGGACCGAAATGACAACAGGACATTGGCAGATGCATGATGGAGTGTGAAACGAAAGATTTAATAATGGGAAAATGTACAATGCACAAGGAGAATACATAGGAACTAGAGAGACAGCAAGAGTAGGATCCAGCAGTGAGAGAAAGAAACCAAAGAGCTTAAATATTGTGGAGATGTGATTGTGACATAGAAACCAGGTGAGTATAATCAACAAAATGAATGGCAGCTGAGTGGGGATCAAAGCTAAGCAAATGAGATTAGACATCACAGAGATGTGGAATAACTAGAATTACATTGAACACTACATAAACAGAGCTAAGCAGAGCTAGAAAATACAAGACCCAAAATACAGAACTCAGACAGATGTACATGTAAATCGTAAAGTCCATGGGATCATGACAGTAGCTGAGCAGTGATACCATTAACTAAACTTTGTCCCAATTGTAGAACTACGGTACAGGGTCCTTGCGTCCTAAGCAATAAATTACTTACTTACTTACTGAAATGACCTCCTGTACGTGCAGAGTATGTACTTGTCAAGGACAAGAGAACGTACTTGCATATTTAGGTATTGAGAAAGGCCTTAGGTTTTTAACAAGGTTTTTTGTAAGTTAGTTTTTGGGTCTCAACAAATTCAGTTCAGTTTTTATTGTGACACCTATTCTTGTTACTAGCTGTGCAAGATGTATTCATAGAACACAATCTCACAAAAGGCGGACTTTCCCTATATACATTAATATGGAAAAAGCCAAGACATAATTTAGAGTAAAAGACAGATAGATGAGGGGAGAGCTGAAACAACACAGAGAAAGGCTGTGAGACAGATAGACAGTGAGGGTGACAGTGCTGTGAGAGATGTTGCCACCTGCCATCATTTTTCTCCTATCCTCTTGGAAATGTATCATCAGTCATTAAGGGGGAGCATAACTTGCAGTATCATCACTCACACACACACACACACACACACACACACACACACACACAGAGACACAAGCCCAAACACAGGGCGTATTTTAAGGTATAATGTCACAGCCTATAATTTGAGTTCTCTCTGCAGCATTTTGCTGAGCTTATAAAACCGCCTGTAGCTAATGGTGTGATGGATCCTTCTATTACCCAACACAGGAGAGTAGAGTGAGGTACAGTGGGATAAAGAAATGTAATTGGATAGTATTTTAGTAGTGCAAAACAGGAGAATGGACTGACAAAAGAAGAGCTGAAGCAAAATTGTAAAGTGATAATGACATGATCAAGCCATAAAGCTGTCCATAAAAATCAAACCTAGCCAATAAAATAAAACTTCACAACACAAAAGTACTGTTTGGTTGGACTCACAGTGTTTCTAAAAGGATTTGAACTCGGCTACAACTCAGCCAAAATTACATCAACATACTGAGTTAATGACGAACAAACTACATGATAGAAGGGTTGGTTTTAGGAAGAGGAGGATGTTTAAAATGTGGAATGACTTCCTGTTTTAAATAAAAGCCATAGAAGGCACTCTGGCACAGTCACTGATGGGTACTTTCAACTACTCCCTTAAGCAGGGGTCGCCACAGCAAGCCAGTACAACTTGGCAAGGTTTTACACCGGCTTCCCTTCCTAACGCAACCAGGATTTGATAGCAAAGACGTGGACTTGCTACAACACAAAGGGGCTCACACTGATAAAGTCACAAAATTTCTGAATTCACTGTTTTAGTATGACTGAAATAGTTACTTTTCTGTTGGAATTGGGTAAACACATCAACAAGCAACAAGCTTGGAATTGCTAAATAGTGCATTCATTCAGTAAGGGAGAAAAAAACATTTACATGACTGTCAATACACTCTAATATTCAGGAACACTATAATTTGCAAATTTTATAGAGGTGTAATGGAGAATTGTCAAAATGTTGTTTGACACATTATTAAAAAAATCAGGAGGGTGGCATAAGAACTGTGTTTTAGGGTCAAGAAGTATTTAGGCCTTAAAAGTTTTAAGTGACATTTTAAAAGTGATTTTACCCAGTATATGTTATAAGTATATGTTTCTACATCATTTTTCTGAGCAGATCCGTGATTTATTCTGGAAAAAATATTGGGGACAAAGTGAGGCGAAGTCTGTGTATATGTGGAAGATGTTATAGTTACAATGCAAAAAGTCAGAGCAGATCCCAGCTGGGATGGAAGAAAATGTCAGAACTTGATTGTAACAAATAATCCTATGTGTGGAACTTGGCACTAACAAACAGTACAGCAAGATGAATTTCTAATAATGCAATGACTTGCAGCTTTTGTTTACATTCTCCCTTTTATTCTTTTTCTGTCAGTTTCTCTGGGATGAACACACACACAAAGACAGACGCACATTCACTTTCTCAGACAATCTGGTTTTACCTTTTCCTGACCTACCTTGCTGGTCGTTGGACAGATGTCTAAGGCTGTACAACACAATCAGAAAGCTGTTAGTGACTTAGGACATGAACTTTACACCTCAACATCATCCTTCTTGCTCTCCGTTTCTCTTTTACACACACATTCACACACATAGAAAAGGATTTGATATGCCAGTTCGGTAGCAACAAGCTAGAGCTTGTAAATAACAAGGTACAAGCACCAATGTTATTATCATGTCTGTATTAAGGTAATAGCAGAAGGTGCAGCTCATTAGTTACTATATTTAATAACATCATTCCATTCTCCAAAATATTATCTCTTATCCTGTCACAGCAGCCACCATTTGTCACTTGAGCTATGTACTAGATAACTAGTTAAGATCTGACATTGAAAGATCTTAACCTTTTATATATTTGGCTTTAGTGATCAATAAAGGTCTGTAAACCATGTACGATGGAATATTTACGAACTTAACTTTTTTTAGGATGTTTTGCCTTTAATCAGCACATTTGATATCAATTAGATCGACTTGTTTCTTTTAACGTGTTCTGAATATTTGTTACAGGCCAATTTCTAATCTTCTCTTCAGGTCTAAAGTTCCTTAAAACAATTGTCCTAAAACAAGTTTTTAGGTATCTGCAGACCAAAAATAAATATATGTAGAGTTTCCATCTGACTTTTGAAGACATCATGGTACTGAAGCAGCGATGATAAAACAATAAAAAAAAAAACTTTAGTAATCCCAAATGGAAATGCTTGATTAAAGGAAAAATATATATATTCTCCCTGCCTGGAATGATTTTCTTGTCAAAATGCTGATCATGAGGCCAAATGTACATTTTAAACAACTGACCACAAACTATTAATACCGATATTTTGCCTTGAAACTTTCAAATTGTACGAGTCACCAAAAAGGCCCTCTTTTACCCTCTGTATCTGTAACATGAGGACCATATTTTCATGATCGAAAAACTGGTCCATGTTGTCACTGAAATAGAAGGTCCATGTGGACATAACTACTGTAAAGCTAATTTAACTGGCAGTCCAAAAAAATGTTTCGGCCAGAATCATGACAGATTGTGCAACGAGAGATCATATTACTTCTTTTCTGGGATCAAACTACTACTACTTAATGCCGTTGAACCACAATGGGAGGCAAACGTTTCTATTTTTAGACTCCTCCACAGTATAAATAGCAGCCTGTCTGGGTGTAAGGTCTCTGCTTTTATCTACTTTTATCATTCATACTGACTTTGCTCATACTGACTTTGTAGCATGTTATTTTCTATATATTTTGTACTGTTTACTTTCTGTGTTTTCTAATTTGTTATTTTCTTTTACTGTTCATATGTTTTTCCTCTCTTATTAAGCATTTTCTTGGAGTTTTGTTTCTTTCTGTTAGGTATTACTGTCTTACAGCAGCCTTTTAATCTGAAATTTACCACCCAAATTTGTACAAACGTTCTCTTGGCACAATTTCATATATGTTTTATCATTTGCTGTTAACGGTGCTTCAATAAACGCAACAAATAAAGAGTAAAACAAACACTTTTTTTTTTACATTTTCTTGCAGATGTATATGGGTGCCACTAAGGACAGCACTAAAGTAATCTCCACATGCCCCAGTACTCTCCATAATTTATGAGTTCCCACACGTAGTCAGGTAATTATTTGCTGAATTACAGGGCCAGGTCTCCTGCCATTCCATTCACTTCCAGCAAAGAAGGAGAGTAAATCTTCATCCGTCCAAATGGGTGTCTGCATAGAGTAGCATTGGATTTAGTATCATAGTATTATATTGTCATTGTCATCTCCATGGCATTTATGCATTGGGCTGCACAAAATAATGCAAAATTCTCATTATGGCAGTATAAGTGTAAGCCATAACATTGCAAAGAAGTGTTTGGATCTCAGTATATATCAGCTAATAAATGCCAGGTCTAAAGGTTTATCAATGCCTGATATATTCTGTGATGCTAGTTCTTTATGGTGAATATGCTGCAGGGGTGCAGGAGAATTAATATATTTAATTGGATATATTGAATTTAAGTTATTTCCGGTAGCTGGATAGACTACTCACTATCTTTGGTCTCTGTTTGCAATAAACCAAAAGCAGAAAGACATTAAACAATGTTTAGTGAACTATTCTTCTACTTGCTGCAAGTTATATAAAGTCAAACTGCAATCCCAACATTCACCATCAATATTGAATATTGCTTTTGATCTGGATATCATGCAGCCCTACTTATTCAGTTCAATTAAAAAAATGTTTAATGATCCCAAAGGAAAGTAAAATGTTGTTGTAAATCATATTATCCAGGTTTCTTCAAAAAGGGGCCACATATGGTGATAGCAGTGGGAAATCAGAATCTCCTATAGTTATCTGCATTACAGTAGATCTGAAGAAGCCTCTGACTAAAGTTGTTGTATAACTCGTGAAGAGGCCTAGGGCTGTCTGTTATATTTTTCATTTTATGAATAATCCTTATTTGCACAATCATCTCCACCATTTCCAGAGCAGTCCCTCGAACAGAACCAGCCTTCTTTATCAGCTTGTTGAGCATATTTTAAATCGCTCTGCCTGGTGCTGCTACCCCAACAGATGAAGAGACTGCACTTTCACAAAAGACTTATAAAAGATATTCAGCATCTTGCCATAAATACGAAAAGACTTATGTTTTCCTAGAAGTACAGTCTTGCTTAGTCCCTTCTTGTCTACAGCTTCACTGTTGCATCCAGTTCAGTCTTTCGTCTAGGTAAACATCAAGATACTTCTCTTCTACTCCCATGATGGAAATAGTGTTTGACATATTCCTGTTTCTCCTGAAATCTACAATCATTCTTTAGTTTACATTTAAAAATGTACAATTGTTCTCTGAAACCATGTCACAAAATGATCCACCATCTGTCTGTCCTCTTCTTCTTGTCCATCTCTAATACACCCAACAACAGCAGACTCATATGTATAAGTCTGCAGATGGCAGGACTCGGACTTGTCCTGGAAGTATGAGGTGTCCATAATGAATAGGAATGGTGAGAGTACAGTCTCCTGTGGTGCTTCTGTGGTGCTGACCACCTGGTAAGACACGTGGCCCTTCAGTCTCACAGACCTGCGATCTGCTTGGTCCAGATGACAGATGATTTGTGGAAGCAGGTGTACTGTGGCATCTTCAACTCCCAACTACATTGTGATAAGCACATTGCAGACGATCCTGATTTGTCGTTGTTTTCTTACTCAGGTGGGAGAACTCCAGATTTTCCAGAACAGTCATGATGTGCAATGTTAGAGAAGCAGGTGTAAATTCAATAGGGACTGATGGACTGATGGATTATCTTTCTTTGGTACCAGAACATGGCAGGGTTTCTTCCACAGCACTGAGTCAGGCTAAGGTTGAAGCAACATCTGGACTTACAGCCTTGTTCTGGTTCAATCTATCAAGCTGACTCTTTACCTCACTCCTGGAGGGAAGGAGGGAGGGATGGATGGAGACAGACAGACAGACAGACAGATGTAGAAGCAAAATGTTCATGACCGTGGTGATACATGAACATTTCAGGTGGTACGGGAAAGCTGTGGGTTAGGGTTATGTCTGGCTGACAGGAGGAGAGGAGGATGCTGAGCTTGCTCCCGAATTTAACCTATTAAAGAATGTGTTCAGTTCATTGTCTCTGTCCAGACTTCAATCTTTCTGATCTTCCTTCTGCCTGAAGCCTATGATTTTTTTAATCCTTTTTTTTCCCTGACCAGACATTTCTTATATTGTTCTACAGGAGCTTACTCTCCAGCTTCTTCCTTTCGGTCTCTAATCTTCACCTCAAGATTATTTTTTATGCTCTTCAATAATCCCTTGTCTCCCTCTGTGAAGACTCTTTCTCTCTTGGTTACCAGTTCCTTCCAGTCACCGAAGGGTTTGTTACTTGAGGAAGTGTCTCACTGTTTAAATGGGCATGGTGTTATCCACACAGAAGTTTATATAGTCTGTCACACAATCAATCATGGCATGATCTCCGTGTAGCTGGCAGAGTGCTTTCCAGTCTGCAGCATCAAAACAACCCTAAAACTTCCTTTGACCATCTTCTTACAGTTATTTTTATAACAACTAGGTTTCTCTCGTAGAGAAGCAGACATAGAGATTAAACATTGTAAGTTCAGCAGAAAGTGAAGCATTGTTAAAATCACCATATATTACCTCAAATACATTGGGAGTGTTTTGTCTGTAGCTTAGCAACAACTGAGCTGATGACTTTGCGTGGATTTTCAGCAATAGCTGATGGTGGAATCTATATGGTTGCCAAAATAACATTGGTGAATTCTTATGGTAAATAGTATGGTTGAAAAATGTATTGCTTACAGTTCAGTGAGATGCACTTCCCATTAGTATGTCCTGGATTACATACTCTGTTGTTCACAAGCACTGTTAATCTACCTCCTTTCTTTAAAGTTCTGTCTGCTTGTATGGTTAGAAAGCCAGGCAGAGAGACATTGGAGTTAGAGTTCATCTATTTTGTTTAACATAGATCTAACATTCCCCATCATAATCGATGGAATAGATGGTTTAAACTTCCTCCTTCTCTCTTTTCTCTAAAAAAACTGTTCTTGCAATTGTAACGTATCAAAAACCATCCAAAAGTAACAAAGTAACAGCAAAAATCATTCCAGTTGCAAGTATCCTAAACCATCATTCAAAAAAAGCAATACCTCAACCAGAAAATAAGTGCATCCAATCAGTGAATATCTTATAGGACCACAAGAAAAATTTGATTAATCATCTCACCTCTGACACTGTTGAGGAAAAACTTTTTCTTCAAAACAAAAACAACAAAATAACCTGCTTTGGTACAAGGAGACTGACTTCCAATAAAGCATTATTGCTTATTTATTTGTGCCCCCCCATCCTTATAAACACATATCATAACAAACATCCTGTGGTATTTTTTAAGAGAAGCACTAAGGTTCTAAATCACACTTCACAGCCTCTCACACTGAAAAAAACAGCAGGAGCCAGTGCTTGCCTCTGCTGCCGTTTACCACTAATGTTGGAAAAAATATTAGAACCTGTATGGTGAATGCTGTGTGTTTCCATGAACGTTCGTATGTGTTCCAGTTTGTGCCACCATCCTGTAAATTGTTGTGTAGCATGCCAGCAGTTCACAGTGTGAACAGATGTTCATTAGTATTGCCGTGGGTTTCTGCACCACAGTGAGACATTTTTTAGAGTCCTCAGGTCTTAGGAGGAGTCGGTGGAGATGCCTAAATTGCTTTATTGAGTGGAACCCAACTAAGGGCATGCAGGGTCGAGCAGCTGCCAAGAATATACATGGACACGCAAAAACAAACACACCATTTGCTCAAAGCATGTATGACACAATCCCCAGAAGTGAGGCAATGTAAAAATAAACATATTTGTAATAATTTATTGAAAGATTCCCTGTTTTCACCTAAATCAGTACAGTAATTTGTTTCTTCACTTTTAAATCACCCTTGAATAGAACACAGTCCTGAGCGATGTGTAGTCAATTTGACAGCCCAAATGCCAGCACGATTCCCCAGCTGTACAATTAGAGTAAAAAGGCCAAAAATAATTAATTTTAAGACAAAAAAGGCAAGTGTTTCAACATACAGAAATCCAAGGAGGAGGCAGTGAGTGGTTTGGCTGAATTGAACTCACTATGCAGCAAACAAAAAGCCAGTAAAGACAACTACAAGGAGATGAAAAGGAATGACTGAAAACATGAAACTATACATACAGAAGATAACACAAGGCAGTTGGACACAAGAACACTGTATAAAAGGAGAGCTAAAACCAATATGAACAGAAAATTATCCAAAAACTGAAAACAAAGGATCTAAAATAAAATCTCAAGACACGAATAGTAATTATCCTCATGAAAACATTTTTTTTTCTTTAGAAATATCAGAAAAGTAGACAAAAAAAAGATACATTACAAGGCATTACAGGAACATTAACTACATGGTGTAGCGTGGGAAAACACATCACGCAACCTTGCAAACCTACAAAGACTCACAGCAACTGAAATTAAATTCTAATTCGGTCCAGGTTCCTCCCTGTGTGCTTATTTGTGGACTTAACATATGTCATATGTCATTAGCTTGAAAGCAGTTAGGTTTACTAAAAACTGTTGCTGCTCTGTTTCACTTTTTAGTTTCTGCAAGAAGACAATGCTAAACATCTAAGGTGTTTGAGTTTTGTTTTGAATTTGTCTCTGATTCTGATTACGTTTTTCTAGTTGTGTTTTGGATCTTGCTTCTAATCATTGTTTTTCAGACGGTGCTTTAGTTCTTTCCTTAGCTTTAATTTCATATGATTGTTGTATTCTGTTTTTAGTGCATTTCAGCTTATGTTCTGCTTTATCTATAAGTTGTTCCTTAGGTTTGACTGTGTCCTTGTATTCCTGTCTTGTTTCCACTCACTGCCACAAGCAAATTTGCTCAAATTGTAATTACAAAAAAAAAATCGTTTCATAAAAACAAGGCAATTTCGAAAAAAACTCTCGTTTTTCAATGAAAAGTTTTTGTGCTAGGATGAGGTGGTTTTTGGCCGTATTAAAATTGGTGTATGTCGCAAAACTGCAGTGGAAACACTTTTTTCGCATCACACGAGTCACATGTCCTTGCATCATCTGTGCCATGCCCCATATATACTCCTCATTTCTGTTTGTTCCTTGCTGGTTTATTCATTTCATCTGCTCTGCTGTCCACAACTGTTTTTGCCAAGCCAAGCCAAGCCAGTTTCATGTCCAAGCCTTTTTGTCTCTGCTCCATGTTTTCGTTCATCTCCTGCCTGCCTGTAAGTTTTTGTTTATTCATTCAACTTTTTTATTTTCACCAATCTGCTTCTGCCTGTCTGTGTTGGGGTCCACTTCAAGAGGTGTTCATGACAAACACTAAACATGTCTTTTATAAAAGTAAATAAAAACAAAAGATTATGTTGTGCAGACATTTTCAAAAGCTTTAATCAGTTTTTGTTAGAAATTATTTGATTTCATTGTTATTGTGTTTAAGTTATATGTAGCTAAAAACAAAATGTTTTACAAAAACACAAACAATTTTTTTACATGTACTGGCTGAAGTTTTAACTAGTCAGTTTAAACACTAAGACCATGATCTGAATAAATGGTATACATAGTATTTGAAAAATGCTATTAGCTTACAAAATGTAATAGTGAAAAAACTCAATTTCACTTTTGAAATTGGTTATTTTTAAATGATTGCTTCAGTACACTGTATTGCCAAAGGTATTGGGTCACACCACTAAATCAATGAATTCTGGAGGTACAATCGTTTAAGTGGCTGCAGGTATATAAAGTTTTCACCTCATAGATTAAGAATAGGATATCATCAAAGTTCACGTACATGTAAAAGTTGACAGACAAATACTTTTGGCAATATAGTGTATATCGAACGAACTTTGGTACATCAAAGAAGTCAGATTCCTCTGGAGCAAACAGAGTAAACAGAATGAGTTAGGAAAATTCAAAAGGGCCTTTCTTCCGGTGAACAGTTTCCCAGCCCTCTTCAGGTTTGTGTAGTTATGCAACAAGCTGCCTGAGGGAATCAGTAGCATGCTGAATTTATATGAACCACACTCTTTGACATGACAGCAGAATTTGCCAAACACAAAAACAGACGCACAAACAGGCATAGGCACATCTGCAACCCAAGAGGAGTGAATAATTTATCAAAACTTTCCAAACTTTACTTTTACCCAGTTTTATTTACAGGAAGAAAGCTTGTGAGAGAGAATGCTGGGTAGACATCTAGCCTAACTGGGCTTAACATTTGAGTTGCTGGCATAAAATAAATTAGCATGGAAGTCACATACATCTTCTCTCCTTCATCCCTCTCACAGTCATTCCTCTCTGCTTCTCCTGTTTGCCTGAAGCGCTTATTCCTTTATCTGAAAATAATTTTCATGGTTTAAAGGTCATACTTATAATGGGACTGATATTTAAAGGCTATGAGACTGTGGCTAATATGTTAATTAATATTATAAGGTACGAAGGGTTTTCAAGAGTTTTTGGTGCCCTTATGCATGTAAGATGCAAACAGCACACTGTGATGTCTTTTGATTTTTCCACCAAGGGTTTTGTGGAGGTACAATTGTAAATAATTGGTTTTGACCCCACATCACATATTGTACTGTTCTCTCTGCAGCATGTAGCAAAAAAGTTGTTGTCAACTTCCAAGTTACTTAATTCATCATTTAATGCTGCCATTGAGCAAGAATTCACAATGAATAAACCTGCAATTGTGTTCAAAGCGTGCAACATGTGTTGATGATGCAAGCGTTTTTTTCATAGCTAAAGAAAATGCTGGATTTCAACATATGATTAAAGTACTAGAGCCACTATATTATATTTCCTCCTGCTGGCACTTCAGCAACATGGTAATTCTCAAACTTTGTGAAGTCAAGTCAAGTTTATTTATATAGCGCTTTTCAGCTACTAGGCACTCAAAGCGCTGAAGAGACACAAGAAGAAGTTGTCAAGGAACTGTCAGACACACAAATGCATTTCAGTCAGTTTTGTCTTGGTGGCCACAAGAAATCTTAAAGATAGCAGTAACCCTTCTAGCCGGAAGAAAAACTATTCTTTTAGTTAGTGTCTGACAGAGAACTATCTATAAATGTTTTACAAAAGTTCTAAAACTTTTTACCGAATAACGAAAAACATTTTGTAAATCATCAAGGTCTTCCAAAATCACACTCTGATTTAACCCGAGACTGCTAGACATACCTAATACATGCCAAACCTACTCAAAACTTCACTTTTTAAAAAGCTATTTATTTGAAAATCTGTTAACGGTGCATTACCAGTTTCTGAAATATGGATCATGTAAAATTGTTAGTGATCCAAAACTGTTGGATGTGAATTTTGAGAACTCCTATTTAGAGAGTTTATTGCAAAGAACAAAGGATCTTGAAAATTATGAAACATATGAATGTAGAAATAAATCTAATTATAGTAATAATACCCATATCCACAACTCTTTATTGTCCAAAAGTTATTAGGCTGCAAAAGTACTTCAGAGGATTCAGCAGCACAGCATACTGTGTGCAACAAACTGTGTGCTTTTTTGTCGCAACAACACCTGGCTCTTAAATAATGTTCCCATCTTTATTTTAACAAATTACAGACCGAGGCGGACAACTGTTGGTAAAGACAAACTGTTTTCATAAGGCCAGATATTTTCCAGCTACGCAGAAACTGCTGAGAGCATTCAGTTAATTCTCACAAAGTCTTACACTGCCATAGACACTCATGAAGACATACAAGTAATTTCTTTCTTACCTGATGCTGCTCATGCTTCCTGCATCTGATCCCAGCTTGCATCTCTCCAGCTGGGTGGCAACAATCTGACGCTCAGCTTCAAGTTCTCTGGTCAGACGTTCAAACTGAAGTTCCTGATGAGATAAAAAAAAACATTACGAGTTTCAGTAAATGGTATTTAAGGCATATTATGGTGCATGTTTGTATGTAAATACCTCACATATTTAGGTGCAATTACTCTGCACATTTTTTCACAGTGAAAAAAGGTGAAAGAGCTAAATACCATTAAAAATATTTACATTACAATACAGTACCACACCATCCATAGTCAGTCAGTCATTTTCTACCGCCTTTTCCATAGTGGGTCGCGGGGGAGCTGGTGCCTATCTCCAACAGTCTATGGGCGAGAGGGGGGGTACACCCTGGACAGGTCGCCAGTCCATCGCAGGGCAACACACAAACAACCAAGCACACACTCATTCATACACCTAAGGGCAATTTAGAGAGACCATTAACCTAACAAGCATGTCTTTGGACTGTGGTAGGAAGCCGGAGTACCTGGTGAGAATCCACGCATGCACGGGGAGAACATGCAAACTCCATGCAGAAAGACCCCTGGCTGGGAATCGAACCCAGGATCCTCTTGCTGCAAGGCCACAGTTCTACCAACTGCGCCACCGTGCAGCCCACCATCCATAGTGTACATTCATTTCCTTAATATCCACAATGGTAAGCAACAGGACCAATGATGCTAGGATCCGGGAAAAGGACATGGCTCTTTTCCCACATCCTAGCATGGCACCACAATATAAATACACTGTTTTACTTAAAAATGTTATGACTTTTACATGGACACAAAATCATCTGTTCCTCATGAGGTCTTAAAAATATAATACAATATAGGATGAAAAGGACACATGCGGTATAGCATTATTTTTTTAACTATAAATAAGTCAAAGTTCTGAAGCAGCATATGAAAAACATTCTTTCTGCAACCTAAACAGTCATGAGCCATCTGCTGCTAATCAAATGTAGTTGCAGTAGTCTCTCAGCAAATCTCAGCACCACTATGAAAAGTATATTATAAGTATTTTTCTTATTTAAGTTTTGTGGTCTGAAGCATTTAGATGCCAAAAAAATTATATAACTAAAATCATTAAATAAATAATTTGCCATTCTTGCCGTCCCTGAATCCAGGAGATTTCAGTATAGTATATTTGGGACTTCCCAAATATACTTGAATTTCAAACTTGATTTAGGGTGTGGAATAGTCATCTTGCAATCTGAAAGTGGTGGGTTTGATTGCAGCTCCCTCCTGCCACATGTTGATGTGCCCCTAGGCAAGGCACTTAATGCCAAGTTGCGTACCAATCTGCCTATTAGTGTATAAATGTGTGCCTGTTTCTGAGTGCGACTGGGTAACTGTGGCTCTGGTGTGAAGTGTTTTGAGTGCTCAGTAGTACTTAAAAGCACTTTATAAATGCTGTCAGTTTACCATTTTTGTATTACCTAAGTCATTGCTAGCATGGCTTTGGTTTGGAAAGTTGCATCTGATCACAGTATATTTTATGTGTCTAAATTTGAAGATTTTTCTTCAGCTTTATATAAAAACTGATTAAATCAGGCAGAATAACTAGTGTCTCTGCTAAAGATACAGCAACAAGTAAATAAATGATGGATATAGCTAGTGTTTCTGCTAAATAAGATTCTACAAGCATCTATATCACGGCGTCTAACTAGAGTTTCTGCTTAATTAGACACCGTGTAAAATGTGATGTGCTGTAGTGTAACAAAGTTCTCACCTACATAGTTTTAGGATTGATTAAGAGCAATATATATATTTTTATATGTCATGATACATAAAACCTTACAGTCTAGAATAATTCAGAGAATGTTAAAGGGCGACAGTGACAGTGCCAGAGGAGTTAGAATAATGCATGATGTTACACTAATCTAGCAGAAATGTTCTATAGGTTGAATTGTAACAATAACCATTTGCTGTCCAATGGATTTATTTATTGTATTGACTTTGTAAAATGTCAGTTTCACCCCCTTAGGTAAATGCATAAGTGTGTGGTCACAAGCATGTGCTGTTAAAATTATTAACAGCCATGTAGAGGTGGGTCAAGAATGCAGAAAACTGCACCACACTTAAGATGTTTTGGGTAGTGACCGAGTAAATGTGTGTGAAAAAACAGAGGAAAAAAAGACAGTAGGAGCAAGATGAAGAGAGCGTACGCTGGTTGGATTAGTTTTCTCAAAGCCATTTGAAGCTCTGAATGAGCTGATTCCCAGTCGCTATCTCAGGTCTCCAACCTCAGTCGCACCAACACAACACAGTACAATGAAATTTATCTTCGTCTCTGTCTCTTCAATATCCCTTTTTTGCACATGCTTTCAGCAACAGCTTAATCATAAATATGAACACTCCCTTTCTCCGTTTCCCACTCAAAGTCTTATTTGCTTTTTGGCTAAATAAAAGCCCCAGAATGATAATGTACATTGTGTGCACTTCTGGCATATACAATGTTGTATTAAGTGCATTAGTTCACTGCTTATGTGATACAAAATAACACAGAAATTAATTAAAAACAATATCTCATCCTATGAGACTACTAGTGAGACATGTTTTATTGTATGTCTCTCAGTCTTTCTCCCAACGTTCCTTAGTTTGCTGCCATTCTTCCTGTCAGAAACTATAAATTTAACATCTTCAAATTGCAACAAGTAAAAAACTCAAACATGTGAGCAAAGGAGCAAGTTTAAACTATTTCTTTTAATAAGGAAGGGTTTGAATTGAATCTATTACACCCTTGGGACCTGTGAATTACAAGTTTATTTTACAGAGAGCTGTCTGACTTCAAAGCTGTATTCTGCTTCTCATAGCACACTACACTGTCACCTGGTTTGCAATAGACACAAATTATTTAAATCCTTAAGGTGTAAAAATGCAAATCTCTGAACCCACAATACCATTAAGCTAATTGATTTATAATGCCTGAATGACAAAATTTAATAACTAGCTTCTAAGGCAACAAGTTAATGTCTGGAACAGATGTGTAATGTAGTGGACAAGTTCTGCGCTCAGGGAGAATTGTTCAATTCTATATAACCCTTCATCAAAGTTTTTTTTTTCCTTTTTTGTCATTTTGAACCTTTGAAACAAGATAATATTACACTGTTGCTTTATTATAGCAAATGCAGATATATAGCTAGTGACCAAGTCTTTATTTGTGATTTAGGCAAGAAATAATGCCAGTATTTATGTTGGAAGTTTTGTATTTTATGTTCATGCCACTAAGGGTACAGTCCTAAGTATTCTCTAGGTCTTTGCAACAAATTAAAACTGGTTGGGCCTCCTTTAGGATAGTAAGGATGGTAAGGAGCTAATCCAGTGCTCTATGCCAACAACCAAAACAATACTACTCCTGTTAAATTCAAGGTTCAAATACTGGCCATACTCCTCTTTCCATCATCTTGGCATAGGCTTTTTCAGAGAGGCTGAGAAGTGTTATCCAGCAGTTGCATGATTAACTTATGAGTTCCTTGGGGAACTCAGGGCAATTCTCATCCACCTCAGGTGACTGCCTTTGTGACTTTATTTAGGTACCTGCAAAATCTCAGTCTCAATGATAGGCAACTCCCCTTCATTAGTAAAAGTTCATGAGTTGAAATTTACATATATACTATATGTACACAGCTAAAAAAAAATAAAGGGAACACTCAAATAACACATCCTAGATCTGAATGAATGAAATATTCTCATTGAATACTTTGTTCTGTACAGAGTTGAATGTGCTGACAACAAAATCACACAAAAATCATCAATGGAAATCAAATTTATTAACCAATGGAGGCCTGGATTTGGAGTCACACACAAAATTAAAGTGGAAAAACACACTACAGGCTGATCCAACTTTGATGTAATGTCCTTAAAACAAGTCAAAATGAGGCTCAGTATTGTGTGTGGCCTCCACGTGCCTGTATGACCTCCCTACAACGCCTGGGCATGCTCCTGATGAGACGGTGGATGGTCTCCTGAGGGATCTCCTCCCAGACCTGGACTAAAGCATCCACTCCTGGACAGTCTGTGGTGCAACGTGACGTTGGTGGATGGAGCGAGACATGATGTCCCAGATGTGCTCAATCGGATTCAGGTCTGGGGAACGGGCGGGCCAGTCCATAGATTCAATGTCTTCATCTTGCAGGAACTGCTGACACACTCCAATCACGTGAGGTCTAGCATTGTCCTGCATTAGGAGGAACCCAGGGTCAACCGCACCAGCATATGGTCTCACAAGGGGTCTGAGGATCTCATCTCGGTGCCTAATGGCAGTCAGGCTACCTCTGGCGAGCCATGCGGCCCTCCAAAGAAATGCCACCCCACACCATTACTGACCCACTGCCAAACCAGTCATGCTGAAGGATGTTGCAGGCAGCAGATCGCTCTCCACAGTGTCTCCAGACTCTGTCACGTCTGTCACATGAGCTCAGTGTGAACCTGCTTTCATCTGTGAAGAGCACAGGGCGCCAGTGGCGAATTTGCCAATCCTGGTGTTCTCAGGCAAATGCCAAGCGTCCTGCACTGTGTTGGGCTGTGAGCACAACCCCCATTTGTTGACGTCGGGTCCTCATACCATCCTCATGGAGTCAGTTTCTAACTGTTTGTGCAGACACATGCACATTTGTGGCCTGCTGGAGGTCATTTTGCAGGGCTCTGGCAGTGCTCCTCCTGTTCCTCCTTGCACAAAGGCGGAGGTAGGGCAGCAAGGAGCCTGATTAACAAAGTGCAGGTGGACTGAATGAAACTGATAGCTGTGGCAGAGGCAAAGAGTAAAATATTTTGCAAAGTACAGTGCATGTTTCAGTCAGGTTTTAAATTTACCTTGGCTTACAGAAACTAAATTTGCCAAAAGTGAAAAAAGTGAAGTCTTTGGCAGGCAAAATAAAAACTGTCAAAGTGTACAAGTTACTGAGGTAACATTACAGATTTTTACCAAGACACCTTTTTAAATCTGTACATTGATGATCTTTAGACTTATAAGGGCTTGTATGAATCCATGAATAGGTAATACTCTCTCCAATAAGTAAAATCTCAAGCAGGCTAAATATACCAACTCTTGCAAGTTGTATAAAATATAAATAGCAACATCTTTTACCAATAGAATTCACAGGGCCTGGTAGATACTACATAACAGACTGACAACTACATGCAAACTGTCAGTCAGTCATTCCATAGTGGGTCGCGGGGAAGCTGGTGCCTATCTCCAGCAGTCTACAGGCGAGGGGCGGGGTACACCCTGGACAGGTCGCCAGTCCATCGCAGGGCAACACACAAACAATCATGCACACACTCATTCATACACCTAAGGGCAATTTAGAGAGACCAATTAACCTAACAGGCATGTCTTTGGACTGTGGGAGGAAGCTGGAGTACCTGGTGAGAATCCACGCATGTATGCAAAAATTCACCTGCAAAAATTCACCTGCAGAAATTCACCTGCAAAAATTCGCCTGCAGAAATTCACCTGCAGAAATTCGCCTGCAAAAATTCAGCTGCAGAAATTCACCTGCAGAAATTCACTTGCAGAAATTTGCCTGAAAAATTCACCTGCAGAAATTCACCTGCAGAAATTCACTCGCAGAAATTCTGCGGACAGGGTTGGGGGCACTAGCTGTCATCAGGTCAGTCAAACATTTCATTCAGTTCCATTAGATGAAAAAAAAAAAACAAATCTCAAACGGGTGTTAAAGCAATCAGCACTCGATCGAGTTGAGCGTCTTTTAGCCAATCAGATTACGCTTATTTGATCACGTGACACACCATTGCCTTGGGCAGAGGCGAGTCTCTTAACAGTTGCTGGATAGTGGCTTAATGAGATTTTGATGAGATTTTTCTGCCAAAAATATATTATTACAAAACGCCAGGTAATTAACACCCATTTGAGATTCGGTATTTTTTTTTCATCTAATGGAACTGAATGAAATGTTTGACTGACCTGATGACAGTGCCCCAACCCTGTCCGCAGATGCTCTTGTTTTGAAGTGACCGGAAGAAGCAGCAACACATTTGCAGGCGAATTTCTGCAGGTGAATTTCTGCAGGGGGAATTTTAGCAGGCGAATTTCTGCAGGTGAATTTTTGCAGGTGAATTTTTGCAGGCAGATTTTTGCAGGCGAATTTCTGCAGGCGAGTTTCTGCAGGCGAATTTCTGCAGGCGAGTTTCTGCAGGCTAATTTTTTCAGGCGAATTCTTGCAGGTGAATTTCTGCAGGTGAATTTTTGCAGGTGAATTTTTGCAGGTGAATTTTTGCAGGTGAATTTCTGCAGGTGATTTTTTTTTCAGGCGAATTCTTGCAGGTGAATTTCTGCAGGTGAATTTTTGCAGGCCAATTTGTGCAGGTGAATTTCTGCAGGTGAATTTTTGCAGGTGAATTTTTGCAGGTGAATTTTTGCAGGTGAATTTCTGCAGGTGAATTTTTCAGGCGAATTCTTGCAGGTGAATTTTTGCAGGTGAATTTCTGCAGGCCAATTTGTGCAGGTGAATTTCTGCAGGTGAATTTTTGCAGGTGAATTTTTGCAGGTGAATTTCTGCAGGTGAATTTTTGCAGGTGAATTTTTGCAGGCCAATTTGTGCAGGGGAATTTCTGCAGGTGAATTTCTGCAGGTGAATTTCTGCAGGTGAATTTCTGCAGGTGAATTTTTGCTGGCAAATTTTAAGTACAAAAAAAAATTCACATACATAATTGCACAGGATAAAAATTCAGTATTATAAATTCAATGTCTAAAAATGTCTGATTCTAATGAGACCATTTTACTTCCATAGGTTTTTAACTTGATGTTCTGAAAGATGCAGGAGTATGCATGACTAAGACC